>CM040121.1:544463673-545123637 GCA_022559845.1 Amorphophallus konjac | reverse complement strand
GATAGAGAAGAAAAGATGAAACTCCTGAGAATCAAAGATTCTTATGAACTCAGGAACGGAATTTTGTTTCGAATAATGGCAGATGCACGCAAGAAGATTCTACTCCGCTGTCTGTCCACTGAGGAAGCCTGGCAAGCGATGAAAGAGATACATGCTGGGACAGCAGGTGCCCACCAGGCTGGTCCCAAGATGAAGATAGAAATTAAGAAGCTGGGCTACTATTGGCCCACCATGTTTGAAGACTGCTGTAAATTTGCAAAATCATGCCAGAAATGCCAGGAGCATGCTACTGTGCCTAGAAGGCCTCCTACAACTCTGCACCCTACAGTTCCCAGCTGGCCATTTGCACAATGGGGAACTGATGTAGTCGGGCCACTGCCGACTTCCTCGGCCGGACATAAGTACATACTGGCCATAACAGATTACTTCTCCAGATGGGCGGAGGCTATAGCATTAAGAGAAGTGACTGGTGAACTGGTTGCCAGATTCATCAAGCAGAACATTATCTTCCGGTTCGGGATCCCCAGCCGAATAATATCTGACAATGGAAGTCATTTCAGAAATCAGAAGGTCTATCGACTTGCTAAGAAGTATAAGATCGAATGGAGAACCTCCACTCCTTACAATCCACAGGCAAATAGATTGGCAGAAGCTTTTAACAAGACTCTCTGCACCTTGCTGGCCAAGGTCGTCGGTTCCAATAAGAAGGACTGGGAAGAGAAAATGTATGAAGCTCTGTGGGCATACCGCACCGTCTTCAAGACACCTACAGGGTGCTCACCATACTCGCTGGTATATGGCTCAGAGGTAGTGGTTCCGCTAGAGCTGGAAGTCCCGTCACTCAGAGTGGTAGTCCAATATGGCCTGGCCCGTGGCGAACAGACCAATGCAAAAAGAAGACTAGAAGAACTGGCTGAATTGGAAGGGAAGCGCCTCCAAGCCCAGAAGAGTATCCAAATGTATCAGGCCCGCATGGCCGCTGCATTCAACAAACTCGTAAGAGCACGAGAATTCAAGAAAGGTGACCTCGTCATGGTCAAGAAAAAAGAAGTCATGGCGTCCAACCCAAAAGGAAAGCTGAATGCTAACTGGGAAGGTCCTTATGTAATACAGAGGGTCTACGAAGGAGGGGCCTACATGGTTATTAACCATCGAGGGGAAATCCAATTCTCGCCACTCAACGGAAGACATCTGAAGCTGTATCATCCAGCACAACCAACATTCCCCGAGTGATCGGGCAAAATCTACCCTTTCCTTGGTATAGCGGCGCTTCGCCCTAGCCGAGCTACCCCTTTCCCGGTCTAGTGGCACTCCGCCCTAACCGAGCTACCCATTTCTTGGTCTAGCGGCACTTCGCCCTGGCCAAGCTACCCTTTCTTCATCTAGCGGCACTCCGCCCTAGCCAAGCTACCCTTTCTTGGTCTAGCGGCACTCCGCCTAGCCAAGCTACCCTTTCTTCGTCTAGCGGCACTCCGCCCTAGCCGAGCTACCCATTTCTTGGTCTAGCGGCACTCCGCCCTAGCCAAGCTACACCCTTTTCTTGGTATAACGGCACACCGCCCTGGCCAAGCTACCTTTTTCTTGGTTTAACGGCATTCCGCCCTAACCAAGCTGCCCTCTTCCTCAGTCTAGCGGCACTCCGCCCTAACCGAGCTACTCTTCCTTGGTTTAGCGGCACTCTGCCCTAGCCAAGCTACCCTCTTTCTTGGTCTGGCAGCACGCCGCCCTGGCCAAGCTACCTTTTTCTTGGTTTAGCGGCACTCCGCCCTAGCCGAGCTACCCTCTTTCCTTGGTCTAGCGGCACACCGCCCTGGCCAAGCTACCTTTTTCTTGGTTTAACGGCACTCCGCCCTAACCGAGCTACTCTTCCTTGGTTTAGCGGCACTCCGCCCTAACCGAGCTACCCTCTTTCCTTGGTCTAGCGGCACACCGCCCTGGCCAAGCTACCTTTTTCTTGGTTTAACGGCATTCCGCCCTAACCAAGCTGCCCTCTTCCTCAGTCTAGCGGCACTCCGCCCTAACCGAGCTACTCTTCCTTGGTTTAGCGGCACTCCGCCCTATCCAAGCTACCCTCTTTCTTGGTCTGGCAGCACACCGCGCTGACCAAGCTACCTTTTTCTTGGTTTAGCGGCACTCCGCCCTAACCGAGCTACCCTCTTTTCTTGGTCTAGCGGCACACCGCCCTGGCCAAGCTACCTTTTTCTTGGTTTAACGGCACTCCGCCCTAGCCGAGCTACCCTTCCTTGATCTAGCGGCACTCAACCTTAGCCAAGTCACCCCTTATCGTGATATAATGACATTCTGACCTGTCACTCTCTAAAAAAAAAGAGAGAGAAGAAAAGAAAAAGAAAAAGGGAAGAAGAAAAAGAAGAGACAAAATGGGGTTAAAAATAGAGATACCCCGCCAGGCTTGTTCAGGCGTTCTGGACAAGGGCAAAAATGGCCAAAACCCAGCTGTGGTGAAAACCCGAAAGGGCACTGCAGGCAAAATCGGGTACCCCGCCACGTGAAAACCCGAAAGGGCGCGTGGGCAAAAGCAAGAGGGGGCTGGCTCCGGTGAAAACCCGAAAGGGCACTTGGGTTAGTAATGTGGTAACCCCAAAGAAAGCCTCGTCTCCCACCATAAACTCCTCGTCGATCGGCCGGCACCTTGTCCGATCAACGATTAAACCCACTCAGTATAGACCCTACGTCTATCCTGATGAGACCCTCATTCACCCTATCCAAAGTCCCACCATGGTGAAACTCACCGTTGATAGACTGGCACCCCGCCCGATCAATGATAAGACATGTCCAGTTTAGACCTTACATCTATCCTGATGAAACCTATGAATTCCTTTGCATTGGTATAAACCCAATACCGATGATGAAACCCACCTTTGGTCGACGGGCTCGCCGCCCGATCGGCAAAGAAACCGGTCCGGTTTAGACCTTACGTCTGTTCCGACTAGATCTGCATATCTCTTTACGTCCCGCCGTGATGAAACCTGCTGCTGGTCGATTGGCACACTGCCCGATCGGCGATGAAACCTGTCCGGGCTAGACCCTACGTCTATCCCGATGGAACCTATGAAATCCTTGCATTGGTATAAACCCAATACCGATGATGAAATTCGCTGCCGATCGACTAGCACACTGCCCGATCAGCGAAGAAACCTGTCCGGGTTAGACCCTACGTCTATCCCGATGAAACCTATGAAATCCTTGCATTGATATGAACCCAATACCAATGATGAAACCTGCTATCGATCGATTGGCACGCTGCCTGATCGACGCTAAAATCCATCCAGGGTGAACCTTCCGTCCGCTCTGACATAGCACAACACTGCTCTTTGAATCTATTCAGACCCTCCGTCTGGATAGATCATGAAACTCTATTCCCTTGCGTTAATGTTAAACCCCACATTAACGATGAAACTCATGTTCTCAGCAAGGGGCCTCGTGCCCGAGCTGCTCCTTATATCCTCTAAATCGATTCGGACCTTTCGTCTGGATAGATCATGAAACCCTACTTCCCTTTGCATTGATGTTGGCACCCACATCAATGATCGTGTGTCCACAATAAACATATGGCGCCATGGTCCATAGGATGAAAGTTCTGGTCCCAGAAAAGACAATGAAAAAGAAAAGAGAAAGAAAACGACAAAAAGTATATATATATAAAAAAATGGGGTTGAAAATAGAGATACCCCGCCAGACTTGTTCAGGCATTCTGGACAAGGGCAAAAATGGCTAAAACCCAGCTGTGGTGAAAACCCGGAAGGGCACTGCAGGTAAAATCGGGTACCCCGCCATGTGAAAATCCGAAAGGACACGTGGGCAAAAGTAAGAGGGGGCTGGCTCCGGTGAAAACCCGAAAGGGCGCTTGGGTCGGTAATGTGGTAATTCAGAAGTTCCATGCCAACCGGCACGTTGCCTTTACCTCCCCTTCACTGATGAGGCCTTCCGTCGATCATCTGGCTCTATGCCCCGCCGATGATAAGGCCTCTCCGGGGCAGATCTTACGTCTACCCTGATGAAATCTACATACCCTCTTTTCACATGTCCCACCGACAATAAAACCGGTCACCAGTCTGATAAAGCCTGGCCAGTTCAGACCTTACGTCTGTCCTGATCAAACTCCTAAAAACCATCCCTTGACCGATCGGCTCCTTGCCCGGTCAACGATAAAACCCTACCAAGATAGACCCTACGCCTATCCTGATGAAACCTACGTATTTCTTGGCAAAGTCCTACCCGTAATAGAACCTGTTGGAATAGGCCTTACGTCTATCCTGATGAAACTTATGAAATTCCTTTGCATCGATATAAACCCAATATCGATGATGAAACCAGCGATTGATCGACCGGCACCTTGCCCGATCAATGATGAAACCCTATCCAGTTTAGACCTTACGTCTATCCTGATGAAACTTATGAAATTCCTTTGTATCGATATAAACCCAATATCGATGATGAAACCAGCTATTGATCGCCCGACACCTTGCCCGATCAATGATGAAACCTTATCCAGTTTAGACCTTACGTCTATCCTGATGAAACTTATGAGATTCCTTCGCGTCGATATAAACCCAATATCGATGATGAAACCAGCTATTGATCGACCGGCACCTTGCCCGATCAATGATGAAAACCTACCCAGTTTAGACCTTTCGTCTATCCTGATGAAACTTATGAAATCCCTTGGCATCGATATAAATCCCATATCGATGATGAAACCAACCATTGGTCGATCGGTGCATTGCCCGATCAATGATGAAAACTTGTCCAGTTCAGATTTTGCGTCTGTCCTGATGAAACCCACATACCCTTTTCACGTCCCACCTGTGATCAAGTCTACCCAGTTTAGACCTTACGTCTATCCTGATGAAACTTATGAAATTCCTTTGCGTCGATATAAACCCAATATCGATGATAAAATCCGTCACTGGTCGTTTGATACATTGCCCCGACCAGCTTTGAAAACTGTCCGAGGTGAACCATCCGTTTGTTCCAAACGATGTTCTAAACCTCTTTTATTCAGCTACCCCCAGGATTGGGTTTAGGCACCCTCCGGATACCGTCGCGCGGTGGAGCGAGTTCCCCATCCTTTCTCTGAAAGGGTGGACGCTCTCCTGCTAGGTACGGGCTATTCCCATAGGGACCGCTGAAACCGCTGCCAAATCGTCGTATATTGACGGTGCGATCGTCAAGAACAAACCACATATGAGACTGGTATAAAGATTCCTTTTCATTGAATAAAAAAAAAGGGGGAATACAAGAAGGGCCCCTGAGGGGGAATTGTATTACAAAAAGGGGAAAACAGATATTCACGGGCGCCGGAATATGTCTTCGAAGGCCAGAAGCCCTACATGCGGGGCAGCCCCCAGCTCATGAAGTCGAGCCTCCTCCGCCTGCAGCCGAGCAGACTCATCCTGAAAGGACGCCACCTGCCCCTCCAGCAGGGCCACTTCCTCCGCAAGCCGCGGCCGAGAAGTTGTTATCTACGGCAGTTCAGCCCGGAGGTCAAACAGTTCAGCCTCCAGGATGGCCATCCGGCTGCGCACGAACTGCTCCCGCTGCGCCAGAGATTGCAGTTGGCATTGGCGCTCCTGGAGAATAGAGCCCACCTTCTCCAGCTCAGATTTGCACTCCTTCCTTTGCAACTTCAAAGCTGCCAGTCTGTCAGACATAATATGTGCCAAGAAGTCCCGGCGATGTATAAACTTTAAAAACAATATAACCCGCTGGGTCCATATTTCCATGGGACAGCCCATCGCCTGTAGACCAGCGGTGAAACGCTCGGCTATCTTCTTCAGCCGCAGATAAGTCAGTCCAGGCTGGGACTCCACCAACTGGCGCAACATGTCAAGATTTTGCCAGACAAAACTCTCAGAGGAAGCGAAGCCAGGAGAAGGAACTAGAGCTACTTCGAAAGTCACCTCACTGTCAATGTCCGCCCATGGCGTAACATCAGGTTGGGAAGAGGAAGACGGGAGGTCTGCGGAAGGTGCCAGCTGAGCTCTCTCTGTAACCCCTAACGAGACCAAGAGGCCTTCTCCTCGGGAGCTGCTATTTGAATGCTCGTAGGGGCAACTTTAATGAGTGCTAGAGCGGCTACTCCCTGGGTCCCCAATATGACACCCGCATCTTCAGCATCCTCTTCTCGGGGCACCTCCTCCTTAGATTCCGAGAGCAAGGAGATCGATTCTGGGTCGGTTATAGACAATACTCTAGTCTCTGTGGCAGCTACCTCCCCTTCTTCCATCTCTGCTTCAACAGCTAGTTCCTTCAATGACAAGGCGGCAGGGGCTACGGACCGTAAAAGCAAAAGTTCAGTTTCCATAATTACTGTTACGGGAATTGCTAACTCCGGCGCAATGGTCATCACTGCGGCCGGTATAAAGGCAGAACCCCTAACGGGGTCCGTCTCAACTCTGAAATCCAAGACCCGGATGAGGGCCGAACTTTCCCCCGAGGTCCTCAAGTCCAGCAATGCTAAGTCTGTAGAAGAGTGTACCCTCACCGGCACAGGGTGAATTATCTCAGAAACGCCTGCGCAGGTGGCTGACGAAGCAGGAACAACAGCCAGGGTGTCAGACAGAGTGGCTTCAAAGGCTGCAGTCATCACCGGGCTAGCAACATGGGATTCCTGTGAACAGATCAATACAGCATCAAGCAGTAGATAAAAAGGGGAAACAATGAGGAGAAGAAAAGAGACTCACTTCTAATGTAATGTCAATGTCCTCAAAGGAGTGCAGAGGAGAAGAAAGTCCCGCTACTGAAGCAACAAAAGGAGGAGTTATATCTACCTCGGTATCCAAGCCGGCGAACTCTTCTTGTAATTCCTCCTCATGAGATAGCACCAGCAACTTGGAGGGGGTGAATAATGGAACAATGGCGGTGCATGCGGATGGGGCCTCTGATTTGGAAACACCCTCCGTCTCGCTCTCGCTGAAACCTGCTTCTTCTCCATCTGCCTCAGAAGCGATCGCGGAGCTACTAGAAGAGATTTCTACACTATCCACGGGCGGGACCGCCATTTCTAACGTCTGCCTGGAAGAAGACCGGGTAACTATACGCCTCACAGGGATGAGGCCCCGTTTCGTCTGGGTCTTATGACCCTCCTGTGGCTGAGTGATATCGCCAGCCTCTCCCGTAATTTCAGTCTCCTCCCCGACCATCACTATAGGGAAAAGCTTGTGAGAGGGACAATGAAAAGTAATTGAAATATGCAGGAAAAGATGAAAAAGGCATGCTTACCCTCCACCTCACTAGCCGGCGTGGGAGAAGGCAGCCTGGACTCCACCACAGAAGATGCCACAACTGGCTCTTGGGCTGTGCAAAAGGGAGGGGTCAGATTCAAGGACTTCTTTAAAATCCAGCAAAAGAGGATGAAGAATGCAACTGCAGGCTATTAATGTTACCCTGAACCGATGTCTGAGCAGCCTCCCTTTGAGATTCGAACTCATCAAATGAGGGAATATCAGGGAGAGGGGTCCCAGTGTCCATCGCTACCGAAGCCGACTGCTGAGCATGAGCCTTCTTGGCCTTCCTGGCCTTCCCGACTGCAGCCTTGACTGCAGAAACCTTTCTCTTCTTGCCAGGAGGCAGGGGAGTGGTAGTCGGCGCTGCTGTAGGGACTTCAAAATAAGTAGGCTTCTCAGCCTGCGCAATGATCTTTCTGTATAGCCCCTGTCGCTTTATATCCGGCCTGTCTGTTGAAGACGGCAGAGAAGCAATGAGGTCAGTGAATACAGAGTTTAAATATTTAGCAGAAAGCAATACAGTCAGAAAAGAAAAAATCATACCTGCGGGGCCATCATAAAAGACAGAGAGCGGCCAGTACAGATAAGCTACCTCCTTGGAGCGGGAAGCAGCCTCCTTGATAAGCCAACAGACATCACCAAATGTCTGGCATTTCTCCACTAAAGCTGCTAGATCACTATGACCACGTGAGTCAAGGCATCGAAATAAGTCGAGGTGGTCCATGCCCCAACCGTCGACATAATGAAAGAAGATGAACAGTGGCTTATTCAAGATGCCGGCTAGAAGGCTTTCCGCAGACAACCCATGTAAATTCAGCAGAATGAACAGCCAAGACGTTTGCTTGTAGTACGTCTGAGTCCTGTCCTCCCTACGAACAAACATCCTATATGGATGAAATCTATCTGTCGGACCCCTCCAAGGGACTACTGCCGGGAGCGGCTCTTCGACAGGAAATGGGTATTGTTGCGCCTCCAAACGAGCGCCCCCTACACGGCACAGATGTTTCAAGCTCTGCATGAAAGTGTCCTCGTTGATAGCAGCAAAAGACAGGAGCAGGCGGGTCGGAATTTTTTTCCTTCAAAGCCCGACGCTGGGCCAGATAGTTCTCCGCCTCCCTCTGGTGCTGTGAATAAAGCCTTTTCAGGTGGGCCCCGGGGATGTCAAACACTGGCCCGGGCTGTTGTTTCAGAAAGGAACGCTCGGCCACGTCCCAGAATGCACCTCTACTATCCCTGTAAAAGCTGGTTCAAATGTTCCACCATTTGATGTATTCTGATGTTACACGGGGAACACGGTTGGAAACAGTGGGAACTCTGAAAACTGCACCATCCTGGCGATGATAGAAATCCCACCACAACCGGCCATCACCAACAATGGTGGACCCATGCTTGGCTCGGCTATCCAGGGGAAACTGAGCAACTGATGTAGGGATGTGCTGATCGTAGCCAAAATTTCGCCCAAAGCGGAATGGGTAGTATGGTTTCAGGAGAAGCAGACCACCCTTCCTGAAGACCAAAACACTGGGTCGAATGGCCATGGCCCATCTAACCAGCTCCGGCTCCAGGATAGACCGAACAGCATTAGCCCCTGAAATGGGGTGAACATAGGTCTCTACCTCTTCCATCTTGCATTCTCTTTGAGAATGAACCAAAGGAGCTGAACCTGCTGCCAAGCTCCAGAAATGAATGCTGCCAGGGGCATCCACCGGCACCTTTATCAGTCGGCCCCTTATTTTGAATAGCTGATCATAGAAAGGACCAGGTTCAGCACTGGCAAACTCAATCATTCTGGGCAATACTGTATCTGCCTGTAAAGTTCTGGGAGCCAATTCAGGAAATAGACTGCAGACCCAGGCATTGAAGAAATGAAAAGGACCCACAGTCCTCAAAGAACAGGGAGTCCGATGCTTGTACAAATCTCCCAAAGATTTGTAGATTAAACACAAGGCCACTGGGCAAAGCGACAGCCTCATTCCCCAGGCCATCTGACAGGCCGGGTATATAGCTTCTGGCCGGATGATTGTCTCGTCCCCTTGAGGGAGAGCGAAAGTGCACAACCAGAATGTGAAGTAAGCCGCACAATGTGTGATAGGGTCCACCCCTGTTGGATTTGGACCACCTTTACCTACACGATGCAGTGAAGATGGCAACGCTGACTTATAGCGAGGGGCCCTTATCTGCTTGCTGGCCGTCGGACCCATGGAAGGGAAGTCTGCATATTTCAAGGGGCCGTCAAAGAAATACTGAATCCACTGCCCTATCCGGACCCTCAGCTTGCTGCCTTTCTCTCTAGGATGGTAACCCTTGGAGGATCCTCTGCTATACGCCAGACAGATGGAGCGATACACCTTCATTAAATACCGGTAGGAATAGCCAAGTGAATACTTGCCTTCGCCATCTGAGCTATCTTTCTCGGAATCTGCCAAGCAGACCTCTTCATACGGCTCGCCGTCAATAGGCAGATCAGAAAGCTGTGACAAACTTCAGAGGTCGAGAGATGTTTCGCCCTCTACTGTATAAAATATGTTGAATAAAGGGCAGAACACTTCAAACATTCCACAGCATAACCCTCGGGATATGGGATATCGAAATCTAGAATCAAAGACACTGTGATATACCCCGGCTCTGATCAGCAGAGGGGCATATTCCTTCAGAACAAACTCAGTAAACTCCACTGCTCCTACTCGAAATAGGTGGGCGTCAGTGATCTTGGTATCTCCAAACCAACCAGCGGCCAAATGATACTTGAACTGAATGGCCGAACAATTCAACACAAAAGGCTCTTCGCGGTACCCCCACTTTACTGGTGCCAGGAAGAGACCATAGCCGGGCTTCTCCCTATGAACTCGGCCACTGGCATTATCCCACCGAGCAGGTGTGAACTCCGGGGCCCGGGTCAGCATTTTCTTTTCCGGCTCCAGCTCCGATATGCCAAGGACTGCATCCCAGTCACGCTTCTCCCCGAGAAGATATATAGCCTTCCCACGATACACTGAATCTTTCAGGCTGTCTCTCTCGACCAGAATTGCGGCTTCAACTGCACGAGCTATTCGATAGTCCCGCATTCCACCCACGGTGAAAGTCCGGATAAACGGCATCAAGTGCTTGTCCTTCGAGAAATCCGGACGATAATCAGTGCCCCGTCTGAAGCATGTTTCCATGACAGTGGAGTATACCCGGGATGTTGACACCGTGTCGGTTTCAGAATCAGACGATTCATCAACGGAAGTGATTTTGTCATATCCGAAGTCTAGACTGTGCACATTCAGCCAGTTTACTGTGGCCCGTGATATATCTGGCTGGGCTGACGAACTGGCCCCGATCGCTCCAGAGGAAGCAGCAGCAGAGCCGGAAGCCATTGCAATATCTGCAGTCAGGAAAAAGAAATGTGAAGTAAAAGACCTAAGATAAGAGGCAGTCTCGTAAGGATTGTAATATGAAGCCCTTGAAAATTTCAGCAGCATCTCCCTTTATTCGGGGTCTGTCCAAGGAGAATAGGGAGTCACCAACCAAGAGGGGGTGATCCCGGAAGCAAAAGGGGATTAAATCCCCAAAGAATGTCCTACCCGGGCGAAATCTAATGAGACGGGAAGAAAGCTGGACGGCCGGAGGGGAGGAACTCGCCGCCAACGCTGAGAAGGAAAATAAACTGAAGAGATAGAAGAGACGGTAGAAAATGAGAAGGAAGGAGGCTTTCGGCGCCTTAAATAGAAGCCTAGGGGAAGAGGTTCTCGGCGCAGTCAAATGCGCGCCGAGAACCCCCAGGCTGAGAGCTCCCTTCGGCCAAAATGCGCGCCGAGAAAATGCCGCCGAGAACCCCAGGCCGAGAGCCCACTTCGGCCAAAAGGCGCGCCGAGAAGTGCCGCCGAGAACCCCTATCAGTGGTTGCGCCGAGAAGCTACAAGCCGAGAGATCCGTGCCGAAAGTATCCAGACCAAAGGGACTGAATGAAATTGAAAGAGATTGCAGAATTTGCTAGTGAAAGGAAGATTCCAAGCCAGAAATGAAAGATGCCAGATAATAGCAAACTGAGAAAGGGTTCAGATGCTGAATGATATATACACCTGCAGGCACCGTGTCACTTATCCTGCATTCCCGCTACCTACAGGTGGGGGGCATTTGTTGACACCTGAAATATAACTGAGAACAAAGATGAGACCAAAGAAAAGATTGAATCAGACATGAAGCTCTCAGAGATTCCTGCAAAGCCAGAATTACAAAATAGTCGCCACTAAAGCTACCACCCGGCTGAAGCCCTCCCCGGCCAAGCTGATGTCTGGTGTTGTCATCACTCAGACGGCAATACTGATAAAGAATTACAGTCTACTGACTGATGAGAACCCCATCAATGTTCTGATAAGACTGTGTCAACTCACCTACTAATAGACCTTCACCTGTCCCGACAGGCTCGAAGAACTCACAAATGAAAAGACAGGTTATATGTCTTTGATAGTCCAGACTTGATAACGAGAGAGTTCAAGATATTAAAGCCCAAATGGGCTCACTAATGTAGAACCAGGAAATCATCACAAGGTCCGAAGCCCATAGGGGCGCCGTGAAGCCATATCCCTTGGCGCCGGGAAGCCTCCCCGGTTGACAAGAGCGCGCCGGGAAGTCGTTTTCTGCGCGCCGGGAAGGGCATGTCGAGAAGGGGGCTGCTGTGCCTATAAACCCCCCCCCCCTTGTTCATCACGAACAGAGAGACACACACAGAGAGAGGGGACAAAAAAAAGAAGAAGAAACCTCATCCAGAAAATAGATAGAAAAAAGAGAAAGAAAAGGGAGCGAGTAAAGAAGCTGCTGCGAAGCTCGAGAGAAGGAGAAGGTGGGGTGCTCGGGGAGGGAGAGGAGTCAATGCTCCGCCCTCCCCCATCCTCCTGCTATTCCGAACGGGTTTTCTTTTCTTCTCTCATGTATTCTTTCTACCCTTGTATGTGGGATTTCTTCTACTCGAAGGATGTTCAAAGTCCCCTTTCGACTATCGTCCGAGTTATCTCGCTGTAGCCAATGAAGTATGAATAATAAAGATGGTGGAATGAGTAGAAGCTCGAGTTTCTTTCTCTCACCCCTCTCTGATGATCGTGGTAGCTATCATTTCGGTTGCGGATTTTGATCGATGAGTCCATGATTTCAGGTGTCTGTCGGTAGTCCTGGCGGCTGATAGGTACTCCATGCTGCTTGCCTCTCTCGCAGCCCCGGGGGAGTAGGTACAGAGCCCCGATCCTCACCTCTATGGATCCCTGGGCTTTGTCCTCTCTATCTCTCTCTCTCAGGGTATCTGTCGTCCCCTGCATACATTGATTGCTCGAATGCTTAGGACTCTGATAATCCCTTGTGTTTATACGCATGCCTGTTTAAGATGGGACGGAGCCAACAAAGCCCCAATCCTCACTGTGGATTTTTGGGCCTTGTTTCCCCCCTCTCTCCCTCAATGTCATCGATGATTTAAACGTCGTGGAGTCCGTGATTTTCTTCTCAAATTTCTCAAGCCACTAGGGCCATTGCAGGGATCAGAGGTTGTCGTCTCTCGATCTCCTGGATGGTCGGCAATACTGATGGCGTGAAGCCTGTTCCTGAGAGCTCGAAGGCCCGGTGACTCTGATCCCTCGAACCCCTTTCATCTGTCACCCCCTGCTGTCAACCTGGTAGGCCCCTGGCTCTTTCCTCACTTGCCTCCTGAATCCATTCCCCAGCCACTGTCTGAATCCTGAGAAAAATCCCTAGAACAGAGCACCGTAAAACCCCATAAGTCCTCACGGCGCTCAAGCCCAGCACCTTCTCGGCGCCAAACTCTCCCGGCGCCGTGAATAGTTCCCGGCGCGGCCCTCAGCGCGCCGGGAACTCTCGCGCCGAGATCCTCATCTTCCCCCCTTCAGCACATGCCGAGAGCCCCCTTCGTGGCGCGCCGGGAACTCCCTTCAGCCCGCGCCGAGAAGCCATGCCATATTTCTGAACCCTCACGCCGAGAACCTCTTTCTTCTTGGTCTGAACCTTGATCCCCATGTTGTACCCACCCGAGGAATATATAAAGAGCATTTGGCATCCCTCAGGAAATAAATCAATGGGGAGGACCTCCCCTACATTGTTCTGTTCCGATCCGGATTTCTTTATAACCTTATGGACCTAAAGGGCTATGTCACTACATGTGCTCCGACGGGTTCCGAAGGAACATCAATCGATGCTATGGATGTGGGCGATGGCCCCGGGCCTGGTGCCCCCTTCTTTTCCGGCTTTCATCCCGGCATCCCATGGATGATGGCTTATCTCCTCTTGGCATAATCCAGGATAAAGGGGATATGCTGCAAAAATTCATTCACATCACCTTGAGTGATCATGGTATTCTCTCCTAACCCCGCTGGCCCACGGAGTTCTGCCCTTGCATGTTCTCCGATGGTCTTCCGAAGGGGGATATCAATAAGACATCGCGCCTGCACAGGGTGTGTCATGTCGCACCGGTCCTTATCCGGATTCCGGGTTAGATATACCCGATCTTTTACGGATCCCATCCTGCCGCTGCATGGGTGGTTTCCTATCCCCATCTGGCATAGTCCAAGGTAATGGGGACATGCCGCCAGATTTGCTCCACATTTGATGTATCCTCGCTTCACTCGGGCCATGTAACGCCCTGCTGATGAACCAACCCTCTCTCTCGTTTGAGTCTTATTTTTGCCGCTACCTTCCTCCTATTTTTGGCATTTAATCAAGGGTTGTCCTTCTTAGGAAGGGCGTAATTAACGTCATAGCCTTTATGATATGACGGACTTCGGGTCCCGACTCGGACTTCACAATCGACTGATTAAAAGTCAGATCGAGCGCATAATAAAATTGTCACCCCGGTGACTGGCACGCCAATAAATCAATAAATAACAAATCCATATAAAACAAAAAACAAAAAGCGCGTTCCACAGCTGTATAGACTTTGCTTCTCTTTAGTCGATCAGCCTCCATCTGAAGACGAAGGCTTCATTATATACTAGCAGCAGGTGGATGAGGGCGCGTGGCTTCCACATTTCCCGCCCAGAGAATTTGCCAGAACCGAGGCAATTCCATCCACATGGCAGCATCCTGGAAAGGCTTCTTCCATGTGTCATCATCATGGTACCTTGTCCTTCTTGGATCACGAGCCAGGTCATCAGTCCAGGTAAAGAATCCCTGTCAGATAGAATACCAGATTATTAGTTTAAGTATCGAACTCTGTATAGACTTGTGAAATGAAATGCGATGTATAGACATGAAAACACAGGGAGTGTATAGACTTGGAATTTACACGCAGGAGGGAACAGTGTATAGACTTGCTGTGAAGAACAGTAATGTGTAGACTTCGATGAGAACAATGCATGAACACAGTGTATAGACTTAGAAGTCTAAAGGGGGTCGACCCATCTAATCAGGGGGTCGACCCATGATGCATGAATGAATACACTTCCAATGTGTAGACTTCAGACTTGCCATGATGTATAGACTTGGAGCACAAAAGTCACGATGTACAGACTTCATGAGACTTTAATGAAGACAGACGATGTATAGACTTCATGACTGATGCACGATGTAGACTCGTCCAATGTATACACTTGCTCAATGTTCAATCTTCATGAATGATGTACAGACTACCAATGTGTAGACTTGCCAAGAAAAATGAACGATGTACAGACTTAAACAAGGCAAAGTCTGTACAGGCTTTGAGGTTCACAATGTATGGACTTTGGCAACCCAACGGCTGTACAGACTTCCACTAAACAACGTTGTATAGACTTGGAAATCTGAACGGGAGGATGTATAGACTTGGCCCCTTGAAGGATGTACAAACTTTGAAGAAATCAGGCGATGTGAAGACTTTACCAATGTATGGACTTGGGCCAACAAAGAACCGATGGATGTATAGACTTTACGAGCACAGTCCAATGTATGGACTTTGCGAAGCACAATCCAATGTATGGACTTCAAAGGCTTGAAGGCCCAATGTGCAGACTTGGAAGCTTGAACCAATGTACAGACTTAACAGTCGCCTTGGCTGTACGGACTTGGTCACAAACTGAACAGTCGGTTGTACAGACTTGCACAAACCAAAGTATGTAAAGACTTGAAAAGAAAACCAATGTATAGACTTCGTGAGCGCCTAGAGGATGTACAGACTTAGTGACTGTACAGACTTGGAAGGCTCAGCGAAGGATGTACAGACTTCAACGAAGAGATGCACGATGTACAGACATCATTCAAAGGCCAGTGTGAAGACTTCACGATGTATAGACTTTCCAAGTGAAAGGCTGTACAGACTTGAGCACAGAAGCTCTGTACAGACTTGATCAAGACAAGGCAGTCGAGAGTATAGACTTCAAGTGAAACGATGGTAAAGCCATCCGTGTATAGACTTCAAGGGAAACGTGGTAAAACTACCGATGTATAGACTTGAAGGGAAACATAGGTGAAACTTCCAATGTACAGACTTCGAAGTTGAACGAAGGATGTACGGACTTCACCCCGATGTATAGACTTTGCTCGAATGCATGAGACGCTAACTAAGAAGCTGGACTCTGTACAGACTTGAGCGATGTATGGGCTTAGCTTCGTGCAAGCTACAGTCCAATGTATGGACTTTGAAGTTCAACTGGTGAGTGTACAGACTTCACCAATGAGACGCTCGCTGTACAGACTTGGCACCGATCAATGTGTAGACTTGACAATGCTAAATGAACGAATGAGCAATGTATAGACATTGGGTGCCACACTGTGCAGACTTCACGATGTATGGACTTGAGTGTTCGTGTGAGCTGCACTGTATAGACTTTAACAAAATGCCTAAGACGTTGCATGAGACACAAGATAGACAGACAGTGTATAGACTTCACTCTGGGGGCGTCGACCCATCTGAGAAGAGGGTCGACCCACTACTGTCCAGACTAAACAAGGAAAGGTATAGACTCTATGTTCATGCTACAATGCACTGTGTAGACTTGTGAGTATGTGCATAACAATATATAGACTCTGACTGCATTATATACACAGACAACCTGATAAAAATAATTTCATCAAAATAATAACAGTTGCCAATCAATTAAAATAAGCTGATGCCAATGAAGTAAAACTTATTGTCAACATCATCAACACAGAGGGGTCACAACAATCTCCCCCTTTTTGATGATGGCAACACCCTATTATATAGAATAGCAACATCCTGTTGTGCAGATGCATTTGTGATGAAGGACATGTTTTGTTATTCAGATTTGTTAGGCAGATGCTATGTATGACATGCTGAGACATGAACACAACTCTCTGCTCATAAGATCTCCCCCTTTGCCATAGACATTATGCATACACTTCCCTGGAATGAATTCATCAAATAGACAATATATTCTCCCCCTTTGCCATCAACAAAGAGGAGGGAAATAAGATGCAAGGGAAGGAACAAGAAGAATCAACTGACTGGCATTCTTAGCAGGTAGTTCAGAAAGTAAGCAGCTAAAGCACAGAACCTTCAGTCATATGAATTGAGAAACTGCTTAGAAAGTGAAGTTCTGGTTTAAATGTTATAAAAATGAGAGTTCATGCACTACATTCATTGGATAAGGTAGCTGTACATGATAAAACAGTAAACCAGAATCATATTTACATGAGAGATTCAGTTTCAGAATATCTTACTTTCATAGACTCAGTAGAATGTGCTAAGAGATACCAGGTCATGTATTGAAATTAAACAAATTGACATCCATGAAATTTCTTTTGAAGGAACAACATTTTCAACATTATTTCATTTAGGGCATTCAGGTACCATAAGTCTTTTTACGTAAGGGTATACGTTTATCAGACGCCAATACCCCTAGATACTCAACATAATGGACCATGTTGCCTATGATCAAACTCAATAGAACTGATTTACACCTTTTTGTGTGAGGGTACACGTTTATCAGACGCCAGTTACCCCTAGGTACTCAGTGAAACCAACCTACTATTTTGATCATTTTATACAGAGATAGCTGATACACCTCATGACATGAGTGTTGTCCACTTCTTTGATGGATCACTCAGTTTCTCAGTGATTTACCAGTCATTGCTCTGCCAATGCTATTTTTCAATTAATTTTCAATGTTTTTCAATATCTTTCTTAGCTGTCCTTTATTTGTTTCAGAATGACTTGTTTAAGGATAATACACATACTTAGTTTCTCTAACATGATTTCAGATGAGTTTTCAGATTTCAGATATAATTAGCTTTGTCTGACATGAAATAAGATGAGGGTTGAGTGCTTTATCAATTTTAAGCATCCTTATTTTCTGATTGTAGTCTTTTAACTCTAAAGATTATAAAATTTAAACCATTAAGTCAGTCTTTAAGTAATTAAAGTTCTTATGAGGGAAGAAGTCTGTTTTCTATTGCTTAATATTAGAACTGACTAAAAGATTGCCATACTGTCAGACTCAATCATTTAGAGTCAAAGGATGAATGAACAGAGTTGACGTTGGGAGTTCAAGGCGTCCACGCATCAGTTGAAGAGGCAACAATATAAAACACTGAGATAATATCAGTGCGTCGACTCCACGCTATTGCAGCGTCAACTCATCAGAATAAGAAGTGGAGACATTCATAGATATAGTTCACTGCGTCTACGCCACAGTAGAGCAGCGTCGACGCAGCAGTTCACCATGAATTTCTGACAAGACTCCCCCTGTCTATATGCATGCAGTTTGCAAATGATGACTGAACAAATAATTTTGAAGTTCATGCTTATTCAGACTGCACTATCATGCAATATGACCACCCGGGTTATGCAGAGAAATGTAGTGCAGAGCAGTTCTATATGCATGTGATTTTAGACACATTCATGACTAAATGATATGCAGTGATGATCATGAGAAAACAATATGAGTGTCATGCATGATCATGAGTCTGTTGCACCATTCAACCTTCACAGAGTTTTATACCGGCTATCAGATGCAAGTCCAAATCAGAAATTTTATTCAAAACAGCTGAAAATTTTATTCATCATGCTGAAACTTACACAAGCCAAGTTCTCTTCTAAGAAATTTAAACTTTTCATTTCCAAGTGGCTTAGTAAAGATATCAGCAATTTGTTTGTCTGTTTCAATGAAATTCAGTTCGATTTCTTTTTTATTCACAGCATCTCTAAGAAAATGGTGTTTTATCTCTATGTGTTTAGTCCTAGAATGATGACCAAGATTTTTAGCAAGGCATATGGCACTAGTATTATCACATAAAATTAGAATGCATTCCAGTTTTATCTGATAATCATCTAGTTGGTGCTTGATCCATAGTACTTGGGCAGCACAATTATCTGCAACAACATATTCAGCCTCAGCTGTAGACAAGGCTACAGTGTGTTGCTTTTTAGATGCCCAAGATACTAGACAGCCACCAAGGAATTGGCAATAGCCACTAGTGCTCTTTCTATCTACTCGACACCCAGCATAGTCTGCATCAATGTAGGCTAGAAGATCTAACTCACACTTAGCAGGATACCAAAGACCTAGCTGTTGGGTGCCTAGTAAATATCTAAAAATCCTCTTCACAGCCTTAAGATGAGATTCTTTAGAATTAGCCTGAAACCTAGAGCATAAACACATTGCAAATTGAATATCAGGCCTAGATGCTGTAAGATAAAGAAGGGATCCGATCATACCTCTATATAGACTTTGGTCCACTGGTTTACCTTTAGGATCTTCATCTAAACTAGTTGAGGTACCCATTGGAGTAGCTATTTTCTTGAGGTTGTCCATTTTGTACTTCTTCAATAAATTCTTTACGTACTTGGACTGAGAGATGAAAGTGCCATCCTCTGATTGTGTAACCTGCAGTCCAAGAAATAGTTTGAGCTCGCCCATTGAGCTCATTTCAAACTCATTAGTCATTATCTGAGAAAATTCCTCATACAATTTGGGGTTAGTTGACCCAAACACAATGTCATCCACATAAATCTGAATAATAAGAATATCTGAATGACTCACTTTGGTAAACAATGTTTGATCAACTATACCTCTTGTGAAATTCTTGTCGGTGAGGAACTTTCTCAACCTGTCATACCAAGCTCTAGGAGCTTGTTTTAAACCATAAAGAGCTTTATTGAGTTTATAAACATGATTAGGGAAATCTAAACATTCAAACCCAGGAGGCTGTCTCACATAGACATCCTCACTAATTTCCCTATTTAGGAAAGCAGATTTCACATCCATCTGCTGAAGATTTATACCTAGGGAGCATGCATAAGCCAATAATATTCTGATTGCTTCTAACCTAGCTACAGGGGCAAAAGACTCTTCAAAGTCTATTCCAAATTCCTGATTGTACCCCTGAGCTACAAGTCTGGCTTTATTTTTAATGACATTCCCTGATTCATCAGTTTTATTTCTAAACACCCATTTAGTCCCTATGACTGTTTCATGATCAGGAGGTGGAACCAAATGCCACACCTTATTCCTGTCAAATTGATTAAGCTCCTCATGCATGGCATTAATCCAATGCACATCTTGGAGAGCACAGTCAATGGACTTGGGTTCTATATTTGAAACAAAAGCATAAGCATTCAATTCATGTTGAATTCTCAAGTGGCCTCTAGTCCTAGGGGGGTCATGCAGATTTCCAATTACATTATCTACAGGATGATCCTTAAGATATCTAATGTTTACAATTGGGTTATCATGAGTTTGATTTACCTCCCCCTGAACTGTAGGCTCTTCTTCATCAAGCTCTTTATGTCCTTCTTCATCCTCGGATTTGTCTGCAAGATCTCCTTCCTTCAGAATATCACCACTGTCTTCATTCCTGCATTGACCAACATTAGTATTTACCAAGGATTCATCAAAAACTATATGTGGAGATTCTTCAACAGTTTTAGAATTCAGATTGTACACTCTATATGCTCGGGTGTTTTCAGAATAACCAAGAAAGATTCCTGGTTCACCTTTAGGTTCAAATTTATCAAGGTCTCTTTTATCATTTATATGAATGAAACATTTACATCCAAAAACCTTGAAGTGAGCAATAGAAGGTTTCTTACCCTTTAAGATCTCATATGGTGTTTGCTGGGTAGAAGGTCTTACCATGGCTCTGTTAATTACATAACAGGCAGTGTTCACTGCTTCAGCCCAGAATTTCCTAGGTAGACCACCTTCAACAAGGAGTGTACGACCCATCTCCACTAGGGTTCTGTTCCTTCTCTCCACAACTCCATTCTGCTCATGTGTCCTTGGTGAAGAGTACCTATGGTTGATTCCATTTGACCTGCAGAATTCATCAAACTGTGAGTTTTCAAACTCACCTCCATGATCAGTCAAAATGTTTTCAATTTTTTGATTTATTCTAACATAGAACTCCTGAAATTCTGAAAATACATCACTCTTATGAGATAAGAAATAAACCCAAGTATACCTAGAAAAGTCATCTACCATGACAAACCCATACTTCCTCCCTGATAAGCTAACAGATCTGGTTGGCCCAAAAAGGTCCATGTGTATCAGCTCATAGGGTTTAGAAGATAGATTTTCAGTTCTAGACTTAAATGACTTTCTAGTTATCTTTGATTGAGTGCATGCATCACAGATTTTATTTTTCGTTTTAAAGGAAACTTCAGGAAGTCCTCTAATCATGCCATGCTTATTTAGTTTATGCAAAACAGTGTAACTAGCATGACCTAACCTACGATGCCATAAAAATGCTAAGTCTTCTCTACTGACAGTAAGGCAAAGGTTAGTATGTTGAATGTCATCTAAATCTATCATGTATGTATTATTTATTCTTTTTCCAAAAAATTTGACAATTTCATAATCATGTTCAAAAACCTTGCAGCATTGAGAATCAAATAAAACCTTATATCCTTTATCACACAACTGGCTGATACTAAGTAAATTATAAGCTAACCCTTCAACCAGCATAACATCATCAATGCATCAGGTAGAACACTTACCTACCTTACATAATCCAATAATCCTACCCTTTGTGTTGCTTCCAAAGGTGACAAGGCCTCCTAGCTTCTCAGTCAGCATGCAGAACTTGGCCTTATCTCCTGTCATATGTCTGGAGCAGCCGCTATCCAAGTACCACAAGTTGTTCTTGGCTGCCAGGCATACCTGCATACACAATTAGGTAGAGAGGTTTGGAACCCAAGACTGATTGGGCTCCATAACAGAGGAAGTAGAAGCAAAGCAAGAAAGCAGGTTTTTCAGAATCCACATTTGTTTAAATGAATTTTGTTCAGTGGATCCTACAGGTTTTCTTCTGTTGTTGTTCCTCTTCTTTTTGTTATTTTTCTTCTTATTTGCACCAACATGATTATTGACATTGTTGTTTCTTTGCCAGTGCCTTGGCCAGGTTGCATTCATGGAATTGTGGCCATAATAGTTCCTGGGCTGGCTGTGGAAATGTTGGTTCCTAGGTGTCCAATAACCATACCCATTAACCCAATTTCTAGTGTAAGGTCTTTGATATTGAGCAGCCTGATATGCAAGACCTGTATGCCTCCCCGGAGTTCTAGTCCAACCTGACCTATTGAAATAGGTTGACTGTGCATTGTAATGGGTCTGAACTCTGGGTTGGTAGAAATGATTGGGTTGACTCTTAGCAGCATTCTATCTCCCCTGCACCTTGGACCCTGCTGACCTATTCATAGGTTTGTTTTGGGTCTTCTTCAGAGGTGGAGGTGATGGTGGAGACTTGGTTACCTTGACCTGGTGTTTATAAGACTGGGTAGGTTGACCCCTAACCTGAGATTGAGCCTTTGGATTTTGCTTGGATGTGCTAGCTCTACTAGGCTCACTGACTTCTTGTTTGCCCTTCTCCTCAGCACTGGTCTTTTTCAGATTAGCATTTTTGTTCATTGAATTGTTTGGATTCATGCTAATTAGAGGTCCTTTTTCTTTTTGTGCAACAAATGAAATAGTTTTCATTCCAAAGGTTTTCGTTGCACTTGAATTAAATCCTAGGCCCTCTTTTCTGAAATTGACCTTTGACCCTAACAAAGCATTTAAGTTATCTGTTCCTTAGGTCATTTTCTCAATAGTTCTCAGTTTATCCTCATTGTCTTTCTGAATTTCATCAATAGACTTTTTTAGTTCATTATTTACATTGAGGACAACTTCATATTTTTCAGAAACAATTTTTACTTCACTCTCACATTTCTGAATTTTCAGCTTCCATTCATCAATTTCATTTTCAAGCCTCACATTCTCTTCCCTAGAAGCTTTTAACTCATTTTTGATTTCATCTAATTCAGAACATGTGAGTTTCAAATTTTTATTCTCAGATTCTAAATATGTAATTTTATCAGTTAGAGTTTTATCATTTTGCATGGAATTGATCTTTCTTCTCAGATGCCTGTTTTCTTTTCTAATATCATCAGCTCTATCAGCTATATTATGGTAGGCATCTACCCAATCCGCGATAGTAAAATTTTCAAATCTAGTGATTACCTCATCTGAGTTCTCTTCTCTATCTTCTGAGCTTGTTGCCATAAGGCAAATGGACTTCTCAGATTTGGCTTCACTGTCTGAAGTGTTGCTCAAGGAGCCTTCATCTTCATCACTCCAGGTACTCACCATTGCTTTCCCTTTCGTGTTCCTTCTCTTTGACTTGTCCTTATATTTTTGATTATCTGGATAGTCAGCTTTCAGATGGCATGGTTTCCTGCATTGATAACAAGTGTTAGTTTTAGTTTTCTTTGCAGGGTTGTGTTTATACCTTTTGTCCCTTCGGCCGCCACTGTATTTCTTTTGGCCGAATCGTCCTGCTCCTTTTCTGAGAAATCGCCTGAACTCTCTAGTCATCATGGCCATCTCAGAACGAGTCATATCTTCTTCTTCATTCGGGCTCTCCTCTGATGACGAAGAACTGCTGGAGCTGGATTTGTTGGATTTGCTGGAACCAGCCTTCAGCGCTATCGGCTTCTTCTTCCTTTCAGCTTCTTCTATCCTTGGCATATTAATCTCATATGCCATCAGCGAGCCAATTAGCTCATCAGCTCTTATATTGCGCAAGTCCCTTGACTCCTCCATCATAGTAGCTTTCGTATGCCAGGCATGAGTCAAGGACCGAAGTATCTTCCTTACTAAATCATATTCTGTTAGAGGTTTCCCGAGACCTCTTAGACCATTGGTGATGATTGTCAGTCGAGCATACATTTCTTTGATTGTCTCGTTTGGCTTCATCTTGAAGGCTTCATACTCAGACACTAGGAAATTAGCCTTCGTTTCCCTGACTTGAGAAGTCCCCTCATGGATAACTTCCAGTGCATCCCACATCTCCTTGGCTGAAGTGTACACTGACACGCGGGAGAATTCTGTAGGGTGTAGAGAGCACTGGATGGCGTTTATGGCACTCCAATTCAGCGTGGACCTTCTGATATCCTCCTTGGTCCAGACATCTTCATTCGGGGACAGCTCATAAGGTCCCTTGCTAACAACCTTCCAGATCTCGTAATCTTTAGCCCTCAGAAACACTTGCATACGATTCTTCCAGTATGCGTAGTTAGATCCATCGAAGAATGGGGGCTTGGTGGTTGAGTGACCTTCAGCTATCATCCCTCGAGCATCCATCTCTGCCTATCCTCTTCGGGCGATGAGTCCCTGTAGAAGAGTATGGCTCTGATACCAATTGTTGTGTTAGATGGACGCAGTCTATCTCCACTAACTGTGGATCTAGAGGGGGGGTGAATAGATCTAATGCCTAATTAAAAGCTAGTATAAGCTCTAATGCGGAATATAGGCAAATAGCAGGTAAACCAAAAGAAGATGCACTAAGCAAAGGGTCGACCCATGCAGCCACACAACATATCACTATCTCGAATACTAGATATGAACATGAGCGATATAAGCTATGATGCTAAGTATGGAAACCCATCGCACACAGTTCAAAGACAATCACAAAAACACAATGCACCCAAGAATTTTAGGTGGTTCGGTCAAAGACCTACGTCCACCCCACACTCAACAGAGTATGGCTTACTGCTGCGTAGTACAGCTTGCGTCTGCTGGGCACTACAGCTTGGCCTACAAACCGCTGAGCAACACAGCTTGCTGTCCGAGACAAGTCTCGCCTGCTGAGGATTACAGCTTCACCTGTCCAGTGGAATCCTCCACTGCAACTGCTGGGGTTTACAGCTTACCCGTCCAGAGGAAGCACCTCTGTAAAACAGCTGACTCACAGCTTGAAGAATCAATAGTTCAGAAATAAAAGTGCAGAAGCAAAACAAAAAAAAAAACCCCAAAGGGGAATGTAGCTCTAATGAGCAAATTCTCAGCTCTGGTATCTGAACCAAGAGACTGAGTACAATCCTCTCGAACAAGCTCTCTCAATCTCACTCTCTCAACTCATCTCTTCTCACTTTCTCTTCTTCTCTGTTTTCTTTCTTCTCACAGTGGATCGATGGCTCTCTACTGTATAGACTTTGCTTCTCTTCAATCGATCAGCCTCCATCTGAAGATGAAGGCTTCATTATATACTAGCAGCAGGTGGATGAGGGCGCGTGGCTTCCACATTTCCCGCCCAGAGAATTCACCAGAACCGAGGCAATTCCATCCACATGGCAGCATCCTGGAAAGGCTTCTTCCATGTGTCATCATCATGGTACCTCGTCCTTCTTGGATCACGAGCCAGGTCATCAGTCCAGGTAAAGAATCCCTATCAGACAGAATACCAGATTATCAGTTTAAGTATCGAACTCTGTATAGACTTGTGAAATGAAATGCGATGTATAGACATGAAAACACAGGGAGTGTATAGACTTGGAATTTACACGCAGGAGGGAGCAGTGTATAGACTTGCTGTGAAGAACAGTAATGTGTAGACTTCGATGAGAACAATGCATGAACACAGTGTATAGACTTAGAAGTCTAAAGGGGGTCGACCCATCTAATCAGGGGGTTGACCCATGATGCATGAATGAATACACTTCCAATGTGTAGACTTCGGACTTGCCATGATGTATAGACTTAGAGCACAAAAGCCACGATGTACAGACTTCATGAGACTTTAATGAAGACAGACGATGTATAGACTTCATGACTGATGCACGATGCAGACTCGTCCAATGTATACACTTGCTCAATGTTCAATCTTCACGAATGATGTAGAGACTACCAATGTGTAGACTTGCCAAGAAAAATGAATGATGTACAGACTTAAACAAGGCAAAGTCTGTATAGGCTTTGAGGTTCACAATGTATGGACTTTGGCAACCCAACGGCTGTACAGACTTCCACTAAACAACGTTGTATAGACTTGGAAATCTGAACGGGAGGATGTATAGACTTGGCCCCTTGAAGGATGTACAGACTTTGAAGAAATCAGGCGATGTGAAGACTTTACCAATGTATGGACTTGGGCCAACAAAGAACCGATGGATGTATAGACTTTACGAGCACAGTCCAATGTATGGACTTTATGAAGCACAGTCCAATGTATGGACTTCAAAGGCTTGAAGGCCCAATGTGCAGACTTGGAAGCTTGAACCAATGTACAGACTTAACAGTCACCTTGGCTGTACGGACTTGGTCACAAACTGAACAGTCGGTTGTATAGACTTGCACAAACCAAAGTCTGTGAAGACTTGAAAAGAAAACAAATGTATAGACTTCGTGAGCGCCTAGAGGATGTACAGACTTAGTGACTGTACAGACTTGGAAGGCTCAGCGAAGGATGTACAGACTTTAACGAAGAGATGCACGATGTACAGACATCATTCAAAGGCCAGTGTGAAGACTTCACGATGTATAGACTTTCCAAGTGAAAGGCTGTACAGACTTGAGCACAGAAGCTCTGTACAGACTTGATCAATACAAGGCCGTCGATAGTATAGACTTCAAGTGAAATGACGGTAAAGCCATCAGTGTATAGACTTTAAGGGAAACGATGGTAAAATTACCGATGTATAGACTTGAAGGGAAACGTAGGTGAAACTTCCAATGTACAGACTTCGAAGTTGAACGAAGGATGTACGGACTTCACCCCAATGTATAGACTTTGCTCGAATGCATGAGACGCTAACTAAGAAGCTGGACTCTGTACAGACTTGAGCGATGTATGGGCTTAGCTTTGTGCAAGCTACAGTCCAATGTATGGACTTTGAAGTTCAACTGGTGAGTGTACAGACTTCACCAATGAGACGCTCGCTGTACAGACTTGGCACCGATCAATGTGTAGACTTGACAATGCTGAATGAATGAATGAGCAATGTATAGACATTGGGTGCCACACTGTGCAGACTTCACGATGTATGGACTTGAGTGTTCGTGTGAGCTGCACTGTATAGACTTTAACAAAATGCCTAAGACGCTGCATGAGACACAAGACAGACAGACAGTGTATCACTCTGGGGGCGTCGACCCATCTGAGAAGAGGGTCGACCCACTACTGTCCAGACTAAACAAGGAAAGGTATAGACTCTATGTTCATGCTGCAATGCACTGTGT
Organism: Amorphophallus konjac; assembly: GCA_022559845.1. NCBI lineage: Eukaryota > Viridiplantae > Streptophyta > Magnoliopsida > Alismatales > Araceae > Amorphophallus > Amorphophallus konjac. The sequence continues at coordinate 545,096,981 of CM040121.1, read as the reverse complement.
AGACTTGTGAGTATGTGCATAACAATATATAGACTCTGATTGCATTATATACACAGACAACCTGATAAAAATAATTTCATCAAAATAATAACAGTTGCTAATCAATCAAAACAAGCTGTTGCCAATGAAGTAAAACTTATTGTCAACATCATCAACACAGAGGGGTCACAACAGATCTAACCATCATTACTACATAGCAATGAGTTCATGACCCGACCCTTGTGGAAAGTACAACAAGGTCGAGTTCAATTCCTCACCCCATTGAGGCCGAGCCTTGGAGTTATATCCCGCCTCCAAACTCATGGACCTTGTGAAAAGTACAACAAATCCATGAAATGAAGACGTTCATTCACTCCATAATGATGGAGGGCCACGACGACTCCTAGTGCCACGCTTATCAGATCTAAAATTTTATCGTGAGGGAATTTGATTTTATCTTGATATTACCCTAGGTGGTAATATAAGTATATCCAATATATTCACCGTACCTAGTAGTTTGCATAAAGTAAATGCATCCAATGTAAAATTGAATCGTAAGTGATCATGGACTTTATTCCTAATGTAACTAAGACATCCGGCCCGCTTCCGAAGCAGCTGGATCGTACTCGTCGGGTGTACTCCGCGCTTTCAAACTCCGACGCCGCATTAATTATAACTTTTAGATGGCACGCAGGCCGGTAAAATTTAAATTACATGGGACTCAAATTCCAGCAGCCCTTAGGGCGAGTACAACTGTAAAGGGAGATAGAAGTACATTAGAATTTTAATAGAGAGAGAAAGGAGGTTCGCCGACCCCAAATAATTACATTAACCAAGTCCGTGATCACTTGCCAACCCATTCATGTAATATCAATCAAGGGTTATTTTCTGAAAATAATCCTTACTATTGGATTTAAAAAAAGGGATGTGCAAACAAAAATAGGCTAGCTTTGTTTAATTTTAAAAATCGAAGTAGGATTAACTAAAATTAAACACATAAGCAAGCCAATGCAAGGTAAATTAAGCAAACAACGTAAAGAACCATCATTCATAATAGGGGCATGCATATTTGAATCTGATTCAAATAAGTCAGATAATTGAGATAATTATTTAAATTTAAATTTAAATTTAATTATCTAATAATCAAATTTAAAATAAAAATTTAAACATGACAATCATTTAAATTTAAATTAAAACTAATTATCCAATAATTTTGTTTAAAAGTAAATTTAAATAATGTAATTATCCTCAATTATCAATATTCTAAAATTTAAAATTTGAATTTAACAATTATCTAATAATTAAAATTTCAAATATTTAAATTATATATATATAATCTTTAATGAAATTCAAATTCTGAATTTACTAATTATTTAATAATTAAAAATTTAAAAAAATAAATTTTACTGAAGTAACTTCAATTATTACCCTTTTATCTCAAGGTAAATAGTAATTATCTCACCTTGATAAATTCAAAAAAGTTAAATAAAATTTAACATTTGAATTTTACAATTGAGATAACACAATTAATCTCTGAGATAAAAATAAGATTAATTATATATATATATATATATATATATATATATATATATATATATATATATATATCACACACACACACACACACACACATATATATATATATATTCTAGCATATTTGAGTTATAAAAAAGTAAATTTTTTGTAAATTAAAAAAAAATCGGGGTCAAACTCCATTCGGGCTCGGCGGGCGCACTGCGCCCGAGCGGCGCAGTGCGCCCAACGGATCAATATATATATATATATATATATATATATATATATATATATATATATATATATATATATTACAAAAAAAATTTGCTGCCCTGATGCCCAGCATCCCTTTCTTCTGTATAACAATTGAAGATTTTAAATTCCCCTAAAATATGGTTCTATACGGAGCTAATTACATCGATTAGAACGCCAACCTGGCTCTGATACCACTATAAGGTTCCACACAGCACCATCGGACAACGCAGCGGATAACAAAATTTTTTTTGCCCGAACCCGGCTGCATGGAATCCCAGATCCATGCTCTAATCGATGCATAACTACGGGTTACAGATTTCACCTTGCGCGGAACGACGCTGTCCGCTATGCCCGATGTAAAATCTCACGGACACCGGGCCGTACAGAAGTACGACCTCTAGAGCAGATCCACACGGATCCTTGCACAGCGACGGTACCCCCCGACACGACCTTCCCCAACCCTTTCACCTTCTGGAGAGAGAGAGAGCAAGAGGGAGGAAGGGGGGAAGAGTTAATCTCTTCTTCCCTTGCCTTCATGCTTGATTAGGCCAAGAGAGGGGGAGAAGTCTCGTAGCATCCATATATATAGGATTTGGCCTATTTCTAAAAGAGCTCCAAAGGACCAAAACTGTATATATCTCCTTCCCATTATTATACATATATATTAAGCCTTTTTTATATGCCTTTCCAAAAGGAATTAATATATGCATTTGTATAATAATAATCCGTCACCTAAGAATCCACTGTGTGTGATCCTCTAGGCCCATAGTCACTCCAGTTTAAGGCCCATTAACTTCTAATTCCCAATTAGAAGTAAATTAAACTTATTCTTCGCTTCTACAAGAGCCGAATAATAGTTTAATTTATTCTAAACCTTTGATCACGTTCGATCAAGCAAATCTGCATGATCCTAGAGGATGCCGGGTTTAAACCAGCCTGTCTGGTACCTGTAAGTCCACAGTTATCGCATCGCTATAATCCCTCGCTCCTTCAATGAGTCTGGTACGATTTAGGGTATGGTTTCCGTCAAACCCCATAATTGTGCCATTTGACCATGACCTCTTTAAAGTGTATGACGTCCGTTCTAAACGAACTCACACGACCCTGGCCAGAGATTTAACAGAGCGTCAATGTCATGACCCATTAACTGTCTGATATATACCCGACAGTGAGCGATCTCCTCTTGACCATTGATGATCTTCACACGTATCCTGGAGTGGTTAATGACTCGACAACTCATGACTTATGGTTAAAGTCACTTAGCCAAGTAATTAAACCATTCCAGTCCTCGTGTAAGATCCGATCAATGTCTCAGGTCAAAGGACCAACGATGCTACTGAGACCATTGGATCTTTAGTTGACATTAGGTATAATCAACCATCTGAAGATCCAATAGCGGATCAGTTCAGTGCACTTCCTCCCAGGACGTACACCTACGCATATGTGTTGGTGCCCCGCACCAATGACCATGAGACTGGTCAGTCACACATCATGTGTACTGGTTTAATATGTAATCAAAGTTTCCGAGTGATTACCCTCCAACCAGGAATAATTTAATGTATGTGTCCATGTAAAGTCAGTCTCATGATCGAGATCCCATCTCGAGTTTACTTTACAACCACATATCCTAGGAACATCGTAAAGTAATATATAATCACACATTTACGCTCAAATACCACTTTATTAATAATGAACAAGATCGTACATCTATCGGGCCTACCCGACCCAAAATTGGCCTGTAGCACACCAATACTAACAAGTTGAAGGTGACGAAGACGTCAGAACCGTAGATGACCTTGCCTTGACTTGTCGGGACCGCCCTCGATCTAGCACGCCACCGGCCACCCAAGCAAAATAGGGTTTGCTGGGGGTGTGGCCTCCAATTTATAGAGCTAATGGAACCCCTGGAGTCTTGGTTTCGATCTAGGAAGGTCGGGGAGAAAAATCCATGAGAAATTCACGGTTGACCGAGTCTAGCGTCGCCATCCAAAATTAGAGGTCATAGGGTTAGGGTTTTTGAGGGAAATCGAGGGAAATTGATCCTCCTAGGTGGGATAAGGGTTTGAGCTTCAATCTGAGCCCATTAGGTCACGAATTAGTGTCCAATTAAGCCAATTATGGGTTGGTTCTTTTTAACTTTGAGTTAACCCAAAAACTCTAACTTGGGCCTATTTTAAATTTTCTTTTGGGGTTTTCCACTTTGACAATTTCGTCAGAAATTCTTTTCTCTATAGGGAAATATATTTTTCATATTTTTCTAATTTTTTTTAAATTTGAGAAGGCAATTAATTTATCTATTTTTTTAATTCGGGTTGCTAGAAAGAAGCTTAAGCCAACCAAGGAATGAAGACGTGCAAGGGGCTTTGGACATGCTGAAGTAAAGATGCAAAGGCTGGTCAGTTAAGTTGACTAATTAAGGAAAAGTAAGTCGATTGATCAGTCGACAAATTTCAAAAATCAGTCTACAGATATCAAAGTCAGTCGACTGATATTCCCAGAAGTCGACATATATTGTTGAAGATGGCAGAAGGCATAGACACAACTAAGCTGGATGACATGTAGCATGAGTCAACACAATGGAGCTGTGGGGTCGACGCAATGGACTGAACAGGTGCTTATGTGTTGCAGCTGAAGAAGACTGAGTCGACCCACCAGCCAACTGGGTCGACACATAGCAAGTCAAGCTGACATTGAAGAATTCAGTCGACTGAATTGCAATCTCAGTCGACTGAATTGGCTCGACCGTACTGACACGTGAGGTATGATGAGTGTGCATTTTTACATGTTAATTTATGATACACACACTTTTAAAGAGTTTTAAGCTTAATAAATATGCACTTATCACAATTAATCTCAATCTCGTACTAAAATGTTAAGTTTGATGAAATTAATTAAATTTTGAAATAAATTATCTTATTTTGCTGATACTCGGTCACTATGAAGAGGAAGATGGCAATAAAGAGATCCACAACAATGGGCCAAAGTCCAGTCCATTAGCATGACAAGAAAAAGAAAAAAAGAAAAAAATATTATACAAATGGGCCAGCGGCCCATTCCCACATCAAAAGGGCTTCAACGCCCCTTGTTCTTCACACGCGAACGGCGTCCTCACAACCCATGGATGCATCTTCACAACTCCACACGTCGGGCCCCCTTGCAAAGCTCTTCAACGTGGCCAAAAGCCATGCACGCGGGTGACCTTCACGCGGCGAGAGCCTCCCATGCAAGGCTGGCATACACGCCAGCCAGCCGCCCCACGGTGGGCCCCCTTTGCTCCCATGCATGAGGCATTTCTCACGCAGGCAGTTCTTCACGCACTAGCCTTGACGTGGCTTCTTAAAGTCGGCAGACGCAGTCGCCCCCCATGCAATTTCTTCACGCGAAACCCAGCCGCAGTGCGACGTCAACATGGGCACGCTCCTTCACACGGCAGAGAGAGGAGAGAGGACGACAGATAGAGGAGAAAGAAGAAAGAGAAGAGAAAGAGGATAAATAAATGGGTAGCTTGGGTTTTCAATGAAAGTGGGAAGAAAAATGAGGGAGGTGTTCACATGGAGGAATAATGTTAGTTTGGCCCTATAAAAGGAGGGCATGGGAAGGGGCTCTCCTCTCTTACGAAGATATCATTCAAGCTCCCATTCTTTTCCCCTTCACTTCCATTTTCTTAGTGTTAGGAGTAGGTTCTTTCCCTTTCTATCTCCCTCTCTTATTGTTCTAGCTTTGTTGTAAGTTATGTCATTTTTGTTATAATTTGTATGCACTTGTGAGTTGGTTTAATTTAAGTTTAATTCTAGTGTTAGTTTTATTCAATTCTTCATTTTGTTGCACAATCTTTTCCCATCTCTATTTAATCTCTCTTCCAAAATTCTTTCTCTATCATCCTCTAAATTTCTTCTAAAGACGGTCAAGAGAAGCGATTCTATAACTCCGGTCGAGTGTACGTGGTTGTCCCCGACAATGCGTAAATCAAAAGCTCGAGGAGACGATGTCGTTACCCTCACACCACGGCCGCAAAACTATCCCACTTCATCTATTATATTTCACATTTAATTTTACCTCTCTAGATTTCTAACTTTCTCTCTCTTAACCCTCCATGTTTCTTTAAATAAATTTATTTCATGTTCTTTAAATTCAGAAAATCAAAACAAAACAGTCATCTATTTTTGTCTAAAAGAAATTCAAACCTTTCAATTTCAAAACTCCTCTCTGTGGATTCGACTCGTGGTCGCTAGTGTACTACGGTTCATTTGAATTATGTTGCGAGTGGAGATGAGGGGCCTCCTGCCCCTGTCGTGGAGCGCCCGTTATCTCTGCGCCCCACTATTCAAGTGCTCTCTTGGCCAGGATTGGAGCCCATGTCTCACTTTCCGGACTTGCCGGCAGCACATGCGAGATTTGTTGGCCTCGCCCCTCCTTCGGTCACAGGTGTTTGTGGTGGCTGCCCACCGTCTCCTTTGACAGTGGCCTTCGCGTCCACCCCCCGGGCAGCTCACCCTTCCGGGAAGGGCATCCCTCTTCCGAGCTCAGTTGTGCCCGCAGGCGTCCCTCCTGCGACCCGGGCGTCCTCCTCTTTGGTCCTCGACCCCCCGGCACCGGATGCTCACCCCCATGGCGGCCCCACCTTGCCGCTTGCTGGTCTTAATGCCGATGCGGCAGCTTGGTCTCCTGGAGCGCAGCCTTCCTCCCAGGCGGCAGCCGTTGTAGGGTCCTCTCCGACGGCTGCCCCTCGCCTCTCCTTCGCCCAAGCTTTGAAGAAGAAAATCAACCGGGCCCCGCCCTGGCCGATCGTCGACTCCGCCCCGCCTCCTGCTCCGGTGCTTCCCGTGGGTTTTGTGCCCCCACCGCCTCTCCGGTTCCCTCAGCTCGTCCAGGTGCTTCATGTCTCCGGGCTTGAGCCTGCTTCGGGGCTCCGTGACCTTACGGCGGCTCACACAGCTTTTGTGGGCACCTCTGGCCTGGACCGCTCTAGGCCGCCCTCGAGGATGGATGGCGGAGCACCTCGCCGTTCCTTCCGGCGGTCCAACTACACCTCCTCCTCGCGTGATCGTCAGTGCATGTTTGAGGACGCTGCTCCTCCTCCCCGTCGCTCTCTTCGGCTCCAGTCTTCTTCGATGGCGCCCCCGCCGCTGGCCGACTCTTCCTTCACGGAGGTGCCCGAGACAGACGGTTCGGAGGTCGACCCTCTTGATTGGCCTTCCTCTCCGGGTCGTCAGCGCGGTGTCCGTTCTGTGTTCTCTTTCGATTCTGAAGGGGTCTTCGACGAAGATTCCTTTTTGTAGGGGCATGTTTCATCTGTGGGTTTTTAGGCTTTTGTTTCTGCCCTCGCTTGGGTCCTCTTGGTTATTTCTGCTTTCTTGGGCCCTTGGCCTTGTACGCTTCTTGCCCTCCCCTCTTTGGGCGCTTCCCCTCCACCCCCCTGTACCCCTTTCTTTTTCTTCGTTCATATATGAAAATCGCTTGCCTGGAGGCCGGGATAGTGCTTTCATCTGCTTCCGTAATGAAGAGATGAACCCCCTCTCCCGTCTCCCCCTTGCAAGTATTAACTTTAGTTAAAAAAAATTATGTTGCGAGTTCGGTATTTTGATTGATTGTTACATGTTTTTAACGACGAACATTTTGGCACGTCAATTTTTAGAGCTATTGTCGGGGAGGTTATTTTTTGAGATTGAAAGCTTTATTAGTCTGTTGTATATATTTAAACTAAAAAAGAGTGAAAAAATTATTTTTTGAAGTGTGTCTTCCCTTTTACATCTCCATAAAAAAATCAACAAAAATAAAAAAAAAGGACGAGGGATCACGCTCTAAGTAAGTATCTCAATCTTCCCTCTTGTGATTTAGTTTATTTTCTTCATTTTGTTAGCTTTTATATTCAAAAAATCTCAAAAACAAAGTGTGTTGGCTAGGTAGCTTCATTAACAAAAAAAAATTTGATCACAAAAAAATAAAAGACTTCATCTTAGAATTAAAAACATCATGTTTAGGACATGTATCATTTAGGGCTGTATTTTAATTAGTTATTTAATTTTTTTCAGTCATTTTATTTGTGAAGAATGCGGGGGACAATGTGAGCACTTTAATTTTTACCAAGATCATGCTCATGCATTTTACATTTAATCTTGCATTGAAACACCTGATTTGAATATTGGTTGTCGCATCTCATTTCATAATATTTTAAGGGCAATACCCGCTAAGCAAGATAAGGGAGAGATTTCATCACCCTTCTTTAGCCCAAAACAACCATCCTTGCATTTTGCATTACACCTAGCTTAATAAAAGCAAGTAGACTCGGCCTAAGATTACATTGGGATATTGGTACCACGTGAGTCTGTTCTCATTTTTGACACTAGTGTCTAAGGCTAGAGGTCAACGACAAACCCTATAAGCGAGCAAGTGATTTTTAATTAGGACCTTGCAAAAGTAAGAGGAGCCTCCCACTACCCCACCTCTTACCTGGCCAGTGAATGAACTTGAGGGTAGACTTTAGTGGTGCCATAGTCACTTTGTGAAACCCAACTTGTAGACATAGGTTGCCTTTAAGAGTCTCATGTTAATTTGGTTGTCACTTGTTTGTGTTTAGTAAAAATAAAAAAAAACAAATAAAAAAATAAATAGGAGATGAATAATGGGAGAGAAAATAAAAATTAAAATAATTTAAAAAATAAAAACATGATTAAAAACTAACATAAAAAAATTGGTGAGAGAAAAATTCGCATCTATGGATTGGGCACACAAATTAGACAAGTTTGACTCTTTGGCTCATAAACTTGATCAAATTCTAGCCATGGATCAAAACCCTTTTATACCACCTAGTCACCATGACAATGATCACATATGGGTCAGCCCGGCCCATTATGTAGGTGGATGCCCAAACCAAATCTCATTTCTCACCCAAAACATCCCGACCTATTATGAAAGTCCATACTCGTGATCGGCCCAAAATGAGATCCCATCACCTATGACGGCCCAATTTCCATCGTTTACCCAAGATCAGGCTCACACCACTCAGTTCTTCCAAGGGGGCCATGATCTACCTTTCACCCCGGAGCAAGCCTAACATGTCCAACAGTTTTCTCAGCCCAATTACGAATCATCTTCAGATACTTATAACTCTAGCTGGGAAGATCACCCAAAAATTTTCTTGGATGGACCAAGCAAGGCAACCCCAAATGTCTCAAGACCTCTCCACACCTTGTTATGACCCATGTCCTTACACCTTTAATTCTGGTTGGATAGATCAACATACTTTTTCTTGGGAGTTTTATCAAGATCAAGCCCAAAGTCCTCTAGAACAAGATTTTCAAAATTGGGCTCAATATCCAAACATCTCTTACGATCAAGCTCATTATGGAGGACAACACCTACTCTCTCCATCACCTCATTCTCCAAATTACTATCCATCGCAGTCTGACTCTCAGCTCACTTATCTATCTCCTCCATCCATAGATCACAAGGAAGAAATGATCAATCAAATGCAACAACTCATCTTGGCTAATGATCAATCCATTTCCAAGTTAGAGGCCCTGATGAGCCAGCTCACGAAAAACATGACAAGAATGGACGTGGATGATCAATCCATGATTCCCCATTCCAACACTCATATCACTTTTGACCTTGAGGGGAATATAGAGGAGTCTTATGAGGAGGACTTAAAGGGAGTTAGTGAAGAGCACCCTAAGATTCTTAAACCCAACTCCATTTGTGAAGAAGGTAATGATGAATCTATTAATTCTAAGTTGGGGGGAGAAGTTAATAATCAAATTCCTTATCTTTCCCTTCCTGAAATTGATGAGTCCTTGTTCCAAGTAAAGGATGGAGAAAATGTGAGATTGGAGAGTGAATTGAGTATAGGCATAAATCATTCTTCTCAGGTAATTGAGGAACCATGTACTCCACTTGAAATTCACTATAGTCGGGCATTTCCTGATTTAGGGGAGGATGTGGATCTTTTACCCATCCCTGACCTTGGTGAATTCCAAATCATCCTGGATATTCTACAACTCGCCAACTGGTCAGATCCATATGAGTCTTATGAGACTCCTTGTGTTAGGGAGCAAACTTATTTCATTCCCAATCCTCCTTATCTCCTTGACACTGGCCATGTAGTGGACTCCCCAAAAATCCATAACACCCTCATCCTTTCTAACCGGCTCAATACGCCAGTAAATCTTAAAAGTAAGGATGTAGAAGAAAAGTTAGGAGACATTAAGGTCTTCATTGATGTGTTTATTACTTATAAAGACCTTAAAAATACAAAGGAATACTTTATACTTGAAGATATGATAATTCCTCTGTCATTCTCTGACCGAGGGGGTCTGTCCGGATTACTAGACCCACCTTGGTGTGCTTCTAGCCCACATACATCAAGGCATAATCTTTTCCTCCAATGGTACAAGGGTTGAAATTTATCAGAGGATAAGATCACTTGGTAGCTCATTCTGAATGCCACACATTGGTTATTGAGTGGCATTACATCTGGCTGAAGACGTTAAACTTAGCACTGTTGGCACTCAAAATATAATCCTTCGACGACCAAGTCGCAAAGACGAATGATACGGCCCACTGAAGCACAGAAGTCGATGAAGATCAACTTATCAAAGATTCCTCAAGTTGACGGAGCCCCAAGTCACCTTGAAATGAGCACCGGGGACTTTACCTCAGGAGAGTCGGAATGAACCTGCAACCAACCGGCAGCGCGACCAAGCCTGCCCAATGGTCCGACATCGACCTCATCATGCCGCTACCCTACATCCGTCGCCCGACCAAGGACGACGGTCTACCCAATGACTCTCCTAAGGAGGAAGAACGTCCTCGGTTGTCCACAACAAGGGACCGAAGGTTCTGTCAGCAGAAGGCCCCGATCACCCGACACGGGTTCGGCTTCTCGCCATAGTGGGCCCGTTAGTGGCCGATTGATCGCCATTCAAGGCGGAATTACCCCGGATGCAATGCCATCCCGCAAGGAAGCTTCGAGCACGAGTCCGTCTCGACCAGAAGCACAAATCGTAGTGCCGAAGGCCGTGCCAGTAGGATACCCGTGTGCTCGGGCCAGACACACGCGAAGTTCTGATTAAGGCCATTCGTCACATCAAGAGCTTCGTCAACACCCCGTCAAGTTTTTCCAAGGGCCAGGGCGAGAGGAACAGTCAACAAGAGCTTCCGGAACCATCCTCGGACCCATCGGCTGACCCACGCCGAGCAAATAAGCTAAAACGGCACGTGAAGGGTCACCGGCGCCGCTTAATATGGCGCCACCAAATCTGGCGCGCCCACACAATCGGGGACTTTTCCCGACGCCGTTTGATCAGGCGCACCCCCTTCCCAGGGCGCCGGATTAACAAGGTATATATATACCCCACCTTCGAAACAAAAAAGAGAGGACACGAGGAAGAGAAGAGGAGGAATCAGAAAGAAAAAAAAAGAAAAGATAAAAGATAGCCAATACGAGGGGAAGGGTTGTTGGTTCGATAGAAAAACCTTGGGGGGAGAAGTAGGGTTTCCCATTGAGGGTTCTCGCTGCCGTCTTCCTCGTCTGCTCGTCTGAATATCTCCGGAGCCGGAGAAGAGAAGCCGGTGATCCGATACCCTGTTCTGGAGAAAGAGTCTAGGTGGGTCTACGTGGTTTTCTTCCGGTCGATTCCCCTTTTTCTTCTTTGGTTTTCTCCCCCTGATACAATGTAAGTGAGAGAGGGGAGGGGCGATGATACGAGCCTGACCTCCCCTCCCTCACCACCGCCTCTGCCTCTTCTCTTCATCTGGGATGATCTTCTTCTATTAATGTAAACGGCGGCCGAGCGACAACGCCGGCGCCGAAATATATGCTGTGTGTATATATCTGCCTGTATCGTTCATCGAATGAATGGAATGCATTGATGCCCGATGCTGTATCCATCTTTCATGCTTTCTCTCAAATTTCTCTTCAGATGTGCATTTAATGTTTCCCGGCGTGCATAGTTCCCGGATCCCTTTTTCCCTATGCTGGATATGCCCCTGGGCTATATGAATCATTCCCCCCCTCCCTGGGGTTCTCTCTCTATTCCAATGTGATGGTCGGGCTCTGCACCATGTGTGCCACGGGTTTTGTGATCGGAGACGCACTCATGTGCGGATCTCACCTCATCTCCGTCTAGGGGGAAGACCCTTCGCCGCCCCTGTGCCTTTCCTCATAGGCTAGATGAGAGGGGAAGATCGCTTCTGTCATTCCTTCTTCATCCTGGGACGAGCCCCTGTCGGTTTTTCCGAACATGATGTATATATATATCCTGTCCCCAAATCTTTACGCTAATCGTATAGCATGCCAGTATTAATTTATCTAGCCTGCGGGCTTCACTGTTCTAATATGTGTCTAGCAATTCGGTTGCCCACTTGTCGTCAGACGATGTCTTGCGCCGCCCTTTCCACTTTGCATCTTAACAGGAGTCTGCTCTATAGCATCACTCCAGTACCCGGGGAGGGGGATATTCCCCCAATCTTCTATGTTAGTCACTCGGTCGACAGGGGAGGCTCATCCGTTGATGACGAGTATCCCTCCCAGCCATTGAGTGCACAGTGATGGGGCTAAGCCCTACAGTTCAATTCCATGGTTCTTAATGGACCTCATGGTGGCCGCGGGTTGTGTGCCCCTTGTAGGCTAGGCCTCGGGGTTTCCTTCCCTCTATCGGTCGTCCCGATTCGAGTGTTGTGGTGACTCGGGTCGCGTGCCCCTCGCAGGCTAGCCCTCGGGGTTTTCGCTCCCATAATGAGTCGCCTCATTCGCTCACTGTCGCCCACGGATTCGGTGCCCCTAGCAGGCTAGGCCTCGGGGTTTTCCTCTCCGTTCGGGTTTTCCAGCCGCCGTTGCGCCACCCAGCCCTCAGGGGTTGCTCCGCCACATGAGTACTCCCCGCTTCTCCCCGACAATCCTCTGGGATGGGGAGATGCTGCCGAAATTTCGGCTCGAACGAGTCTGACTTGGAACAATCGCCGCGCTCGAGTATGAACCTTGCGCGAGCCTGTGACTCGGCTCCCGGATGCCCCGGGGTCGATCCTTTGAATAAATGACTTAAGTAAACTTTCAAAGTTTCCTAAAGTATTTTAATAAACCCAAGAAAAATGAATAAAAATCTCGATTTTCGCGAGATCGGGCTAAACCGGCGCCGTTTATATACGGCGCGCCTTAAAACGGCGCGCCCTTTCCGGCGCGCTTCTTCCTAGCGCGCCCCAATCTAGCCACATCGTTTTAACTTCCCTCTTGCACCTACGGTTTCCCACGCCGTTTTAAGTCCTATACCTACGTTTCCTGGCGTCGTTTCTGATCATTTTGCTGTCTAAATCCCTGGCTCGCCCCCGGGGCAATCCTGGCCTCCCGTGGTCGAGATTGGCAACCCCAATTAGCAGTAGATTGAATAAGGTAAGGGCTGTTTATGCCCTGAATAACCTTTCTATCATGTTCGCTATCATACGTATTAGCACTTTGATTTCGTCATCACCTTTTGTGTTACCATTTTCCCCGCTGGCGGGGCTTAATAAATGTGACTGAGCTCTGCTTACCTTCATAATTCTGTCATCATGCTTAGTAAAGTCATCATCGTCGTGCATGTATGCTCGCCTCGACCCTCGGGTATATCAAATGGCGTTGACAGAAGGTCGGGTTGTGCCCGATCGGAAGGCTCCGCTATGCGCGAGGGTGGTCTCCGGACCTACGTCCTCCGCCACGTACCATGGGTCTCCAGTTCAATGAACCATGCCTCTCCTGCATGATAGATAGACGTATCTCGCATGATCCCATCATGTTCATAAACATCCCATCCTTTATTCCGGCCTCGACAGCCCATTATCTCGGCAATTAATCAAAGGTGTTCCCTCCTCGTGGGGGATGTAATTAACGTCATAGCCTTTATGGTATGGCGGACTGCTGGTCCCGACTGAACCTCACTTTCGCCCGACACGGGTCAGAATGAGCGCATAATAAACTCGTCACTCACGTGACTGGTACGCCCGTGTCGTCAATCAGTCAGTTAATTACTAGTTAGTTAATTGGTTGATCGACACGTGAAATAAGATGTATGTATATATGTATACACACACACACACACACACACACATATATATATATATATATAAATAATAAAATAATAAGAAGATAAAAAAGATCGCAACCAAGTCTGGCACGCCCGGTGGGACCAGTGTCACCTTTCATCTCTTTGCCGAGATACTTGGGCTTCGAGGCCCTCTCAAAGGCTACTGATCGTTGGCTTGTTTGTCTTTGCAGGCGAACGATGACAACAAATGGATTAACTGGCGTTGGCTTCGGTCCTTTGATCGTTGCTGGGCATGCACAAGGGTACCTGGCGGTGCCCACGGAGTTCGGCAGCTTCCCTGCCGCCGTCGGCTTCCCCAAGTTCTTGGGGTTGGCCTTCGTGGACATGCTGGAGATTGAAGCCCCGGAGCCGGTCGAGGAAGCTGTGGGTAAAATGGAGTCTCTAAAGACTCCCTGCTGCAACGACTCATCCAAGAGTCCGGCCCCGGCCTCTAGCTGTTTGGTGCACCACACCATACGTGGGGCCCGCCCCAATATTGTCAGCAAGCACCCTGGAGGACGTCAATGTCGCCAGACCCAGAGGAGTGCTGCTGTGATTACCAGGACTCTATCTCAATCTGGGAAATCTATGATGGTTGGCGGCATGCGCGTCTTCCTCAACGGATGCAATGCATGGGTGGCCCCAGACCGAGTCATCCCCACCATCCCTGTCCACAATACATACCAAGCTCTCGCTGGAAGGAGGGCAGAAAGAGAAGAAACCGGCCACTATGGCCAAGGAAGGTCGGCCCCGAGGCCAAGGAAGTTCAAACAGGTGTGGGTTCCCAAGCGGGCCCAATCTGTCCATCAGCTGACACCCATTCGCCGCCGTCCTGTGAATGACGGGGCGGAAGAGAGAAGAGAAAGGGGCTTGCCCCCGAAGAAGGAAGAAGAAGTGGCTGCGGACCCTCCGCGCCGTAAAAGTTTCCGGGCTGCTGCCCGTCAAGCCAATGTCCCAACTGCGGGACGAAGATTCCAACAACCTGCCGACAGAGCTCGGCTGGCTTATATCCCTCCTGCGGGAGGTCGACAATCATCCCCCGTGTTACATCAAGAGCGGGGTTGAGAAGAGATGACCTGTTTGGTCAAAAACTATTTTCGAGGTTAGGCAACCCCTCGCTTGGTCAACAGCGACTGATGCAAGCAGCCGCCGATGAAGACTATTGCCCGTCAGTGGCAGATGAAGAAGATATGGGAGAAAGAATGATGGTGTCGTCAGTCGACGACAATGGATATGATAATGGCTTCGAGATCGAAGCCGATGAAGCCATCCCCGAGCGGGAAGAAAGAAGAAGAGTTCCTGTGTTCGAGAGGCTGACCTTCCCGCGGCAAGCTAAAAGGAGGGTCCATCGACAAAGGAGGAGGATGCAGGTCTTCACCTGCAACATGGCTGGTATATCCAACCAATATGGGGTGCTCCCCGAAGATCCCCGAGAATTGGCTCAGTTGGCCGCACGGCCGGGGCCGAGCACTCGCAGAACAGAAGCAGCGAGGGAGCTCCTGATGATGGCTAAAGGGAAACAACCCCAGGTCTACCGCCACTGGGACGACAAGGCCCCCGTCTTGATAGCTAATGTAGTGACGGCAGAGGAAGAAGACGACGTCCCCCTCGACATCCTGCCCGAGGGTACATCCGGAGATACAGCAGAAGTTATCCCCACTACAGCCACTATAGACCCATCGGTCTTGATGCTACTGCAGAAATATCGGCAAGAAATAGACTTGCTGAAGAAGCAGCTGATGGAGAAAAATGAGCAATCCTCAGCTTCCAAACCACCCGAAGTCCAGGGTGAATCATCTCGGGGAGCAGTCCGTCGTGACAGCCCTCCACCACTCTACACACTACCTTCGTCATCAGAACCAAGCATGGCGACAATGCAACAGCGGCCGCCACAGCTACAGTCGCTGCTACCTCCGGTGCTCCCTCAGGCGCACCAGACACCCCCGCTGCCGCGTCCTCCACAGGCGACCACCCTGGTCACCCCATACCTGCAGCCGGCGCACTTCTATTCGGAGCCAGTTGACCCCACGGTCATGAACCAGATGATGGTGGAGAGGATGATCGGGCTGAAGCTCACAGAGAAAAGTGAAGGCGACTATGTCGCATTTGATGCCTATCGGGTGCCCTACCCGCAACACCATGCGGCTAAACGACTTCCCCAGGGGGTCAACAAGCCACCCAAGTTTGATAAATTCAATGGGAAGGGGTCCCCGAAGGAGCACATTGCATATTACATGACCGTCATGGGTGATCTGGCCACCGACAAGTCATATTTGTTGAAGTTCTTCGGGTCCTCGCTGACGGGACTCGCATTTGAATGGTACTCCAGCCTCCCGGTCGGGTCGATCAATGACTGGTCGGATATGCAGAGGAAGTTCAGAGAAAGGTTTCATGTTACAGAGAGGGAGGTCACAGTGGCCGAACTCTATTCAACAAGGCAGAGGGCCGATGAGACAGCCCTCGATTATTTCAAGAGGTGGAGAAACCTCAGAATGAGGTGCAAGCGACCCCCGCATCAGGAGGATGCTGTGCAAATATGCAAACAGAATCTCAGAAGAGAGGTTCTGGAAAAGATGATCGGAATGGGAATACGGTCATTTGACCGACTGAATAATGTCGTGGCCGAGGTGGAAGCTTTCCTGGCCAGACCTACCCCTACGTCTGCTGCCAGCATGACCCAGAAGGGCAAGGCGGTAGACCGGCGCTCCTCGCCCAAAGAAGCGAACGCTCTTGACATAAATACGTTCGAATAGAAAAAAGGTGAAGGCAAGAAGGGAGTCACCCCACAGCCTGCAGAAGCTCCAGACGGCAAAGAAGGTCCTTCGCTGTGGGTCAAGATGAAGAAGGCTTATTCCTTTCCAAAGGACAAGACCTGGATTCTGTTCGACTGGGTAACAGAATATAGCATTGTCACCCTGCCAGAGCCAAGAAGATCGGAGGACCTGAAAAGAAAAGACAGTCCAATATTCTGCCCCTACCACCAAATGTTGGGGCATCCAATCGAAGACTGCTATGTTTTTAAGGACATCATCGAAGGGATGGTGAAAAATAATGAAATTGAGCTGGGAGAGTACAAAGTAGACCCTCCTCAGCCACATGAAGTCCCTCGGAGAAGGGCAGCAGTCAACATGATCTCCCTCTACCAGGCAGTGCCCGAGGAGATCTCTGAAGCAAGTACGCGGAGCACCTATGAAACTCATTTCTTGGAGCCCGCGAAAGAACAGCAGGGATGGCAGCAGGCCCCTGTAAAGCACAAGAAGAAGAGGGCACCCCGCCCGAAAGAGGGGGCACATGTCCATGGTGTTACACCCCGTCCTGCTCCGCCAAAGGTAGCACCCGTATGGGTCACTCCACCTTCAACTGTCAGGATACATACACATAATCAGAGGAGACAAACTCCGCTGCCAGTGATTAAGGAAACCAATCCTGGGGTCCTTCAGTTGCAAAACCTCATTGAGGGGCTAGATGAATATGTACAGCCCGAATTGAAACCTCTGCTGGTGCGGGACCACGTCCCGTGGCAAGACTTAGAACAACTCTCACTTGAACAAAAAGAGGAAGCTGAAGAGGCACCCGACGGAGAGGGCAGTCTATTCTGGGGGCATCCGCCCGCAGAAGCAAAAAAGAAGAAGAAGCAAAAGAAGAAGAAAAGAAAGGCCGCTGGGGCCAATAAAGTTTAGGTTGTCTCCTGTAATACCTTGTTAGCACCCTTCAACCTGCCCGGAGAGGAGGAAGAAGAGGAAATTTATTTCACACCCCATGCTGGGGGAGGCAAGGCCGAGGCTACAACTGCTGCACATGCCACCCGGTCAGGCCGAAGATGGGGGCGCCAGCCGCCACCCAACCACAACATCATGTTCAGAGGGGAACAACCCTACAAGACACCTCCGCCGGAGGTCAAGGGAGTCCAAATCCCTCCTCCGTCAGGCCTATATAACAAGAGTGGGGGCAAGGGGGTCCCTTCATTTCTTGAATTCATGAAGATGTCCAAGGGGAAACAGCCTTGCCAGGAGGCTAACCCTACACCCGAGACCATTCACCCGCAGCTCGCACAATCTGCTGAAGAGCCAAATACAGATGGAGCTTACTCCGCAGCAACTAACAAATAAGACCCAGAAGTCGGTACCAGCCAGAAAGGCGTCGAATCTGAGGAAGATGAAGCAGGTCCGTCAGGGCTCGCAAATCAAAACCTCCCCAAGCCCAGATGGGCCGAAGAGATGAAGCTCTCCAATGTCTGAGCTGGGAGCCGAATAATGAAGCTACTCAAAAAGCTCCCTACTCGATTAACAATCTGGGAGATCCTCTCTTTGAGTGAAGAGACCCGACAGGCGATCATCACGGCTCTGCAAACGCCTGCTCATTTCGAGACTTGCATAGCTGAAGCTGTACCGGAAGCCAGTATGACCTTCACTCCAGACGACATGCTGCTGCCCACCATCAGCCACAACAGGCCGCTGTATATGAAGGGGCACCTGAATGGAAGGGAGCTGAACAGGATTCTGGTTGACCCCGGTGCAGCGGTCAACATCCTGCCTTATAGAATATATGAGAGGCACCACTTTAACGTGCATCTCGAGAAAGTCGGAGATATGCGTATCGCCAGCTTCAATCAAAAATGTGAAGTGTCAAGGGGAGTGGCAGAGTTTACCCTCACCTTAGCAGATTTCACTACGACAGTGCAGTTCCATGTCATTGACTCCCGCATCTCGTACAAAGCACTGCTCGGCCGCCCATGGCTGCATGAAAATATGGTGGTGCCCTCCACGCTCCACCAATGCATCAAGTAGAGTCTCCAAGGGAAGGAGGAAAGGATATTTGCAGACCCCCATCCATTCGAGGTGTTTGAATGTCATTTGGCGGATGCCAACCTATATACAGGGCCTTCCCAGAAGACCTCTGAAGCTAAGGCCCCTGCGGGGGCATCCAGAAGCACATTCGACAGCAGTTGGTATCCACCACCGCCGCGCGGATATATCAAGCCCAAGGTGGTCTCCCATATCACAACATCCGGGGACGTGGGCAGGATAGAACCCCCAATATTATACCCCAAAGCTAATGAAGTGCGGGTCGCTCGGTGGCACAATCATATTGAAATCCCGGATGGTCTTACCAAGCCAACTCCCGGCCTTGAGAACCCTACTGTCGAGCCTTTCAAAACTTGGGAGGTGACACAGAAAGATGGACCCAACAACTTGTTCTATACAGCTGAGGAGCATCCTACTCGGGAAGACACAGACTGCAGCCTCCCCGAAGATATAAGCAACCCGTCGGTTCCCGTCAAGGGTCTAGCATTCACAACTGATCGGATGGCCAGGATGTTTCAGAAGCAACACATCCCCCCCGATCAGTCTCAAAAGCGCAAGGAAGCTTTCCAGAAAATGTGGTACCCCGCAAATCTGGATAAGGAAATGAGACGTGTCTCTCAACATCCGGGGTTGGGCTCACCCTGGAAGAATGTTATTACAGTGGGCGATACGAGGTGGACACCATCTCCGCCTTCTATCCTGCTGAAGATAGCCCGCTGGGGGCAACTTTTGATGAATACCCGGCGGAAGCAGAGCATGTTGAACTGGCTCGACCCGAAAATCAAGAAGCAGAGACCATGGCCTCCTGCCGATGCTGGGAGCAGGTCTACCCTGAAGAAGCGGCCCTTCAAGCCAAATTTGACATGGCTAGCAGCAGTGAAGCCGAAGATATTGAGGAAGCAGGAGTTTCTCCCTCCAATGAAGCCCTACTGATGATAACTTCAACATCCCTTTTACCAATCAGGGAAGCCTCGGTCGACTCCGATCAGGGGGAACAAGCTACTAGGAAAGAAAAAGCCACTTCTACGGAAGATACAAGTGCCCCAGAAGGCGAGACCTCCTCAACTTCTGCTATAAAACCAGGATGCTGTCCGAGCCCGGCAGTAAACAACTATCAGCCTGTCGCGGCTGTAGCCTTATCTACAAACACTAAAGCTGCTCTCTCACCCTGGGGAGCTGCAACGGCGGCGTATTTGCTAATAGAATAATCCGCGTAGCCGCTAGCGCGAGAAACAGAGAATCCTCAAGAAGCTCTGGTGGTGTCTGACGAGGAAGTCGAAGTACTCAACCCTCAAGATGGTATTCCAGATTTCGTTGACCTCCAGCCGGCACCTCCGGAGATAGAAGACGGAGGCTAAGCCACAGTCGATGAACTGATAGAAGTCAACTTGGGAAACGAGGAAGACCCTAGGCCTACCTTCCTCAGTGCCCAACTGTCCCCAGAAGAACAGGAGCTATACATCCAGCTGCTGCTAGAGTACCGGGATTGCTTCGCCTGGACTTACAAAGAGATGCCGGGTCTAAGCCCCGCCGTCTCACAACATGAGCTGGCAATCAACCCTGAGGCCGAGCCGGTGAAGCAACCACTGCGGCGCATGAGGCCAGAACTCATCACCCAAATTTGTGCTGAAGTCGACAAGCTCATTGACGTGGGATTTGTTGAAGAAAACCAGTACACCACATGGCTGGCGAACATCATCCCCGTGAAGAAGAAGAATGGGCAGATTCGGATATGTGTCGACTTCTGAGATCTAAATAAAGCCTGCCCTAAAGATGATTTTCTGGTGCCAATAACCGAAGTCATGATAGATGCTACGACCGGCCATGAGGCCCTGTCATTCATGGACGGGTCATCCGGTTACAACCAGATTTGGATCGCGGAGCATGACCGGGTCCATACTGCTTTCCGAACCCTTAAAGGCATTTATCACTATAAGAGGATGCCGTTCGGACTAAAGAATGCTGGCGCAACCTATCAGCGCGCAATGACCAAAATCTTTGATGAGTTGCTCTACCACAAGGTTGAGTGCTACATAGATTATCTGGGGGTCAAAACCAGAAGAAAAGAAGATCATCTGCAAGACCTCCGGATTGTTTTTCAGAGGCTGAGGCAGCATGAGTTGAAGATGAACCCCATGAAATGTGCGTTCGGAGTGTCGAGCGGAAAATTCTTGGGCTTCATCATCCGATATCGGGGGATCGATATAGACCCCGTAAAAATCAAAGCAATTCAGGAGCTACCTCCACCAAGGAATATCTCTGAGCTGAGATCACTACAGGGCCGCCTGGCTTATATCCGGCGGTTCATCTCCAATTTGTCAGGGCGATGCCAGCCTTTCCTCAAGTTGATGATGAAAGATGTTCCCTTTTATTGGGATGAAGATTGCCAGACAGCCTTTGACAAGCTGAAGGACTATTTGAAGACTCCGCCAGTGCCGGGCGCACTAGTAAAAGGAAGGCCATTAATACTGTATATAGCAGCTACACATAACTCTCTGGGGGCAATGCTGGCCCAGAATAATGAAGAAGGGAAAGAGCAAGCCCTCTATTACCTCAGTCGGAGACTGGTCAGGACTGAGGAGAAATATACTTATATTGAGAAGGTCTGCCTGGCACTGGTCTTCGCAGTTAAGAAGCTCCGACACTACATGTTGTCGCATGAAATTGGCTTGGTATCCAAAGAGGATCCCCTGAAATATATTATGTCCCTGCCGGCACTCAAAGGTCGCCTGGGCAAATGGGTGGTAATCCTTATGGAGTTCGACATCTCCTATGTATCGCGCAAGGCCGTCAAGGGCCAAGCTATTGCAGACTTCTTCGCTGAACACCCGGTACCTGGGGACTGCCCGTTGGAGCCAGAGCTACCTGAAGATGAAACCCTGGAAGCCGTTCAGATACAACCCTCCTTGTGGCAGCTATATTTTGATGACGCTTCCAGAATTGACACCTCTGCCACTGGACCGGCCAGAGTCAGGGCAGGAGCAGGCATAGTTCTGAAATCCCCAGAAGGAGAAGTGGTGCACACATCCTGCTCCATAAACAAACATTGCACAAATAATGAAGCAGAATATGAAGCCCTGATAATCGGGTTGCAAATTGCTCTATCCATGGGAATTCAGATGTTGGAAGCATTCGGAGACTCCCTGCTAGTTATAAAATAGCTAGAAGGAGAGTTTGATGTGCGAAAGCAAGAGCTTCTCCCCTATCACCAGCTGGCAACTCGCCTGATGTCAAGATTCTACTTCATCAGCATCAAGCACATCAACCAGGGTCGGAATGCTCAGGCAGATGCCCTCGCTAAGCTGGCCAGTTCATTGGCAGTCCCGCCAAACACAAGCCTGAATATAACAGTGATCAACCGCCGGTAGGTCCCCAGTGTAATGGAGGTCTTGGCTGACGAACAAGAGATTGAGGTGGTAGTCATCGAGGAGATTCAGCAGCCCGATTGGCGAGAACATCTCCTACGGTGGTTCCAACACCAACAGCTCCCGAGGGAAAAAGAACAGAGAATGAAGCTCCTAAGGGTCAAGGACTCTTACGAGATGAGAAGCGGAACCCTGTTCCGAATAATGGCAGATGCCCGAAGGAAAGTCCTACTCCGTTGCTTGTCTTCAACAGAGGCAGGACAGGTGATGCAAGAAGTTCATGCGGGATCAGTTGGAGCACACCAGGCTGGCCCCAAGATGAAAATTGAGATAAAGAAATTGGGCTACTATTGGCCCACTATATTTGATGATTGCTGCAAGTTCGCCAAAGCTTGTCAGAAGTGTCAAGAACACGCTAATGTGGCAAGGAGACCTCCAGTGCCATTACACCCGACCCTGCCTAGCTGGCCGTTTGCTCAGTGGGGCACGGACGTGGTAGGGCCACTATCAACATCTTCATCAGGGTGCAAATATATCTTAGCAGCTACTGACTATTTCTCCAGATGGGCGGAGGCGGTAGCACTAAGAGATGTGACGGGAGAGCTAGTTGCAAGATTCTTCCGGTAGAATGTAATATTCCGGTTCGGGATCCCCAGTCGAATCATCTCTGATAATGGCAGCCATTTTAGGAACCAGAAGGTTTATCGGCTAGCCGACAAATACAAGATTGACTGGAGGACATCGTCCCCCTACAACCCTCAAGCCAATGGACTTGCCGAAGCCTTTAACAAGACTCTATGTACGTTGCTGGCGAAGACTGTCAAGTCTAATAAAAAAGGTTGGGAAGAAAGGATGTACGAAGCGCTCTGGGCTTATCATACTGTCTACAAAACCCCAACCGGCTGTTCACCTTTCTCCCTCGTGTATGGGTCAGAGGTTGTGGTGCCAATTGAACTGGAAGTTCCTTCGCTGCGAGTTTCCATCCAACATGGACTAGCCAGCGGTGATCAAACCAATGCAGAAAGAAGATTAGAAGAGCTCGCTGAGCTCAAAGGAAAACGCCTCCGGGCACAACAAAACATCCAACTCTACCAAGCTCGCATGGCCTGTGCTTTTGATAAGCTGGTCAGGGGTCGAGAATTCAAGAAAGGAGATCTGGTAATGGTCAAAAGAAGAGAAGTAATGGCCTCCAACCCCAAAGGGAAGTTGGTCGAAAACTGGATCGGGCCGTATATCGTCCGCCGAGTATATGAAGGGGGTGCCTACATCCTGGTAGACCACAAAGGAGTCATCTAGTTTTCTCCCCTCAACGGAAAGCATATAAAGCTGTATCATGCAGCGCAACCGACATTCCCCAAGTGATCGGTCAGAATACCCTTATCTTGGCCTAGTGGCATTCCGCCCTGGCCCAGCTACCCTTATTTTGGTTTAGTGGCACTCCGCCCTGGCCGAACTACCCTTTCCTTGTCTAGTGGCATTCCGCCCGGATCGAGCTACCCTTTCCTTGGTCTAGTGGCATTCCGCCCGGATCGAGCTACCCTTTCCTTGGTCTAGTGGCATTCTACCCTGATTGAGCTACCTTTCCTTGATCTAGTGGCACTCCGCCCTAGCCAAGCTACCCTTATCTTGGTTTAGTGGCACTCCGCCCTATCCGAACTACCCTTTCCTTGGTCTAGTGGCATTCCGCCTTGATCGAGCTACCTTTCCTTGATCTAGTAGCACTCTGCCCTAGCCAAGCTACCCTTATCTTGGCCTGGTGGCATCCTGCCCTAGCCGAGCTACCCTTACCTTGGTCCGATGGCACTCCGCCCTGATCAAGCTACCATTCCTTGGTCTAGTGGCATTCCACCCAGATCGAGCTACCCTTTCCTTGGTCTAGTGGCATTCCGCTCTGATCGAGCTACCTTTCCTTGATCTAGTGGCACTCCGCCCTAGCCAAGCTACCCTTATCTTGGTTTAGTGGCACTCCGCCCTAGCCGAACTACCCTTTCCTTGGTCTAGTGGCATTCCGCCCGGATCGAGCTACCCTTTCCTTAGTCTAGTGGCGTTCCGCCCGGATCGAGCTACCCTTTCCTTGGTCTAGTGGCATTCCGTCCTGATCGAGCTACCTTTCCTTGATCTAGTGGCACTCCGCCCTAGCCAAGCTACCCTTATCTTGGTTTAGTGGCACTCCGCCCTAGCCGAACTACCCTCTCCTTGGTCTAGTGGCATTCTGCCTGGATCGAGCTACCCTTTCCTTGGTCTAGTGGCGTTCCACCCGGATCGAGCTACCCTTTCCTTGGTCTAGTGGCATTCCGCCCTGATCGAGCTACTTTTCCTTGATCTTGTGGCATTCCGCCCTAGCCGAGCTACCCATATCTTGGCCTAGTGGCACTCCGCCCCAGTCGAGCTACCATGATCTTGGTTTTGTGGCATTCTGCCCTAGCCGAGCTACCCTTATCTTGGTCTAGTGGCACTCCGCCCTAGCTGAGCTACCCATACCTTGATCTAGTGGCACTCCGCCCTAGCCAAGCTACCCTTATCTTGGTTTAGTGGCACTCCGCCCTAGCCGAACTACCCTTTCCTTGGTCTAGTGGCATTCCGCTCGGATCGAGCTACCCTTTCCTTGGTCTAGTGGCGTTCCGCCCGGATCGAACTACCCTTTTCTTGGTCTAGTGGCATTCCGCCCTGATCGAGCTACCTTTCCTTGATCTTGTGACATTCCGCCCTAGCCGAGCTACCCATATCTTGGCCTAGTGGCACTCCGCCCCAGCCGAGCTACCCTGATCTTGGTTTTGTGGCATTCCGCCCTAGCCGAGCTACCTTTATCTTGGTCTAGTGGCACTCCACCCTAGCCGAGCTACCCATATCTTGGCCTAGTGGCATTCCGCCCTAGCCGAGCTACCCTTATCTTGGTCTAGCGGCACCCCGCCCTAGCCGAGCTACCCATATCTTGGCCTAGTGGCACTCCGCCCCAGCCGAGCTACCCTGATCTTGGTTTTGTGGCATTCCGCCCTAGCCGAGCTACCCTTATCTTGGTCTAGTGGCACTCCGCCCTAGCTGAGCTACCCATATCTTGGCCTAGTGGCATTCCGCCCTAGCCGAGCTACCCTTATCTTGGTCTAGCGGCACCCCGCCCTAGCCGAGCTACCCATATCTTGGCCTAGTGGCACTCCGCCCCAGCCGAGCTACCCTGATCTTGGTTTTGTGGCATTCCGCTCTAGCCGAGCTAACCTTATCTTGGTCTTGTGACATTCCGCCCTAGCCGAGCTACCCATATCTTGGTCTAGTGGCACTCCACCCTAGCCGAGCTGCCCTTATCTTGGTCTAGTGACATTCCGCCCTGATCGAGCTACCTTTCCTTGGTCTAGTGGCACTCCGCCATGGCCGAGCTCTCAAAAGAATACACATATTGCCGTTGCGGGCCTTACGTCCGAATCGGTGAAAGATCATTCCTTGGCGTTAGCATTCAGCCCTTGCTAACGAATACACCGCTCTGCTCGGCACGAGGCCCGGTGATCCAGCCAATAGCCGTCTACTACCAACCAAGGGTCGGACATCACATTTTGACCTACCATCCTTTATATCAAAAAAAAAGAGAGAAAAGAAAATGGGGTTAAAAATAGAGATACCCCGCCAGACTTGCTCCTATATTAGGACAAGTGCAAAAATGGCTATAACCCAGCTGCGGCGAAAATCCGAAAGGGCGCTGCAGGCAAAATCGGGTACCCCGCCACGTGAAAACCTGGGAGGGCACGTGGACAAAAGCAAGAGGGGGCTGGCTTTGGTGAAAACCCGAAAGGGCACTTAAGTCAGTAAAGTGGTAATTTAAAAAGAATTTCTCCTTATCTCCACCGACGAAACTCCAGAAGGGATAGTCATCAAAAATCCCACCGGAGATCTTCGAGCAAGCCCATGTTCGACCCTCGTCATCATCGGCGAGATCGGTCGATCTCTACCCCTAACTTGGACCTTCCATCCCTGTTAACAATCCTACCCTTGCTTCGGCATGTGACCCATGCTGATGAATAAACCAATGTTCGACCCTCGTCATCATCGGCGAGGTCGGTCGATCTCTACCCCCAACTTGGACCTTCCGTCCCTGTTGATAATCCCGCCTTTGCTTCGGCATTTAACCAGTGTCGACGAACTGAACCCGGGACCAATCCTTGTCATCATCGGCAAGGCCGGTCGGCATTCTGCTAGCCCAGTTCTGCCATACTCCGAATTTGAAATCAAAAAAGGAAAGAAAGAAAAGAAAAATGGGGTTAAAAATAGAGATACCCCGCCAGACTTGCTCCTATATTAGGACAAGTGCAAAAATGGCTATAACCCAGCTGTGGCGAAAACCCGAAAGGGCGTCGCAGGCAAAATCAGGTACCCCGCCACGTGAAAACCCGAGAGGGCACGTGGGCAAAAGCAAGAGGGGGCTGGCTTTGGCGAAAACCCGAAAGGGCGCTTAGGTCAGTAATATGAATAAAAAAAAGAAGAGAGAAGAAAAATTATAAATCAATGATGAATAGTGATGAACCATCCTCCGTCCTGAAGACCCTTCACAAGGTCGAGGCGGAGTCTTCATCCGATATCACACTTATACACATCCATTGTCTACCTTTTCGACCCTTGTCATCATCGACAAGATCGGTCGCTACCTTTCCAGTTTTTGTCATCATCAGCAATACCGTCTACCCTTTTCGACCCTCGTCATCATCGGCAAGATCGGTCGCTACCTTTCCAGTTTTTGTCATCATCGGTAATACCGTCTACCCTTTTCGAAAGGTTTTTGTCATCATCGACAATACCGTCTACCCTTTTCGACCCTTGTCATCATCGGCAAGATCGTTCGCTACCTTTCCGATTTTTGCCATCATCGGCAATACCGTCTACCCTTTTCGACCCTTGTCATCATCGGCAAGATCGGTCGCTACCCTTTCGACCCTTGTCATCATCGGCAAGATCGGTCGCTCCCCTTTCGACCCTTGTCACCATCGACAAGATCGGTCGCTACCCTTTTCGACCCTTGTCATCATCGGCAAGATCGGTCGCTACCTTTCCGATTTTTGCCATCATCGGCAATACCGTCTACCCTTTTCGACCCTTGTCATCATCGGCAAGATCGATTGCTACCCTTTCGACCCTTGTCATCATCGGTAAGATCGATCGCTCCCCTTTCGACCCTTGTCACCATCGACAAGATCGGTCTCTACCCTTTTCGACCCTTGTCATCATCGGCAAGATCGGTCGCTACCTTTTCGACCCTTGTCATCATCGACAAGATCGGTCGCTACCCTTTCGACCCTTGTCACCATCGGCAAGATCGGTCGCTACCCTTTCGACCCTCGCCACCATCGACGAGCCTGGTCGACTACCCTCTAACCTGGGCCTTCCGCCCTCATTGATCAACAAAGCATCATTGCGTCGACGTTTAACCCATGTCTATGGTTATAGCATACTTTTCATCATCATTGGCGAAGTTCACTAGGCACATCCGCCTACGCTACCTGTGTCCTGCCCTGGCAAAAGATCCTGCTCCGGGAACGGCTGTGCCGCGGTGGAGCGAACACCTCACCCCTTCCTTGAAGGCGTGAGCGCTCTCCTGTGCCATTAGCACGTATCCCTAAGTTCAGACGGTCGGCCAGAAGAATAAAGAGAAGAAAAGAAGGAAAGAAGTCGTGATTGAGGTGACAGACAGAGATGTTTTCATTGATAAGAGCTGTCAGAATACATTGGTGTCCGGGGCATTCCCCAGAGGTACATAAGCTCCGAAGGCAAAAAGAGGAGTAGAACCCGATGCAAAAAAAAGAAGCGAAGCAAAGCTACGGCAAGGGACGCCGGAAAATATCTGCCAACTCCAGGAGGCCTAGTGAGGGGTATTGGGTCAATTCCTGCAAGCGGGCCTCGGTGGCTATCAGCTGCAATAGCCTCTCATCTAGTGAGGCAAGTCATCCTTCGGCCAGGTCAGCTTCTTCCGTTGTCTGGACCTCTAGGCGCTCGCCTTCCTGCAGCTCGGCTTCGACCTTAGCAAGTTCCGCGCGTAACTCTTCCATCCGCGCCGTAAGGAACAACCGACGTTCTGAGATATTGCCAGCAACAGTTCTCAGTTGTTCCACGGTCACCCTCAGCGAAGTAGTGGCGGCGCGGTAATCTGCCCTCTCCAGCTTCACAGCCGTCAGCTGATCAAATACCTCTCGATTGAGGAAATCCCGCCTGTTGGCATGCTTTAACAGCATTGTAACCCGCGGGATCCAGTCATCCATTGGGCAGCCAAATGCTAGTAATGATCGTGAGAGGTGGTCTATCAGGCCTCTCAGCTGCACGTAAGTTAGACCCGGGGAAGCTGACATGGCCCGCTGGAGATTGTCCAGAGACTGCCACACCATGTCACTGGAAAATTGCAAGCCTAGTGGCGAAGTCTTGGGGAGCTGAAAGTCCAACTTGCTATCTACCTCGGCCCAGATATCATTAGCCACCATAAGGGATGTCGACGGCATGGTCTGTACAGCGCCGACGTCCGGCCCGACAATCGCAGCTGTAGCAGCTGAAGGGCTCTCCACGATGGCAACTTCCTTGCCCGCCCTTTGAGGTGAATCTATGACAGCTGTCTCAGCAGCGGAGGGCGCTCGCTCCTCCTGAACAGTCTCACCGGCCGCTAAAGGAGGGGAGCTTTCTATGACCGACAAGGCTTTGATAGCATCGGCCTCTTCTGCGATAATTTCTCCCGCCTCTATTTCCGGGGGGCCACTTGGCTTCAGCAACAACTCCTCGCCGGCAACCAAGGCTTGAGTCCCTGCAACCTCGGTCAGGCCGCCGACTTCAGCAGTTGCGCCGGGCTCCTCTGAGGCCGCTGCAGCAGCATAGGTCCGTGGAAGCCGTAGGGTGATGGGCCGCACAACAGGTAGAAAGGCCGATTGGCCCATGCCCAAGTCAGGGAGGGGTATGCGAACCATCACAGCTGGCGGTACCACCTCAGCCTGCATCACATGTATGTACATCATCCAGCTGGCTTGGAAATAAAAAGAAGTGCTGTGGGCAGGAGTCGGAACATTTCCTACCTCAACCGGCACTATATTTAAGCCTCCAAAAGTGGCCTCTGAAGATTCTGGCCCCTCTCCTATGGTCGGGTATGATGGCCCGTGTTCGGCTCCCGGTAGTCTCAGAGGGCTGAATGTTAAAAGGTCACTTTCATAAGCTGAAGAAGCCTCGGCATCCTCGGCCTCGGTGTCGACCGGTGGGAACCCCTCGTCGTCGCCAGAGTCGCCACCATAATCAACTCGCTCAGAGGAGGATGACTCTTCCGCTTGTTCTCGAATCTCCACTATCTGAGCGGGGACCATGCCACTAGAAGAAGGCTCTTTAGCCGGAACCTCCTCGGCGGTCTCTGCCTCGGAAGCACCCGTTGGCTGAATATCCAGGGGCTTGTCCCTTGGAAGCCCCTGCTCTCCAGTAATAACTCCTGCCATGGCACCGACCTCAGGGAGCATCGTTGGTCGGACATCGACTAGAGTTAAAAGACAATAAACAGTCAAGACCCGACTGAAAGCACAATAGGCCGCTAAGCTCTACGAGCAAGCTGCAAGTTGTAGACACGCCAAAATTGATGTTAGGTTGATCAAATCTCATGTCATTATATAAACGCCCCAAGTGGACTTCAATATTCCTATAAAATGAAGTTTTTCTTTTTTTTGTGAGTTTTATGCATTTTTCCTGCATTTTCGTGATTCACGACCTGAAGAAGGGCGTTATTTTCAAAGTAGCGACCTGTCATAGGGCGTTTTCAAAATAAGAGACGACCATAAGTGAGGGCGTCCATTCCTGGTATTATCCGTTAATTTTTGGAATTATCTACTTTCAAAATAAAAAGCATTTTGTGAGTAACGTCCTTACTCAGGGCGTGTTTTTAAAGAAACGTCTCTCCGTCAGGCGTGTCCCCATAATTTTCAAACAAAAAGAAGTTATTTCCAAAATTAAATCTAGGAAGAAACGCCCTTTCCCAGGTCGTGTTTCAAGAAACGTCTCTGTGAAGGTCGTCAATTCATGATTTGACGCCCTTTCCTAAGTCGTGTTTCACTCCGGAGTCCTTCCTTTTTCCATCTTTCCCTCACAGTTCCCTACTATCAATTGGTCTCTTACTCAATCTCGATCCTTCCTTGGATGCCTCATTACCCGTTCTTATCTTACCTTGTTTGATCACATCCGATTGAGGCTATAAAATGAAGTCTGGATCGATCGTGTTGAAGGTTAAGCACTCAGAAGGTTGAATACCCAGAACATTCATTGCAGGCCACGAGCAGAGCCCTCTTCATCCTTGGGCTGCATCCTTTGCATCTGCTTCCCCCTCTGCATCCTCCGTTGGGCTACATCCGGTGCTTCTTCCATCAACATATTCATTCGGTTTTTCCCTTTACTGTCATCAGGGACAGCTGGGTTTCCACTTATTCATCTGTTTTGTTTTATTTCGTTCGTGTCTTAGGTATATCATCACCCCTCCATTCTTCATATCTATTCACCCTTTGCATTTGGTCACGTCTTGTTGCATCTTTTTTATCATCATACTCTCCCTGCCCTTAAGTCTTCTTAAGGGGTTTAAAAACAACAAAAAAGGAGGTGCGCACGTTGATGTCCTCTTCTCATTACATATTCTATTTGGGATTGATACTATAGCACTTTGACTGATCCTTTCTTCTTTGCTTGTTTTCATTGTCTTTTTTTAAGGTAATCAAAGAAGAGAACCCTTCTCATCGGCCGGCCGATCGAAGGAGGAAGAAACTCTACATCATCCCGCGTTTCCATTTCCACCAGGTAATTGCGATCCTTTCCCCGTTCTCATCTCCTCTTGAGACCCTCGCGTCTCTGGCGATCACATCATCTCCACATTAGCCCCTCGTGCTATTTTTATCGCATCTTTTACGTTGTTCATATTCATTTGTTTTTATTTTTAATTCTAAGTGTGGATTTTAATCCGATCTACAAATTGGCGATCACGGTGGGACTTCCACTGTTTTCTTTTTGATTACCATCTCCATTGGCACCCTCGCGTGCCCTTTCCCCTTGGCACCCTCGTGTGCCCTTTCCCCTTGGCACCCTCGTGTGCCCCTTCCCCTTGGTACCCTCGGTACCCTTTCCTTTGTGCCCCTCGGGCACCCCCCACTGTGCACACTGCATACTCCGGGATCAGCCAGTTAGTGTTTGAATATCTCCCAGAATTAACGCCTTCCACGAGGGCGTGTTTTGATTTCACGCCCTTCTGAAGGGCGTGTTTTAGTTGGTTAACGCCTCTTCCAGTGGGCGTCTTTTGCATATCTCCTGTTGCTTTGCCGCTTAATCATTTTATCTAAGAATTCACGCCTACCCCCAGGGCGTGTTATTTATTCTTAGCGCCTGTCATCAGGGCGCGTTATTCATTTCTCCTGCTTTATTCATATCTTGTTGCACTGTCTGAGAATTCACGCCCATTTGCAGGGCGTATTATTTGTTATTAACGCCTTCAATCAAGGCATGTTCTTTTGATTTGACGCCCTCCTCTGGAGGCGTCCTTTCCTGGTAGCGCCTGACCCCAAGGCGTGGTTTTTCCTCTTCCTGTGAGCCCCTCACAGGATTCACGACAGCCACGCTGCCGTTTCCTGTTTGGTAGCGACCTCTCCCAGGTCGTGTCTTTCCTGAGTTTTCACAGAAATTGATTACTGCCTTATTTGTGATTCGTTGTTTGGCATCTTGATCTGTCTTGATATATTGCTGTGATCTGCATTGATTTCATTATACTTGTGGGTTTTTGGTTGAGAGACCTCCTCTCTCTACACTAGGATTCCACACACCTTTCTTGGAATCGGGACGACCCTCCATTGAGCATTCCGTCTCTTTGGACCGAAAATCCCTTTTCCAAGACCTCCATAAGTCCCCGCACCCGTGGATTCCCTCACGGACGCCGGGCTGGTTGTACCCTTGAAGTACCCGGAGTTTAGAGATCCTATGCGTTGGTGAGGAGAGAGAAAAACCTAGTTGACCCAGAGGTCACTTGGATCAAACTAGGTTTCATTTGGCAAAAGAAGTGAACTATTCACAAATAATCCACCTTAATCTCAAAACATCAAACATTAAAACCTGCCGTGCTTTCCAACATTGTTTGCATATACTTGGTTGGGTTGACTTGGTTGAATTGTTTTGATTAAAGTGCTTTTTTTGGAAATTCCTTCATTAAACATCCTCTCTCTTAAGTATGAAACTCCGTTCAGGTAAAATCATCAACATGTCAGGCAACGGGTACTCCTATGATGATGAGAATGAGAACATATTTGGTCAATATGGGGACCCTCTCCAGGATTCCGTTTATTATGAGGAAAACTACCTCCCTCCTCACCCTCATTACTCACAAGTTCATGTGGTTGATACCACTATTCATGAGGCGGACCCTTCATCTCAAGTTCCATCTTCCAACACTTCGGGGAATCCTTCCCCATCCATTAATGTCACAGATTTGATCCAAGCTCTCTCTCAATTGGATGACTCCCAGCGGCAAGCCATTCAGGCCGCTTTGAAGGGGAAGTCAGTTCTTTCTTCTTCTTCTAATCCCCCTCCGGCCATGAGCGGCCATCAGATTGTTAATGACCAGGCGGTCTTGCATCCCCCCTCCTCTCGTCCACAAACGCCTACTGCGGCCATGCCGGCCCAGCAGGCGAGCTATTCAGCGGTTAGGCACCAATCTTCCCAACCTCCTCGGATTCTACGAACGCCTATACCGCATTCTTTTGTTCAGAATCAGGCCCCGGTCGAGCCCGATACCAACACTCTCTTGCTTCAGAAGCTGGCCAGCATGGAGGAGCAGCTCAAGAAGGTTACAACAACTAAGAATGCTCCGGAAATTTCTCTTCCTACGTTGCCGGTGTTCCATTTACCACCTTCTGAAATGCCGCATTTTCGGCGATATAATGGGACGGGCAACCCATTCATTCATTTAAAGGATTTCCGATATGAGACTTCTTTCTGGCAAGACAATAAGGCCTCCCTGGCCTACTTATTCAGGAGATCTCTTGAGGGGCCAGCCCTCGAATGGTTTTATTCCCTGGAGCCAGCTGATGCCGGCGATTTTGATGTTATTCAAAGAAAATTCTTGCAAAAGTACAGAGACCGGGTGGGACCTTCCCTTTCTGTTACAGATCTAGTCGCTGAGAAAATGAAGCCCGAGGAGGACTTCATTGTATTTGCTGATAGGTGGCAGTCGATGGCCGAGAAATTAAAGGACACATTGTCGGAGCAGGAGCAAGTGAAAATGGTTATTTCTAACGCAACTCCTCAATTCCGGCATATTTTGGCCATGAACCGGCTGACAACTATGGAAGAGCTCTATGAAAGAGCTCGTTATATACAAACGCAAATGAAGGACTCGCCCATCATGGGCATGTTTGAGCCGAAGCCTCGGCTATTTAAAAAGAATACAAATGTCAACAGCGGGCCCACGACTGAGGGCACTGTCACAAATGAGCAGGTTGGCGTAGTTGGCCACCCCCACCACCAATCAAACCCACGACCTCCGCCACCTCCACAGCAAAACCCCCATTTTGCCTCCGCTCCACAACACCACTTCGCACCCCAACCTTCTTTTGCTCCATCACCAAGCCAAGCGCCCCGCACCGACCCTCTAGTACCACCACAATACCATCAAGTCCCTCCGCCTACCAACTATAGCCAACAACAACGGTGCCATGATTGGCTTTCCTTGAGACTGAGGTGATGCCGGATTGTGTCCTTTGGTGTGTGCCTGCTCTGATGACCGGTGCGCGGCATGCTGAGCGAGGCATTCTTCGTGATTGTAGTCTAGCAGTGTCCCTCAGGATCCGTGTCTTCGAAAGAATCGAGGTTTTCTGTGCTGGGGCTCTGACGGTGTTGTCGGTTGGTTCAGTGTTCTTCCCCTGTGACTTGGTGCTAGTCCTGAATTTTGAGGATGAAATTTCTTTAAGGGGGGAGGGCTGTAATGCCCCGGATTTTTCGGATATTTTTCGGATCATTTTCGTGGATCTCGGAGTGTATTTTGTGCTTTACACGTGTTTTTCCATGATGTGCCTTAGGAACTCTGTGCAGGGCGAATCGTGGCGTTCTCCGACTCCGGGACGTTATGTAACACCCTCAAATATAGCTAAGTTGTACTCTATATCACTGAGGCGCCTTTTGAAGTATCGGCTCAGTTCTTGAAAAGAACTCCGAAGTTAAGCGTGCTTAATGGGGAGTAGTACTGGGATGGGTGACCTGCCCGGGAAGTCCTCCATTCTGGAGCCGATCACCCTTAGAAATGGACAAAACCGTGAGGCCGGCAGGCCAAAGTGGACAATACCTCGACGGTATAGAGTACGGGGCGTGACACGTTACCTCTACGTTGTGCTCCTCCCAAGGATCGCAGAGGTAATTTTTCGTATTTTTCTGAATTTCTAGAATTTTTGGGTTTTTCTATATATTAACCGGTTAACCTCTCTCTCTCTCCCCATTCTCTATTTCTCACTCTCTCTCATCTCTTTCTCTCCCCCTCTCCCCGGGCGGCCGACCGCGGCGGAGGAGGGCAAGGCGGCGATGGCGGGAGGCGAGGAACTAGGAATGGGTCGAGGATCGAGGGCCGGTGGCGCGTGGAAGCTTGGCCGCGGGTTCGTGGAATGGCGAGGGTTTCACAGCGTTTTCTTCGCGGAGCGGCGTCCACGGCTCGTCGAATCTTTGGTGGAGGTAGGGAGATGGACCCTCAGCTCGTGTATTTCATTTCCCGCGGATTTGGTAGCCCGTGGTGAGCCGAGCGTGGGTTTATTGCCGTTTTGGGGAAAAATGATGATTTTGGGGTGTGAGTCCGATCTAGCGTTTTAATGTGTTAATCGGTGGTTTGAGGGCATCATTGTATGCCTAGGGGATTGGGGAAGGGTTTCCCCTTTGTTTACCCATCACCCGGGGGTGATTGGGGCGTGGAATGAGTTTCTTGCCGTTTTCCTGTCATTTCGGGTTCGAGACGCCTTAGCGGTCGTTCCAGAGATTGCTAAGGGCTCCAAGCGGACCAAGGGTAGATCGCTAGGGGTCTCCCTGTGTCGGTTCAAGGTTGGCGGTCACGCGATAGACCGCCAGGGTCCTTGGTGGTCCTGGGTTAGACCGCTAAGATCGCTTGAGCTTCGTGTGTTCCGAGGGTTTAGCGGGCTAAAAATAGACCGCTAGAACCCCGTGTATATCGGTTTGGACCTCGCGGTCGTACGATAGACCGCCAGGGCCGTTGGCAGTGCAGTAATAGGCCGCTAGGCTCTGCTTCGCGGTCCAAGGGTAGACCACTATGGGTCCGTAGTTTCTGTGTGTAGCGGTCCAATGTTAAACCGCTAGACTATCCTTGACGGTCCAAGGTTAGACCTCTAGGCTTTGTGGCGGCCTAAGGTTAGACTGCTAGGCGATTTGTATGCTCGCAATGTTGGGTTCGCATTGTGTTGGTCCCCGGTCGACCCGACTGTGACCCAGTGGTCGACCTTCGGCCTCGTGAGTGTCCCGGACACCCCGTGGGTTCTGTGTCCATGTTTCTGGGTTGTCTGGAGGTGCCGTGTTACCTCAATTAACATGCCTATAGGTGTGTGTTTCGGGATTTGTGTTACGCTTGATCGAGTCACCGTGTATCGGTGTGAGTGCAGTGGGGTCCCCCGCATGTCTTGGGTTTTCCTGGAAGATGATTCCCGAGTGGGCCATGTGTTTGGCCTTGGACTGTGAGTCCAGCCATTCAGCCTGGGGGCTGGAGGTTTCCCGCTTTTCCCTGGGATGGGGAATCGGCGTGGCGGCTTGTGCGCTGCCTTGGGAATCATGCTTCTATGCTTTCCGCATGGGCCATGTGTGTGGCCTTGGACTGTGAGTCCTATCATCCAGCCTGGGACTGGAGGTCCCTCGAGTTCCCTTTTAGGGGATGGTCTCAGCGGCTCGTGAGCTGCCTCGGTATTCATGCTACCGTAGTTTTAGACCTAGGGATTAGGCTAGATTGACGGTCTTGTGTTGTTGCGTGCGATGGCCTTGATCCCGAGTCTCGTGACTCAAGGACCGTTGGATTTAGTGGGTCGAGAGGACTGTCCAGAGTCCATTGGCTCGATGCCACATGATTCTTCTCGACCTTCACGCAGGGTGCGTGCGTGTTTCTCGGAGTTTCTCCTTGAAGAGTGGTCATACCAGTGACTCCTCAGTAGTCGTAGCCTTACAACATGTGAGTGGTCCCACTAGGGAGTGGTGGCGAGACTACTATGAGAGACGGTTTTTAGACTGGTTTCTGTTGGGCCCCACGTCTTGCATCCAGAGTCCGACTGAGGGGAAAACTAGTCGGAGGGCCAGACCAGGGACGCACGGTCTGTGTGTGCACACGTGGTTGGGGCGGTTGGACCCACGCTAACGAGCGTGACCCCAGCTAGTCACTTGTTCTGTGGTTACTTGTACGGGTCTCAGTTCCCGCTGGGCCGGAGGGAGACACCTGAGGCGCGGTCTAAGCCGTCAGTGTACGCATCCGGCCTTGCTTCTAATGGGCAGGTACTTCTGTCACGTGAGACGTGACTCTCCTATTTTCAGGTACCGTTTCGAGATAGTAGCCAGGGTGCTAGTAGCTTTCCCGAGGTCGCGTCTTGTTGTGCGGTGCCCATGACTAGGTGGTCGGGGTTGCACCTTGGATAGCGTGTCCAGGTTGGCCTTGTCCTGGGAGACAGGCCTCTACGGCAGGGTTGCCGTAGGTCTTACCTCGATGAGTGGTGTTGTGTGGTCCGGTTCCCAATTATGAGATCAAGATTTCTCTTTCTGCTTGACCGATATAGTAGGAGTAGCTGTAGTGCTGAGTTTTTACCGGCCACCGGTTTGCTGTTCCTGCTGCTACTGTTGTCCTTGTAGTTGCTGCTTTCTGTGCTACCGTTGTTCTCGGTTGGGGTTCCGCGGGATCCCTACTGAGTTAGTGACAGGAGGCTCACCCCTACTTTTCAGGTGCGGCGGTTCTGCCTCGAGGTTCGAGGATGATGTTCAGAGGTTCTTAGTTGCCAGCTCGCCGATCCGAGTGTTCACTTGGCATGTGGTACGTTTTACTACTTTAGACTATACTTTCTATTGGACTGGACTATGTTGTAGTAGTTGTTTATTTATTTCTGTTAATTGTTGAATTATCCTGCTCTATTTCCTATTTCTTTGTACCTCCACACTCCTTTTAGCCCTTCCGAGCCCTCCCGGCTCGTGGGCGGTGGGCCAAGATTCGAATGGTATCGGGTTCTTCCCGGTATCTAGATCTTGGGTCGTTACAGATCCAGTCAAGCACATTCTCTCCCACTCGATCCTAAAGGGATGTCTCGGCAAGTGGGCCGTACTGTTAGTGGAATTTGACATCACCTACGTGCCGTAGAAGGCCGTTAAGGGTCAAGCCGTGGCAAATTTCTTTGCAGCACAGAGCACACCCTGTGCCTGAAGATTCCCCATTGGCCACGGAGTTGCCTGAAGATGAAACACTGGAAGTGGATCAAGTGCAACAGACCGCCTGGCAGTTGTACTTCGATGGGGCTTCGAGAACAGAAACAGCCCCGTCTGGGCATACCAAAGTACGGGCCGGAGCCGGCATAGTCCTCAAATCTCCAGACGGAGAAGTATTGAACACTTCTTGTTCCATCAGCAAGCCTTGCACAAATAATGAAGCAGAGTATGAAGCTCTGATCATTGGCCTCCAAGTCACCTTACAGATGGGGATCAAAATGCTACAAGTATTTGGCGATTCGCTACTGATCGTCAAGCAAGTCCAAGGACAGTTTGACGTCCGAAAGCCTGAGCTACTCCTTTATCACGCTAAGGCGAAGTGGCTCATGGAGCAGTTCTACCTCATTGAAATAGTCCATGTCACCAGAGGAGAAAATGCACAAGCTGATGCACTGGCAAAATTGGCATGTTCATTGACGGTGCCACCAGATGGATCGCTCAGTATCTAGGTGATAAATCAGCGCCAAGTGCCCAGCATGATAGAAGAGTCAGAAGAGGAAGAATTTGCGGTCGCCACAGCAAAAGCCATCATCTTACCTGAGTGGAGGGATCCTCTTATGCAGTGGTTCAAATACCAACAAATGCCTAAGCAAAGAGAAGAAAGGATCAAATTGATGAGAACGAAGGACTCTTATGAGACCCGGAACGGGATCCTGTTCCGAATCATGGCGGATGCCAAGCAAAAAGTACTCCTCCGATGCCTATCCACAAAAGCGGTTTGGAGGGTCATAAAGGAGGTCCACGCCGGAACAGCTGGTGCACACCAGGCGGGACCGAAAATGAAGATTGAGATAAAGAAACTTGGCTACTACTGGCCGACAATGTTTGACGACTGCTACAAGTATGCTAAGTCTTGTCAAAAATGCTTGGAGCACGCGACGGTACCTAGAAGGCCACCTGTGCCGCTGCATCCAACAGTGCCCAGCTGGCCGTTTGCCCAATGGGGAACGGACGTTGTAGGTCCACTACTTGCCTCATCCGCAGGATGCAAGTATATCTTAGAGGCAACCGACTACTTCTCCCACTGGGCGGAAGCCGTTGCTTTGAAGGAAGTTACCGGGGAAATCGTGGCCAGATTTGTCCGTCGCTACATCATATTCCAGTTTGGCGTCCCCAGCCGAATTATCTCAGACAACGGTAGTCACTTCCACAATCAGAAGGTCTACCGGCTGGCGGAAAAATACAAGATCGACTGGAGAACGTCGACTCGTTACAACCTATAGGCCAATGGCCTGGCTGAAGCTTTTAATAAAACTCGTTGCACTCTCCTGGCTAAAATTTTTAACTCCAACAAAAGACACTGAGAGGAGAAGATGTACGAAGCGCTGTGGGCGTATCGAACCGTATACAAGACTCTGACGGGCTGTTCACCCTTTTCCTTGGTATACGGTTCAGAAGCAATTGTCCCCATCGAGTTGGAGGTACCCTGTCTAAGGGTCGTGATCCAACACGGGCTAGTTTGGGAAGGGCAAATAAATGTCGAGCGAAGGCTCGAATTGCTCTCCAACTTAGAGGGAAAACGGCTTCACGCTCAGCAGAATATCCAGGTTTATCAGGCCCGGATAGTGCGCGCCTTCGATAAGCTTGTCAAGGAGCGCGAATTCAGAATGGGCGACTTCGTCATGGTGAAAAGAAGAGAAGTCATGGCTGCCAACCCCAAGGCCAAGTTGAATGAGAATTGGCTTGGACCCAATGTAGTCCAAAAAGTCAACGAGGGTGGGGCGTATGTAATCGTCAACCATCGGGGGAAAGTTCAGTTCTCGCCCCTTAATGGTAGACACCTGAGATTGTATCATGCTCCGATTCCTCCATTCAGTGAGTAATATAATTCTCCACCCTGCCATGGATGAATTTGCATTACTGTTGTCCGAATACTTACGATGTTGTTCATAAAAAAAAGAAGAAAGAGAGAAGAGAAAGAAAAGAAGAAAAGAACAAAAAGGAAGAAAAATAAATAAAAAAAGAGAGAAGAAAAAGGGGGAGATGAACCAAGTTCCCCGCAATTAACATTCACTCGTGTCATCAAGAGCACATCAAGATACAAACAAACTACGTCAGCCCTTGACACCCTGCCAGCGCTGGCGAAAGAGCACCTCATCCGAACCTTCTGTTCGGGATTGAAGAATCAACCTTTCTCCTTGTGTTGGCACTACACCGTACCAACTAAAACACCAATAGACAAACAAACCACGTCAGCCCTCGACACTTGGTCGGCACCAATGAAAGAACACCTCACCCGGACCCTCCGTTCGGAATTGGAGAATCAATCTTTTTCCTTGCTTTGGCACTAACCCCGTGTCAATGAATAAACCACGTCGGTCCCCGACTCCATGTCGGCATCGATGAACAAACAAGTGGCCCTGCCCTTCCGCCTGGAGCAATGAATGAAAAGACCATTGCTTTGGCACTAACCCCGTGTCAAAGAATAAACCACGTCTGTCCCCGACTCCCTGTCGGCATCAACGAACAAACAAGTGGCCCGGACCTTCTGCCTGGAGCGATGAACGAAAAAACCCTTGCTTTGGCACTAACCCCGTGTCAATGAATAAACCACGTCGGTCCCCGACTCCCCGTCGGCATCGATGAATAAACCAGTGGCCCATACCTTCCGTGTAATGCCCCGGGTTTTTCGGATCTGGATCCATGGGTTTCGGATCACTTTTCGCGGGTTGCAGATCCTGTCCGATTGAGCTCCGGACTATTTTTACCGGATTGTCGGACCCATTGACGGTGTGCCCGTGAGTTTCCTTGGGTCCGTGGTGTTGTGAAGAGCACGCCGGTAATTTTCTGTAATTTTCGGAGCGCCTCTGTGGGTCCCTGGTTGCGTTCCGGGTTTTACGGGTGTTTTCGTCTGTCGGACTTTCGGAACCCCGTACAGGGTGAACCGTTGCGTTCTCCGACACCGGGATGTTACCACGGCGATCAGCGTGTTCCGAGGATCACGGGGGTATATTTTTATATTTTTTGCATTTTCCAGAATTTCCAGATTTTCTATATATAACCCCCCCTTTTTTCTCTCTCTCCCCATCTCTCATTTCTCACTGTCTCCCTCTCTCTTCTCATGCTCTCTCCTCTCTCCCTCTCTCTCCGGCGGTCGACGGAGCGGAGCGCGGGCAAGGCGGGGACGGCGCGGGCGAGGCACGGGCGAGGATGGGTGAGGATCGAGGCAGTGGAGGCGCGGTGAAGCTCGGTCGCTGGTTCGTGGAACGGCGAGGGTTTCGTGGCGATTTCTTTGTGGATCGGCGAGCTCGGGACGCGAAATCTTCGGTGGATGTAGGGAGATGGACCCCCAGTTCTTGCTATTCCTTTCTCGCGAGTTTCGTAGGCCGTGACGAGCCGAGCGGGCTAATCGGGGCGTTTTGGTAAAAGTCATGTTTTTAGGGCTTGTGCGTCGATCCGCCATTTTGTCGCGTTTCGGACCGATTCGGGGCTATAGATGCATGCTAGGAGGGATAGTGGAGCTTCCCCCTTGTTTTCCCCATCATCCATGGATGATCGGGGTGTGGAACGGGTTTTTGGTTTGTTCCCGCCGTCCCGTTCTCGGGACGATTTGGTGGTCATTCTAGAGACCGCCAGAGCCTTTGGCGGCCCAGGGTAGGTGCGCCAGAGACTGTGGCGGCCCAAGGCGGGTGCGCCACAGGGCACTGTTTTGTCGGCAGGCCCCCATGTCGTCTGGCGACTGCACGATAAACCGCTAGACGGAGTGGGGACCGAGGGACAGACCGCCAGAGGGCGTGTTGACCGTGAATTTTTGGGGTGTGGCGGCCGAAGGTACGCCCGCCTCATCCCTGTGGCGGACCTATATAGGACCGCTAGTTCTTTCGCAACCCAGTGTGTGGCGGCATATTGTTGGACTGCTACAGTACCTGTGGCGGCCCAAGGTTGGACCGCTAGGCCTTGTGGCGGGCTAAGGTTAGACCGCCAGGAGACTTCCGTATTCGCAACGTTGGGTTCGCGTGGTATTGGTCTCCGGTCGACCCAGTTGTGACCCAGTGGTTGACCTTCGGCCTTGTGAGTGTCCCGGATACCCCGTGGGTTTTCGTGTCTGTGTTTCTAGGGTGTCGGAGGGTGCTGTGTTACCTTGATTAGCATGCCCGCAGGTGTGGTGGGTCTGGGTGACCCTGCTGTGTTCTGGGCTTTCGTGTTACGCTCGATCGAGTCACCGTGTATCGGTGTGAGTGCGGTGGGATTCCCCCGCATGTCGTGGGTTTCTGCGAAAGATGGTTCCTGAGTGGGCCAAGTGTTTGGCCTTGGACTGCGAGTCCAGTTCCCAGCCTAGGGCTAGACGTTTCCCACTTTTTCTTGGGATGGGGAATCAGCGTGACGGCTTGTGAGCTACCTTGGGAATCGTGCTTTTGTGCTTTCCGCGTGCGCCATGTGTGTAGCCTTAGTCCCTAGAGTTCCCTTCTTGAGGGAATGGTCTCGGCGGCTCATGAGCTACCTCAGTATTTGTGCTACCGTGATTTTAGACCTAGGGATTAGATTAGATTGACGGCTTTGTGCCGTTGCGTATGACGATCTTGACCCCGAGTCTTCTGACTCAAGGACCGTTGGATTTATTGAGTCTAGAGGACCGTCTAGAGTCCAGTGACTCGTCGCCACTTGATCCTTCTCGACTTTCGTGTAGGGTGTGTGTGTGGTTCTCAGAGTTTC
This sequence comes from Amorphophallus konjac, assembly GCA_022559845.1. NCBI lineage: Eukaryota > Viridiplantae > Streptophyta > Magnoliopsida > Alismatales > Araceae > Amorphophallus > Amorphophallus konjac. The sequence continues at coordinate 545,054,891 of CM040121.1, read as the reverse complement.
TCTTTGAAGAGTGGTCACACCAGTGACTCCCCACTAGTCGTAGCCTTCCGACACGCGAGTGGTCCCACCAGGGAGTGGTGTCGAGGCTATCCCGAGAGACGATTTTTAGGCTGGTTACCGTCGGGCCCCACGTTTGATGCCAGAGTTCGGCTGAGGGGAAAACCAGTCAGAGGGCCAGACCTAGGACGTATGGTCTGTGTGTGCACACGTGGTTGGGGGCAGTAGGATAAGCGCTGATGAGCGCGACCCTAGCTAGTCACTTGTTCTGTGGTTACTTGTACGGTGTCTCAGTTCCCACTGGGCCGGAGGGAGACACCCGTAGCACGGTTTAAGTCGTCAGTGGACGCATCCGGCCTTACTTCTGGTGGGCAGGTACTCCTGTCACGTGAGACGTGACTCTCCTATTTTCGGGTTCCGTTTCCCGTCTACGAGACGTGGTTTTCTGGACCGGCTGGTGTTTCCGAGTTAGTGGCCAAGGTACAAGTAGCTTTACCGAGATTGCGTCTTGTTGGTGCGGTGTCCGTGATCGGGTGGTCGGGGTTGCACCTTGGACAGTGTGTCCAGGTTGGCCGTTGTCACGCCCCGAGCCTTTATTACAGCAGAAGACTCGCTCGAGGAACACGAACCGCCGGCATGGTAAGTCTCTTGCAAGCAATAATGATCAGAGCGCAAGGCAATCACACATAAGAATGCAATCGCATAATAACTAATCAAACTCCAACTTTATTTCATTGGTAATCGAGTATTCAAGTACAATAACCTTTTCATACTTTTTCCATTCCACTATACTCAAGAAATAAGAAATTACAAAGACTCGATCTAAACATTGCAGACTTCCTAAGTCTTCACTCTCAATTTGATATGATTTTCATTCGCTCTCGGACCCGCTACTTGTATAACCCGAATCTGAATTCGTATCACTTCTATCTCCTGAAAAAGATTAGAAATAGGCAATGAGCACACTTGCCCAGTAGGTATCTTCGCATCAACATGATTAGCACTATTAATGTAATTAGCATTTTAGCTCTAAAGAATTTAGGTAAAATCATGCAAAATATGATCAATCATGCGAGTAACCAAAGTAACAAAATGATCATGTAAGATAGAATGAGACCAAGAATGAACTAGCAAGAACGTAACAAGAACATGATATTGGCCTTTCATAAACAAGAATGTATCGAGAATGTACTAGCAAGCCACATAATCATCACTCTAGTATCTTTTGCTTATGAGCAAGTATTTCGTGAATTTCTGTGGAATATCAAGCAAGAAAGTCATGTACAAGAATGTCATGTCGTGCCGTGGATTTTCACTTATTTATAAAGAAAGTACTCCCAGCGCAATGCGACGCCAGTAGCATAATATCCCATGGTTTATAATAGTATGTTTCTGACAATCAGCCGAGGGGACTAGCATAAAGCCCTTGAACACAATCAGTGCTCGATCGCATCTTCAAGTATAAATCAAACTACTTTCACGCATGTAACAATAAAGTATGGCCAAGAATGTAATAAGTTCAATAAGTTCATGATAATAATAATCAATGAATGAATGCTTCAATTTAGAATATGAAAGATCAAGAATGACTTATACTATGTTATGCTCATGGAAATAATTCGGTAGCATAACGACTTATTTCTTAACTTTTCATCCTTTAAAATTAACTATCTTGATCATTGTGACTAGTGCTAGAACATCAATGATCCACCTAGGAACTTTAGAATATCAACCCCTTGGTCAAACCTCGGGTTAACAAAATATAGAACTGTGACAGTCTTGTACTGGGCCGTTATATAACGTGACGCTCCAGTATTGGGCCGTTACAATGGTCTGAATCCGAAAGAAATAAAGATGGACTCAGTACACGTGACGGTCGTTTATTAGGCCGTTAGATGAGCCTGACGGTCCAACCTTGATCCGTTACATATCCGAAAACCAGAAACCATCGATAATGTTTTCTAAAGATTGGGCTTTCATGGTACAACCAACTCGGCGTCCTAGTGGGAATTCTAGGCTCGCAGAGAATTACAGAGGCCTTGAAACAAGATTTCCTAGTCCATTGGAAGGAATATCCAATAGAGAGGTCCTCATGTCCAAGAATAATGTTCATATAGTGCAAAGTGTGAACTAATGGACAACATACCGGAATATGCGTCATGTACTTAAAAAAAATGACTCTATTGATAGAGAGAGAATGTGTAGCAATGTGAAACCAAGATAAAACTCCGTCAATACAACATTGGAAAAATCATGATTTAAATACAAAACTATAAAGTTAGTCAATAAAATTAACATATGCTTTAAAATAACTCAACATCATGCAATTCCTATTATGAATCAGTATATAAACTTAAAGTCATTCTAACAGGTCAAAACTTAGATAACTAGGCATATTTATAAGTTAATGTGACTGTTCTTCAATTCTGTCTCGAATTACCTGAACAAAGCATTCTGACGGTCTAGTCTAAGCATGTTACACTGATGTAACGATTTATCATGGAACTGTCAGAGTTATATAATGCTCCAGTTATGGTGCGTCAGAGTCAACAGAGAGCTTTGAATCCAACAGAGGGTGTGACGGCTTATCGTAAGACTGTTACAGTGTTGTGACGGCCCTACCTTAATCCGTCAGAGCTTCTGCTGACAACAATAGATAAAAAGATCTATGGTTTCAACTTACATCATGTCTAAAAATTATGTATAAACTTCCACATGATAAAATGAAGGCTAAACTAATAGCATGCATGAGTTTTCTGTGAACTTGACAAGAAAGTTCCTTTTAACTTAGTTAGGGCTAAGAATACACATGTATGCATGACTCTACTAAAACATGAAATCCATGATATATAGTGCATGAAATCAAGTCAAATCAGAGGGCTTTTATCTCTAACAAGATGTTTTTACCAATCATGAGATGACCTACCGCTTAACTGGACTTTAAACTTCCAATTTGAGTCTGAAAGACGTGCCCTAGTTCTCCCTTTCCAGTGAGTTTCCAATAACTTCACGCTGCTCTAGCTCCTCAGCCTCTTGACCTAAGGACGTGAAATTTTGAGGGTAAGAAGATGAAACTATGGAAACAAAAAGTTCTAAATAACCGAACTCTAATTATCTCGTTTAGATGTCCTAATCTCCTGATCTTCAGAGGACTTGCGTTCAGTTTTCTGGGTTGCTATGGTCCGACTAGTAACTTTGGAAGCTTCAATCTCCTTGGTTGATTGATCTCCTAGCATGAAATTTGGAGAGCTATTAGTCTAAAGTATTATAAACAAAACCTTCTAAAGAACTTACCCGAAATTCTATCTCCTTACATTGATTCTTCACGAGCCAAAAGTAAGGATCACTCAGTTCAGAACTGTGTCTTATTTATAGGGATTTGGCTAGGGTTTGAGGATTAGATCAATTCTAGAGTCCTTAGTTGGCCAAAATATGATCCCTAAGAGTCCCTAGTAACCTTACAGGTTCTCCTAATTAGGTCTCTTGCAGATAGGATCCCAAAGATCCCATCTTTTTACAGGTTCTTCAACTCACGGAATTAACAGGGTGTGACGGTCCAGTCCTGAAGCGTTACATGCATGTGGCGGTCGCCCGATAGACCGTTACAGCCAACGTGTGTAGAATTTAAAATTAATAAAACTTTTTTATTCATTTTATCTATATAATTATCTAATTAAGGGATATTTATCCTTTAAAATCAGTGAATAAGCTAAATAACCTTCTAGTATATAGGCCAAACTTAATGGGCTTGGTCCTTAAACCTTTTGAGTCTTACTTGAATAGGCTAGGCTAATTATTTAACACAATTGGGCCTTATAATAACTTATTTATCTAATAATCTATTTATTAATTTATTTAGGCCTTTATAAATTCTAGAAAATTATTAAATAACTTAGAAATTACTTATATAAAATTTGGGGCACTACACCCTCCCCCACTTAGAAAAATTTGGTCCCCAAATTCAATACATGGATTATGGAGAGTGTACTTACAGTTAAATAATTCTGAAAATCTTTTCCGCATAGCTTCTTCGGTTTCCCATGTTACTTCATATGGCCATGTTTTCTTCTATTGAATCTTGACCATAGGAATAACTTTATTCCTTAGTTGACGCACTTCTCGTTCCAAAATCTTTATTGACGTTTGCTCGTATGTCATGTCCTTCTGAATTTCCAAATTATCATAAGTGATAACATGGTCAGGATCATATACATACTTTTTCAGCATAGAGACGTGAAATACGTCATGAACTCCTGCTAATTATGGAGGTAAAGCCAGTCTATAAGCTACTTCACCGACCCTTTCAAGAATTTTAAATGGGCCAATGAACTTGGGAGTTAGCTTGCCTTTGATGCCAAATCCTCGAATACCACGACCCAGAGAAATCTTTAGATATACATGATCTCCAACCTGAAACTCCAAATCGAGACTTCGATTGTCGGCATAAGACTTTTGCCTATCTTGTGCCATCTGCAGTCTTTCTCGAATGAGCTTGATCTTCTCTGTAGAATCCCTGATAAGGTCAGGGCCTAGAAATTGCCTTTCCCCTATTTCATTCCAACAAATAGGTGATCTACAGCTTTTTCCATATAATGCTTCAAAAGGTGCCATTTGTATGCTGGCTTGATAACTGTTGTTATATGCAAATTCTACCAGAGGCAAGTGATCATGCCAACTTCCTCCAAAATTGATAGCACAAGCCCTGAGCATATCTTCTACTACTTGATTTGTTCTTTCCGTCTGACCATCTGTTTGAGGATGAAAGGATGTGTTAAAGTTCAATCTAGTCCCTAGTGAGTTTTGTAGACCCTTCCAGAAATGTGATGTGAATCGAGGATCTCTATCAGATATAATAGTGACAGGGATACCATGTAATTTGACAATTTCTTTTGTGTATAATGCTGCTAGAATATCCACAGACCATCGACTTTTTATTGGTAGAAAATGTACAAATTTAGTCAATCGGTCTATGATTACCCATATACCATCGTGTCCTCCTCTGGTTTTAGGTAAACCTATGATAAAATCTATCCCTATACTCTCCCACTTCCATGTTGGAATGTCTAAGGGATGTAATTTATCGACGGGTCTAAAATGCTCTGCTTTAACTTGTTGGCAAGTGAGACAGTGAGACACGAAATCTGCTATCCCTCTCTTCATATTGGGCCACCAGAAGTTTCTTTTGAGATCTTGATACGTCTTTGTACCTCCTGGATGAATGGTGTACTTGGAATTATGTGCTTCTTCTAGGATCAATTTCTTCGTATCCTCATGATCCGGTACACATACTCAGCCCTTAAATAGCAATCTTCCGTAATTGGAAATAGAGAAATCCGGCCTCTGATCTATGTTAGCTTTAATCTCCAGTAACGTGGGATCATCATCTTGCAACTTGACCAGATCCTCTATTAATGTTGGTTGAGCTCGGATATTAGCCATGAAGCAATCCTCTTCCTTTGTGTCAATATCTAAATTCAACTGAGCAAACTGAAGAATAAGATTAGTCATACTAACCATAAGACTTGATAGCATTCCCATTGGTTTTCTGCTGAGTGCATCGGCTACAGCATTAGCCTTGCCATGATGATATTGAATAGCAAAATCAAAATCTTTGAGGTATTCTAACCATCTTCTCTGCCTCATATTTAGCTCTTTTTGAGAAAATAAATATTTGAAGCTCTTGTGGTCCGAGTATACCGTGAACTTTTCTCCATAGAGATAATGACGCCAAATTTTTAAGGCGAAAATAACAACTGCCAATTCCAAATCATGCACATGATAATTTTCCTCGTGACGTTTCAATTGTCTTGAAAAATAGCAGATTACTATTCCATCTTGCATGAGGACACATCCTAAGCCAATACCAGACGCATCCGTATATACTTCGAATCCAGCACCTTCCACTGGTAGTGATAGAATAGGAGCTGTAGTGAGATGATTCTTAAGAGTTTGAAAACTCTCTTCACATTTCTTGGACCAAACAAAGTGATTTTCTTTTCTTGTAAGTCTTGTTAAAGGAACTGCAATCTTTGAGAAGTCCTTAATGAACCTCCTATAATAACCAGCTAGACCGAGAAAGCTTCTTACTTCTGATACAGTCGTTGGCCGGCTCCAATTCCTGACAGCTTCTACTTTCGAAGGATCCATAGCGATTCCTTTCTTGGAAATAATGTGGCCTAGGCATGAAACTTCCTTGAGCCAGAATTCACATTTGTTAAGTTTTGCATAAAGGTTATATTCTCTAAGTGTTTGCAGAGCTATCCTCAGATGTTCTTCGTGTTCCTCTTTTGTCTTAGAGTATATCAAGATGTCATCAATGAAGATGACGATGAATTAGTCCAGATATGGTTGGAAAACATTGTTCATAAGTTGCATAAATGCTGCTGGGACATTAGTTAACCCGAACGGCATTACCACGAATTCATAGTGGCCATAACGACTTCAAAAGGCTGATTTATAAATGTCTTCTTCTTTAATTTTAAGCTGATGATAACATGATCTGAGGTCAATCTTGGAGAAATATTCTGCTCCCGAAAGCTGATCGAAGAGCTCATCAATACGCGACAACGGATACTTGTTTTTGATTGTAAGTTGATTTAGTCGCCGATAATCGATGCATAGCCTGAGAGAACCATCCTTCTTCTTGACAAAAAGAACTGGCGCACCCCAAGGGGATGTGTTAGTTCTGATGAATCCCTTATCCAGTAGTTCCTACAACTGCTTCTTTAGTTCCTTGAGTTCTGTGGGGGACATCCTTTAAGGGGCTATAGAAACAGGTGTTGCTCCTGGAATGAGTTCAATAGTGAAGTTCACTTCCTTCTCAGGTGGTAAACTGGGTAATTCGGATGGGAATACATCTGGGAACTCATTTACAATAGGGATATCTGCTATGATAATTTTATTGGACTCCGTAATAATGACAGAAGCAAGAAAAGCTTCACATCCTTGCGAGATAAGTTTGCAAGCGTGAAGTGAGGATATGATAGTGGGGTGTTTCTTGTATTTGATGCCAAGAAAAGAGAATCTTGGAAGACAGGGTTTTCGGAAGGATATAATCATGTTTTTACAATTGATACAAGCATCATGATCTACAAGTCAATCTACCCCTAAAACGGCATCATAACCTTTCATGTCAAGGCATACTAAGTTTGCGGGGAGATTATGACCTTCTACTATTACTTCGCTATCAGGATAATAGTTGATAAGCTTTGTTACAGAACCTAAGGGTGTGGTAATAGCAAGATCTGAAGGTAAGGGAACTGATGCAATTGGTAATATTTTTGCAAAAGTAGTGGAGATAAAAGAATGAGAGGCACCAGTATCAAATAGCACAAATGCAGGATGGGAACAAGTTTGAAGAGTACCTTCCATAAGCCCACCATCCCTGGGCGCTTCCTCTTCTTCTAGAACGGTATTGAGGCGAGCTTGCCTCCTGCGTCCACCACCAGATGACTGGTCCTTCATAAGGGGGCAATCCGGCATGCGATGCTCCCTGCTTCCACAACGTAAACAAGCGCCGAGGCGCTTCCAGCATTCTTCAGCCGAATGGCCGAACTTTTCACAAAAGGTGCAAGTCGTGGTGACTTGCTCCTCCTCCTTAATCTTCTTGTTCTTCAGGGAACTTCCACCATTCCCACTCCTGGATCTCTTCTTACTATCACGGCTCTTATGAGGCTCCGTGATGCTAAATTTCTCTTTCTTGTAATGCCGATCTGATCGTCGGCTGGACTCTTCTCCTTTCCCTTTCAATTTCTCGACCTTTTCTAAGGTCCTCTCACATAAGTATGCCCGCTGAACCATCTCCGCATAAGTACGGATATTTTGGGTCCCAAACTGTTGAATAAAACCGGGACGTAACCCGTCCATAAACCTATTTACCTTTAATAGATCGGTACTGATTAGATGTGGTGCATAAGGTGCTAGCCTTGAGAATTGTAATTCATATTCAGCCACTGTCATCATTCCCTGTCGAAGAGAGGTGAACTCCATAGCCTTTCTTTCTTTCACATGCTCAGAGAAATACTTGGCACGGCATAAGGTGAGAAAGCCATCCCACTATGAGGATCGACCGGAGGTGCCGGAACCGACTTCCACCATGTACGGACATCTTTGTTGAGTTGGAAGGTTGCAAGACACACCTTCTCTTGATCGGTGCATTGGTTGACGTCAAATATACCGTTCATCTCGTCAATCCAGTTCTCTGCTTCGTCCGGATTAGAAGAACCATAGAAACGCGGAGGGTTTAAACTCCGAAAATTATGATGTAAATCGTCAACCCTTGTCCCTGCGCCAGCTTGCGTCATGGTTTGTAATGCCTGAGTAAGGCCGGCAACAGTTTGTTGCATGCCATTCCAATCTATGCGATGAGCCATGGTAACAATAAGGTACCTGCGAGAAATATAACAACTGGTTATTTCTCGTGAAATTGGAAGAAAATTTATCTTAAAGCTAATTAACTATCTTATCCCGGGTTCTACCTAATTCTCACATGGGTATGGAAAATTTCTTCCTTAGTGCATAGGTAGGGGTCCTTAAACCTTGGACTTATCCTATGACATGATTCTTCTCCCTAAGTCCTGAGACTTAGGCTCTGATACCAACTTAACTGTCACGCCCCGAGCCATTATTACAGCGAAAGACTCGCTCGAGGAACGCGAACAGCCGGCATGGTAAGCCTATTACAAGTAAGAATGATCAGAGCGCAAGGTAATCACACATAAGAATACAATAGCATAATAACTAATCAAACTCCAACTTTATTTCATTGGTAATTGAGTATTCAAGTACAATAACATTTTCATACTTTTTCCATTCCACAATACTCAAGAAATAATAAATTACAAAGACTCGATCTAAACATTGTAGACTTCCTAAGTCTTCACTCTCAATTTGATATGATTTTCATTCGCTCTCAGAGCCGCTACTTGTATAACCTGAATCCGAATTTGTATCACTTCCATCTGCTGAAAAAGATTGGAAATAGGTAATGAGCACACTGGCCCAGTAGGTATCTTCATATCAACATGATTAACACTATTAAAGTAATTAGCATTTTAGCTCTAAAGAATTTTGGTAAAATCATGCGAAATGCGATCAATTATGCGAGTAACCAAAGTAACAAAATGATCATGTAAGATAGAATGAGAGCAAGAATGAACTAGTAAAAACGTAACAAGAACATGATATTGGCATTTCATAAACAAGAATGTATCGAGAATGTACTAACAAGCCACATAATCATCACTCTAGTATCTTTTGCTTATGAGCAAGTACTTCTTGAATTTCTGTGGAATATCAATCAAGAAAGTCATGTACAAGAATGTCATCTCGTGCCGTGGATTTTCACTTATTTATAAAGAAAGTACTCCCAGCGCAATGCGACGCCAGTAGCATCATACCCCATGGTTTATAATAGTATGTTTCCGACAATCAGCCAAGGGGACTAGCATTGAGCCCTTGAACACAATCAGTGCTCGATCGCATCTTCAAATATAAATCAAGCTACTTCCACGCATGTAACAATAAAGTATGGTCAAGAATGTAATAAGTTCAATAAGTTCATGATAATAATAATCAATGAATGAACGCTTCAATTTAGAATATGAAAGATCAAGAATGACTTATACTATGTTATGCTCATAGAAATAATTCGATAGCATAACGACTTATTTCTTAACTTTTCATCCTTTAAAATTAAGTATCTTGATCATTGTGACAAGTCCTAGAACATCAATGATCCACTTAGGAACTTTAGAATATCAACCCCTTGGTCAAACCTCGGGTTAACAAAATATAGAACTGTGACGGTCTTGTACTGGGCCGTTATATAACGTGACGCTCCAGTATTGGGCCGTTACAATGGTCTGAATTCGAAAGAAATAAAGATGGACTCACTACATGTGACGGTCGTTTATTGGGCCGTTAGATGAGCCTGACGGTCCAACCTTGATCCGTTACATATCCGAAAACCAGAAACCATCGATAGAGTTTTCTAATGATTGGGCTTTCATGGTACAACCAACTCGGCGTCCTAATGGGAATCCCAGGCTCGCGGAGAATTACAGAGGCCTTGAAATAAGATTTCCTAGTCCATTGGAATGAATATCCAATAGAGAGGTCCTCATGTCCAAGAATAGTGTTCCTATAGTGTAAAGTGTGAACGAATGGACAACATACCAGAATATGCGCCATGTACTTAAAGAAAAATGACTATATTGATAGAGAGAGAATGTGTAGCAATGTGAAACCAAGATAAAACTCCATCAATACAACATTGGAAAAATCATGATTTAAATACAAAACTATAAAGTTAGTCAATAAAATTAACATATGCTTTAAAATAACTCAAGATCATGCAATTCCTATTATGAATCAGTAGATAAACTTAAAGTCATTCTAACATGTCAAAACTTAGATAACTAGGCATATTTATAAGTTAATGTGACTGTTCTTCAATTCTGTCTCGAATTGCCTGAACAAAGTATTTTGACAGTCTAGTCTAAGCGCGTTACACTGATGTAACAGTTTATCATGAGACCGTCAGAGTTATATAACGCTCCAGTTATGGTGTATCAGAGTCCACAGAGAGCTTTGAATCTAACAGAGGGTGTGACGGCTTATCATAAGACCGTTACAGTGTTGTGACGGCCCTACCTTAATCCGTCAGAGCTTCTGCTGACAACAATAGATAAAAAGATCTAAGGTTTCAACTTACATCATGTCTGGAAATCATGTATAAACTTCCACATGATAAAATGAAGGCTAAACTAATAGCCTGCATGGATTTTCTGTGAATTTGACAAGAAACTTCCTTTTAACTTAGTTAGGGCTAAGAATACACATGTATACATGACTCTACTAAAACATGAAATCCTTGATCTATAGTGCATGAAATCAAGTCAAATCAGAGGGTTTTTATCCCTAACAAGATGTTTTTGCCAATCATGATATGACATACCGCTTAACTGGGCTTTAAACTTCTAATTTGAGTCTGAAAGACGTGCCCTAGTTCTCCCTTTCCAGTGAGTTTCCAGCAACTTCACGTTGCTCTAACTCCTCAGTCTCTTGACCTAAGGACGTGAAATTTCGAGGGTAAGAAGATGAAACTACGGGGAACAAAAAGTTCTAAATAACCGAACTCTAATTACCTCGTTTAGATGTCCTAATCTTCTGATCTTCAGAGGACTTGCGTTCAATTTCCTGGGTTACTAAGGTCCGACCAGCAACTTTGGAAGCTTCAATCTCCTTGGTTGGTTGATCTCCTAGCACGAAATTTGGAGGGCTATTAGTTTAAAGTATTATAAACAAAACCTTCTAAATAACTTACCTGAAATTATATCTCCTTATCTTGATTCTTCACGAGCCAAAAGTAAGGGTCGCTCAGTTCAGAACTGGGTCTTATTTATAGGGATTTGGCTAGGGTTTGAGGATTAGATTGATTCTAGAGTCCTTAGTTGGCCAAAACTTGATCCCTAAGAGTCCCTAGTAACCTTACAGGTTCTCCTAATTAGGTCTCTTACAGATAGGATTCCAAAGATCCCATCTTTTTGCAAGTTCTTCAACTCACAGAATTAACAGGGTGTGACGGTCCAGTCCTGATGGGTTACATGCATGTGGCGGTCGCCCGATAGACCGTTACAGCCAACGTGTGCAGAATTTAAAATTAATAAAAAAATTTTATTCATTTTATCTATATAATTATCTAATTAAGGGATATTTATCCTTAAAATCCGTGAATAAGCTAAATAACCTTCTAGAATATGGGCCAAACTTAATGGGCTTGGTCCTTAAACCTTTTGAGTCTTACTTGAATAGGCTAGGCTAATTATTTAACACAATTGGGCCTTATAATAACTTATTAATCTAATAATCCATTTATTAATTTATTTAGGCCTTTATAAATTTCAAAAAATTATTAAATAACCTAGAAATTACTTATATAAATTTTGGGGCACTACAGCCGTGTCCTGGGAGACAGGCCTCTACGGCGGGGTTGCCATGGATTTTTACTTCGGTAAGTGGTACTAGTGTGGTTCGGTAGCCCCCGACCGTGAGATCAGGGCATGTTTCCCTGGTGCAGTAGGAGTAGTTGTAGTGTCGAGTTTCGACCGGCCACCGGTTCGATGTTCCTGCTGTAGTTGTAACTTTCCTTTTCGCTACCTCCGTTGGTTCCGGTTGGGGTTCCGCGGGACCCCTGTTGAGTCTCTGTTTGGAGACTCATCCCTGCTTTTCTGGTGCGGCGGTTCTTCCTCGAGGTTCGAGGGTGCTGTTCGGAGGTTCTCAGTTGCCAGCTCGCCGGGCCGTGTGTTCACTTGGCATGTGGTACATTTTACTGCTTTAGATTGTACTTTCTGTTGGACTGGACCCTGTTGTAATATTTATTTATTTATTTATTTTTATTAATTATTGAATTGTCCTGCTTCATTTCCTATTTTTTTATGTCTCCACACTCCCTTTAGCCCTTCCAAGCCCTCCCGACTCGTGGGCGACGGGCCAGGATTCGAATGGTATCGGGTTCTTCCCGGTATCTGGATCTTGGGTCGTCACATTCCGCCTGGAGCCATGAACGAAAAGACCATTGCTTTGGCACTAACCCCGTGTCAATGAATAAACCACGTCGGTCCCCAACTCCCCGTCGGCATCTGTCACGTCCCGAGCGCGGAAGATTACCCGGAGGCGTGTCACGTCTATATAGATCGTGTCAATCATGTAAATATCAGAGTGCGCAAATAACTAAGATTTAACTCGAAATTAATACAAATAGTACGAGCTAACAATTGTCACAACTAATCAAAGGACAATTACATATGTTCCTAGAGTCCAACGACTAGGCTTCAAATCTTAAGCAGTTCTAATCAAGTTGACTAATACAAATGACATAGATGAATTGATACAACTGACATAAGTGAACTAATACAATAACACAAAGGACATGACAATTTGATAACTTCACTCTAACACTCGTCACTCAGTCTCATTCCCTTCCGAGTGTTGGTTGACATCCAAATTACCTGAAAATATTAGAAAATAACTAGATGAGCGAATCGCTCAGTAGGAATTACATCTCAAGATTTAACATGCTTTAAGTGGTTTACAAGTTCAATTAATGTCAGTAAAGCTATGCATGTAGATGAGTAGATATCAAGGATTGTAAAAATCGACAAGAGCAGTGAAGGAATAACAAGTGAGAGTATAAGGATTCCAACTTCAATGCAGCAATAGCAAGAGATTCAAGCAAGTAATAACTGGAATTAACAAAATCTTTCCAAGAGAGTAAGAACTCATGTCAAGCAAGTAATAGAAAGTAATATAAATTCAAGCATGAAAAACTGGAATTGGCTATTTATCAATTTCATTCAAGCAAAAACTTTACCCTTCTGCGGGTCTCAAGTCAAATCAATCAAGTAATATCACGAGAATGAGTGGAATGTCTAAAGCCTAGCAAGCAAGTACTCAGGTGCAATGCCAAACACCGTGGTCAATAAACTCCCATGGGCACAAGTACCTTCGGGTGCTCCTCCCTGACCAGACCGGGCCCTATATGCACAGCATTAATCATGTTTGTTGACATCCACTCTCATTTATAGCCAATATGGAATTTCAAGGTTTGACCAGTATGATATATAAGGTGGAATTATGGAATGGAATCCAAGGGCGCATTGATGTGTAGGGATGAACTAGGAGTGGAAACCAGTAACGTTTGATACACGGAAAAAAACTAGATAAGAGAGGTGCCTTATGGGCCACCTGACAATTTTAGAAACGACACCCTCACTGTGGGATGCCCTTCCTGGGAACTATACAGGGTTTAGAGGACCTTGTCAGGAGTTAAATGTCACCTCTCAGGCTGCCATCTATCAGTGGAGATGGCAAAAGTGAAAGCCTAACGATCACGTTAACGCAATGAGCCAGCTGTGTCGACTCTACAGTTCATCGCGTCAACGCGGTGAACAGGCTGGGTCGACCCGGTGAACAGGCTGGGTCGACTCTGCAGTTCATCGCGCCAACTCTGCAGTTCATCGCGTCAACGCGGTGAACAGGCTGGGTCGACCCTGTGAACAGGCTGGGTCGACTCTGCCGTTCATCGCGTCAACGCGATGAACAGGCTGGGTCGACCCTGTGAACAGGCTGGGTCAACTCTGTAGTTCATCGCGTCAACGCGGTGAACAGGCTGGGTCGACCCTGCAGTTCATATCTTCTCAAAATGGCTTAAGGTATTAATCTTTGATTAAGCTAGGGTTAACTGGATGATTAGTTTAACATCATGCCGTTAGAAGGCGCCCATGGGGCTGCCATCTCTTAGAAGAAGGCGCCCTTGGGTCTACCACCTTCTATTAGAAGGCACCCTAGGGGCTGCCATGAAAAAAAAAATTTATAGGTGCCCAAGGGGGGGCCCTTCACAGAGGGGCAGTTTGCCCATTTCCTATTTAAAATGAGCGTCTGTTCTACAGCCGCTGCTCAGTGAATAGCGTCCGGGTCAGGGACGCCCTTTGATTTAAGTTGATTTAGCTAAAACTGATGACATGGATAGATAGAGAAAACTGTAAGGATTATAGATCTTTATTCATGCACTCGTTTCTTGCTTTAGTTGCTTAAATATCAGATTTTTAACATGACGTATCATACTAGTTTTCATTTTTAAAGGAACTAAATGGAGACAAGGTTTCTGGATAGGCTACCTAACAGATTAATTAGGTATGCTAATTAGTTAGTAGATCAACTAACATGTTAATTAGATATGTTAACATGTTAGTTAATAGCTAAACTAATAGGTTACGTAAAAACACGATAAAACTTGCATTACACGGAAATATCGTATGGATATGAAGCTAATACATGCCAACTACCCTAGATTGAAGCTAATACATGCTAATCAATGCTAATCATCTTGGGTATAAGGCTAGTACATGTTAATTATCTTAGGTACGACGCTAATACATGCTAATCATCCTAGATTTAAGCTAACACATGCTAATTATTCTAGGTATGAGACTAATACTTACTAATTATCTTGGGTATGAAGCTAATACACGCTAATCATCCTAGATTTAAGCCAACACATGCTAATTATTCTAGGTGTGAGACTAATACTTGCTAATACTTATTAATATTTACTAATTATTCTGGGTATAAGGCTAATACATGTTAATTATCTTAGGTATGAAGCTAATACATACTAATCGTCCTAGATTTAAGCTAACACATACTTTATAAACACTAAATATCTCATGGAAATGAGCCTAAGACTAAATGCCTAGACTAATCATCCTAGATTAGCTACTAGTTTAGTTAAAAGTTGAGAACACCTACCTTGTTGGAAGATCTCTAGCAGTAGCAGAACCCTTCTAGGTGACTGTGTAATCCCTGCAGAGCTTTGCCCCAACCTTAGCTAACCTAGAATGGGGGTAGCAAAGGGTATGTTATAGGGTCTGGTATGACCGGATAGGGGGGCAAGATCTGGAATAATGGGGCTTTACAGCTTGTACAGGCTGGAGAGATAAGGGATAATGTTTGGACAGCCAATCCATGGCCCAGATCGTAAAGTCTGTCTCCCACATTCATACACGATCCCTCTTCAATGTGCAAACTTTCAAAGTCTGTACATCCTCAAAGTCTGTACATCCTCAAAGTCTATACATTGGCTTCCTCAAAGTCTGTACATCCTCTCAAAGTTTATACATTATCTTCCTCAAAGTCTGTACATCCTCTCAAAGTCTATACATTGGCTTCCATCACAAAGTCTGTACATACATTGGATTCCATCACAAAGTCTGTACATCCTCTCAAAGTCTATATATTGGCTTCACAAGTTTGTACATCCTATACATTGGCTTCACAAGTCTGTACATCCTCTCCCTCTTAAAGTCTATACATTGGTTTCCATCACAAAGTCTGTACATCCTCTCAAAGTCTATACATTGCAGCTCAAGCCTATACATTGGCCATTTGTGCAAAGTCTATACATTGCTGCAACTCCAAGTCTATACATTGGCCATTTGTGCAATTCAAAGTCTATACATTGCTGCGGTTACTGCGGTGGCTCAAAGTCTATACGTTGCTGCAGCCCGCAACAAAGTCTCTACATTGCTATTGCTAGCCTATTTACCAAGTCTGTACGTTGCTAGCCTATAATGTATAATTAATTGGCACAAAAGATAAATGGTGGATGCTAGGATTTGAAGTCTGGTCATTGGGTTGAAAGGCAAGTTACTTAACCAACTACACTGGAAGCCACTTGTTAAGTGAATAATCTTTACATATGATAACTTCGTGTTCCAACTTCTTACTTAAGCTTCCTCTAGAGTTTATCTAATATATTTTTTTTATTTGGGAAATATTATTAATATATATTTATATATATATTTATACGGGGTGCGACACCCTCCCTCACTTAAAAGAATTTGGTCCCCAAATTCAATTACATTATACAGAAATAGGGAAGGTGTAAAGTTCTTACAATTAGAATAACTCGGGAAACCTTCTTTTCATAAATTCTTCAGCTTCCCAGGTAGCTTCTTGTTCTGAACATTGATTCCATTGGATTTTCACCATAGGGATCGTCTTGTTTCTTAGAACTCAGACTTCTCGGTCAAGGATCTTCAGTGGCTTCTGCTCGTAGGTAAGGTCCTTCTGTACCGCTATAACACTATGGTTAATGACATGGGAGGGATCGTGCACGTATTTCTTCAGCATAGAAGCATGAAATACGTTGTGCACTTCAGACAG
The DNA here is from genome assembly GCA_022559845.1 of Amorphophallus konjac. Taxonomy (NCBI): domain Eukaryota; kingdom Viridiplantae; phylum Streptophyta; class Magnoliopsida; order Alismatales; family Araceae; genus Amorphophallus; species Amorphophallus konjac. The sequence continues at coordinate 545,038,169 of CM040121.1, read as the reverse complement.
TTGTGGAGGTAGGGCGATGCGATAAGCCACTTCGCCTACCCTTTCCAGTACTTCGAATGGACCGATAAACCTTGGTGTTAGTTTGCCTTTAACACCGAATCTTCTAATGCCTCGGCCGGGAGATACCTTGAGGAAAACATGATCTCCGACTTGAAATTCCAGGTCTCGCCTTCTGTTATCGGCATAAGATTTCTTCCTTGACTGTGCTATCATTAACCTTTCTCTAATGAGTTGTATCTTCTCAGTAGAATCTCGTACCATGTCTGGGCCTAGAATTTATTTTTCACCGACTTCATCCCAGCATATGGGAGATCGGCAACTCCTGCCATATAATGCCTCGAAAGGTGCCATTCGTATACTGGCTTGATAGCTGTTGTTATATGCAAATTCGGCTAGTGGTAAGTGGTCATGCCAGCTTCCGCCGAAATCTACAATACATGCTCTTAACATATCTTCAACAACCTGATTTGTCCTTTCAGTCTGACCATCTGTCTGGGGATGGAAAGCAGTGCTGAAATTAAGTTTCGTCCCCAGAGAGTGTTGTAGACCCTTCCAAAAATGAGAGGTGAAGCGTGGGTCTCGGTCAGATACGATCGAGACGGGAACTCCATGCAATCTAACCATCTCCTTAATATACAGGGCAGCAAGTACGTCGACTGACCATCGACTTTTGATGGGTAAGAAATGGGCCGATTTAGTTAACCGGTCGATAATTACCCAAATTCCATCATATCCGCCCCTAGACTTGGGCAAACCCATGATAAAGTCCATGCCAATGTCTTCCCACTTCCACTTGGGAATATCCAGCGGATGTAGCTTTCCGGCGGGTTTTTGATGTTCCGCCTTCACTTGTTGGCATGTGAGGCAACGAGACACAAAGTCTGCTACCTCCCTTTTCATGTTAGGCCACCAGAAAGTTCTTTTCAAGTCTTGGTACATCTTAGTGGCTCCAGGGTGGATTGTGTACCTCGATCTATGAGCTTCTTCAAGAATCTTCTTCTTCAATTCGGGACAGTCGGGCACACATGTCCGTTCATGAAATAGTAATCTACCATCAGGTGCCAGCTTGAAATCCAGTCTCTCGTCCAGCTTGCTCTTTATCTCCACTAGCGAGGGATCCTCTTCTTGTAACTTCTTGATTTCAGGTAGCAAATCTGGATGTAGGCTCATATGAGATAGAATAATACACATGTTCTTCTCATCTGTGCTGATATCAAGCTCAGAGAATTTCTCCAGCAGTTTCCATTCTTGTATCATGCAGTTGGCCAATATTGTTCTCGGCTTTCGACTAAGGGCATCAGCTACGGAATTACCCTTACCAGGATGGTACTGTATAGTGAAGTCGAAATCCTTGAGATACTCGAGCCAACGCCTTTGCCGCATGTTCAGCTCCTTTTGGGAGAATAAGTACTTGAGGCTTTTATGATCGGAGTACACAGTGAATTGTTCTCCGTAGAGATAGTGCCTCCAGATCTTTAAAGCGAATACTACTGCGGCCAGTTCTAAGTCGTGAACTGGGTAGTTCTCTTCATGTTTCTTCAATTGTCGGGAAGAGTATGCAATGACTCTCCCATTCTACATCAATACACATCCGAGGCCAATACCAGAAGCATCGGTATATACCTCGTATTTTTCTCCTTCCATTGGTAATGATAAGACTGGAGCAGTGGTCAAGAGATCCTTCAAAGTTTGGAAACTCTTTTCACAGTCTTCCTTCCACTCATAAGGCACTTCCTTGCGGGTTAACCTGGTCAAGGGAACAGCAATTTTGGAGAAGTCCTTTATAAAACGCCGGTAGTAACCAGCTAGACCCAAGAAGCTCCGAATCTCAGTTACATTTGTGGGTCGTTCCCAGTTCTTCACGGCTTCGACCTTTGATGGGTCAACAGCAATTCCGTTCTTCGAAATGATATGGCCTAAGAAGGATACTTCCTCGAGCAAAACTCGCATTTGCTGAATTTGGCATATAGCTTGTTTCCCCTTAATATCTGCAATGCCTTCTTGAGGTGTTCTTCATGATTCTCTTCGGTCTTTGAATAGATCAGAATATCATCAATAAAGACCACAATAAATTGGTCTAAATAGGGCCTGAATATGCTGTTCATTAACTGCATAAAAGCTGCGGGGGCATTTGTTAGTCCGAAAGGCATAACAGTAAATTCGTAATGCCCATACCTGCTTCGGAATGTAGTTTTATGAATGTCTTCTTCTTTGATCTTCAATTGGTGGTAACCAGAACGAAGATCAATCTTGGAGAAATATAAAGCTCCAGATAGTTGATCGAACAGCTCATCAATCCTTGGCAGTGGATACTTGTTCTTGATTGTAAGGTGATTTAGCTGCCGATAATCTATGCATAATCTCATCGATCCGTCCTTCTTTTTGACGAATAGCACGGGTGCTCCCCATGGGGAAGTACTCGGCCTGATGAAACCCTTGTTCAATAACTCCATTAGCTGCTCTTTTAGTTCCTTCAGCTCAGCAGGGGACATTCTGTATGGTGCCCTGGAAATAGGACCAGCACCAGGGACAAGGTCGATTGTGAACGACACTTCCCTTTCCGGGGGTAAGCCGGTTAAATCTTCTGGAAAAACATCGGGAAAATCCCGAATTACACGGATGTCTTCAAGTTTAACCTTCTCGACTTCCGTGGCAGTCACGAATGCTATGAAAGCCATGCATCCCTTATTCATAAGTTTACTAGCTCGGAGTGCTGATATAAGAAGTGATTTACTCCGAGGGCTATTGTAAACTAGCTCTGGGAAATCTACGAAAGTTACCTTGCCATGCCGGCAATCTACAGTTGCTTGGTATGTGGATAGCCAGTCGGCACCTAGTATGACATCATAACCCTTTATATCTAGGCATATCAGGTCAGCAGGTAAATTATTTCCCTTAATCATCACTTCACAGTTTGGATAGTGATAAGTGATATCAGACTCATTCCCAAGAGGTGTAGATATGACCAAATCTAACAGTTCATGTTTCTTAGAAAATGAAGCAGCAAAGTTCTTGGAAACGAATGAATGAGTTGCTCCGGTATCGAATAAAACTTGAGCAGTTTTTGAACAAATAGTGAGAGTACCTTCCACAATTCCACCTTTAGTGGGTTCCGTCTCTTGGAGAGCTTGCAGACGGCCTTGTTTCTTTACCGGACGCTTCTCGTCTTTGGTGTCTTGTTCCTTCATCAGTGGGCAGTCTGGGATTCGATGCTCTCGGCTCCCACATCGAAGACAAGCTCCTAACTTTCTCCAGCATTCCTCGGTCTTATGACCAGCTTTATCACAATACTTGCAAATCTCCTTTGATGGTGTGGTGGTGGAGAATGGCATGTCATTCTTCTGGAATTTCTTCGCCTTAGAGGGCTCCCCTCCCATGAAGAATCGCTTCTTGTTGAAGGATTGTTTGAATTTTCCCGGGCTTGTGACGGGTTCCTTCTTGTCTCTTCCTCGGATTCTCTCAGATAATTCTGTGGCGTCTTCCAATAGTTGAGCACGCCGAACCATCTCTGAATAGACTTGGATGTCCATCGGGGCAAGTTGTGTGATATAATGGGGCCGAAGCCCGTTGAGGAATCTTCTCGCCTTCATCTTTTCCGTACACACCAAGTGGGGTGCATACCTAGATAATCTGGAGAATTGGGCCTCATACTCGGCCACTTTCAAGCCCCGTTGTTTTACAACGGTGAATTCCGCGGCTTTCTTTTCCTGGATATGATCGGAGAAGTACTTGTTGTTGAAATGCTCCGTGAATTCATCCCATGTGACATGGTATTCTGGCAGTGTTGCTTCTATGGATTCCCACCAGCATCAAGCGTCCCGCTCTAGTTGGAATACGTCAAGTAAAACCTTCTCTTCATCCGCGCATTGCATCACACGGAAGATTCGTTCCATCTCCTTGAGCCAATTCTCGGCATCCTCGGGGTCGGACGAACCCGTGAACCTCGGTGGGTTCATGTTACGGAAACTTCGGTGGAGATCTCCCGCTCTACGATTTACTTTGCCTTGGGCCACTTGCTGTAGTGCCTGTGTGAGGCCTTGCACGGTGCGCTGCATCTCGCGCCATTGTGCTCTTTCCGCAGCCATGATCCTACAAAAGAGTTAAGTATGATAAAGATTGGATTTACTTGTAAGGTCGAAAGTCATTGTAGAACTTAACCCATGGCTCTATCCATCTCACCGGGTAAGGTATATCTATCCTTGAACTTGGGTTTTACCTATCCTTGGACTCAAGTTTTTACTTAGATTTCAATTTCTAACCGTTTATTTTTTCTAGTTCCCTAGGTTTGAAAACCTAGGCTCTGATACCACGAAGACTGTCACGTCCCGAGCGCGGAAGATTACCCGGAGGCGTGACACGTCTATATAGATCGTGTCAATCATGTAAATATCAGAGTGCGCAAATAACTAAGATTTAACTCGAAATTAATACAAATAGTACGAGCTGACAATTGTCACAACTAATCAAAGGACAAATACATATGTTCCCAGAGTCCAACGACTAGGCTTCAAATCTTAAGCAGTTCTAATCAAGTTGACTAATACAAATGACATAGATGAATTGATACAACTGACATAAGTGAACTAATACAATAACACAAAGGACATGACAATTTGATAACTTCACTCTAACACTCATCACTCAGTCTCATTCCCTTCCGAGTGTTGGTTGACATCCAAATTACCTGAAAATATTAGAAAACAACTAGATGAGCGAATCGCTCAGTAGGAATTACATCTCAAGATTTAACATGCTTTAAGTGGTTTACAAGTTCAATTAATGTCAGTAAAGCTATGCATGTAGATGAGTAGATATCAAGGATTGTAAAAATCGACAAGAGCAGTGAAGGAATAACAAGTGAGAGTATAAGGATTCCAACTTCAATGCAGCAATAGCAAGAGATTCAAGCAAGTAATAACTGGAATTAACAAAATCTTTCCAAGAGAGTAAGAACTCATGTCAAGCAAGTAATAGAAAGTAATATAAATTCAAGCATGAAAAATTGGAATTGGCTATTTATCAATTTCATTCAAGTAAAAACTTTACCCTTCTGCGGGTCTCAAGTCAAATCAATCAAGTAATATCACGAGAATGAGTGGAATGTCTAAAGCCTAGCAAGCAAGTACTCAGGTGCAATGCCAAACACCGTGGTCAATAAACTCCCATGGGCACAAGTACCTTCGGGTGCTCCTCCCAGGACCAGACCGGGCCCTATATGCACAGCATTAATCATGTTTGTTGACATCCACTCTCATTTATAGCCAATATGGAATTTCAAGGTTTGACCAGTATGATATATAAGGTGGAATTATGGAATGGAATCAAGGGCGCATTGATGTGTAGGGATGAACTAGGAGTGGAAACCAGTAACATTTGATACACGAAAAAAAACTAGATAAGAGAGGTGCCTTATGGGCCACCTGATAATTTTAGAAACGACACCCTCACTGTGGGATGCCCTTCCTGGGAACTATACAGGGTTTAGAGGACCCTGTCAGGAGTTAAATGTCACCTCTCAGGCTGTCATCTATCAGTGGAGATGGCAAAAGTGAAAGCCTAACGATCACGTTAACGCAATGAGCCAGCTGTGTCGACTCTGCAGTTCATCGCGTCAACGCGGTGAACAGGCTGGGTCGACCCTGTGAACAGGCTGGGTCGACTCTGCAGTTCATCGCGTCAACTCTGCAGTTCATCGCGTCAACGCGGTGAACAGGCTGGGTCGACCCTGTGAACAGGCTGGGTCGACTCTGCCGTTCATCGCGTCAACGCGGTGAACAGGCTGGGTCGACCCTGTGAACAGGCTGGGTCGACTCTACAGTTCATCGCGTCAACGCGGTGAACAGGCTGGGTCGACCCTGCAGTTCATATCTGCTCAAAATGGCTTAAGGTATTAATCTTTGATTAAGCTAGGGTTAACTGGACGATTAGTTTAACATCATGCCGTTAGAAGGCGCCCATGGGGCTGCCATCTCTTAGAAGAAGGCGCCCTTGGGTCTGCCACCTTCTATTAGAAGGCACCCTAGGGGCTGCCATGAAATTTTTTTTTTATAGGTGCCCAAGGGGGGGGGCCCTTCACAGAGGGGCAGTTTGCCCATTTCCTATTTAAAATGAGCGTCTGTTCTACAGCCGCTGTTCAGTGAATAGCGTCCGGGTCAGGGACGCCCTTTGATTTAAGTTGATTTAGGTAAAACTGATGACATGGATAGATAGAGAAAACTGTAAGGATTATAGATCTTTATTCATGCACTCGTTTCATGCTTTAGTTGCTTAAATATCAGATTTTTAACATGACGTATCATACTAGTTTTCATTTTTAAAGGAACTTAATGGAGACAAGGTTTCTGGATAGGCTACCTAACATATTAATTAGGTATGCTAATTAGTTAGTAGATCAACTAACATGTTAATTAGGTATGTTAACAGGTTAGTTAATAGCTAAACTAATAGGTTACGTAAAAACACGATAAAACTTGCATTACACGAAAATATCGTATGGATATGAAGCTAATACATGCCAACTACCCTAGATTGAAGCTAATACATGCTAATCAATGCTAATCATCTTGGGTATAAGGCTAGTACATGTTAATTATCTTAAGTACGACACTAATACATGCTAATCATCCTAGATTTAAGCTAACACATGCTAATTATTCTAGGTATGAGACTAATACTTACTAATTATCTTGGGTATGAAGCTAATACACGCTAATCATCCTAGATTTAGGCCAACACATGCTAATTATTCTAGGTGTGAGAATAATACTTGCTAATACTTATTAATACTTGCTAATTATTCTGGGTATAAGGCTAATACATGTTAATTATCTTAGGTATGAAGCTAATACATGCTAATCATCCTAGATTTAAGCTAACACATACTTTATAAACACTAAATATCGCATGGAAATGAGCCTAAGACTAAATACCTAGACTAATCATCCTAGATTAGCTACTATTTTAGTTAAAAGTTGAGAACACCTACCTTGTTGGAAGATCTCTAGCAGTAGCAGAACCCTTCTAGGTGACTGTGTAATCCCTGCAGAGCTTTGCCCCAACCTTAACTAACCTAGAATGGGGGTAGCAAAGGGTATGTTATAGGGTCTGGTATGACCGGATAGGGGGGCAAGATCTGGAATAATGGGGCTTTACAGCTTGTACAGGCTTGAGAGATAAGGGATAATGTTTGGACAGCCAATCCATGGCCCAGATCGTAAAGTCTGTCTCCCACATTCATACACGATCCCTCTTCAATGTGCACACTTTCAAAGTCTGTACATCCTCAAAGTCTATACATTGGCTTCCTCAAAGTCTGTACATCCTCTCAATGTCTATACATTGGCTTCACAAGTCTGTACATCCTCTCCCTCTCAAAGTCTATACATTGGCTTCCATCACAAAGTCTGTACATACATTGGATTCCATCACAAAGTCTGTACATCCTCTCAAAGTCTATACATTGGCTTCACAAGTCTGTACATCCTATACATTGGCTTCACAAGTCTGTACATCCTCTCCCTCTTAAATTCTATACATTGGCTTCCATCACAAAGTATGTAATCCTCTCAAAGTTTATACATTGCAGCTCAAGCCTATACATTGGCCATTTGTGCAAAGTCTATACATTGCTGCAACTCCAAGTCTATACATTGCAGCTCAAGTCTATACATTATCCATTTGTGCAATTCAAAGTCTATACATTGTTGCGGTTACTGCGGTGGCTCAAAGTCTATACGTTGCTGCAGCCCGCAACAAAGTCTCTACACTGCTATTGCTAGCCTATTTACCAAGTCTGTACGTTGCTAGCCTATAATGTATAATTAATTGGCAGAAAAGGTAAATGGTGGATGCTAGGATTTGAACATTGGTCATTGGGTTGAAAGGTAAGTTACTTAACCAACTACACTAGGAAGCCACTTGTTAAGTGAATAATCTTTACATATGATAACTTCATGTTCCAACTTCTTACTTAAGCTTCCTCTAGAGTTTATCTAATATTTTTTTTTATTTGGGAAATATTAATATATATATATATATATATATATACATGGTGCTACAGCATCGATGAATAAACCAGTGGCCCAGACCTTCCGTCTGAAGCCATGAACAAAAGGCCCTTGCTTTGGCACTAACCCCGTGTCGATGAATAAACCACCTCAATATTATAATCTCCTGTCCCACCGACGAATAAACCCTCGGCTTGGACCTTTCGTCCAAATCGATGAACAAAAAAAAGAACCTTCTTTGCTTCGGCCCGGACCTTCCGTCCAAGTCGATAAAAAAAAACCCCTTTGCTTTGGCTCGGACCTTTCGTCCAAGTCAATGAATAGAAGAAACCTTCTTTGCTTCGGCCCGGATCTTTCGTCCAAGTCGACGAACAAAAAAAAAACCTTCTTTGCTTCGGCTCGGACCTTCCGTCCAAGCCAATATATATTAAAAAAAAAGAGAGACTCCGTTGCTTTGGCTCGGACCTTTCGTCCAAGTCAATGAACAGAAGAAACCTTCTTTGCTTCGGCTCGGACCTTTCGTCCAAGTCGACAAAAAAAACAACCTTCTTTGCTTCGGCTCGGACCTTTCGTCCAAGTCGATGAACAAAAGAAACCTTCTTCGCTTCGGCTCGAATCTTCCGTCCAAGCCGATGAACAAAAGAACCCATTTGTGGACGTCAAAAAAAGGAGAAGAATGATGAATGAATGAAATGATGATCATACAACACGTACGTCTCCGCATCCGAGAGCGAGTCGAAGACGGAAAGGTCGAATAAACGCATACCTCGCCCGATCCGGATGAGAACGCACCTGATGGTCCGCTACCCGATAAGGAAGCCCCTCAAGCAAAAGATGTGGCCACGGCTCCCCAACTGGCTGTGCCGAAGGCCGAATCAGGAAGAAATCTGGTAATTCGGACACGGGCTCGGCATGAGCCGAAAATCACTCGAAGTCCAAAACCGAGGCTCGAAGGCTTCGAATTAAACATCTCGGAGGTGATGCATTACAGCTAAAGTACTACCAAAGGACAGGCGTCCGTCCGAATCACTGCTAAGCTGGGAAGTGACCCTATGATACTTAAACCGGCGCCCCCCCCCCATGGGCCACTTAAACCGGTGCGCCCCCATGGGCCACCGAAACCAACGCGCCCTTCTAATAGACCTAAACCGGCGCGCCTTTCCTCCTGGTGCTAATCCGACGCGCTCACCCCGCGCCGTTTTAACCAAGGTGGCCATCCCATCCTCAGTCCGATCCCCTGTTTTCAGGTGCAAACAAAGAGAATTCACCCAAAATGGGCGAACAGCCTGCACCTGACCAGCATGCAACCGCCTGAGCCCTTCCTGCTCCCAGGAACGGAAGGCTTCGAGCTCTGCACCGAACGTCGCTTCTCCGTCGGTAACCGTCGGCCAATCTCGTGGAGGCAGCTTCCCTACTCTACGGCCCCCTACCCGCAGGCCACTCGATGGCTTCGAACGAGATGCAGGGCGGAAGAAAGAGCAAGGTGCTATAAAAGGAACTGAGACTCCAGTGGAGTAATTTTCTACATGGCTGGGATGTTGGTTTGAGGTTGGTAACAAGAAGAGAGGCTAGCCGAAGAGAAGAGAAGCTCCGTTCCCCCTGCACCTGCGAGGTGAAGAAGAGAGAGAGTGTGTGTGAGAGAATAGGGGTGAGCTTAGGGGGGGAAGGAGCTTGTGCTCTATTCCCCCTCCCCCACCAATGTATTCACTTCTTCCCCGCGCTGTCTTTCTTTTCCTCCAGATGTATTCTCCTTTGCTCTGGGGTAAATCCCCTTATGTATTTCGTCCCTCTTCCTCTTGCGGATGAATAAAAGAAAAGCCTTTGCAATATATGGTGTTCCACTCATTTGGTCCCCTCCCCTTTCTCCTTATCTTCTACTCACCCAGGGCCCTTCGAAGCTTGCTTCTACGTAGCACAGCCTTCGGAGGAGCCCGTCATAGGGTGAACATTCATGGCCTCCCCTGGCAAATATCTGTCCCATTGGAATGTTCGTGAAGCTACTACCCATGAGCTATTAGAACCCTCGAAGCCTAGCCCTCGGGCCTCGGCGCTCACTTATGGGTTATCGGACCGCCGAAGGGCCACTCCGAATTTTGAGGATCATCTCGGAGCATTTTGTTTGATGATCTTCCATTTTCTCTGGCAAACCCTAGTCCGAGGGAGATGCTGCCCATTTTTTTCCAGGGATGCAAGCAATAAGAGTAAAGAAAAAGAACAAGAACACACAAAGGTGAACAGGCGAGGCTCCTTCAGAACAAGAACTGCATATACTTGAAGCCCCTGAATCAAACTTGAACTGGACCTCTAAATCTTTGCACAATAAACCCTTCCGACAAAACATTCAAACTTTCATGTTAACTCACCTTAACAAATGACAAGAAGTGTTCAAACCTTCCCCCTATTGGTTTAATGCATCAATTGAACAAGCAATCCAACCATTTGATCAATCTGTAGGTCAAAGAAATAAGAAAAGAAGCAAGAAGAATGAAAGGAAACCTCTAAGAGCTAACCCGGCGCGGGGCTAATCCGGCGCGAGCTAATCCGGCACGGTACCCCCCCGCGCCGGTTTAGCTTCACACTCAAAACCCATTTTCATTTCTTGGTTCGAAACCGGCGCGCCCCCCATGGGCAACCAAAACTGGCGCACTACTCCTTCTACCGCTTAAACCGGCGCGCTCATCCTTTGGCCTGAGCCGGCGCGCTCCGGCCTGACTGCCTAATCCAGCGCGCTCCCTGCTTAAACCGGCGTGCTCCCTGCTAAACCTGCGCGCCTCTCTCTCCCCTTGGCATCTCCCTTAACCGGCGTGCCTCATAAGAAGAACAATCAACCAAACAAAAGAAAAGACTTTAAGCTAATAAATAAAAATAAAAGAAAATATGAAAAACCCCTATGGGAATAAACAACATAATTTAACAATTGGAGCAATGATAATAATAAAAAATGCTATAGCCACGCATACCTCGGAACCCTCGCTCCCCCGAACTCGGTATGAAAAGGATATCAATGATGCCCCGCTAAGTCAGATCCGAACCTTGGGAATCGTCCCGTTATGGTCGCAACCTGGCGCTGCCTCGGGCCGATAGTTCGTCAAACTTGACCCGTCCCTACCGGGATCCAACCCCGCATTCTCATTAAACTTGCCATGTTCACGGCAGACATCTGCGCGGTTTTGTCATCGTCTTTTATGCTACAAACACGGACTTCTGTCCGGATATGAAACGGTCCATGAGTGACCGACATATATGTATCTATGAACACTTACTTTCCAATGCGGGTTTGTTTAAACGTGATCCGCGATTTTTGCTCTCGCTTTGTTACCATGAATTTTAGGCCGTAGGGCCTCTTTTTTTTGCAATCAATCAAGGGTGGTCCCCCGTATGGGGGATGTAAATAACGTCGTGGCCTTTATGGCACGGTGGGTTTTGGTCCCGACATGAACGACACAATCGTCTGGCCGAGTCAGATCGAGCGCCCCAAGGGCTCTTCGGGGCCCGAACAGATCGTCACTTTGTGACTGGCACGCCCACGCATTTGTGACGGTCACGCTCTCTCTCGCAGCAACGGTAATAAACAATATATAGCAAGCTAGATATCCCTACACATGCTCTCTAGCAGCGGCATAAAGATGTATATACGAAAGAAAGCAAATGCCGAATAAGGGAGCGAAAACGATACCTCCACGCTCTCGGCGTGGGGACGACGGACCCGGCCGAACTCGTACTCCCGGGACAGTTAATACATGAATATTACAGCAATGAATTATGGCCCACTCCACGCAGGGAGGTAAAGGGTGATACAATGGGGTCCGGGAGGACCGATTTTGGGTTGACGGGCGGCTTCTCGCGTAGCTTCGACAGCACCCGAACTCGTGACTGTGGGGCCCACGTGCTGTCCGGAGGGACCGTGTGGGACCGGGGTGGCACCACTGCGGTGGGGACACCTGGAGGGGTGCTCCCAAGGATGGAGGTGCGCTGGTTCGCCGGCCGGAGGCCGGGTGACTCCGATCGGCACCGGTCGGAAAAGCCGGCCACGGATCTGTTGTTTCTGTTTTTCAACGCGCGACCCGACGAAATCGCTCGCTGCGACCAGCACCAATGTCGAAATACGACAAAACTGGCGCCGTTGGAAAGCTGCTTCGAAATCCTTCAAGATAAGACTAGAGATAGATGCTGGATCTTCACGGATCTGGGCCATAACTATTTTTGAAGCTGCTATTGTACAGTACCCGAACCCTCAGATCAACAGGGAACTTTCCTGTGGATTTCCTTTGACCGCGAGGTAGACGTCCGAATCTGAAGTTGGGTTCTTCAGTAAAGTTGTAGGAAATCAAAAGAGGAAACCAGGACTATTTTTAGATCTCGAACATATGGTGGCCTGGATTTTCTAGAGAGTTTACACTGGACTGTGGTCGGATCTGGACTGATGCAGACAGAACTATAGATGAGTTGGGACAGGAATTTCTAAAAATATGAAACGAACTTTCTAAATTCCACTAAAATTTGGATAGGTGGAGGAGGGTGGACAGAACTTCTAGTAAAATTGGGGGCTCCAAGAAAAATCAAAAGGTGGTCAGGAAATGGAATACTCACGAAAACTAGATAGAGATCTGACAGAACTAGAATGACAGTTTGAATGAAAATGGAAAAATACCAAATGAAGGAAATATGACTTGAAATTTTTTGTGAAGATAAGGGTTCGAGAGGTGAACCACTCCTGAAAATTCTAGCTCCAGAGGAGGAGGGAGGTGGGAGCAGAAATTCGTGGAAGTTGCCTCTGTCCTGGATGGATAGATTACCGAAGACGGCTTCGCGGCGGCTCGATGGCGGCACGAACGGCGGCGGCGGCGGCGGCACCGATGAACTCAGAGATTGAGGGGGAAGAGATAGAGGGGTTCCACTCTAGAATTGGAGGTTGGGGATGAAGAAAACCAGAGGGAGAGAGAGGGGAGGTCGAAATTCTCACAAGGGGGGCTCTTGCACAATGCTTTTTTCCCTTTCATTAATTCTAGAATAATAGAAATACATGACTTATATAATAAATAAAAAAAGACCATGAATACCCTTAGATCTAGGATCTATAGGGGCATTTAAGGGACTTCATAATTGATCCAAATAAAATAAAAAAATGAAATTCCTAATTAATTCTAATGGGGGGACAAGGTAGGTGAGGTAGGTAGCCTACCTTTGAATTTTTAATCCACTTGTCTCCCATGTGGTCAATTGGCATTCCAACCTTCTACATGGCCACCTAGGATGGTTGACCAGCCCCACATGGTCCAGGTGGACCAATGGAAAAGAGGTGAGGGCCCCCTTGCTTGGGCCTAGTGGAATTTTACATATAAACCCACTAAGACTTACAATTGCGTACCCATATAACACAAGGGTATACATACAAATATGAAAGGACATAAATGTAAATAAAATGCGGACGGTCTTGCCTCGATGTCCCCATCAATTCTCCTCAGGTGGGAGGAACTCGACTCCGTCGAGTAGGGGTATGGATGCTCGAGTACTCCGGCGGATCCGTCACCGTGCCAAGTAACGCGGATATGCTCCACTCCAAGTGACCGTCACCTGCTCATTCCATATATACCCGATATGCACAAGCTGCGGTGGGCTAGAGGTGGACACTCCTGGTGGGGCACTCTCAAAATGGGAGGAGGCGGCTTGAAGACTCACTAGGAATCACCGCTGAGTCCCTGTAGGTGACTGATCCGGGTATAGATGTAGAACCGATCCCATACTCATCGAGCGAGTCCACTCGCCTCTTACTCATAAGAGATCGACAACGAGCTTACACAAGACACATGCATACTCACCATGCACTAACACACATATGCAAACCACACAAATAAGAAACAGACTCATGCATGACTCTAGACAAATCTATGGTTAGTCCGACCCGTACATGGGTGACGACGGACCAGGACACCCGAATGTGTGCCATGCATGCATTTGACGTAACCGGAGGTTGACGTCATGGGGAACTCCTAGACACCCTACGATGCACCAATAATGGACATTGGGCTTGGGTGTGGGAAGTCCGGGAGGTGCGGGTGGTCTAGATGGATCGGGGAAACCAAAGTTTTCATTACCCCCAAATGAAGGTCCGGACCTATGGCTATGTGGAGTTTGCTTGGCCCGAGTGGAAAAGGTGGGATAGTGAACTCCATGGAAGAAGTGTAGTGAATATGAAAGCTCGGGAGGTTCACTAGTGAAGGGGTCAAAAGGGTCGAGGAAGGTATGACCCCATGAAGTGGGTTCTCCCATGACTCGGTCCCAATTTAAGAATTCATAATCACCATCATACATTGTGAGCGGTGGGACGACGGACATGTGTAGAAAATAAGATTCCTCCCTTGGGCAAAAGGGAATGAAGTCAGACTCGGCCGGCATCGGGAGGAGTAGAAGAATCTCCGTGGTGACACACCCCACGGTGCACACGGAGGTAATGGACCCTAAGGCCGGATGGGTGACGTTAAGACTAGCGGGTTGGTCATAGCCTCGGGCCAAAAGATGCGTCAACTTCCATTGTGAATCTAATCCCATAATAAGGTCATCCAAAGTATCGACATGGTGACTAGACTGAAAAGTTGTGTGGCAGGAGTTGACGGGTACCAATGGTAGTGTGGGGTCCATGGGTGGGTAAGGGGGTGGGACCAAGCCATCCTTGAGCCAATGAAGAAGCAGCTCGACTATGTTTAGCGTCCCCGTAAGAAACACGGGTGGCTCGGCTTTTGGTGGCCCCAAACAAGATGGTTCCGAATAAAGTTCGGAAGTAGATGACAATAGAGCTCTAGGGAAGGGGTTCCCCGACTGAGGTGGCGAAGGCCATGGTGTAGGCGGTCCGACCGGATCGGGACTCGGTTGGGAGGTAGATGCTTGCCAAAGGATTCGACCTCTTGAGCGAGAAAATCGAGACTCAAATGGTTCGACTTCTAGAGCGACCTTATAGGCCTGTGCCAGAGAGAACGTGTCGCGGACAAGGCATTCAATTTGGAAGTGAAGCCGCAAACCTTCCCGGAACTCTAAGGCAGTCGTGATGCTATCCTCTCTAACTCCATATTCCATCCGGTACTTATCATAGTCCCGAATGTACTCGGACACGGACCTATCGCCATGGACGGGTCGACATGGGTTGGCCATAGTTGCCAAAATGTGGGAATGGATCCCTAGGAATGGATATGCAAGGCCATTTTAACAAGACACTAGACCGACTATGTAAGGTTGGGATGCATGCACACTAAGGACAAGACACCAAGACTCGGTACGTGGCGGAGTTAATCGATCCGAAGATCACTCGCGCAAGTGTGCGGCCTTCCCGATAGGCGTAGCCTAACGTTCGGACAACACCTTTTGATATACCAGGTTATTGGGATGCGATGCAAAAAGATACTTTTTTTGTTTTAAAACAATGATGACCCTAAACACGACTTAGACAATGACTAATGACTAGACGTAAATGACACTTTTTTTTGACACCCTAGACTCAAACCTGGCTCTGATACCAAACTGATGTGGGATGGACCACGGACTCGACTCCAAAATGATATGCGACCCTCGGACTCTAGACGAGCTCGTGATTGTCCCTTAGCGTGGGAAGCGTCGGACGTGCGCGGTTGAGAAACCGGCAACGAGCTAGGGTGGCCGGCTCTCTTTTGTGCCCGGATCGGGTCACGGGACGGTCTCGCTCTCTCTCGCAGCAGCGATAATAAACAATATATAGCAAGCTAGATATCCCTACACATGCTCTCTAGCAGCGGCATAAAGATGTATATACGAAAGAAAGCAAATGCTGAATAAGGGAGCGAAAACGATACCTCCACGCTCTCGGCGTGGGGACGACGGACCCGGCCGAACTCGTACTCCCGGGAGAGTTAATACACGAATATTACAGCAATGAATTATGGCCCACTCCACGCAGGGAGGTAAAGGGCGACACAATGGGGTCCGGGAGGACCGATTTCGGGTTGACGGGCGGCTTCTCGTGTAGCTTCGGCAGCACCCGAACTCGTGACTGTGGGACCCACGTGCTGTCCGGAGGGACCGTGTGGGACCGGGGTGGCACCACTGCGGTGGGGACACCTGGAGGGGTGCTCCCAAGGATGGAGGCGCGCTGGTTCACCGGTCGGAGGCTGGGCGACTCCAATCGGCACCGGTCGGAAAAGCCGGCCACGGATTTGTTGTTTCTATTTTTCAGCGCGCGACCCGACGAAATCGCTTGCTGCGACCAGCACCGATGTCGGAATGTGACGAAACTGGCGCCGTTGGAAAGCTGCTTTGAAATCCTTTAAGATAGGATTGGAGAGAGATGCTGGATCTTCATGGATTTGGGCCTTAACTATTTTTGAAGCTGCTATTGTACAGTACCCGAACCCTCAGATCAACATGAAACTTTACTGTGGATTGCCTTTGACCGCGAGGTAGACGTCCGAATCTGAAGTTGGGTTCTTCAGCAAAGTTGTAGGAAATCAAAAGAGGAAACTAGTACTATTTTTAGATCTCGAACATATGGTGGCCTGGATTTTCTAGATAGTTTACACTGGACTATGGTCGGATCTGGACTGATGCAGACAGAACTGTAGATGAGTTGGGACAAGAATTTCTAAAAATATGAAACGAACTTTCTAAATTCCACGAAAATTTGGAGAGGTGGAGGAGGGTGGACAGAACTCCCAATAAACTTGGGGGCTCCAAGAAAAATCAAAAGGTGGTCGGGAAATGAAAAACTCAGGGAAACTATCACTGTAGACAGAGATCTAGCAGAACTAGAATGACAGTTTGAACGAAAATGGAAAAATATGACTTGAAATTTTTTGTGAAGATAAGGGTTCGAGAGGTGAACCACTCCTAAAAATTTTAGCTCCAGAGGAGGAGGGAGGTGGGAGCAGAAATTCGTGGAAGTTGCCTCTGTCCTGGATGGACAGATTACCGAAGACGGCTTCGCGGCGGCTCGATGGCGGCACGAACGGCGGCGGCGGCGGCACCGATGAACTCAGAGATTGAGGGGGAGGAGATAGAGGGGTTCCACTCTAGAATTGGGGGTTGGAGATGAAGAAAACCAGAGGGAGAGAGAGGGGAGGTTGAAATTCTCACAAGGGGGGCTCTTGCACAATGCTTTTTTCACTTTCATTAATTCTAGAATAATAGAAATACATGATTTATATAATAAATAAAAAAAGACCATGAATACCCTTAGATCTAGGATCTAGAGGGGCATTTAAGGGACTTCATATTTGATCCAAATAAAATAAAAAAAATGAAATTCCTAATTAATTCTAATGGGGGGACAAGGTAGGTGAGGTAGGTAGCCTACCTTTGAATTTTTAATCCACTTGTCTCCCATGTGGTCAATTGGCATTCCAACCTTCTAGATGGCCACCTATAATGGTTGACCAGCCCCACACGGTCTAGGTGGACCAATGGGAAAGAGGTGAGGGCCCCCTTGCTTGGGCCTACTAGAATTTTACATATAAACCCACTAAGACTTACAATTACGTACCCATATAACACAAGGGTATACATACAAATATGAAAGGACATAAATGTAAACAAAATGCGGACGGTCTTGCCTCGATGTCCCCATCAACATCTTAATAAACTAATTAACAAATGAACATATGTAATGCCCCGGGTTTTTCGGATCTGGATCCGTGAGTTTCGGATCGTCTTTAAGCGGATTGCGGATTGTGTCCGAGTGAGCTTCAGACTTTTATACCGGATTGTCGGACCCGTTGGTGGTGGGCGCGTGAGTTTCCTTGGGTCCGTGGTGTTGTGAGGAGCATGCCGGTAATTTTCTGTAGTTTTCGGAGCGCCTTTGTGGGTCCCGGGTTGCATTGTGGGTTTTACGCGTGTTTTCGTCTATCGGACCTTCGGAACCCCGTACATGGTGAACCATTGCGTTCTCCGACTCCGAGACGGTACCACTGCGTTATGCGTCTTCCGAGGATCAGGGAGGTGATTTTTCCTTATTTTTTATATTTTTGGTAATTTTTGGATTTTCCTATATATAAACTCCTTTCTCTCTCTCTCCCCATCTCTCATTTCTCACTCTCTCCCTCTCTCTTCTCTCACGCTCTCTCCTCTCCCCCTCTCTCTCCGTCGGCCGACGGAGCGGAGCACGGGCGAGGCGGGGATGGCGCGGGTGAGGCACGGGCGAAGATGGGTGAGGATCGAGGTGGTGGAGGCGCAGTGAAGCTCGGTGGCGCGATCGCTAGCTGGTGAGGGTTTAAACTGCGTTTCTTCATGGATCGGCGACCTCGGGACGCGAAATCGTCGGTGGAGGTAGGGAGATGGACCCCCAGCACGTGCATTCCGTTTTCCGCGAGTTTCGTAGGCCGCGGTGAGCCGAGCTGGCTTATTTGAGCTTTTTAGGGAAAATTCATATTTTTTGGGTGTGAGCCGGATCTCCTGTTTTACGGTGTTTCGGACCGATTCGAGGCTTTAGATGCATGATAGGGGTGTCGGGGGAACTTCTCCCTTGTTTTCCCCCTCATCCGTGGATGATCGAGGGGTGGAACGGATTTTTGGGATGCTTCCCGCCGTCCCGTTCTCGGGACGTATTGGCGGTCTGTGGAAGAGACCGCCACATCCCTGGCGGCCTAAGGTAGGCGCGTCATTTGTTACTGTTTTGTCGACAGGGCTGGCGCCGGCTAGCGGACGCACGATAAACTGCCAGACCGGGTGGCGGCCGAGTCTCCGACCGCTACCCCATTCTGACCGTAGGGAGTCAGGTACCCCTAGCGGTCGTGGGTTCGGGCGCCAGAGTCGTGTAGTGGCCTGGGGTAGGACAGCCAGGCCCAATGCGATTCATCTTCTGGCGGGCCAAGGGCGGACCGCCAGAGGCCTTGTAGCGGCCTAATGCTGGACCGCTAGAGTCTGGGTGGCGGCCCATGGTAGGACTGCCAGATGATTCTCCGTGCCGGGTTCGCGTTGTGTTGGTCTCCGGTCGACCCGGTTGTGACCCAGTGGTTGACCTTCGGCCTTGTGAGTGTCCTGGACACCCCGTGGGTCCTGTGTCCGTATTTCTGGGGTGTCAGGAGGTGCCGTGTTACATCGATTAGCGTGCCTGTAGGTGTGTGTGTTTCGGGCTTTTTGTGTTACGCTCGATCGAGTCATCGTGTATCGGTGCGAGTGCGGTAGGGTTCCCCCGCATGTCGTGGGTTTCTGCGGAAGATGGTTCCCGAGTGGGTCAAGTGTTTGGCCTTGGACTGGGAGTCCAGTCATCCGGTCTGGCGCTAGAGGGTTCTCGCTTTTCCCTGGGATGGGGAATCGACGCGGCGACTTGTGAGCTGCCTTGGGAATCGTGCTTCTGTACTTTCCGCTTGGGCCGTGTGTGGCCTGTGGACTGTGAGTCCAATTACCCAGCCTGAGGCTGGAGGGTCTCTTGAGTTCCCTTTTGAGGGATGGTCTCGACGGCTCGTGAGATGCCTCGGTATTCATGCTACCGTGATTTTAGACCTAGGGATTAGGCTAGATTAACGGCATTGCGTCATTGCGTTCAACGGTCTTGACCCCGAGTCTTGTGACTCAAGGACCGTTGGATTTAGTGAGTCTAGAAGATTATCCAGAGTCCAGTGGCTCGATGTCACTTGGTTCCTTGTGACTTTCGCGTAGGGTGCGTGCGTGCTTCACGGAGTTTCTCTTCAGAGAGTGGTCACATCAGTGACTCCCCACTAGTCGTAGCCTTCCGACACGCGAGTAGTCCCACCAGGGAGTGGTGGCGAGACTTTACCCGAGAGACGGCTTTAGGCTGGTTGCTGTGGGCCTCCTACTGTGGCGGCTCGAGTCCGGGCCAGGAGGACGAACCAGCTAGAGGGCCTGACGTAGCGCAGTTAGTTAGTGTGTGCACACGTGGTCGGGGACTTCGGACAAGTGCTGACGAGCAAAACCCCGCCTAGACCCTTGTTCTATGTTCTATGGTTACTTTTACAGTGTCTCAGTCTCCACCTGGGGCGCCGCAGTGAGACACTTGAGGCTGCGGACTAACTCGTCAGTGGACACATCCGACCTTGCTTCTGGTGGACAGGTACTCCTGTCACGTGAGACGTGACTCTCCTATTTCTGGGTTCCGTTTCCCGTCTGCGGGACGTGGTTTTATGGACCAACTGGTGTTTCCGAGTTAGTGGCCATGGTGCTAGTAGCTTTACCGAGGTTGTGTGTTGTTGGTGCAGTGTCCACGACCGGGTGGTCGGGGTAACACCTTGGATAGCGTGTCCAGGATTGGCCATGTTCTGGGAGACAGGCCTCTACGGCGGGGTTGCCATGGGTTTTTACTTTGGTAAGTGGTACTAGTGTGGTTCGGTAGTCCTGACCGTGAGATCGGGGTGTTTTTCTGGTACAATAGGAGTAGTTGTAGTGCCGAGTTTTGACCGGCCACCGCTTCGTTGTTCCTGCTGTAGTTGTAACTTTCCTTTCCGCTACCGCCGTTGTTTCCGGTTGGGATTCCGCGGGACCCCTGCTGAGTCTCTGTTTGGAGACTCATCCCTACTTTTCAAGTGTGGCGGTTCTTCCTCGAGGTTCGAGGGTGCTGTTCGGAGGTTCTCAGTTGCCAGCTCACCGGGCCGAGTGTTCACTTGACATGTGGAACGTTTTACTACTTAAGACTGTACTTTCTGTTGCACTGGACTCTGTTGTAGTAGTTGTTTATTTATTTCTGTTAATTGTTGAATTATCATGCTTTATTTCCTATTTCTTTGTGCCTCCACACTCCTTTTAGCCCTTCCGAGCCCTCCCGGCTCGTGGGCGGCTGGCCAAGATTCGAATGGTATCGGGTTCTTCCCGATATCCGAATCTTGGGTCGTCACAGCTGGTATCAGAGCGGTGGTTGTGGACGTACATAGGAATTCGAAATATTGTAGTGATTAGAGTCCATAAGGTCGAGTACAGTCGGCAGCTGACTTAGGGTTTGGTGTTTATTTTTCGCTTGAGAGCTTGAGTGCGCTGTGTGACGCTGTGAAGGCGGTTGCTGTTCGCGGCTTTCGTGCCGGCGTGGGATCTAAGGATCGAGGTTGAGAGCTTCTCTATCATCGGTGGTGATCCCGATTGTACTGCGTTGGGTAGAGGTTGCCGGTAGGTGCGTTGCTGCGGTGCTGCGTTCGAGGTTTCTGCGGCGAGGTTAGGTGGCTGGCGAGGACTGTTCGTGGTTAACTGGCCGTGACCGTGCTCTGAGAGAGCTGTTGTCGAGTCTAGCCACTCCAGCTTGAGGTCTATCCAGCCCCTAATGTGTTAAGGTTATGGTTTAAGGTGGCAGAGCGGGTGTTCTGATCGAGAGGTGGGCTCGGGTGAGCGGAGGATCTTCTCGGTGAGCTGCTATTTCGTCGAGCCTGATGTTCTTGTTGTGCTCTGTGACGTCAGAAATGACATGTTGGTTCCTGTTATTCTTGCGGATTTCGAGGCAGGATTGGGCTATGGCGTCCCAGTAAGTTCTTGCTCCTGTGCTCGTGTGTGCGAATAGATTGTGTTCGCCCTAGATTTGGTTTGAGTTGTGAAGGTTCCGCGGTGAGTTTCGGGACTCGAGGATGGGCATTGACGGTTGTCAGTTATGGCTCGTGTTGCGGCTCTTAGCGTGGTGTGTTGCAGTTCGAGGAATTACAGCGGTGGTGCATCAAGAGATGCTGTGATCGTGGTCCGACGTGACACTCGTCGAGTGTGCCGGAGGCGCTGACCTGACGCAGTGATGGTTTTCTTGGTGCTAGAAGGTGTTGTTCCCAGCATGTGTGAGGTTTGAGGTCAGGTCGAGCGTGGACGTTTTCCGTTGGTCAGAGGTGTGATTGATTTCTCCTTTGGTTGGAGAGATTGCGCTTGGCGAAGGTTCGTCGTCTTGCATTTCGTGTTCCCGGATTGGTTGGCCTCTGCGTGCCATGAAATCCGTACGAGACGTGTCCTGTGTTTTGGCAAGGTGGTTGCCTGTGAGAGTTGTGCCCATTTCCCCTGGCGTGTAAGGGTACTTGCGCTGTTCCGAAAGGACAAATGCTCGTTGGGCAGTGTTCTCATTCTTGGCTGTGCGCGCGTGGATCAGAGTGTGCAGCGGAAGCGTGGTGGGCCCATAACCCACTAGTTCAGGATCATAGCGTTGGTTGCTACGGGCGGATTTCCTGAGGTTGCGTTGAGCATCAGAGGATTGGTTCCTCGGTGTGAGACGTGTTGTTGCCGTGCCGTTGCTCGAGATATTGTGGTTCTTGGCACTGGCAGGATGGAGCGTTGGGAAAAATGTTGGCAAGTGTGCCACATGAGTACCATGTTCCTGTGATGGAAACCGTGTCAGGCGTCAGTGTTAGACCAGGATGGGGTTGTTGAGGATGTTGCTTGACGGAGGTCGAGGACGTGTTGGTTAGAGTCGGTGGCCTGGTGCCCGGCTTGTGTTGCCAGTCGTGTCCTCGGATGAGATCATTTTTGGAGAAGTGATCTCTGACAGATTTTAGGTTCCGGTTGATAGCTGCGAGTGACTGATAAGGCTAGTCTCGTAGTCATCCATGATAAGGTGTGTATTGTTGGGGACCCATGTGCATTGGTTGCGACGTTGGCTACCAGGTTGCTGTAAGATTGGATGTCACTTTTTCTCCCCTAGAGACGTGTGCCATGATTTGTTCCGATGGTGTCCCATGGCTCGGTGGTGAGGGCGGAATCAGGATTGGTAGGTGTCCACTTGGATTATTTGAGACAAAGGGATGTGATGAGACAAGATGGAAGAGTGACACCTGCGGGCGGAGGCCTTTTAGTGAGATTGGCGTCGGAATGGTGGTCCTTGATGGGACGTTGGTGTCGCAATGGTTATCCCTGGTCTGGTGACCAGCATGGGAGGATTTCCTTGTAAGTCTGAGTCGAGTGAGGTGATGACTGAGGACACCAGGATCTTGTCATTTGGTTTCATCGTGCTCCCTGAGAGGGTCGAGTTGGTGAGATGATCGAGTTCGGATGCGGTGTCCTAGAGGAGTTCAGCTCGAGATGTGATAATTGTCTGTGTGTGAGTCAGCGGATGGCCGGTTGTGAGTTGGATCGTGCCCGTTGGGCCGGTGGAGGTTTCCCGTTGACGAGCAGCTGGTGACCGGCGTGTGATCTTTCACAGACAGAAGATGCTGTTGTGAGCTGATGGAGGCTCTGTATTGGTTGTTCCCTTGAGCAGGGTGTGCGACCTGTTAGCTGGCTGTGAAGCTGATGTGCAATTTCTCTGCTGACCATTGGATGGATCGATAGCTGTTTCTCGTGACGAGGGCTGCATTTCCTCGGTGAGCGAAATCGTGACAGCGGTGCCATGATTGATTTTCGTCGTGACTAAGGTGATACCAGACTTGTGCTTTTGTGTTGTGCCTGCTTTAATGGCCGGTGTGTGTGTGGCATGCGGAGCGAGGTGTCGTTCGTGGTGTTACTCTGGATGTGTCCCTCAGGATCGGTGTCTTCGTGAGAATCGAGGTTTTCCGTGCTGAGGCTCTGACAGTGTTGTCAGTTGGTTAAGGTGTTCTTCCCATGTGACTTGGTCCTAGCCCTGAATTTTGAGGATGAAATTCCTTTAAGGGGGGAGGGCAGTAATGCCCCGGGTTTTTTGGATCGGGATCCGTGGGTTTCATATCGTCTTTCCGCGGATTGCGGATTGTGTCCGAGTGAGGTTCGGACTTTTATACCGGATTGTCAGACCGGTTGGTGGTGTGCCCGTGAGTTTCCTTGGGTCCGTTGTGTTGTGAGGAGCACGCCGGTATTTTTCTAGAATTTTTGGAGCGCCTTTGTGGGTCCCGGGTTGCATTGTGGGTTTTACGCGTGTTTTCGTCTGTCGGACCTTCGGAACCCCATACAGGGTGAACCGTTACGTTCTCTGACTCTGGGACGTTGCCACTGCGTTGTGCGTCTTCCGAGGATCAGGGAGGTGATTTTTTCCTATTTTTTGTATTTTTGGTAATTTCTAGATTTTCCTATATATAAACCCCTTTTTCTCTCTGTCCCCATCTCTCATTCTCACTCTCTCCCTCTCTCTTCTCTCACGCTCTCTCCTCTCCCCCTCTCTCTCCGGCGGCCGACGGAGGGAAGCACGGGTGAGGCAGGGACGGCGTAGGTGAGGCACGGGCGAGGATGGGTGAGGATCGAGGCGGTGGAGGCGCAGTGAAGCTCGGTGGCGAGATCGCTAGCCGGCGAGGGTTTAAACTGCGTTTCTTCACGGATCGGCGACCTCGAGACGCGAAATCTTCGGTGGAGGTAAGGAGATGGACCCCCAGCTTGTGCATTCCCTTTCCCACGAGTTTCGTAGGCCGTGGTGAGCCGAGCGGGCTTATTTGAGCTTTTTAGAAAAAATCCATATTTTTGGGGTGTGAGCCGGATCTCCCGTTTTACGGTGTTTCGGACCGATTCGGGGCTTTAGATCCATGCTAGGGGTGTCAGGGGAGCTTCCCCCTTGTTTTCTCCCTCATCCGTGGATGATCGGGGAGTGGAACGGATTTTTGGGGTGCTTCCCGCCGTCCCGTTCTCAGGACGCTTTGGCGGTCCTTCCAGAGACCGCCACATCCCTGGCGGCCTAGGGTAAGCGCGCCATTTGTTACTGTTTTGTCGGTAGGGCTGGCGGCGGCAGGCGGCGGCACGATAAATCGCCAGACAGGGTGGCGGCCGAGTCTCCGACCGCTACCCCGTTCCGACCGTAGGGAGTCAGGTACCCCTAGCGGTCGTGGGTTCGGGTGCCAGAGTCGTGTAGCTGCCTGGGGTAGGACCGCCAGGCCCAGTGCGATTCATCTTCTAGCGGGCCAAGGGCGGACCGCCAGAGGCCTTGTAGCGGCCTAATGCTAGACCGCTAGAGTCTGGGTGGCGGCCTAGGGTAGGACCACCAGATGATTCTCCGTGCCGGGTTCGCGTTGTGTTGGTCTCCGATTAACCCGGTTGTGACCCAGTGGTTGACCTTCGGCCTTGTGAGTGTCCTGGACACCCCGTGGGTTCTGTGTCCGTGTTTCTGGGGTGTCGGGAGGTGCCGTGTTACATCGATTAGCATGCCCGTAGGTGTGTGTGTTTCGGGATTTTTGTGTTACGCTCGATCGAGTCACCGTGTATTGGTGTGAGTGCGGTGGGGTTCTCCCGCATGTCGTGGGTTTCTGCAGAAGATGGTTCCCGAGTGGGCCAAGTGTTTGGCCTTGAACTGCGAGTCCAGTTCCCAGCTTAGGGCTAGAGGTTTCCCACTTTTCCCTGGGATGGGGAATCAGCGTGATGGCTTGTGAGCTACCTTGGGAATCGTGCTTCTATGCTTTCCGCGTGGGCCGTGTGTGGCCTGTGGACTGTGAGTCTAATTACCCATCCTGAGGCTGGAGGGTCTCTTGAGTTCCGTTTTGAGGAATGGTTTCAACGGCTCATGAGCTACCTCGGTATTCGTGCTACCGTGATTTTAGACCTAGGGATTAGGCTAGATTAACGGCATTACGTCGTTGCGTTCAACGGTCTTGAGCCCAAGTCTTGTGACTCAAGGACCGTTGGATTTAGTGAGTCTAGAGGACTGTCCAGAGTCCAGTGGCTCGATGTCACTTGGTTCCTTGTGACTTTCGTGCAGGGTGCGTGCGTGTTTCACGGAGTTTCTCTTCGAAGAGTGGTCACATCAGTGACTCCCCACTAGTCATAGCCTTCCGACACGCGAGTGGTCCCACCAGGGAGTGGTGGCGAGGCTTTACCCTGATGCGGGACGGACACGGGAGACGACACTATATGGTGCCACCCTCGGACTCTAGATGAAGACACGACCAGTAACACACACCAGGGAGACACTAAGCCTGACACTACGAGCTCCTAGTGGCGAAACGTCGCTAACAGAAGTGGAAGCTCACTCGTCGTCCCAAGCGAGGGAAAGCGCGGACCGTGCGCGGTTAAGGAACCGGCGGAGGTCAAGGGTAGTCCGACTCAACTTCCGGACTCGGATCGAGTCGCGGGATGGGTCACTCTCACTCTCACAGCGGTGACATGGACACACGGGCTAGTACCTACACTCTCGGCAGCGGCAAAAGACCATATACTAGCTAAGCAAATGAACGCCAAGAGGTTCGGACCATTACCTCCACGCACCCGGCGTGGCGAAGACAACCCCGGCCGAATTACGGACTCCCGGTTAACAATGATTACAGCAATACACCAAGTCGACCCACTCCACGCAGGGAGGTAAAAGGTCACATGTGGGGTCCGGGAATCATGCAACTCGGGTTGACGGGCAGCATCTTGATGTAGCATGGCGGTGCCGAACTCCGCGTTTTCGTGCTTTCCGAACGGCAGCTTCTACGGGCCCGCGGGGCCCACGGACGGCGCTGTCCTCCGGATCTACGGGGGTGGGACCCACTGTGATGGGGACCCCTGGTGGCGCGCCTCCACGGACGGCGGTCGGCCGGGAACACCGATCGGGGGTCGATCGGCCCCGATTCCCAACTCTTGAACTAATAATCCACGGATTTTGGTTGCTGTCTTCCGGCGCGCGCTCTGGCGAAAACGGCCACCGCGATCAATCCCGACGTCGGATCAGGACGCATGAGCTATCGTTGGAAAGCTCTCTTAAAATGCTTCAATCTAGACCGAGAGAGATCTGCTGGATCTGGTCGGATCTAAACTTTATTGAATTTACAAGTCCCTATTGTACAGTAACTGAAATCTCAGATCTGCAGGGCACTTGTCTGAGAACCACCGTTGACTGCCTAGTTAACCTCCGATTCAGCTCTTGAACTCTTCTTAGGAGTTGTAGGGAATCAAACCACGGAACGGGGACTATTTTTAGAATTCGATTTGGAGGTGGTGGCGATTTGTTATAATTTTTGGGATGACTGGTGGTCGGATCTAGGAACAGGTGGACAGAACTATAGATGGGTCTGAGAACGAATTTTAGAAAATATGAGATGGGCGAATCAAAAATTGATAAAAATTTTGGATGAAGGGGTGGATGGGTGGAACCCCCAGTAAAATTGGGCGAACTAACAGAAATCAAAAAGTGGCTCTAAGACATGAAACACAGGACGGAGGTGAACCTGGACAGAACTCTGGCAGAACTGAAATGGAAGAGTGGAAGAAAATCAAAATATAGGAAACGTGATCTGAATGGTGGCCTGATTTTTTTGGGTGGAGAGGAACATCCCAGGAACAACTCCTCCAAATTTGGTAGCCAAATGAGCTCGGGGAAGATCTGTGAATTTCGAACAAGCTGCTGTGGTACTGCGCGGGCAGAACTCCATTGATGGCGGTGGCGGTGCGGTGGCGGCTCGTGGCGGCGGCGGCGGCGACCGGAACTGATAGGGTGGAGTCTCACCACCTGAAGGAAGCCTTCACAGCTTCAAGGGGAAGAGGGAGAGGAGAAGGGGGCCGCCTAGGCCATGTTCCAACAAATTTCACAATTCTTATGGCATTAATTCATGAAAATGGGAAAATACAAGCATATATAGGTCACCCATCTAATCCATCCTCCACCGTTGGATCTAGGGGTGTGAGATGGAGGGCTGGGATGGCATGTGACCACTCCATAAAAATTAAAATAAAAAAATAAGGGGAAGGGGGCGCCCTATTGACTTTGGTGGCAAGGGGGGACAAGTTGGTAGCCACCTTGGACTTTGAAGTCCACTTGTCTCCCATGTGCCTTTTATCATTCAAACTTCTAGATGCCTCCATTTGACATGTTGACTGACCCCACATGGGGCCCATGGGCTGAGGTGGATCAATGGGAGGGGCCTGGGGGTCCCGTGGGGCCCAGGGGTCCCATTTTGTAAATAAGTCCCTCGTACACTCATAATTACATACCGAATACAATGAAATAAACATAAATTACACACATAAAGGCTAACTAAATATGATAAATGGGGGAGGCTCAAGGTGGAGTCTTCAGGCTGTCTCCGAGCCAGATGGACGCTGAGGTGGCTCGAGTCATGCTCCGGGTGCGGTACCGGTGGCTCGGCATGTCGCGCCGCTCAACTGCTCGGGTGTCCGCACCAATTCTCCCCGGGTGGGAGAAACTCGACCCTGTCGAGTAAGGGTCTGCATCGCTCCTGTATCGATCCAGAAGGTCCGGATCGATCCGCTGCAACTCGCCATGTGTGATCCATGTATCCTCAGTAGCGGGCCGTCCTCTCCAACGCACTAGGTAGCGCGGGTAAGATCCACTCCTGGTAACTGTCACTTGCTCGTCCAGTATACGATCTATATGCTCATGCTGCTGTGAAAAAGGGGCTAGAGGTGGAAGTGGACACTCAGGTGTGGGATCACTCTCAAGGGGAGGAGATGGCTCAAAAGGCTCACTAGGGATCACCGCTGGGTCCCTATATGCAACAAGATCCGATACATTGAAGGTAGAGATTATACCATATTCCTCGGGCAGGTCCACAACATACGCATTGGATCCAACGCGTTTCAACACTCTAAAGGGACCGGCTCCGCGAGCTTGCAACTTCTTAACGGTTCCAGAGGGA
This sequence comes from Amorphophallus konjac, assembly GCA_022559845.1. NCBI lineage: Eukaryota > Viridiplantae > Streptophyta > Magnoliopsida > Alismatales > Araceae > Amorphophallus > Amorphophallus konjac. Next base: position 545,009,770 of record CM040121.1, on the reverse strand, counting down.
AACGGTTCAGGTCTTACCCTGATCATGACGTATTCGCCCTCGTGGAACTCTCGGTGGTGTCGGTGGGCATCGGCTAACTCATTGTACCGTGCATTGCTGGCCTCAATGTGACGATGGATGTCGTCATGCAAATTCCTAACATGCCTAGCAAACGACTCGGCCGACTCCGACACTCTAGCATGGATAGGCATGGGGACAAGGTCAACGGGTTTCCTAGGCCTGCGACCTGTGAAAATCTCAAATGGACTCATGCCGGTAGACCTATTCACCGAATCATTGTATGCAAACTCAGCCATGGGTAAAATGAGATCCCAATCCCCAATGCGGTCCTTAACTAGACACCTCAAAAGATCTCCCAGACTCCTATTGACTACCTCAGTCTGGCCATCTGTCTGGGGATGATATGCAGTAGAAAACTTGAGGTGAGTACCCATCATATGCCATAGTGTCTTACAAAAATAGGAAGTGAATCTAACATCACGGTCAGACACTATAGTGCGAGGCAACCCGAACTTGCACACCACATGAGTAAGGAATAGGCGGGCTACCCTAGAAGCATCCGAAGTCTTCGAGCAAGGGATAAAGAGGGCCATCTTCGAGAAACGGTCAACCACCACATAGACCGAATCATGCTTCCTGGAGGTACGTGGCAATCCCAAAACAAAGTCCATACTAACATCCTGCCACGGGGCATCAGGCACGGGTAGAGGCGTATAAAGGCCCGAGCTTTGCTTCTTCATCTTGGCCATAGCACATGTACGGCACTGAGCCACGATGTTAGCAACATCGCGCTTCAAGCTCGGCCAATAAAATCGATGCTCCACTGCCTCAATAGTCTTGTTCCGACCAAAGTGGCCGACTAGACCTCCCGCATGTAGTTTCCACACTAAGAAATCTCGAACCGAAGTTCGGGGAACACATAGCCTGCTACCTCGAAAGAGGTAACCCTCCTGAAGCACATACTCATCAAGGCCTCTCGAGGGTCCGGCCTGGAGAGTGGTAAAAGTCTGACCGAAGTCAGGACAATCAACATAGGCCTCCTTCATCTTCTCTAACCCTATGACCTCGGCACTCATGGTGGTAAGCAAACATGCTCGCCGACTCAAGGCATCAGCCACCTTGTTCTCCACTCCAGCCTTATGTTTAAGCACAAAGGTGAACTGCTGGAGATACTCGACCCAACGACTGTGACGCGAGTTAAGCTTCTTTTGGGAATAGAGGTACCTCAATGCCTCGTGATCGGAGTATAGGACAAACTCCTGATGTAAAAGATAGTGCCTCCAATGCCTAAGAGCCTGAACAACTGCATAGAATTCTTTATCATACGTGGAATATCGCAGTTTCGCGTCATTCAGCTTCTCGCTGAAATATGCGATCGGGTGGGACTCCTGACTCAAAACTCCTCCAATCCCAACACCCGACGCATCACAAGAGACCTCAAACACCTTCGAGAAATCAGGCAATCGAAGGATATGTGTCTGGGTCATGCGCTCCTTGATGTCCTTGAAGGCGGCAGATGCGGCCTTCGTTCATACAAATGTGCCCTTCCGGATGCAATCCATGATCGGGGCGGTGACGGAGCTAAATCCGTGAATGAAGCGACGGTAGAACATTGCAAGGCCATGAAAGCTGCGGACATCATGAACCGTACGGGGTTCCGGCCACTCAACAATAGCCCAGACCTTCTCCGGATCGGCGGAGACCCCAGTACTAGACACAATAAAACCCAAGAAGGTAAGCTGAGGTGTCATGAAAGCACACTTCTGTGGGTTCACAAACAACTGCTCTCGCCGAAGAAGTAGACAGACCTGCCGAAGGTGGTCTAAGTAGTCCCCTGTGGTGCGACTATAGATTAGGATATCATCAAAATACACCACTACAAAGACTCCAATGAAAGGTCGAAGGACCTGAGTCATGAGCCGCATGAAAGTGCTAGGGGCATTGGTCAACCCAAAAGGCATGACCAACCACTCATATAGACCGTCCTTGGTCTTAAAGGCAGTCTTCCATTCATCACCTGGCCTAATCCTCACCTGATAGTAGCCACTCTTAAGATCGATCTTCGAAAAGATAGTGGCACCTGCCATCATGTCTAGCATGTCATCAAGGCGGGGAATAGGGAACCTGTACTTCACGGTGATTTTGTTGATGGCACGACTATCAATGCACATTCTCCACGTGCCATCCTTCTTCGGGGCGAGTAATGCGGGTACAGCACATGGACTCATGCTGTCCCGAACAGACCCTCTCTGCACTAACTCATCGACCTGCCGTTTAAGCTCGGCATGCTCCGTGGGACTCATGCGATAATGAGGAAGGTTGGGCAAAGAAGAGCCCGGAACAAGGTCGATGGCATGCTGAATATCCCGCATAGGTGGGAGTCCCTCGGGAAGCTCATCGGGAAAGACATCAGCATACTCCTGCAGAATGGGAACAACCTCGGGTGGGAGCTCACCCTCAGAGTCCCGCTCCACCTCTCGGACCGTAATGGCAAACACCGGACAGCCCTGACTAAGCTCCTGTTCCATTTCCCGGGAGCTAATCATCATCAATCTCCTCATCGAGGGCTCTCCTGGGCCAGAGGTAACGGTCATAGCCCGACCTGGGGATGGGGTACTAGGCCCAGGAACAGAAGGCTTCAGAGTACTAGGGCCAGTAGGACCCCTGACTGATGGGCTCCTGGGCCGAACGGGTTGGAGGGTGACCCGCTGGCCAGCGTGGTCGAAGGTACAGGTGTTCGACTGGCCATGGAGCGTGGCATCCCGGTCAAATAACCAAGGCCTACCAAGAATGATACTGCCCACTTCCATGGGGAGAACATCACACCAGATCTCGTCACGGTAGGAGTGGAGCTGCAGCGGGACGAAGCACCGCAGCCTGACCGAAATGGAAGTGGTATCCACCCATGATACCTGATAGGGGCAAGGATGGTCTACGGGTGTGAGACCAAGACGGGCGACAGCGTTCGTGGAGATTGCATTGATACAACTCCCGCTATCGATGACCACCTTGCAAATTTGCTTTCCCAGCCTACAGAATACATGAAGGATAGTAGTCCGACGCCAGTCATCACTGACCTGCGGCTGGGTGAGAATACATCTGACGACCCCCACGTGTGTATCGTCCGAATGCTGGGCATCCTGGGCCTCACCTCCCATCTCATAGTACTCGTCAGGTAGCTCTTCATCTGCCTCATAGCTGACTAACTCGAGGCCCGTAGGGGTGGTATCCTCGGCCTGTGTGTCCCCAATGTGAAGAGATGGGCGGGTGGGACACTGGTTGGCTAAATGGCCAAACCCATTGCAGCGATAACACTGCTGCCGTGATCCACTAGGCTCCCCAATCATAGGTCCTTTACCTTTATCCTCCCGACGGATAGGAGGTGTAGGCAACAAAGGACGTGCAGGAGGTGTGGGTGCCGGTGGACGGGCTGTGGGTGGGGCCGTAAGATGCTGGGGACGAGGAAGGTCCCTCGGGGGTGGAGGGCGAGGCCTAGGAGCAAAGGGCTCGGGGCGAGCGGGCTCCTGAGGTCGAGTCATGGGGGCCCTCGGATACGTGCCAGATGAGCCACGGGGCTCGACACTACGAAGGGGAAAGGATCTCAACCGATGGGGTGACTCGAACTCGGCCTCGAACTGCTCCAATTCGAGAGCGATCTGATATGCCTGCTCCAAAGTGGTTGCATTGCGGTGAAAGAGTTCATATTGATAATTGGGCCGCAAACCTCTTCGAAAGCGGGATATAGTCATGGTGCTCTCTTCCGTGACCCCACACCGTAAGTAATACTCATCGAACTCGGCGGTGTATTCGGTCACAGATCGGTTCCCTTGGGAGATACTTTGCCACTTGTCTATAAGACGTTGGCGATATGAGGCGGGAAGATATTTCTCCCTCAATTTGATTTTCATATCATCCCAAGTACCGATTTGGGGTTGATGTCGCTGATTGAGCAGGCTCTCCACATTGATCCAATAAGTTTGGGCCTGCCCTTGCAGCTTCATCTTCGCGTATCGGACTCTTCGGTGGTCCGTCATCTCAAACCACTCAAAGTACCGGTCCATGCCGGCCTCCCAATCTAGATACACCCTAGGGTCCAAGGACCCGCTAAAAGTGGGAGGGTCCGCACGCACACCCCTAAGAATGCGGTCGTCATCCTCGTCATCACGATTCCATCGTTGATGATGACGACCGTTACCCCCCTGATCATTGTCGGAAGCATAATCATCCACTATAGGTGCCTGTTGCCTCCCGACATCCTCCACCTAAGCCCTTGGCACAGCGGGTTGCTGCACCGGCTCTTGTTGGCCGTTCGTTGGCGCGGGTTGCGCCACTACTGGGCCTCTCTCTAGGACGGCAATTCTCCCAACTAGACCCTGGATGGACTGATCCGAAGACTCGGCCCGATCCTCGAGGGCTTTGATCCGCCCTTCTAGACGCGTTCCTATGCCATCCATACGCGTACTAAGACCATCCATACGCGTGTCAAGACGTTCCATAATGGCTCGGAACATCTCGGCCGTCGAGGACTCATCGGAGCTACGGGCTCGGGAATCCGCCATAGGTGGTGGTGGCGAGTATTGGGTACCTCGACGGGTGGGCATGCAACCGACACACGACCTATAAGACACCAACTAATGCAAACACTCACTAGATGATGCACTTAGACCTAAACCAATATCCGGTACGGGGCGGAGTTAATCGATCCGAAGATCACTCCCACAAGTGTGCGACCTCCCGGTAGGCGTAGCCTAACGTTCGGACAACACCTTTTAAGATACCGAATAAAGGGTGCAAATGCAATTTAGAACACACTTTTTTTTTGTTTTAAAAATAATGATGATCCTAGACTTGACTTAGACCATGATGCATGCAAGACATATGCAAAGACTACCCTAGACTCGACTCGCTCTGATACCAAACTGATGCGGGACGGACACGGGAGACGACACTATATGGTGCCACCCTCGGACTCTAGATGAAGACACGACCAGCAACACACACCAGGGAGACACTAAGCCTGACACTACGAGCTCCTAGTGGCGAAACGTCGCTAACAGAAGTGGAAGCTCACTCGTCGTCCCAAGCGAGGGAAAGCGCGGACCGTGCGCGGTTAAGGAACCGGCGGAGGTCAAGGGTAGTCCGACTCAACTTCCGGACTCAGATCGAGTCGCGGGACGGGTCACTCTCACTCTCACAGCGGTGACATGGACACACGGGCTAGTACCTACACTCTCGGCAGCGGCAAAAGACCATATACTAGCTAAGCAAATGAACGCCAAGAGGTTCGGACCATTACCTCCACGCACCCAGCGTGGCGAAGACAACCCCGGCCGAATTACGGACTCCCGGTTAACAATGATTACAGCAATACACCAAGTCGACCCACTCCACGCAGGGAGGTAAAAGGTCACATGTGGGGTCCGGGAATCACGCAACTCGGGTTGACGGACAGCATCTTGATGTCGCCTGGCAGTGCCAAACTCCGCGTTTTCGTGCTTTCCGAACGGTAGCTTCTACGTGCCCGCGGGGCCCACGGACGGCGCTGTCCTTCGGATCTACGGGGGTGGGACCCACTGTGATGGGGACCCCTGGTGGTGCGCCTCCACGGACGGCGGTCGGCCGGGAACACCGATCGGGGGTCGATCGGCCCCGATTCCCAACTCTTGAACTAATAATCCACGGATTTTGTTTGCTGTCTTCCGGCGCGCGCTCCGGCGAAAATGGCCGCCGCGATCAATCCCGACGTCGGATCGGGACGCATGAGCTATCGTTGGAAAGCTCTCTTCAAATGCTTCAATCTAGACCCAGAGAGATCTGCTGGATCTGGTTGGATCTGAACTTTATTGAATTTACAAGTCCCTGTTGTACAGTAACTGAAATCTCAGATCTGCAGGGCACTTGTCTGAGAACCACCGTTGACCGCCTAGTGAACCTCCGATTCAGCTCTTGAGCTCTTCTTAGGAGTTGTAGGGAATCAAACCACGGAATTGGGACTATTTTTAGAATTCGATTTGGAGGTGGTGGCGATTTGTTATGATTTTTGGGGTGACTGGTGGTCGGATCTGGGAACAGGTGGACAGAACTGTAGATGGGTCTGAGAACTAATTTTAGAAAATATGAGATGGGCGAATGAAAAATTGAGAAAAATAGTGGATGAAGGGGTGGATGGGTGGAACCCCCATTAAAATTGGGCAAACTAACAGAAATCAAAAAATGGCTCTAAGACATGAAACACAGGACGGAGGTGAACCTGGACAGAACTATGGCAGAACTGAAATGGAAGAGTGGAAGAAAACCAAAATATAGGAAAAGTGATCTGAATGCTGGCCTGATTTTTGTGGGTGGAGAGGAACATCCCAGGAACAACTCCTCCAAATTTGGTAGCCAAATGAGCTCAGGGAAGATCTGTGAATTTCGAACAAGCTGCTGTGATACTGTGTGGGCAGAACTCCGTTGATGGCGGTGGCGGTGCGGTGGCGGCTCGTGGCGGCGGCGACCGGAACTGATAGGGTGGAGTCTCACCACCTGAAGGAAGCCTTCACAGCTTCAAGGGGAAGAGGGAGAGGAGAAGGGGGCGGTCTAGGCCATGCTCCAACAAATTTCATAATTCTTATGGCATTAATTCATGAAAATGGGAAAATACAAGCATATATAGGTCACCCATCTAATCCATCCTCCACCGTTGGATCTAGGGGTGTGAGATGGAGGGCTGGGATGGCATGTGACCACTCCACAAAAATTAAAATAAAAAAATAAGGGGAAGGGGGCGCCCTATTGACTTTGGTGGCAAGGGGGGACAAGTTGGTAGCCACCTTGGACTTTGAAGTCCACTTGTCTCCCATGTGCCTTTTACCATTCAAACTTCTAGATGCCTCCATTTGACATGTTGACTGACCCCACATGGGGCCCATGGGCTGAGGTGGATCAATGGGAGGGGCATGGGGGTCCCGTGGGGTCCAGGGGTCCCATTTTGCAAATAAGCCCCTCGTACACTCATAATTACATACCGAATACAATGAAATAAACACAAATTACACACACATAAAGGCTAACTAAATATGATAAATGGGGGAGGCTCAAGGCGGAGTCTCCAGGTTGTCTCCGAGCCAGATGGACGCTGAGGTGGCTCAAGTCGTGCTCCGGGTGCGGTACCGGTGGCTCGGCGTGTCGCGCCGCTCAACTGCTCGGGTGTCCGCACCATACCCGTGAGACGGCTTTAGGCTGGTTGCCGTGGGCCTCCTACTGTGGCGGCTCGAGTCCGGGCCAGGAGGACGAACCAGCTAGAGGGCCTGACGTAGCGCAGTTAGTCTGTGTGTGCACACGTGGTCGGAAACTTCGGACACGTGCTGACGAGCACGACCCCGCCTAGACCCTTGTTATGTGTTCTGTGGTTACTTGTACGGTGTCTCAGTCTCCGCCTGGGACGCCGCAGCGAGACACTTGAGGCTGCGGACTAAGTCGTCAGTGGATGCATCCGGCCTTGCTTCTGGTGGGCAGGTACTCCTGTCGCGTGAGACGTGACTCTCCTATTTCCGGGTTCCGTTTCCTGTCTGCGAGACGTGGTTTTCTGGACCGGCTGGTGTTTCCGAGTTAGTGGCCAGGGTGCTAGTAGCTTTACCGAGGTTGGGCCTTGTTGGTGCGGTGTCCGTGACCGGGTGGTCGGGGTTACACCTTGGACAGCGTGTCCAGGATTGGCCGTGTTCTGGGAGACAGGCCTCTACGGCGGGGTTGCCGTGGGTTTTTATTTCGGTAAGTGGTACTAGTGTGGTTCGGTAGTCCCGACCGTGAGATCGGGGTGTTTTTCTAGTACAGTAGGAGTAGCTGTAATGCCGAGTTTTGACCGGCCACCTGTTCGCCGTTCCTGCTGTAGTTGTAGCTTTCCTTTCCGCTACCGCCGTTGTTTCCGGTTGGGGTTCCGCGGGACCCCTGCTGAGTCTCTGTTTGGAGACTCATCCCTACTTTTCAGATGTGACGGTTCTTCCTCGAGGTTCGAGGGTGCTGTTCGGAGGTTCTCAGTTGCTAGCTCGCCGGGCCGAGTGTTCACTTGGCATGTGGTACGTTTTACTGCTTTAGACTGTACTTTCTATTGGACTGGACTCTGTTGTTGTAGTTATTTATTTATTTCTGTTAATTGTTGAATTATCCTGCTTCATTTCCTATTTCTTTGTGCCTCCACACTCCTTTTAGTCCTTCCGAACCCTCCCGGCTCGTGGGCGGCGGGCCAGGATTCGAATGGTATCGGGTTCTTCCCGGTATCCAGATCTTGGGTCGTCACAACATAGATCTTAATAAAAAAGGTGCGTCCACATGCTCTAATCTCATGTGCAGCTAATTGTGGCTGGGAGCTACATCAATTAGATGTGAAGAATACTTTCCTACATGGTGATCTTCAGGAGGAGGTGTACATGTAGGTACCACCAGGGTTTGAGAATGAATCAACTGTTGGAAAAGTTTGTAGATTGAAGCGATCATTATATGGCCTCAAGCAGTCTCCTCGTGCTTGGTTTGAAAGATTTAGCAGACTTGTAAAAAACATGGGATACAAGCAGAGTAATGCAAATCATACACTATTCTACAGACATCATGAAGGGAAGAAGATCATTCTCCTTGTTTATGTTGATGATATTATTATTACCGAGAATGATCACCAAGAGATCGAGCATTTAAAGTCTAAATTGAAGCAAGCATTCGAGGTGAAGGATCTAGACCCATTGAGGTATTTCTTAGGTATTGAGGTGGCCAGATCAGCTAGAGGGATTTTTCTATCTCAGCGAAAGTATGTGCTTGACTTAATCTCAGAGGTCGGGATGTTGGGGTGTAAACCAGTTGCTACTCCAATATACCCGAATCATCGTTTACTAGCAGATGATGGTGCGCCAGTTGACAGGGGGAGATACCAGAGACTTGTTGGCAAAGTGATCTATTTGTCACATACACGACCTGATATAGCATATGCAGTCAGTGTGATCAGTCAGTACATGCATGATCCAAGGGAGAAACATCAAGTGGCAGCTTATAGAGTTCTTCGCTACCTGAAGGGTTGCCCAGGTCGAGGCCTATTATTCTCCCGACATAATAGCCTCCAGGTAGCCTCTAAATATTGTATGTATGTCGGAGGTCATTTGCTTGCTTGGAGGAGCAAGAAACAGTCAGTTGTTGCTCGCTCTACCGCAGAGGCAGAGTATAGGGCGATGGCACTAGGAGTTTGTGAGCTTCTTTGGTTACAGAGGTTACTTCAAGAATTGCTATTGTGGAATAGTTCCTCCCTTCGTCTGTATTGTGATAGTAAGGCTGCGATAGATATTGTTAACTGTTAAATTTTATTTGATTGGGACATCCAACTCAAAACCTTAAGGTGTTGAGTGGAGAGCTATAAAAAAAGGGCACCACAATGATAATCACATTTTATTTTTAGCCCGTTTTCAATACAAGACTATTCTCTAACACGTCCCCTCACCTGCAGATCGATTTTAGGCTCTGTCACGTGGAACTATGATAAACACGGGGTGCGTGGCCTAAATCATAATCATGGGCTCTGATACCCTGTTAAATTTTATTTGATTGGGTCATCCAACTCAAAATCTTAAGGTGTTGAGTGAAGATGGCACCACAATTATGATCACATTATATTTTTAGCCCGTTTTCAATACGGGATTATTTTCTAACATTAACAATCCAATGCAACGTGATCGTACCAAGTATATTGAGATTGACCGTCATTTTATAAAGGAGAAAATTGATCGTGATTTGTATTTCTTTTGTTCAATCCTCTAGTCAAGTTGTTGATATTTTGACTAAAGGACTTAGTTCTTCTATTTTTTCTATTTTGGTCGGTAAGATGAGACTTCATAATATTTTCGCCCCATCTTAACCGAGAGTATTGTAATAGTGACTTCTTTAAGGGGTTTTTCCTAAAATATCTTTAATAAGATATCCAGAGAGAAGGAACCTCGTTGATATCCCTAATCTCTTCTCTCCCCGTCCTTCTCTATCTCATCTTATATAAGGGTCAAGCCGATGCCCATGGAGTTACTCGACAGATCATATCTGCAATAACTCTAAGTTGTTCTTCAGCCCCTTGCGTTTTTTAGTAGTCCCAAGATAATAAACTCTCTCTAAACGACAGATTGTGGCCATATGATTAAAGTTGGTCTAATTTCTGCAACGAAGAGTGAGGAATGAGGACGGGTGTTACAGTTTCGTGTATGTATCCTCCTCTATTGTTGACTTCCCCCAAAACGTGGTCTGAACGGGTGGAGCTCCTGAAGTTAACTTTGCTAAATAAAGCTCGGAAAAATCATGATTTTGTACGTAGTGCACAAAAGTGAGAGAAATGACATTCGGGTTGTCAACGAGTCAGGCCGACTCGATAGATATGTAAGTCTGGTCTGATTTTAAGTCGAGTCGTAATATCTTTTTTGATTCGTAGATTTTTAGTCAAATTTAAAAGTCCAACTCGACTAGACTCATAGGCTGAACTCGGGCTTTAAGTTTGGCCCACGGGTCAGTCCGGTCCGTTCTCTTTTTTTCCTTCCTTCGAATTTTAAAAATTACTTACTTAAAATTATATAATTTTACTTAATTAAAAATTTTAAAAATCTATTTTCATACAAATTATGTAATTAATATCAAAACTTTAATTAATTTAGTGAGATTATAAATTTTATATTATTAAATATATTATTTTTTATTTAAGTTGTCGGACCAGGCAAGACCTTAGTCGGGCTTTACAATTTTTTAATAGTATCGAGTCTGACCTGGCCCGGCCTGACATAGTTCGGGCTCGAGTCATACTCGTTGGGGCTGTCAATGGGCCGAGCCCGGGCCGGGCTTAAGTCGGCCCGGCCCGGGCCCGACTTATCCATATTAAAGCCCAAGCCCAGCCCGGGCCCGAGTTATGTCGGCCGAGCCTGGCCAGGTCGGGCCGGGCCCGATACTATTAAAAAATTATAAAGCCTGACTAAGGTCCAGCTCGACCCGAAAATTTAAATAAAAAATAAAATTAATAAAAATTAATATATTTAATAATATAAAATTTATAATCTCACTAAATTAATTAAAATTTTGATATTAATTATATAATTTATATAAAAATATAGTTTTAAATTTTATAATTAAATTAAATAATATAATTTTAACAAGTAATTTTTAAAATTTGAACGACGTAAAAAAGAAAGATAACAAGTCGGCCCGAGGGCCGAACTTAAAGCTCGAGCACGGCCCTTGGGACTAGTCGGGTCGGTTTTTAAACCCGACTAAGAGTTCATAGGCCAAAAAAGGCCTTACAATCCAGTCCAAAAGCGGGTCAGATCTGTAGACCTGTCGGGCTGGCTGACCCTTTGACAACTCTAATACACGTATTTTAATATTGATAAATCCAACTCAAATCGGGCAAACTTAAATCCGATTTAATCTCGGCCCATTAAATACCCTAAACGGCATCAACAACAATGGGCGCGAGAGTTGTGGCCCACAAATTTTCGCGATTTGTTAGAAATACGTCAACGTCTATCTCAATGTGATGCGTCTTGTTTCATCTCTAATATCTAATAATTGTCTCTAGGGTGGAGGTAGAAGTCAAAGTGTAAAGTTTGAAGTTGAGACAACTTCCATAGGGTCTCGTGGCAAGTTCCACACCCTATGAAAAGACTTAACGTTCAATTTCTATGTATAAAATATGAACGCCAAACTTTAAAGCTGGCCATCTTTATTACATGATTGATAGATTGTGACATGACACATTGAAATGGGGCGTGACACATTAGCATTGCGACTTTCTCTAGTCGTTGAGAGTCCCATCATCAATTTTATTTTGGCGCGGACGACGGGGTCCAATGGGAAGCTGATAGGTTATTTATACCATTTATCATCACATCAATCACATCAACGACAGAGACCCTTGTGAGCTTTCACGTCTTTGCTTCTTGCGGTTCGATACATGGCAGGCTCCTGCAGAGACACGGCCAGGAATTATTGAGCTGGGAGTCCGGATAAACCCATCATCGCCGGCCGGCAGGCGGGTCGCCCTCTCGAGCATCCGTCGGCTGTCCGCAGTGAGACACAGGGATCATGGGGTGCAACGCCGATCGGCCGTGCAAGTTCACCCCACTTCTTTCCTGAAACCCTAACACTAGGGCTGGCAATGCGGGGCTTCCATATTGCTTTCACTGAAACCAAGACACGTGCCGCTGTGGAGGTATAAAGCGCGTTGGCCGGTGAGGAGGGTCGGTCCTGGTTCCTCTAGGCATGCAGAGACACAACTGTTACTTCCGGATGCCCGCCTACATGAACACTCCAACATTCGGAGTCCAATTAGTGGCTATGCAAGTGCAGCCTTGGGCGACATCCTAGATCCTCTAGAATGCCCTAGATTAAACCCTTGTTTTTTATGTTCTAACCTGCCGCTGCCACTCTCTTCAGGAAACTTCCAAGTTCCAATCCCTACATCACATGCTACTCTGGAACCTGCATGCTCATCTGCGGAGACAGCACGTTAGGGTGGGAACGTGCTAACCTGCGAACATTTGTCCCTAGCTACCCGATCACTAATGTTGTGGGGGCCGGTCACGCCTCAGTACGTACTACTGGTAAGGCACATAACCATTCTGTGAAGGTACGTACGTTAGGGTTTCCCCAGCTAGTTTATAGTGCCCCTGTGCAAGACAGTGCCAGGTTCGGGAGCATATATGAGGACCACTACATTCTACATTATTGGTGCACTAGTTTTGTACGATCATGAGCCACACCCACAGAACGTCTAAGATGGTGCATGGATGGTTCAGAAGGGAGGGGTTGAGATCCTCATCCCCTTCCTCCCATGTTACTGGCTGCCACAAGTCTGACTTTCACTCTCTTCATATAGCCTTCCAAGAGCAACTTTCACTAGTGTTTCATGTTGGTCGGTAGCTAGAGTCCCTGCGTCTGCAGTAAAGTTTGTCGTCCATGACGTCTCGATCGTCTCGGTCACGGCCCAAAAATAGACGGGATGATACCGTCTCGATTCGTCTCGATCTATCTCGTAAAATGTCAAAATAAAAAAAAAACTCTTTATATATATATAATATATATAATAATATAATAAAATTATTAACTCAGTTAGTTACATTTAACTATCTTACCTATAAAATATTTTATATTTAAAATATAATATTAAATATATTAAGTGACTCGGTCACGACTCATGGCCCGTGCATCTCGTCCTCGGGCTGAGATGGGTCGAGTCGTGCGAGTCTAACTATCCTAGACCGATATTGCAAATCTTGATATGTAACACGTCAGGAAGAAAAACAAAGCACATAAGAAAGAGAAGAAAAAGATCGATAAGGGGAATGTTCAGAATTTTGGAGGTTTAAACTCATTCGTTAACAACCAACAAGGACACAAACAACGTTGAACGATCACACCACAAGAATAAGAAGAGAAAAGAGAAACAATAGTTGCACAAAGAGAGTTACGTGGTTCATAGGCTTGAAATTAACCCCCTACGTCCACGGGCAATAAGGAAATAAGGAGATATTCCACTGTATCAAAGAAAAAATTACCAGGGGGTCACCTTCACAAAGCTTACAATATGCTCCAAGGACACCCAGCAGTCCTCTCTCAGAGCCAACATGAACTTATCACGCCCTAAACTCGAAGCTCGTATTTATATATACCCTCGCGAAGATGAATTTTCCTAAACAGACATGCACCATAATTGTCGACAATTTCCAGGTGGCTATGGACAATTTGGTGCCCAAGTGTCAACAGTCTGGAGAAATTGTCGACCGGCTCAAAACAAACTACTGGATGCATATGAAACCCATAAAAGGTCGACAGTTCTTCTGAGAACTATCATCGACCGTTGCAAAACTTGGTTCTGTTCGCAACAAATTGAACTAACGAGGCTTCTGTGAAATCCCAACTATCGACAGTTCACAGGTAATTGTAAACTGTTTGCTTCAATGCCATGAATTCAAGGCATATTTACACAGAAGAATCTGTTTGTAGTTTAATTATAGTGCCCCTATGCAAGACAGTGCTAGGTTCGGGAGCATATATGAGGACCACTGCATTCCACCTTATTAGTGCACTAGCTTTGTACGCCCATGAGCCACACCCCACAGATCCTAAGATGGTGCATAGATGGTTCAGAAAGGGTGGTTGAGATCCGTATCCCCCTTCTTCCCATGTTACTAGCTGCCACGAGTATGACTTCCACTCTCTTCATATAGCCTTCTATTAAGATGTGACTCATGTTCTTCAAAGTGATGAATGTTCAGTGACTGAGACAATTTAGGGACTTTAGACTATAAATCATCTAAATGTAAGATAAATGAAGTTCCAATTAGACGAAGTACAAGTCACTCATACGAAACATCATCTAAGTCGAAACATCATCAAAGTTGGAAGCTAAAGGTGAGTTAGACGATATATCATCTAAGTGGAACATGACTTAGACGAAATATTATTTAAGTGGAAAGTGGCTTAGACAGAACATCGTCTAAGTGAAAGGTGACTTAGATGATACATCATCTAAGTCGGATGTTGAACATGACTTAGATGAAACATCATCTAAGTGGAAGGTGATTTAGACGATATATGGTCTAAGTTGCAAAACAAAAAAAAAATAACGACAAAGACAAATGAAGAATTTAGACGATGTATCACAAATTCGGACAAAGAAGACTGAGCATCAGGTGGAGCCCAGATAGGAATTGGACGATTCGTCCTTTGCAATGCGTTTGGCATTTCTATACGGTCGGGAGTCTGGAAAAGGTGTCATTGTCGTTGTAACCAATTATTGAATATGGCTGATAATTGGGAGAATATATATTCTCATGTAATGATTAGAGAATATTTGTCGGGTAGTCCCCAGGATTCCAACTCTTTGTTGGGCCATATTTTTCAGGTTCAGGAGTTCCCCTTCCCCATTAGGCAGTGCATATTAGGTCAAAATTGTCATGAGATGTCAATTACCAAAATACCCACTCTATCGAGAGAAGAAGAAGAGCTTGCAAGGGGTGGGGGGGGGCAAAGTTGCAGCGGGTTTAGGGGTTTCCACAAAAAAAGGGTGAACTCTCATTCTTAGACGAAGTGAGTTCAGATTTGAATTCGTGAACAATAAATGTCGCTTTCCATATTCCGCAGTAGGGGCGTTTATGTGCGACGAAGAGCCGCGTTTGTAAAGGAAAGTCTGCGACCCCAACGAGCTCCATTGGGGCTTGCTGCCCATTATTGCTCCGCAGGTTTACCCTCCTCCTTGAGGACGAGCTCTATGAAGGCGTTTGTAGAGAAAGGCCAGTGGCGATGTTTGTAGAGGAAGGTTTTGTTGCTACAACAGGTAAGAAGAATGGCAAAGGTGCCATTTTGCCACCCAGAATCACCCGAGGGGTTGAGGAAATAGGTTTGGGAAAATTTTGGCGGGATGAGAGAGAAATGAGTCGTTGTGGCTACTCTCTCTCCTCCTGGTTCTCTCCCCTCGTGAAAGTCTAGGTGTCACAGTTGCATTCGGTTCAACTAAAATCTTGTCGGGAATTTCAATGATTGGAATCCCCTTTAGAAGTAGAATCAAATGTGGTCTAAGATTCAGTGGAAAAATCTTTGTGATGCATAATTCAACAATGGGTGTGGGAGAAAGGCTTTTAAAGGAGGCCGGAGTGCATCTAAGCTTAGATGATCCCTTATTGAGACTATTACACGCTATTTATCATTTAGTATCAAACGTACTATCATCTTACCCTTCAGTGGCTAAGTTATGATGTCGTGCCTATCATAGTTCGCACGTACAAGTATGACTCTCCATTCAACTTACAATCTTTCCTATTTCCTAATAAGTTCAGCTTCCTATAGCCCTAGGTCCATTGGTCATGGCTAGACCAATGGGTGCCCCCAGTTGTAACCTTTTTTGTGTTCGATGACGGAGAACCTAACACAGCGGTACCCAGATATACAAAGAGTATGAGAGACTCAAATTCGAATCCAGTGATGTCCAACTCACGTACATCTCTTTTTCCCAAGGCTAACAAATTCCGAGATTACATCTTCAGCTACAACTTTACATGTGCAACAAATATTGACCTTTCGTAACAGACAGAGCACAAGTAGATTGGGTCCCACTTATTGGGCCCAAAATGAGGGATATCTGGTTAGACTTAGGACTTGTTTGGTAATGCCTCACTTTGTTGGGACTTTTTAAAAATTGGGGGGTCCATACTATCATCGAAACAAGTGAGATTTTTTTACAAATCACGATATCATTTGGGTCAAGGGCATACTACTTTTGAGTATGTCACAGTGGCTATCAATAAAGTACTCTTTTACCCAATATGTGGGAGGACAGACAACATCTATAACATTGGTAAAACCATGTCAAAGCCCTAAAGATTAGGGGTAAAATTGGGTTTTACTTTTAAAAAATCACCTGGCCATACCCAGAAGTAGGCCGAGATCAATTTTTAAAAAATAAAAGAGGCATTTCACAATGTGTCTGTCTCTTTCTTCGTTGATAATCCACTGCGCAAGCCAATGACATCTATGGTGCATTTGATAATGTTAAAATATTTTTGAGAGATTTCAATCATTAAAATTCACCCAAATAACGCTATCAAACATGCCCTTATTTCTTAATCTCATGCCCATATGGCTCCTTCACGAGTCTCCTCGTAAGTTGAGCCTTATGGCTTAAGGAGCTTTTGGGCATAGTGGATCACAATGTCTCTCTTATGGCTTTGGCATGAATTTCCCTCTTTATTACCCAAACTTAAAAGGAGTTTATACATATAAACTATTATTATTAAAATAAAAATTCATATTTATCATTCTTGTACTCATATTTGCACACATATTATCAAAAGCGTGAATATCGTACAAAAAGATCAATGGATAGTCTATTTGCACTATTCTAAGTGATCTTTGTGCATAAAAATAGTGCAAAAAGATCGTTCTATGATCTTTTTGTACAATATTAGTATTTGCAATGGTACATGTGCAACCACAGATATAAGAACCATAAATCTAAAAAAACATTATTTGTTTATATGCTAGAAATCTATAACTTTTTCCTGGATCACATGCCAAAACATCCATCTCCAAGTGAAGTTTCGGAACACAAAATGTGCACGGGACATCTGTTAGGAAGTTTCACGACAAATATAAACATAAATATAAGTTATGTATCTAAACTATGTTTTTTATTAAATAAAATGATCCCGTCCAAAACTGTAAGTGCAAAGCAGACCGGCGAGGAAAATCTCAGAAATTCGATTGCCAGTCCCATTTCTCAAGACTCTAGATAATCATCACTGTTGGAAAAATAAGTGTATAAAAAAAGAAATGTCAAAAGCATCTCCGCTGTCTCATCGAGTGACGAACAGAAGGCTCTTTTATTAAAATGTGGTAACGTCTCCCGTGAGATCTTCCACTTCTTTTTTAAGAGAGAGAGAGAGAGAGAGAGAGAGAGATTACGTGGTGGGGGTTGTGGCGTGGGCCCTGCTTGCATCGATATTCGCTACTTTTTCCGTCCCCTTGGCGCGAGCGCCGAAACGTGCCCTGCATCCACCTGCGCTGCCGCGCGATTTTTCGGCTTTCCCCGTCACCGTGGACCCCTCACTACCGAGTTTTGTAGTATTCCTGTTTTGTCGCCTAGTGATCGCAGCACTGCTGCCGACCGGCTGACCTTTATAAGGTCACCGCCCACGGTTCTTACGGAGCACACCGCATCGGACCCACTGCCCCTCCGCGTCTCCAGCCCCATTCAGGCCCACTTTAGTCGTCGTGGGCTTTCTCTGCCTCGCCTCCATTATTCATTGAGTATAAGACTCACTTCTCTGATCTTTATTTTTTTATTTTTTTAAAAAAATGACTCTTAAGATATTTTAATTTAAGGTATAAATCATGTCACCATTGAACACCTCAAAAAGAAATAAAAAAGAAACTATATCAAATAAATAGTGTTAGATTCATTATTTTAAAATTCAAATCATTTTATTTTTAATTTTTTAAAATAATCGTATGATGACATGACTTACACCTCAAATTATAATATCTTGAGAGTCATTTTAAAAAATATTAAAATAAAATATAAAAATTTAAAGACACTATACACTCAGGAATTACTAGGCACTTAGGTGTGCATCAACTCAAACTCTTATTCAGTCATTTTCTTGCGTGTTTGACCACCCCATCATTCGTGACGTGTGTGTCGTTGTTAGCTGACGTCTCGAGATGTGTGCGGGGACCAACTGACTGAAGAGTGTGATTGGCCAGAGGAGGACTAATAACTCAGAAGGATTTGGAAAAGGATGGTGGAAGAACTTGGGAGATGGTGACAAGAAGTGAAGAGTGATTAACCAATACCATATATACTTGGGAATCCGCCCAATGTAAGGTTTTCCAATCTACTTGTGCGTGGAGTGTGGACCAATATGGCTAGGGTTTCCTCCCTGTTAATTAATTAGTCTCCATTTGGGGGTCACTAAGCACCTTTGCTTTTCACGGGGGCAGCTCTTTTTAGCCTTCATTTCGGCTCCATTAATCGAAGGCAGCACTGCAAGGTTTAAGCAAAGAAATGTGTGATTTGTTGATCAATCGTTGAGCACTATTGGGTGGGCTTGAAATCACAAAAATTCTCTTGTTGGGGGGTGGGGGCAAGCACTCCTGCCGACCTATCTATTTCACATGGGAATCGCCATGTCTACCAATCATCAAATCGCTCACACGCTACTACCACTGCCTAACCGCGAGTGGCTCCCCTCACCCGCTCTTCGGCTCTTGTCACTGCTGCTAGTCGTAAACAAAGGGTGGGAGCCGCCTTAAATGCACGACTTTTCCTGCACAACTTTCGCATATATGTCAATTTATGTTTTATGCACGCATAGTAATTATATCTAATGATATAAATGGGATTAGAGGAGTACGTTATTGATTATGGGGGCAATAATTTCATCCCCTTTTCAGATGAGGATACAAAGCTAGGTGAGTAGCATGGATCACCTTGGCAGAGATGTCAATGGGAAGTTAGATCTCAACCACCTACAAACCTCCGCATTCAGGAATTACCTCCTCAAATCTCGGCACTTAATTTTTTTTAACTCCCCTCTAAGTTTATAAACACTCCATATCAGATATGTCAATTGTTTTCTTTCTTTCTTTCTTTTCTGGTGCAAAGGAGTCCACTGATGAAAGTTTATCAAAGGCGCCTCAGGATGTGGTGAGCATGGAACTTGCCTGTCCCTGGACTTTTGGAAGTTGGTACCAAATTGTTGCTCGTGGCTTTTGCACATGTCACATATGGGGGAACCTTGATGGCCACAGTACATGGCCAATTAAGAAATTGCTACATGTGGGTGGCGTGAGCATCGGAAGAAGTGTGAGTTCCTAAGCTAACTAGAGTTGTCAGTAATTTTAGTCTCACATTAGATTTCATAAAAAATTAACTCGATTTATAAAAAAATGAATCTCTTATCTCACTGTCTAAATTTTGGGGAAGGATAAATAGTTTTAATAAATAGTGTTTGAGTCTAACCTTTGTCGATCTAATCTAGTATATCAATACACCCTTTATCCGTTGTGCACGTGACGTATCAATACATCTTTTGCCCGTTGTGTATGAACGGATGTAACTTCGATCGCCCTTTACCCGTTGTGCATGTGACATATTAATGCACACTTTGCCCGTTGTGCATGAGCAGACGTAACTTCGATCGACACCTAGTCGACAAGAGCGTCCACCTTGTAAAGGGGGAGATATTGAGAATGGCAAGGCAAGGCTCACCACATCCTAATGCGCCTTTAATAAACTTACACAAGTTGACTCCTTTGAATAAAAAAAAACAAAAGAAATTGACTTATCTGAATATGAAGTGTTTATAAACTTACACGAGATTACAAAATAAAGAAGTATTTGTCAAATACATGCGTAGTTGCGCGAGAGGGGAGTTAAAACAATTTAAGTGTTAAGATTTGAGGAAGGATAAATGATTCCTAACAGAAAAACATTGTTTCGTGCAAGCTTTCACATCAATACGGAGTCACTATCTTGAGCACATTTTAGGCTTCATGTAGCGTCACTTCGGTTGAGTTTGAATCCCTTAATTTCCTAGGGACTATTCCTCCCTTTTTGGATTCTCGGTGACGCTGGCTTCTTCTTCTCCTCCTCCTTTATATCGGTGATAGAATTCACTTTATGGTTGAACTCCAAATTGAAATTTTTATTTCCTGACCTTTGCCCGACACATTGATTCAAATTAATATATCAATTGCTCGCCACTCTCCCGTATTCAACGTAAAGACACTCGGCACCGTTATTGTCCATTTTCATTTTTCGATAACGGACGGATCGGACGTCATGTGGCTTTTGTTCTTTTAGAATGCATAGAAGGAATCTTGCTTGCTCGCTCGTCTTCCCTTGATCACGTAGCTTTGGAAGTCTACTTCGCAAACCATAAAATCTCCATCTCATGGGATCGAGATGTGTCAATTCCAACAATTAATCCCTCTCCAGACCCAAAAAATTATGAAGGGCTCACCTGATCTAGACATCTCACGCAAGGATCACCAACACGTTCAACATCTTTTGATCACAGAGTGTCATCAAAATTTGCTTTCCCAATCACCCAAGAGATCAACATGGTTTAAGTATACTGTAGGCTTTGAATCAATCAATGGACAATGGATCGGATTCCCATGCACCTCCCTAGACTTTTGAATTTTTTTTTTTTTTATTCCCTTCCTTTTCCTAGATGCTCCAATGGTGGATAATGATCTCAAAAGAGTGCAGACTTTGTGAAAAGATATTGCTTCTCCGCAGTGATGAATACCTTGTTACAAGATGATGAACCCCTTTGTTACAAATGGCGCCCCTGGCTTGTATATTCATGTCGAACGCAGAAGTAAATATAAGAAGGCACCCCATTGTTTTCTAACTAGATATTAGGGTTGTCAATGGGTTAGACCGACCCCGATAGGTTCACAGGTCTGGCTCGATTTTGGGCCGGTCGTAAGATCTTTTTTGATCCGTAGACTTTTAGTCAGGTCTAAAAATCCGGTCCGACGAGACCCACGGGTCGGGCTCGGATTTTAAGTTCGGCCCGCGGGCCGGCCCAATCCGTTCTCTTTTTTTTTATTCCTTTAAATTTTAAAAACTACTTAGTTAAAATTATATTATTTTACTTAAGTATAAAATTTAAAACTCTATTTTCGTACGCGTTACGTAATTAATATCAAAACTTTAGTTAATTTAGTGAGATTATAAGTTTTATATTATTAAATATATTAATATTTATTTTTTATTATTATTTATCTAAGTTGTCGGGTCGGGCCGGACTGGGCCGGGCCTTAGTCGCGCTTTATAATTTTTTAATAGTATCAGACTCGACAAGATATAACTCGGGTCCGGGTCAAACTCGAACTTTAATATTGATAAATAGAGTCCAACTCGAGTCGATCTAAGTCGACCCGAGCTCGACCCATTGATAGCCCTACTAGATATTGGACTATCATGGTCATGATCTTAGTTTGAACAAGTTTATCTTAAGATATTGTCATACATACGATAATACTTTCATTTAAATCCTTTTCAGCTATAGTTTGGAGTGGCAGCCTATTGCTTCAAATCAATTCTCTTTTATCCTTTTCATGTCGGCCAACAATTTTAGATTTGACTGGCATTTTGGCTGAATAGAAACAATAATCCAAAAAAAAAATGACAAGAAAGGATGGTTAAAGCTATCCACATTGTTGCTACTTTACAAAGTCGAACAACATGGCGCTTGATTTTCCATTTGTTTCCTATAACTTGTGTTACCCTTGTCTGCGTGAATATTATTAGTTGACTCCAAGGTTAAGAGGGGTGTGAACCTAGAAGACCATAAAAAATAAAAGGCCCAAACTAATGACAAAAGTAGATAAATGTAGAATCCCACAAAACTATTATTAACAACATAAACGGAATCATTCGAAAATGGGATTGCAAAGGGGATTTGTTGACGCGTAAAAAATGACACCCGAAATAGATCATAATTGTGAGAAGATAAAATGCCTATAACATGCACTGTCTCGAGGTCGGCCCTATCGACCCAACATCGAAGAAGTACCACGAGAAGGCCTGAATGACCAGACCACAAGAATATGTTTTTCACACGACACCCAACCTGCATCCGGATGGACGAATTAAAGTTGCAGGAGGTCGAGGCTCTCCTGAATAAAATGCACTGCTGAAGACTCAGCTCTAGAGCCTCGACAGCGACAAATACAACGGCGGGCTCAAGACGCACGAAGAAATTGGGGATCCACGGGATCATCGTTGTTTCGTGGTGGGGATATGCGGGACTCCTACTAAATCAATGAGATGAGACTCATCCCTTTTCTTTTCGGGTGTTGCTGTTCCACCCCGAGGTTCGGAGGTACAACGCTGAGGGTCGTAGTTGCCAACTTACCAGAGCCGAGGGCGTTCCCGGCAATTGAGTACGTTTCTTTTCCCTGTAGACTGTATTTTGTTGGACTGGACTCTGTAGTTAGTTCTTTAATTGAACAGATATTTTTTTTTGTTATTTAAATAGTTAATTATATAGTTATTGTCTGTATTATTTTAAATTTTAATATACCTCCACACACCTAAATAACCCTTCCGAGTCTTCCGGCTCGTGGGTGACGAGACAAGATTCGAATGGTATCAGGTAATTTCCGATATCTACATCTTGGATCGTTACAGGTGACTCGTAATGGGATATACACGTGTCTCGGCCGGATGGAATCGATGCAATTGGGGACGTGGGGGGAGGAGGGGACCCGCACGTGGGTCCCATCCAACTCATCCCGCTTGAGATCTCTTTGTTTGGGAGGCTCACGCTTGTTAAACATCATCGTATTTTAATCCCAAAATTATCGAACTTGGTTATTTTAATCTGAGATTATGAATACTACATTTGTGTAGCCGCACCCATTTAACAAAGCCTCGTTGCCAAGAAATAGTGACGGGTCGCCATCATAAGGTGGGGGGGCTAATACGCATGGTTTTGACTTTGTTTAATCCTAAAAGAAATCTTCTTTAACCTAATCGTCTAAAAAGCAATGCCTCCCTCACACCGGCCCACTCCAGCTTTTAATAATCTAATAATCAAAAGCTTTAAACCCAAGCCTGCTTAATTAATCTCCTTGCTTTTCTACCATGTCATGTACCAATACTGACTTGTTCTAATGGGAACTAGTTTGAATGAAAACCAAGACGAGTCGCAAGATCTTCACCCAACCTCTGTGAACTTTGGGATAATCAAATCATAGTTGGACAGATTGTCCCGACCCGTTGCGTACTGGCCATGCCGAATCATGCCAGCGTAGAACTAGCACATTGATACATCGGCACGCACACAATCTGGCCAACCATGGACACTGCCATCGTCGTCGACCGACGTAGCTGTCGTCGCCACTGCCTCCGTCGCAGCCAACGACCTCTCCCACCACCGACTGACGACGAGCGCCGTCGCAGGAGGGGGCGGGCCAAGATTTTCGATTGACCTGGGAGCAAGAAGGGGCCGTGGAGGGCGATGAACTCATCCGCACGACCAGAGAACTTGTGGAGGACGTCATGGGACTGGCTGATGGCGGCGATCTTGTCGCCCGTCACTAGGAGGGTGCCGTCTCGAAAGTCGAAAGACGTGGGAGGCGTGGTCGACTGTCACGATGACAACGTCATGCAGTAGAGTGACATGGGTGGCCAGCCCCTAGGGTTTTGGTTAATGGAAGGGACGCGTATTTTGTAAAATAGTCGTTATAAATCAAGTTTCTTAACGATTGTTTAAATATGATATCATATCGTATCGGATCGTAACTTGTACAAATCGACACGATCGTTTATCATAAAATCCGTTTTTATTGGACGGGTTTTTACTTATTTGTAATTATCCTAGTCTATCTTTCTTTGCCTTATTTTATCTAATGAATTTTCTTTATTGTACGGCCAATAAAATGACGGTTATGAAGTTGAAAGGCCATTTATTCTTGTATATCTTAACTAGTTCTAATTTATTATATATATCTGATTAGAATTAATTAAGTCCAATCAACTAGTTGGTCACCAAGTATGTCAATGATCTTGTAGACAAACGGTATATATGGCGATCTTGTCATGAGTGGGAGATCATAGATTCAAATTTCACCTCCCGCGATTTTACAAGAGGTGGAATTTTAACCTACGGATTCATAGAGACCAATGTTCAAACACTTCTGGTAATCAGTAAGGTCATTAGAGATTTTATCCCTCCTTACGAGATCTCCGATCTCAAAATATACAGTTGCCTATATGAACAGAATAATCATAAAATTGAACCAAAAAAAACTCTACTTAGAGGAAATAATTGAGAGATTATTTGGAATTCATAAACAACACGACAAAAGAGATGAGGATCTCTAGAATCGAGAAGAGGAGGGGGATGGGGGAATAAAAAAAATTCTTAGATTTATGAAGATTTATCTCCTCTCATAATTATATTTGAGGTAACTCTGAAAAGATACTAATTCAGCAAATTCTTAATCAAACTATCTCTCTTAGAAGGAAAACAATGCTTGGGGAGTGTTGTTACCTGACTAAATATATTGACATCAGTTCTTTTTATTTTTGACGATGGAGAATCTAAAACAATGATACTTGGGTCTATATCGAGTGTAAGATATTTAGGTGTATACTCGTGTCCAACTCATGTGCATCTTTTTTTTTTCAAGATCAAGTTCATATCTCTCAAGAATTAAATATAAATCAGATAAATCCTCTTTTTCGATAGTCAAATGTGGAACCTTCCTATCACGAATTGGTGTCACTACAGGTTGACCCACGAAGAGTCCTCACATCAAGCTTTATTCTTGGTTTAGGTTGTGTTTGGAAACGATCTTCGGGCAGATTCCAATCATTGGAATCGCCCAATAAGATTTGAGTATTTTCAAACCCTGTTCCCCTACCCCAACTTCCGTGCAAGAGGGATTGTGCGTAAAAGACTCAGAAATGTAAGTCGCAGACATTTTTATATTAGTTCGATCTGTCCTCCTTAGCAGACCTATGCCCAGTCCCTTTACAACCTGCAAAGACTTTTACTAACCTTTCAACCAATGTTACATC
Source organism: Amorphophallus konjac (assembly GCA_022559845.1). NCBI lineage: Eukaryota > Viridiplantae > Streptophyta > Magnoliopsida > Alismatales > Araceae > Amorphophallus > Amorphophallus konjac. The sequence continues at coordinate 544,984,683 of CM040121.1, read as the reverse complement.
TGTTAGTTTCCAAGGCCTAGCTCCCCAGTTATTCTTACGATCAAATCGAACTAACAGTCATACAAGTGACTTAGTTTTTCCAGTGATTTCACACCTGTTAGCTTTCCAGAGCTAGTCACCCAGTTAATTCCCATGGTATCATCGAACCAACCTAGCACGCACAGTGCTGGTTATCCCAGATCAATGCGGTATATACTGTCTGTTTAGATAGATTTAAGATTCCACGGTTTTACTCCTTGATGAGCAGATGGTAACAATTACAATGCAAAAATAAAATAAGTAAATTGGCAGATAGACAGAGGAGGAACAATAAAAGAAATGTCGTAGAAATGTAAATTCCTCCTCTTTAATGCTTCCCGAGATGATAGACTTTTGGGATGATACTTTCAGTGTGATGAAGTCTCCCCTTGACTTAAATGCTGAGGAACCTTGTGCTCAGGGATCGCTTGACTACAAGAGGACATCTGCAGATGATTGCTCATTCAGTTCTCTAGAATGTGTTCCTTCCTGAACTCCAAGTTATTTATAGCTACAAGATTCATTATATCCGTTAGATATATTTGCCTTCAACGGTTGGATCCCAGTCACAACATTCGACAGATCCAATTGACTGCTAAACTTCAACTTACTTTGTGAGTGAGTGCACGTCATTCTCAATATAGTAGGTAGATCAAATCTTCTACTGTCGAAGATACGTCTGTCTATCCCCTTTTTTATTTTGTGCAAGTTACCTTTGGCTGCCACCATTATGTATGTTCTAAAATGATGTTAAAGATTTTTCTCCCATACAAAGACGTAAGAGAAAGTAAACAAATGCAAATTACAAGTGCCAATGTGAGTAAATTACGTAAAAAGTAATACAAGTGTCACACATAAAATATATCTCACAGTATTGAGTGGTGTACAAGAAGATTGTAAAATATTTTATACATTTTGAGGATGAAACAATATTGTCAATGGACATTGTGCATTTAAAGCATACATATTTATTGAGTTAACTATTCAACGCCTTCCATACGCATGTTAGACGGTGTCTGTGATTCTTCCAAAAAAGGGCCGTCAATAAGATTTTAAATAATATGTGTATGGTTTACGTGTATGGTACTATAGAGTTTAAGTGTTGTGTAGGCACTTTACTGTATAATTTGTTGTTCAACATAGTCAAGAAATATATATATATATATATATTTGACCAAGTCAAAATGTAATATATATATATTATCTATTTGAATGGAAGATAAAAGTAACGCAATGAGATTTTGTATTTTAATGATAGTAGATGAAGTATAGTCTATTCTTAGTTTTGTAACTTTCTTAGATATACAAAGTATCATCTATCACTTCAATTTTTCTCGATTAGACGAAGTTTCATCTATCACAATTTTTGTCATTTTCTACTTAGACGAAGCATTGTCTAACTCATCATCTATCATCAGTTAGACAAAGTTTTGTCTATCGCAGATTTTGTCATTTTCTAATTAGACAATTTCGTTTAACTCATCGACTATCATGAAGTAAATGAAGTTTCATCTAACGCTTCTTTTCAATTAGACGATAGATCATATATCGTGAGCTTTCGTTTTATATATTTTTTTAAGGTAATACCTTCAAGGCAGGAGGACTGTAACGACCCAAGATCCGGATACTGGGAAAGGAACCCGATACCATTCGAATCCTGGCCCGCCGCCCACGAGTCGGGGCTTGGAAGGGCTAAAAGAAGTGTAGATGTATAAAGAAATAAGAAATAAAGTAGGACAATTCAATAATTAACAGAAATAAATAAACAACTACAATAGAGTCCAGTCCAACAGAAAGTACAGTATAAGACAGAAGAACGTACCCAATACCGAGTGAACACTCGGCCCGGCGAGCTGGCAACTAAGAACCTCCGCGCAGCACCCTCAAACCTCGAGGAAGAATCACCGCACCTGAAAAGTAGGGGTGAGCCTCCTATCACTGGCTCAGTAGGGGTCCCGCGGAACCTCAACCGTAAACAACGGCGGTAACGGAAAGCAGTAACTACAGCAGGAACAGCAAACCGGTGGCCGGTGAAAACTCGGCACTACAGCTACTCCTACTATACACGGAACACTCCCCGACCTCACAGTCGGGGGACCACTGAACTACCTAACACCACGGCTACTGAGGAAAAGCACACGGGAACTCTGCCGCGAAGGCCTGTCACAAAGACGGGGCTGAACCTGGACTACCTGGTCCACGGGTACCATCATGACCTCGTTGTTGTGAACCCGACTCGGCAAAGGTGGTAAAGCCTCGGTGATCCAACCGAGCGTCCCTGACGTCAACCTCGGAAAACTCATAGAAACGGTCCGGGAAACCACGCCTCGTGGTCAGAAAATGGACTCAAGGGTCACGGGAACTCACGTCCCATGGAGGGCACCTGCCCACCAGAAGTAAGGCCGAATGTGTCCACTAACGTCTTACACCGCACCTCAGGTGTCTCTCTACAGTGCCTCAGGCGGAGACAAAGACTCAGTAGTAAGTAGTACCACGAACAAGGACTAGCTGGGGTGGCGCTCGTCAGCGCAGGTCCGATAGCCTCCAACCACGTGTGCACACACAGACCATGCGCTCTAGGTCTGACCCTCTAGCTGGTTCTTCCCCCCAGCCTGGACGCAGGCTGCAAAGACGAGGGGCCCTACGGTAACCAGCTTAAAAATCGTCTCTCTCGGGTGTAGCTCTCCACCTACCCCCTAGGTGTGTCACCACATGCGTGCCCAGGCAGCTACTGTAGCTCTCCACCCAACTCCAGGTGGGTCGGCACAAGCGTGCCCAAGAAGTTATGACCAACGGGGGTCACTACAGAAACGACTCGGTGGAAATCACCGGAACACGGACAGGCTACTCACAAACCATGTCACGTCCAGCTCGGGAAACAGGTGGCACTGTGCCACCAGACTCTACGCAGTCCACTAAAACCTATTAAACCAACGGTCTTTGAGTCGCAGAACTCAGAGTCAAGACCGTTGTGAAGAATAGCTCCAGGCCATCAATCTGGCCTATCCCTAGGTCAGAAACCACAGTAATACACTGCTCAAGGCGGCTCGTGACCGCCGAGCCCAATCCCTTCCAAAGGGAACGAAGAAAACCCTCCAGCCCCAGGCTGATTGACTGGACTCGCATTCTAAGGCTACACACATGGCCCACTCAGAAATCACCTTCCGGAGAAACCCACGGCATGCGGGGATACTGACGCGGACGGCGTCGGAGGACGGATCGACGACAGCTCCGGGACCCGAACAGGATGGGATAACTTGCTGTCTCGCACAGCTCGGCCTCACGCCAGACGGTCTCTCACCGGGCGACACACTCGGATCTCACAAGAGAAAGGAGGGAAGGGGGATGCACAAAGGGGCCAAGCACCTACGTCATTACAAATTGCTGGATTCATTCATATGTGTATCCTTACACCATTGGCCTCCCTTATATAAAAAAATCCATGACATCAAAAACCTTCAGACTTTACCTATTTGCATATATGCTCTAGTCTAATAAAACAAGACTCAACAACCCATATTTGACTTGTGGGTTTAAATAAAAATAAAATACACTGTGGACGCACTTTTAGTTCGTTTATTACGCTCGGCCTCTTCGGGAATGGTTGATTCGTCTATTAAGTGCGTGGGCGTGCCAGTCACAAAGTGACAATTTATTCGGGCTCCGAAGAGCCCATGGTGCGCTCGATCTGACTCGGTCAGACGATTGTGTGGTTCGTGTTGGGACCAAAACCCACCGCGCCATAAAGGTCACGGCGTCATTTACATCCCCCATACGAGGGAACACCCTTGATTAATCGTCGGGATTCAGGGCCTCATGGCCAGAAGATTAATTACATAGAAAGGCCTATTAGGGAGCATTGAAATCCTCGTATGAGGGTGAGAAGAAAGCATTCGCGGTCATGTCGGTCATGTGCTGACCATTTAATATTCGGACGAATGTTCGGCTCGGGAAAAGTGCGATCGTCGCGAGAAAACCGGAGCATATGTATGCCGGGATATGGCAATTTATTGTTCAGAAGAATGGAAAACGTTCGGCTAAACCTCGGTCAGAGCGGTCAGAAACCAGTAAATCTGTTGGCCCGGTGCAAGAGCAAGCTGCAACCATACTGCGGTGGGCCCCCCGTGGTCGAAACAAGACTTGCATGAGCGTCATTAATATTTCCGGTGCCAAGGGGCAACGAGGGAATATCCCTTGAATCGGCTGAAAAGCCCTGTGTCTAGGGAAGCGGACGTTCGAAACGTGTCGGTCATTCGGGAGACCATTTAATATTCGGACGGGAGTCCGACTTGAGAATATTGTAATCGTCGCGGGAGGACCTGGAACATATGCATGCCGGGATACGGCAAGTTTATTATTCTGAGACACCGAAAACATTCGGTTAAATCTCGGTTAGTGTAGCAGGAAACTGGCGAATTTATTGGCCCGGTGCGAGATCGAGTCGGGATCATACCGTGGGCGCCTCCCGCGGTCCAAACGGGGCTTGCGTGGGCATCATTAATGTTCCCGGTGCTGGAGGGCAAGGGAGAAGAGTCCCGGGACTAGATTCCAAAACCAAAACATGTTCGAAGGAAGCGAGCTATAGGCCGAGGGTGTGGGTCAGATAATGACCATAATCGGGACGGACCCGAAGTCCAAGCACAGCCCACAAAGGCCTTATTGATATTCCCGTGTATAGGGTCCACGGATGACAGGAGCCATCTCGTTCTATTCAAATTTCTGTCGGTCACTTGCGGACCACTTGATATTCGGACAAGGGTCCATATTGAAGGTGCGACGTAGATAAGAACAATCCCGTACAAATGTATGCCGAGTTTGCGGTAATTTCAATGAAAGGGCGGGAACGAATCCCGATAGAGTGAATCCGATTTGACGAGCTATCGGCCCGAAGCAATACTGGGTCACGACCACGTCGGGGTAGGTGCCGTCGGCCATATCGGTCATGTTCGGACACAGGTCCGTAATAGAAACGCGGCAGAAATCGAGGTGAACCCGTTCAAATGTCTGCCGAACGTGCGGCAATTTTAGTAGTGGCTCGGAAGGGATCCGGCCCGAGAAACGAGTCCGGTTTAATCGGAGTATCGGCCCGAGACTAGGTCGAGGCCTGACCATATCGAGATAGTTCCCAAGACTCGGGCCCGGCCTGAGAGGGCGGCATTATTGTTCCTTCAGTGCCGGGTAGTGGGAGAGACGGGGCTGCGATGTGGAATTAGTAATACCTTATATTGTTTTATCATTATTGTTCTTATTACTCCGTTGCTTATCCCTCTTTCCGTATCTGTTCCGGGTGCTTTCCCTCATCTTGCTTACTGTCATTATTACATTTATTATTATTATTATTATTATTATTGTCACTTATTTCATTCATTTCATTCATTTTTTTTATACGGATCTGTTCAAGCTTATTTACTCATCATGTTTTTACTAGCTTGTTAGTGCTGCCATTATATGCCCATATGTACATATATACATGTATTTTTTTCTTTGGGGGGAGAGTTGGCCCTTGGCGGGTTAAAAAGGGGGCTAAAGGGGGTGTACCGCTGAAGAAAGGTGGGCAGAAAAGTGTGCCGGCGAAGGGCTGAAGATGTGTGCCGTTGAGGGGCTTAAAAGGGGGTTGCCGCTGGAGGGCTGAAGAAGGTGTACCGCTGGGGCGCTGGCTGGAGACTGTACCGGCGAAGGAGGGGAAGGGTGGCGCATGGTGTCCCAAGGGCGCACTGGAGAAGTGCCAAGAGAGTGTGCCGGGGAAGCCCACAGATAGTGTACCGGTGAAGGAGCACATTGGCTGGTCACCGCAACGCAAAGTCTGTACATTCGTCAGCCCAAAGCCTATACATTGGCTGCATTCATCAGCTCAAAGTCTGTATATTGGCTGCATTCATCATCTCAAAGTCTATACATTGGCTGGTCAAAGTCTACACATTGTCCATTGGCTGCAGCTCAAAGTCTATACATTGGCCAGCTCAAAGTCTGTACGTTGTCCATTGGCTGCATTCATCAGCTCAAAGTCTATACATTGGCCAGCTCAAAGTCTGTACAGCTCAAAGTCTATACATTGGCCAACTCAAAGTCTATACATTGGCCAGCTCAAGTCTGTACAGCTCAAAGTCTATACATTGGCCAGCTCAAAGTCTATACAGCTCAAAGTCTATACATTGGCCAGCTCAAAGTCTGTACAGCTCAAAGTCTATACATTGGCCAGCTCAAAGTCTGTACATTGGCCAGCTTAAAGTCTATACATTGGCCAGCTCAAGTCTATACATTGGCCAGCTCAAAGTCTATACATTGGCCAGCTCAAAGTCTGTACAGCTCAAAGTCTATACATTGTTCATTGACTGCAGCTCAAAGTCTATACATTGCTTGTTGCTGTGTTCGCGCGTCAATCTGCCAAGTCTATACATTGTGTTCCACTTCGGAGGGTGAGAGGAGTGTGCCGCTGAAGGGCCGAGAAGGTGTGTCGTTGAAGGGTTGTTAGAGTGTACCGCTGAAGGAAGGTTAGAGGTGTACCGGCCAACGAGGGTGGAGGGCGTACCGGCGAAGGCTGGGATAGACATGCCGATGAAGGCTCACTCCTCTGTTACTTATTTTTAAGGCTTTTCTTTTCTTCTTTTCTTTGATTTTTGCGTAGTTTTATACAAATCTTTTCTCCTTCTTCTTACAATCTGTTGTTGCTCTATTTATTTGTTACTTTTTTTATCTTTTAATGTGTATTTATTATCCCATTTGTTTGTTGAATCTTTTTTACCTTTTAACGTCTTGTTATTTTCTAACAAAAATTCGGCAGCATCTCCCCTTGACCCGAGCGTAAGGGAGATAAAGGGAACGCGCCCACATGGAGTGGCGGAACCCGACAACTGGAGGTGGGCGCCCGAGGGCGGTAACACCTTAATAAAACCTCGGAAAACACGGGGAAAACAACGAGCCGAAGACCTCTAAGACTGGACAGGGTGTACTGGAGAAGGGGGGGCAGGCACAGATGAAGGCACTGGGCTTTACAGGAGGAGGTTCGCGACCTCAAACCATTCAAGATGATGCCACATCCGGAGGAAACCGTCGGCATGAGGGATGTACACAAACACCGGAAAGTGAAAGGAAAGACGATCAAACGCACTGTGGCCCAAAACACCGAGACAAAGAGGAAACCCACTGAGGGGGACGATCTTCATTCATGGGGAACAAAGGGCCGTAGCCGTCCGTATGCATTACAAAGCATGCCCGAGCTAAGGCTACAGGCAAGAAAGAAAACTAAAGAACAAAAGAACGGAGAGGGAGAAAAGGGAACAAAAGAAGAGGAAGTGTTGGGAATCGAAGCAGGGACGACCGTCCACTGCTCTTTCCCCCACCTTCTCCTATTACATCCAGCTCTCTCTCTCTCTCTCTTACTCTCTTTTCCTTGCCTGGTGGTCGTCGGAAGACTCCACGCCGGAGCCCTCTCCCTTTTCCTCTCTCTTTTCCTTCTTCTCGTAGGTGGCTCTGTGTCTGTTCTTCTCTGTCTGTGGGTCTCTTCTCCGTGTGCCGGTCCTTTGTGCATGGGCCTCTTCTCCCCTTCTTCGCCGGAATGGGAGTGGTTTTATACTCCCAGCAGCGGGAGCCCTCGAGCACGGCAGTCGGAGGCGGGAAGCGGCTGGTCATGATAGGGATTGACTTCCCCCGTTTTGGATGTCAGGGGAGTAGCCTGCGTGGCCCAACCTCTGGTTGACACCTCGGACAGCTCACTGCGCGCCAAGGATACGTAGGGCATGGGCGTCACGTCGTTCCGTTGAAATGCCTTCACGCTGTGCCGCTGGCGGGCTCAAGAAGTGTGCCGCTGAAGGCTTGAAATGGTGTGCCGTTGAAGGCTTGAAATAGCGTGCCGTTGAAGGCCTGAGATAGTGTGCCGTTGAAGGCTTAAAATAGTGTGCCGTTGAAGGCTTAAAATAGTGTGCCGTTGAAGGTCTAAAATAGTGTGCCGTTGAAGGCTTAAAATAGTGTGCCGTTGAAGGCCCGAAATAGTGTGCCGTTGAAGGCCCGAAATAGTGTGCCGTTGAAGGCTTAAAATAGTGTGCCGTTGAAGGCCCGAAATAGTGTGCCGTTGAAGGCTTAAAATAGAGTGCCGTTGAAGGCACATGGGGCGTGCCGTTGAAGGCACATGGGGTGTGCCGCTGAAGGCACATGGGGTGTGCCGCTGAAGGGCCAAAGGGCGTGCCATTGAAGGCCCAAAAGGGGCAGTTCTGAGCCCATTATGAGCATGAGTTGTGGCCCATTTAATTTTCTTTGAGGCCCATGGATTGTGGGGGCTCTTGGTGGTTGATTTCTCTTCACTGTCGTGACTCCGGAGACGGCTTCACGGCAGTGTGCATATTTGGGGAGTCCGGATGACCAGCCCCTCCGGGGCTTCTTCACTCGGTGCCGTTGTTGATGCTGGGTCGAGCAGGATATCTGGGTGTGTAATTTTTGGTGTCCACATACACACAACTTTGACTATGACTAGCCCAATAAAACAAAAGTAAATACATGTAGTAAAACATGTATTTTACACATACACATAATACATACTCAATACACACAGATACGTACTCAGGACATCGAGTCTTTAAATGAGTCTCCGAGCCATAAACTCGGTGCGATCGGGGCGGTGCGGCGTCGGCTCCTAGTAGTCGGCCTAGCAGTGGACCCGGTGTCTCCACCAACCCTCCCGGGACGGCTGGAACTCGACTCCGTCGAGTAAGGGGAGACACTGCTGTGGTAGTGCTCCAATAGGTCTGGATCGAGGTGCTAGAGATCTTCCCGGTTAATCCAGGAATCGTCAGAAGGTAGACGGTCCCGCCAGCGGACAAGGTAGCGCTGGTACACCCGGCTCCGTGTAGTTGTCACCTGCTCATCCAGTATCCTCTCAATTTACTCGCGCGGTTCTTTCGGGGCTGTAGGACGCACAGGGGTGGGCTCACTAGCAATGGGAGGAGAAGACTCGAAAGTGTCACTAAGAATCGTTGTGGGTTCCTTATAGGCCACTAGGTCTGCCACATTAAAGGTCGAGCTAATCCCATATTCAGGAGGTAAGTCCACAACATACGCATTGGATCCAATCTTCCGCAGAATTGGGAAGGGACCATCACTACGGACTTGCAACTTTTTAACGGCTCCCGAGGGGAGTCGTTCGGGTCGAACCCGTACCATAACCATGTCACCTTCTTGGAATTCATGGTAACGCCTATAGCAATCAGCCAAGCATTTGTAAGTCTCATTACTAAGGTTGATTTACTTGCTAATTGACTCATGCAGACTTTTGACATGCTGTGCAAACTCCTCAGCTGATTTGGATGTTCTAGACTCGAGGGGAAGGAGAATGAGATCCACGGGTTTCCTAGGTTTGTATGCATGCACGACCTCAAATGGACTCATATCTATGTACCTATTGACAGAGCTATTAGATACAAATTCGGCCATGGGAAAAAGAAGGTCCCAAGTGCCAGGATGATCCCCTACAAGACATCTCAATAAATTCTCTAAACTCTTGTTGACGACCTCGGTTTGCCCATCGATTTTGGGATGATAAGCAGTAGAAAATTTCAACTTAGTTCCAACTAGGTGCCAAAGTGTCTTCCAAAAATAGCTAGTGAACCGGACATCTCGTTCAGACACTATGGTTTGGGAGAGACCATGCAGACGCACGACTTCATCGAAGAACAGGTGGGCTACTCTAGATGCATAAGATGTTTTGGAACATGCAATGAAGTGGGCCATCTTAGAGAACCTATCAACTACCACGAAGATAGAGTCATATTTGTGAGCAGTGCGTGGTAATCCAAGGATAAAATCCATGCTCAAATCAACCCACGGTCTATCAGGAATGGGGAGAGGAGTGTAGAGACCGATGTTTTGTTTGGCATGTTTGGCCATTGTGCATGTCCTATACTAGGTTACAATTTTGGCTACATCTTTCTTCAGGCCAGGCCAATAAAAATGCTCATCCACAGAATGGATGGTCTTGTTGCGGCCAAAGTGACCAGCAAGACCTCCAGCATGCATTTCCCAAATCAGAAGTCTCGAACAGAAGTCATCGGGACACAGAGTTGCTGCCCTCGAAATAGAAAACCATCTTGGAGTAGATAGTAAGAAAAGGTTGTCGACGGTCCAGCAGACAAGGTAGAGTAGGTAGGGCCAAAATCGGGACACTCTCCATAGAGTTCCTTCATGCGGTCGAATCCAGTGACCTCTACCCGAACAGTGGAAAGAAGGGAGACCCTTCGACTCAAGGCGTCGGCCACCTTATTTTCTTTTCCAGCCTTATGTTTTAGGACAAATGTGAAAGACTGTAGGAATTCTATCCATCGACCATGCCTTGGGTTTAAGCCCTTCTGAGATCTAAGGAATTTCCGAGTCTCATGGTCCGAATATAAGACAAACTCTTGAGGTAAGAGATAGTGTCTCCAGTGTTTGAGGGCTTGGACCACGGCATAAAACTCCTTATCATAGGTGGAGTAACGAAGCTTCGCATCAGAAAACTTCTCACTGAAATAGGCCACAGGGTGGCTCTCCTGGCTAAGCACTCCTCCTATTCCTACGCCAGATGCATCACAGGATATCTCGAAGACTTTGAAAAAGTCTGGCAGGCGGAGGACAGGGGCTTTGGTCATGAGTTCCTTTATGGCACGAAAAGTCTGGGAGGCGGCTTTGGTCCACTCAAAATTTCCCTTACAGATACAATCCGTAATGGGTGCCATAATGGTGCTAAATCCTTGAATGCAGCGTCTGTAGAAGGTGGCTAGCCCGTGGAAACTACGAACGTCATGGATATTCTGAGGCTCTGGCCAGTCTACTATGGCTTGGACCTTGGATTGATCCACAGACACTCCATGACTCGAAACCACAAACCCGAGGAAAGTGATATGGTCTGTCATGAATTCACATTTCTTAAGGTTGGCATATAGGGTTTCTCTCCTCAAAGTTTACAGATTTCCCTCAAATGTTGGATGTGGTCCTGAGGGTTATGGCTATAGATGAGAATGTCGTCAAAGTAGACGACAACGAAGCGACCAATGAGAGGGCGAAGGGCTTCCGTAATAAGTCTCATGAAAGTGCTGGGGGCATTGGATAGCCCGAACGGCATGACGATCCACTCATACAGACCTTCTTTTATTTTGAAGGTTGTCTTCCACTCATCCCCTGGTCAGATTTGGACCTGGTGATAGCCACTTTTCTATTCAATCTTAGAAAAGATGGTGGCTCCACTCATCATGTCATGTATGTCATCAACACGGGGAATGGGAAACATATACTTGACAGTGATCTTATTGATGGCGCGGCTGTCAAACGTGCCATCCTTCTTGGGTGTGAGCAAGGCAGGGATAGCACATGGGCTCTTGCTCCCCCTGAGGAAACCTTTTTGGATAAGGTCCTCGACAATCCTTTGGAGCTCAACATGTTCCTTGGGATTCAGTCTGTAATGGGGAAGGTTGGGTAGGGTGGACCCAGGGACAAGGTCAATAGCATGTTGTACATCACGCATGGGGGGAGTCTAGAGGGAAAGTCCTCTAAGAAAATATCGTGGAAGTCCTACAAGATTGACTGGACCTCATGTGGGACTGAGACTTAGGACTCCTTGGGTGTGATGGTGACGACAACAGCCCAAACAGGGGCACCCTCGGTAACCTCCCTATTCAGCTCACGAACACCTATGAAGTTAAGGCGCTTAACCGGGACATAACCAACCTTAGAGGTCTTAGAAATGGGTGTGATAGGTGCGGGGGAAGAGGGAATGGGAAGTTTCACTTCAGTGGGAGTTTGAGGACTCTCGTGAATCTTGGGGGTTCCAGTGGGGGTGGAGGTGGAACTCTTTTCCGGGCTCACCTTTGGGGGTACCGGGTACAGCTGTATCTTCTTCCTATTGTGTGAGAAGGAACACTGATTGGACCGATCGAATATAGTAAGGTCTACATCATAGATCCACGGTCGTCCTAGGATGATGCTACCGACCTCCATTGGCACTACATCACATAAGATATGTCCTTGGTAGGACTGGAATTGGATGGGAATGATACATGTAGTGGTGACTGGGATAGAAGTGTCGTCTACCCAAGTCACGTTGTATGGCCTAGGATGGGGATGGGTAGGTAGACCTAGACGGGAGACAAAGTCTGAAGAGACTGCATTGATACAGCTCCCGTTGTCAAAGATCACCTTGTAGGGTTGAGACTTTACCATGATGTAGGTTTGGAAGATGGAGGTTCGACGCTAGTCGTCCTCTTGGGGTTGTGTTAAGATGCAACGAATTACACCAAATCTTCCCTGGCTAGAACTCTCGACAATATCTCCCACTTGCATGTACTCGACATGCATTCCATCATACCCTGCATCAATTTCCTCAAACTGGGCGATGAAGTCAGGATCGACCTCATACCTCTCAATGGCTTCTCCTTCCTGAGGTGGAAGCTTCACAGGCTGGGGGTCGGTGATGACTAAAGCTCGGGTGGGGTAATTGGAAGCAACATGCCCTAGGTTATGGCACCTAAAGCAATGAATTCCCTAGACAGGGACTGGTTGGGAGGTGCTAGGGATGACTCCCTTTCCCTTGTCATCTCTCCTATCAGTTGGCGGAGTGTACTCCAGCCTGGGCACAGCAGCGGCTGCCGGTAAAGGGTTCTCGAGAAAGGAACAGTAGGAGCAACGGCCCTAAGTGGGATAGTAGTAGGGACATAGGAAGTGGAGGGGCCAGGCCTCTTAGAGTAGCGGACCACGGGATTTCGGGATTCAGGTTAGCGGTAGGTGGGGACCCGAGATGGGACCACCCTTTAAAACCGCTCGACATCCCGAACAACCTGATAGGCATGCTTGAGAGTGTTAACCTCTCGTAGGAACAGCTCCTGCTATATGCTCTCGTGTAGACCAGCCCTAAATCGCGAGAGGGTGACAGAGGCATCCTCCATGACTCGACTCCGAAGGAAGAAGTCATCAAATGTAATATCCCGATTTATTAAATAATAAAAATCATGTGACAATTAATAAGAACTTCTTTAAGAAATAGGATAAGTGGAAATTTGACCATTTTATAAAAATCTAGAAAAATTAGAATCTTGTAGAGGATAAAACATTTAACAATAGTGTCTTCTATGACCGGCCCAAATAAAATCCGTAAATAGGCCGAATTGACTGATTAAGGTCCAAACCACACTTAACCTAATTGGACCTTAAAACGTGAAATTGGAGCCCATTACCCACTCATTTAGGCTGAGATCGGATCCAAATGAAAGGCTAGGATGAGATGATCATTTCCCCTCTTAGTTTTCCCCGAAACCCTATCCGCGCGGTTCGCGCACGTCCAGCTTGATTGGACTCTATCTCCGCGAATAGAAGGCTCTAGACCTTGTGTGACCTATATAAATGACCCTTAGGAACCCTATTTTCGTTTGGGTGCTGTGGCGGCCGACGAGAACTCAGGTGGAGGGAGCATTCCGGCGATCACCGGCAGGGTGTCCTTAGCGCGTCATCATCCCCTCTTATTCCTTGTTCCTTCGTTTAAGGTAGGTTATAACGAGCCAAACCTTAAGTACCCTATATGGTTAGAACCAACATCGAGTACTCTCTCTTTTGAATGTTAAAGCCCAAAAAGTTGTTTAGTATCATGTTAGAATTTTAGAGTTTAGTGGAAGCATGTTATATCTAGGGTTATACCTATTCTATCTCGTTTTAAGTAGGGATTACAGGCACAAATCTTAAATTGTTTATGTTATCTTGTAGAGTTTTTCATGCTCTTTCTTTTGAGTCCAAAAGCCCTAATTTTCATGCTTTGTACTGTCCGTATTAAATCGTTGATGCTAACCCTAGCCATCCCCGCCGGCGACGGGCAAGGCGAAGGAGTGATGGATCGATCGGGTTTGCACGGCCTCACAATAGATTGCCCATCCAAGGCGGGAGGCTAGCTCCTGGCCGTTCATGTATTGCGTTTTGGGTCTGTTCTCGTAGTTTGCGTGGCATAACCTCAACCGCCCTGTCGTTAAGCGGCCTGTTCTAGACCGTGCGTGATCTCCAGCGGCACATTACAGACTGCTCAACCCTAGCAGGCCTTCGGGCTGAAGGAGGGATGAACGGCCTGTCATGCGACCGCCAAGGTGATTGAGCAGCTCTGACAGAACCGCCCAACCCTTCAGAATTGGTTTTGTAATGCCCCGGATTTTTTCAGATATTTTTCGGATCAAGATCCGTGGGTTTCGGATCATCTTTTCGCGTGTTGCGGACCGTGTCCGAGTGAGTTTCGGACTTTTTATACCGGATTGTCAGACCCAATGGTGGTGTGCCCGTGAGTTTTCTTGGGTCCGTGGTGTTGTGAGGAGCACGCCGGTATTTTTCTGGAATTTTCGGAGCGCCTTTGTGGGTCCCGGGTTGCGTTTTAGGTTTTACGCGTATTTTCCATCTGTCGGACCTTCGGAACCCCGTACAGGGTGAACCGTTGCGTTCTCCGACGCCGGGACATTACCACGGTGATCAGCGTGTTCCGAGGATCGCGGGGATATATTTTTCTATTTTTTGATATTTTCGGGAATTTCTAGATTTTCTATATATTAACCTCCTTTTTCTCTCTCTCCCCATCTCTCATTTCTCTCTTCCCTCCCTCTCTCTTCTCTCACGTTCTCTCCTCTCCCCCTCTCACTCCGGGCGGCCGACGGAGGTGGCTAGGGTGGGGCGGCGTGGCTCGTGGGACGTGGAGCGACGGGCACGGGACGGGGATCGCGATGGTGGAGGCGGTTCGTGGGATCGTGAACCGGCGAGGGTTTAAACGGCGTTTCTTCGTGGATCGGCATCCACGGCACGTCGAATCTTCGGTGGAGGTAGGGAGATGGACCCCCAGCTCGTGTACTTCATTTCTCGCGAGTTTTGTAGGCCGTGGTGAGCCGAGCGGGCTTATTTGGGCGTTTTGGGGTAAAAGCATATTTTTGGGGAGTGAGCCGGATCTTGTGGTTTGACCGTGTTTTTGGACTTAGAATGGGTGCTCTCGGTGCTAGAGATGTTTGGGAATGTTTTTCCCTTTGTTTCCCCTTCACCTGGGGGTGAACGGGGCGTGGAATGGGTTTTCCCGCGGTTTTTGCCGTTTTCGGGTGCGGACTGAGAACGCGCTCACCTTGGTGGGCGCATTCTTGGAGAACGCGCCGCCCCGACAGAGCGCGTTCATAGGGGAAGATGAACAGTAAGGCAGTTCTTAACGCGCTATAGGAAGCTAGCGCGTTCTGAAGAACGTGCTATGGAAGAGTAGCGCGTTCTGATCTGTCTGAACGTGCTATAGGTGTATAGCACGTTCTGTTATGAACGCGCTATAGGAAACTAGCGCGTTCTGAAGAACGTGCTATAGAGGCTAGCGCGTTCTGATCTGTCTGAACGTGCTATAGGTGTATAGCACGTTTGGTTATGAACGCGCTATAGGAAGCTAGCGTGTTCTGAAGAACGTGCTATAGAAGGCTAGCGCGTTCATGAGGGCGACCAACCGGGCAGCCCAGGGCGGGCAGTCTACGGCTGATCGTGCTCCCCTTGGACCGTGTGTGTCCCGGACACCCCGTGGAGTTCCGTGATCGTGTCTTTGGGTGTCCTGAGGTTCCGCTTACCTCGATTAGCATTCCCGTGGGCTTAAGGGTCCGGGTGACCTTCTAGCATTCCGATTGTGTTGTGTTGGTCTCCGGTCGACCCGGTTGTGACCCAGTGGTCGACCTTTGGCCTCGTGAGTGTCTCGGACATCCCGTGGGTTTCGTGACCGATTTTTTGGGGTGTCTGGAGGTACCGTGTTACCTCGATAAGCGTGCTCGTGGGCTTGGCAAGTCCGGGTGACCCCAAGTGTTCCGGGCTTCCGTGTTCTTGCTAGATCGAGTCACTGTGTATCGGTGTGAGTGCGGTGAGGTTCCTCCGCACGTCGTTGTTTCTCCGGAAGGTGGCTTCCGAGTGGGCCAAACGTGTGGCCTTGGACTGTGAGTCCAGTCTCCCAGCCTGGGGCTGGAGGTTTCTTAGTT
Organism: Amorphophallus konjac; assembly: GCA_022559845.1. NCBI lineage: Eukaryota > Viridiplantae > Streptophyta > Magnoliopsida > Alismatales > Araceae > Amorphophallus > Amorphophallus konjac. Next base: position 544,968,697 of record CM040121.1, on the reverse strand, counting down.
TCCCTTCTCGAGGGATGGGTCTCGGCAGTCGTGAACTGCCTCGTGAGTCTTCCCATCGTTGTTTTGGACCTAGGGATTAGGCCAGATTGACGGCTCAGTGCTGTCATGTGCAACGGTCTTGACCCTGAGTCTTGTGACTCAAAGGCCGTTGGGGTTAGTAGGTCTAGTGGGTCGTCCAGAGTCGGGTGGCTTTGAGCCACCTGTTACTTCGCGTTACTCGCGATGGGTGCGTGCGTGGTTTTCTGTGTCCACATTCTGTGACACGTCCACTAGTCGTAGCCTTCTTACGGCACGCGTGTGCTGACCCACCCGGGAGTGGTGGAGCGGCTGACCTAAGAGAGACGATGAGTAGGCTGGTTACCGTAGGGCCCCCACGTACAGCCGAGTCTGGGCTTAGGGGGAATTACCAGCTAGAGGACAGGCCTAGGGCGTATGGTCTGAGTGTGCACACGAGGTTGGGGGCGTCGGATGGCGCCGACAGGCGCGACCCCAACTAGTCCTTGTTTTGTGGTACTACTGGTTACTGAGTGTGTCTGAGTCTCCGCCTGGGGCGTTGTAGCTAGACACTTGTGATGCGGTGTAAGACGTCAGGGGACGCGTCCGATCGTTCTTCTGGTGGGCGGTGCTCCTGTCACGTGACGTGAGTTGTCGTGTACCGGGTTCTGTTTCCGTCCGCGGGATGGGACTTCGTGAGTGGTTTCGGGAGTGTTCCCGGAGTCGAGGTCTGGGGTTTCCGGTGAGCGTCACCGAGGGCCTTTCCCCAGACAGCGTTGTGTTCACGACGGTGAGGTCATGACCGTGTTCCCTGACCGTGTGGTTTTGGCTCGGGCCCTTTTTATGAGGGCCGGCTTCCGCTACGGAGGTATCGTGGCGTTTTCCTAGTAGCGTGGCTAGGGCGGTTCGTGTCTGGTGGTCCCCGATCGTGGAATCAGGATGTCGGGTGCGTGACTTGGTTGTCCCCCGACTAGGAGACCGGGTCATGTTTTCTAGTACAGTAGGAGTAGCTGTAGAGCCGAGATTTTACCGGCCACCGTAGTTACTTTCCTACTTTCGTAGTTACTACTTTCCGTGCCGTCGTTGTCTCTCAGTTGGGGTTCCGCGGGATCCCTACTGGGCCAGTGACAGGAGACTCACCCCTGCTTTTCAGGTGCGGCGGTTCTACCTCGAAGTCCGAGGGTGCTGTGCGGAGGTTCTTAGTTGCCAGCTTGCCGGGCCGAGTGTTCGCTTGGCATGCGGTACGTTTTACTGCTTTAGACTGTACTTCTGTTGGATTGGACTCTGTTGTAGTTGTTTATTTAATTCTGTTAATTATTGAATTATCCTGCTTTATTTCCTATTTCTTTGTACCTCCACACTCCTTTTTAGCCCTTCCGAGCCCTCCCGGCTCGTGGGCGGCGGTTCGAGTCTCGGGTTATCGGGCCTTCCCGATAACCGGATTCTCGGGTCGTTACAGGTTTGGCATGATTTCTCTTAATAGATTGATGGATAATTTGATAAGCTAGCAACCACATGATAATTGGAACATACTGAAGTAAATAAATCTCGAATTTTACTAATTTATTTCACTTGATCTTGTTTCATCATGGCCTTAGTTATTTCGTTATTTAAATTCAAACATGACATCTTAAATGCTATTAAGATTGTTTGACAGTCGTTCTACTCCAGTAGGATTGACTGACCGTCATACTGGTTTTCGTTGTTTTATTAGCTCTATTTCCTTGTAATGTTGGGACTCTCCGCCAGATATTCCTTCCGTCGGACTAGGACCTTCAATACGGGACCTCCGTAAGCCCCCGCGAGCCTGGGATTCTCACTAGGACGCCGGGCAAGTTGTACCATCAAGACCTGAACCTGTGTACGCAATCGAATCGCTTGGATTATCATATTGTGAGTCACGGCTCGACTTGGACCCCCTGAGAATTATGCTGCCCGAAAGGGACCGTTTATCTCATTGGGCGGCCCATAATGAATCGTGCATCTCTGGCCAAGTGCCATTTATATTGGTCGTTTAACCTTGATCTATCTTTGACCAAATCCTGTTTGGATCGACCTAATAAGCCCTAGGTTGACCAGTGGAGAGTGGGCTGGACCCTGGTTCAGTTCTGCCCCACTTATGACAGCTCGGAGCCCATTTGGGTAGACTTCTAGTTGATTAAGTTGAATGGACCGATTAGAACCACCCATGTTATAGAGCAGATCTTATTGGACCGTTGGACTTTTGAGTGGCCCTATAAGGACCGTTTATCTTGTTCTTGGGCTTCTAGCTCTACGAGTCTTGAGCGGCCTATTATCAACCGTCCAATTCTTTGAATGGCCCTACATGGACCGTGTATCCTTGACTTCGGTGTGGCTGACCCTAAGCCCATTTCTATCCTGAGCGGTCCAGTTTAGACCGTGCTTCGCTCGAGCGGCCCAGTTCTGACCGCTTATCATCCAGATGTGATTTCCGTGATTATTCGTGTTGAATCCAAGGACCTGATTGGTTCTTGATAACTTGAACTTTCTGGTCAAAGTATCTCTTCAACTTACCCTTGGAATCCTCCGAGGTGAGCTATACCTTGACATCATTGGCCATTAATTTGATTAATGTCTAGACATAACTTGGGATCTTGGATCCAACAAATCAATGCCAACGCATCATAAGGGCCCGGTCTAGTCCTTGGAGGAGCGCCCGAAAAGTACTTGTGTCCCGGTGAGTTTGAATGATATGGTGAGGCATTGCACCGAGTGCATGACTAGCGTGATGTCTATGACAATAATCTAATACTTGAATTTCTCTTGACTTGGTTAGTTCTTGCTTGTTGGCCAATTTCCAGTTATATCATGTTCTTGCCTTCCTTTCATTATTTTGTTACATAGTCATTTCTTTTCGTTCTTTATTTACGCGCTTAAACATGCAATTAATTGGCTAATTACTTAAACTTGCATGTTATTACCTACTGAGCGTTCGCTCACCTAGTTGTTTCCCCCTTTTTCAGGTAGCTCAAGTGAGAACTCGCAGACTAATGGGGACGGGCAAGAGTGACGATCATGGAGCGAACCAGTTAGAAGCCTGTGAAGCTAGTCCTAGTTGTGGAGTCTATTTGTGTCTTAGAGTGTTTTGGGAAGAGTTGTAAATTTGAATTCCGTAAATGTAATAGTGTTAAGTGGATGTTGTCGAAGGATATGTTGAGTGAGATTATTGTGGTTTGGAACATGGATTAATTGTATGTTATTTAATGAATGGAGTTGTTTCTATTTATGGTGATGTGTGATCTTTTAGCTTTAGCATATCATCAACATATTATTATTACTTGTTTCTACTGTCAGTCCCGATATTCCGCGTCGGGGCGTGACAGTTAGGTGGTATCAGAGCCTAGGTTTCCTTATATTCCTAGGTTATCTAAGTTCTAGGATTCTAAGTGTTTGTCGTAGAACATTACCCTTGTTATGAGTCAAAGGGCCAAACCTAGTGAGAATTTAGGTAGAGACTTTGGTTGAGTTAATAATCAACTCTAAACTCTTTCTCCTAAATAAACTTAAGATAAATTATTTTCGTACAGGACGTTCCAATGGCAGCTGAGCGTGTGCAGTGGCGGGACAAGTAGCGAACTGTCCAAGGACTTACAGCCCAAGGTGGAGCGGCAAATCATGGCACTGGTGATCTACACTGGAGTTTTCGTGGGATGAATCCCCCACGTTTCGGAGGCTCAACTAATCCCGATGAAGCTGAGCACTGGCTTAAGGAGATGGAGAGAAAATTTGAAGTTATGCAATGCAGCGACCACGAGCGTGTGCTTTTAACGACCTTCCAGCTGGAACGTGATGCTAGGACTTGGTGGGAGTCAGTAAAGGCGACCCTCGGTGATAGGCAAATTTCGTGGAAGGAATTCGAAGAATTCTTCAATAACAAGTACTTTTCTGACATAGTCCAAGAGAAGAAAGCGGTGGAATTTGCAACTTTGAAGTAGCAAAGTCTATCTGTAGCAGAGTACGAAGCCCAGTTTTCTAGACTTTCCCGCTATGCTACTCATTTGATTTCCAGAGAGAAGATGAAGGCGAAACATTTTCTTAATGGGCTGAAGTTGCATTATATTAACCAGTTGGTGCCGTTGGAGATTCAGACCTATGCAGAGATGGTAAGGAAGGCCCAAGTTCTAGAAGATACCCTGGAAATGACAGAGAGAATCCGTGGGAAGAATGTCAAGAAGGAGCAATCTACTGGTTCCGGGAGTGCTAAACCCGGGAATAGCAAGAAGAGGCCCAATGGCGGGTCTGGTTCATGGAGGGGGAAATTTCCAAAGAATGAAGACAAGAAGCCTGGCCCTATTGTTCCATTTAAGGGCATATGCAAGTATTATGACAGTCCTGGTCACAAGATGGAGGAATGCTGGCGCAAGCTGGGAGTCTGTTTACGTTGCGGAAGTAGGGATCACCGCATTCCGGAGTGTCCTCTTTTATCCGAGCAAGCTACCCCGACGAAACCTCAAGGCAGCAAGAAGCAACAGGGCAAGCTCCAGGCCCTACAGGAAGATGATGCAGGCACCACCGAGGAGGGTGGACTCGTTGAAGGTACCCTTATTGTTCATGGAAAGCCAGCTTTTATTCTTTTCGATATCGGTGCTACTCATTCATTTGTCTCTCAGAAATTTGCCAAGTCATTAGCTGTGAAGCTGGTTTTGATGGATTCCCCATTAGAGATATCAACTCCTATTGGTTCTAGATCAGTGATTAAGTATTTTTATCCCTCTAGCAAGGTTATGGTTAATGAACAGAATTTGTCAGCTGATTTGGTTTGCATGGATATGAAAGACTATGATGTAATTCTAGGAGCGGATTGGTTGGCTAAGCATGAGGCCAATGTCCATTGTAGTTCTAGTTCTGTGTCTTTTTCTAGACACCCGGGACTTTCTTATATAGGGGTTAGGCACCATAAGTTTGTGCCACTTATTTCGGCCATCTGAGCCGATAAGTTGATAAGGAAAGGGTGTCAGGCATTTCTAGCCTTTGTTTATGTGACCCTTGAGAAGAAGATTGAGATTAAGGACATTCCTGTTGTCCGAAATTTTTCGGATGTTTTTTCTGAGAAACTGCCATGACTTCCAACGGAGAGGGAAGTTGTGTTTTCTATTGATTTAATTCCTGGCGCGACCCCTGTTTCTAAGGCTCCTTATCGTATATCTCATGTGGAGCTGAGGGAATTGAAGCAGCAGTTAATGGAATTACTTGAGAAGGGGTTTATTCATCCAACTACATCCCCGTGGGGAGTGTGGATACTAAAAATTTCTCACCCCATGTTTACGTACAGGGGAATAAAGAAGGGGAGAAAAGAGAAGAGAAGATGAGATAAAGGAAAGAAGAAGAGGAAAACACACCTTCAACTGCCTTCCAACGGCACAACCCCAAACAGGCCCCAGCGGCACACTCTGAAGTGCCCCAGCGGCACACCGTCCTCAAGGCCCCTCCAGCGGCACACTTCCAAAGTGTCCCAGTGGCACACCCTTGAAGCCTCCAACGGCACACCCTGAAAGCCCCAGCGGCACACCCCTGCCAGTGCCCAGCGGCACACCCTCAAGTGCCCTCCAACAGCACACCCTCGGGTGCCTCCCAACAGCACACTTGTTCGGCCCCCCCAGCGGCACACCCATGGTGCCTCCCAACGACACACCTAGGGCAGCCCTTCAGGGCACACTTGTTTGCCGCCCCCCCCAGTGGCACAGCGTCCCATCTCATTACGATGCTTTGTTTTCACTCAAGCATGGAGCATTTAATGCTCACGCCGCTGGCTCGTGCTCCGGCCGACAGCGTAGCGACAGCAGGCCATCGACGTCAACCTCGGCCAACCAGGTGAAGGCATGCCAGCTCCCTCCTGCTGTCCCTACGTACAGGTCACTTGATGGCTTCGGACGGGAGAAGAAAAAAGAGGAGAAGAAGAAGGCTTGGCCTTCGAAGCGGCCAACCCCCATTTAATATAAAAGGAGGCTCGCTCGTTGGCTGGCCAGAACGACACAAAAGCCAGAGAAGAAGAGAAGAGAGACGAAGAGGCAAGGAGAGAGAGACACCGCCAGAAAAGAGAAGATAGAAGAAAAAAAAAGAGAGAAGAGAAGAAGGAGGGCTCCGGAGTGGGGTTTCTCCGACCGCCGCCGAGCAAGAGAGAGTAAGAGAGAGAGAGGGAGCTTGATGTAGTAGGGGGAAGTTGGGGAAAGGGCAGTGGGTGGTCACCCTGCTCCGATCCCCAACACTTCTCCCCCTTTTTCTTCTTCGTCTTCCCCGTTCTTTTGTTCTTCCATTTTCTTTCTTGTTCATAGCCTTAGCTCGGGCATGATTTGTAATATGTATGGCCGGCCATGCCCTTTTGTTCCCCCATGAAGGAGTATTGTCTCCTTTGATGGGTTTTCTCATCATCTTGATTGATTTGTGCCACCGTGGGCTTGATCAGCCCAGTGCCCCTGCCCCATTAGCACGCCAACCCCTTTTGGGGCCTTGCTCGGTGTGCCTGCAGCCCCGTCCAGCGGTACACCTTTTGGCTCCTTGGCCGGCACACCCCTCTGCGCCTTCTGCGGCACATCTGCCCATGCCCTCAGCGGTACACCCCACTTGTCCTTCAGCGGCACACTCTTGTGTGCCTTGGCCGGCATACACCCGTAACCAGCTTCCACTGGTACACCTTGCTCAGCCCTCCAGCGGCACAGCCCCTCACTTGAGCCCAGCCCGGCACAGCCTTGCACTTATCTTCAGCTGGCACACCTGTTGACACCTAGAAAATGAACAGGGGTGGAAGCATAACTGAAAAGAAAATCAGGCCAACAGTAGAAGACCACTAATGAAGCTCGTCAACCATTCACCCAGCTAAAGCCTTTGTCGGCCAAAGCTGATGTCCGGTGCCGATGTCATTCAGACGGCAGCGCCGATGAAGCCGCAGTCACTCGACTGATGGGACCTCCCAGCCTTTTAAGAAGAGCTGTACTACTGCTTCGTCCGAGAATCCACGGATGATATGTCAAGATAAGCCAGATGTCAGCTTACTGATGGATGTAATATGAGATAAAGATGAAACCGGCACTGACAGATAAAGATTGTCAGGGCTCCTACAAAGTCAGAATAGAAGAGCAATCCTCTCCACAGATTACATACCCGGCCGAAGTCTGTCAGACTGAAGCTGATGTCTGGTCTTGTCACCGTTCGGATGACAATGCCGATGAAACATACCCGGTTTTGTCATCATTCATACGGCAATACTGATTAAACCCCAGTTCGTTCACTGATGGAGCCTCAAAACGATCTCAACAAAGTCATGCCTCTACTAAAGGTGGGCTTTATTCGGTTCTGACGAAGATTAATTCAAAAGAAAGCATGAAGAGAAGCCTAAGGCACGAATGAGGCCTGAAGGCGCTAGATGGGCCGGTCATTTGGGCTCCTGTTAGTGGCGCCGGGAGCCTCAACAGGGGGCTACTTGTCGCGCCGGGAGATGTCTCGAATGGAACTGGCCACACCGACTGCCCTCCGCCGAGAGCACAGAAGGATGAGACCTATATAAACATACCCCCTTTGAAAGAAAAGGGGATCGGAGGATCAGAAGCCAGACCATCGATCAAAAAGAAAGAAAAAGAGAAGAGACCAGAGAGAGAGAGAGCCTCCTCCGCTGAAAAAGAAAGAGAGAAGAGACCCATTCCCAGGGAAGAAGCTCCAGGTGGGCATCCGGGGGAGGGAGAGGAGTCAATGCTCCGCCCTCCCCCATGTTTGTTTTCTCTTTTCTTCTATTTCATGTAATACTTTCGAATCTTATCTCGATTCATGCAATGTAGCCGAAATATCTCGGCATCTGTCTGTTCCCCTTTCCCTCACTCTCTCCCTGTAATCGGTTTGGGTATGGGAATGATGTTTCATATGGGTTTTCTGACTATGTGTCTTCCGTGATGGGCATCATCAAACGAATGGATATATATGTATGATGGGCTGTAGTTTGAGCTTGATTTTTGCTTTTTTTAAGCCCTATTGCCATTCTCTGTGTTATTTGTAAATCAATAGCATGATGATCAGTTTCGTCTGTCCTTTCTCTGCCTCGTAGCACTGTTATTGCTCACCCCAAAGCCTGGAACAGATTATTCTTTGGCTGCTGGGATGAAGCCGTGCTGTGCAATGATTGAGGCTTGAGAAACTCCGGGGTTCCAAGCATGTGTGTTTCCTCCGTATATGTCATCTAAGTCTCCTCTGGGGCCAGAGACAGCCATCTCTTGGCTCCCAGGGTGACGAATGACCATATTAAGTTTGTCCCCAAGCTCTGCATGATAACGGCGATGAACAGGGGCATTCAGACTTCGGCCTCCCAGATGCCTCTCAAATCCCAATACTCCTCTGGATTCTAGACCTAATCCAACTCAAAGTGGATGCTTCGGACAGCTCAGAGCCCATAGAGTCCGTCGCTTTCAGCCCAAACCATCATTAAAACCAGAAAACAGAGTACCGTAAGCTTTGTTCTGATCCCGGCGCCCTCATACTTCTCGGATCAACCTACAGTAAATTTGGTGAATAGCTCCCGGCGCCGCTTCTTCAGGCGCCGAGAACCACCAGGATCAGCTCCTCCCCCCCTTTTTTCTTTGCGCGCCGGGAGCCCCTATGCCTTGGCTTTCTTCCCCGCGCGCCGGGAGGCCCTCTTTCTTCCTCATGTGCCGAGAGACCCTCCGGGCCATCCTATCAGCGCACCGAGAAACCCGTGCCGGGAGCTCTCTGGCATCCTTGCCATCGGTGCCGAAAAGCCAACCTGTACACCTCAAGTCGTAAAACCTTTGCTACCACTGAAGAAACCCCATAAATACTCTTGTTATGTCAAGGGATGCCCCGGGCCATCATATGCACCTCGGGGGTGACAATTAATGGGGATAACCCTCCCCTTTTCTACGAGGTTTTCCGGACTCGATCGGCTTTTATAACCTTCCGAGGCAATGGAGCTCCGCCACTGCATAAGCTTCGCTGACCTCTAAAGGGATATCGAAACAGTGCTGCAGGCACGTACATGGTTAGGGGTTCAATACCCCTCTATTTGGCTTTCACCCCGGCATTCCGTGGGTGATCGTCTATCATTCCCTGGCAAATGCTGAGTCCGGGGGAGATGCTGTCAAAATTCTCCCAGGACCACGAAAAGCCAACATTAAGCTGTCCCCGGGACTCTGTATGACACCGGTGACAGGGATCCTCTACGCCTTGGCCTTCCCAAATTCCTCCTCGATCCTGATGTTCTTATAAAGCCCAAGCCTAATCTAGTTCAAACTTTGATGCCCTGACCTATTTTTGACCCCAAAGAAATCCTTCCCCTTGGCATGAATCAATCAGATACCCAAAACAGAGTACCGTAAGCTCTGTTCTGGTCCCGGCGCCCTCACTGCTCTCGGCTCAGCCTATAGTGACTTGGGTGAATAGCTCCCGGCGCCACTTCTTCAGGCGCCGAGAACCCCCAGGGGCAGCTCCTCTCCCTTTCACCTCAGCGCGCCGGGAAGCCCGGGCCGAGAACCTCCAGAGTCCTCTTTGCATCCTCCGCGCCGGGAGACCCCCCCTTGCAGCCTCGTCGCGCCGGGAGCCTTGCTCAACCATCCCGCGCCGAGACCCTCTTCCAGCATTTCTTCCTCGCGCCGGGAAGCCTGCGCCGAAGGCCCTCTCCCCTTTGGCTTCTCTTTGTCGCGCCGGGAACCTAAGTCCTCTCGCCTTGGCGCCGGGAACCCCCAGCCTTCTTGTTTTGGCGCCGGAAGCCCTGGCCTTCCCATTTTTGGGTCGTGCCGAGAGCCTGTGTCCATTCAGAGCGTGCCGAGAGCCCGATCTACCACCCAATGAATTCCAATACCCAAAGCGAACCCACAAAAGGGATATCTGTGGATCACCCGATATGTTCCGGGGATAAAATTGAAGGGGAGTCATAACCCCTATGTTCCACCTAACTACAACGGATTTACGAATAACCCTTTTGCTCGGGGGGGGGGTCTTGCCACTGCATGAATCCCGCTAGCTTTTCAAAGGGAAAATCACACATTGCCCCATAGCCCATATGTACACGGGTTGGGAGGTTCGGCCTCTCTAGCTCTCGGCTTTCATCTCGGCATTCCGTGGGTGATAGCCTATTTCCCCCTGGGCATAACCCAGATTAAGAGAAAAGGCCGTCGAAATACCGATCGAAGCTTTAAACCTATATCATGGCCAGGGCTTTGCCTTTCCGTGGTGGATATCTTCTATCTCCTTGTTTCCACCAAGTATAACTGTTTTGAACCGCCAACCACACGATCTAGTCGGTTTCTGTGGTTGATGTTATTATCTTACCCGCCTCCCCGGCCCTGGTATGAAGTTTAAAGTTAAGCATGTGAATATCTGTTTGCCTCTCGAGGCCTCTTACTTTAGCGTTTAATCAAGGGTTGTCCTTCCCTGGAAGGACGTAATTAACGTCATAACGTTCATGGTATGACGGACTTCAGGTCCCGACACGATCACTCACAATCGACTGACCATGTCAGATCGAGCGCACAATGAAATCATCACACATGTGACTGGCACGCCAATAAATCCATAAATATAAATAAATGAACAAATAATAAATAAATAAAAAAATCCGCGTCCACAAGTCTGGCACGCCCGGTGGGACTTAGTCTCCCTTCATCTTTACGCTAAAGTAGGAGGCCCGGCGGGCCCCCCTGAAACTTCTGATTCTGTGTACTTTCCTTATTTCCAGGAATCTACAATGACAGCTGGAATCATGTCCGTTTGCTTCAACAAACAACCGGTGGACATGCATGTCCAGGAGGGATACTTGGCGGTACCACTGGCGTTCGGCTCGTTTCCCCCAGCTGTCGGGCTGCCCAACTGCTTGGGCGTCGTCTACACCGACCTTCTGAAGGTCGATAACCATGAGCAAGGCACTGCTGCGAGTGCCCCAATGGAGACCACTGTCCAGAAGGACAGCTTGCCAGAGAAGACGGCCCCCACGGCCGTCGCCTGCTATGTCCACCACGTCCAGAAAAGGGGCACGGTCCCCGCTGCTGCTCAAAAGGGGAGGAGGACCAACCGGAGGAGCCCGTATGTCACTGCTGATCATTGTCTTTCCAACTCCGGAAAGACCATGATGATCGGAGGGATCCGGACGAACCTCAACGGCCGCCCGAGGGAGGTCAACCCAGATGTGATCGTCCCGCGAGTGCCCACTACGAACAGATTCCAAACTCTGGCCACCAGGCATGCCAACTGGGAGGCCGATGAGAGGAAGCCACTGGCGCCCAAGCCAGCAAAATACAAACAGGTCTGGCGACCGAAGAAGATGCAGAGCTGGGCTCCAGCTCAAGATGAGGAGAAGGCTACCAATGATGTTGTCACCCACTTCAGGGCGGGAAGCCAAAGAAGAGAGGGAAAAGAAACAGGAAATGCTATTGCTGCTCACCCCAGAGCCTGGGGTAGGAGAGATGAAAGAAACAATGGAGAAAGAAAACTGACTGCTGCTCGCCCCATAATGAGGGGTAGGAGACTTGAGAAGAAAGAAGACCTTGCTGTCACCCACCCCAGGGCCGGGGGCAGAAGATGGCAGAGAAAGAACCATGATGTTGCTGCCAACTGCTGCCGGAATAACGATGCGGGAATGTGTGAACCAGTCATGGTTGCCGTCCCAAGAAGAGCAAGGGCCTGTGCCAGACAGGCCGACATCTTCAAATATTCCAAGGCCGAGCATTTGAATGCTCAGATAACAAGACTGGCCTATCAGCAAAGAAGCCAGGAAAGACTGATGTTCCAGCCTGAGCCGCAAAGGCGCAACTCTGAAGAGACAAAGCAAGTAGTCTAAGACTACTTCCACTACCTAGGGAGCTCTGCCCTAGGTCAACAAAGACTATCCCGTGCCTTGGGCACCAGGGATGATGAAGAAGGAGAAACCTTCCAAGAAATGATGATCGGAGCCTCCTCCTCCGATTCAAATGACTATGGAGAAGGCCTCAGGGCCAGATATAATGAAGAAGACCTGCACGGGGAAGAAGACAAAGAAAGAATATCGGTCTTTGATCGGCTCAGATATCCTAGCCAAATAAAAAGAAAGGTCTATAGGCGAAAAGGAAAGATGCAAATCTTCGCCTGCAACATGGCTGGACTGGCCAGGGGACAAGATATACTACCAACTCAGCCAGATGAATTGCTCAGACTGGCAACTAGACCTGGTCCTGTCACAAGAAGAGGCCAGGCCGCAAAGGATAAAATGAAAATTGATGATGAAGCCCGCAGGATTACCACTATGACAGTTAATGTGGTAACAACAGAAGATGGAGATAACCCCTTTGTTGATGATGCTGAAGGGACTTCTGAAGATATACAAATCCCATCAACTATGGATCCCATGATCCAGATGATGTTCAGGAGATATCAGCAGGAGATCAGCGCTCTCCGAAGACAGCTCAATGAGAGACAGGAAGCTACATCAGTCTCGAAGCAAGCTGAACCTACGGGGCAGACATCCAGCTCCACAGAAACAACTATCCTGGCTAATCCTCTCCTAGCTGATAAGGGCAAGACACCGAGCCAACCTGTTCCACAGCAAACAGCAGCTCAGCCCTCTGTGTCTCAGACACAGCCTACCGCGCCCATCTTGCGCGCCACTGTGATGACAACTCCTCACAGCCAGCAACAAGCTCACTTCTTCCCAGAAGAGATAGATCCAGCTGTGGCCCACAAGCAGATGATTGAAAGAATTGTGGAAATGAAGCTGTCAGAAAAGATTGGTGGTGATGCGGGTACCTATGATGTGTACAGGGTACCCTATCCTCCCCAATATGCTGCTAAGAAACTACCCCCAGGCGTCAGTAAGCCGCCGAAGTTTGAGAAATTTAATGGCCAAGGCTCCCCTAGGGAGCATATAGCCTACTACACTACAATCATGGGCGACCTAGTAGTCGACGAAGCTTATCTGCTTAAGTTCTTTGGCTCATCCCTCACTGGGTTGGCCTTTGAATGGTACTCAAGCCTGCCAGCCGGGTCAGTGGTTGATTGGCCTGATATGCAAAGAAAGTTCCGCGACAGATTTCATGTCACGGAAAGGGAAATCACGATAGCAGAGCTATATGCAACCAGGCAGAAACAAGATGAGACTGCACTGGACTACATCAAAAGGTGGAGGAATTTAGCCATGAGATGCCGAAGGCCTCCTCATCAGGAAGATGCGGTGCAGATATGCAAGCAGAGCCTCAGGAGGGAGGTGCTAGAAAAGATGATCGGTGCAGATGTCAGAACATTCGACCGACTGAACAATATAGTGGCAGAGGTCGAGACGTTCTTGTCCAAGCGTCCGACCGCCAATGTTCTCACTATGCCGAAGGGAAAATCCAATGAACGACGGCCATCACACTCTGAGGCCAACACCGTCGATTTCAGAACCTTCGAGCAGCAGAAGGGGAAGAAAGGGGCAGATGAAGCTCCCCCGCTGGCAGATACAGCAGAAAGGAAGGATAAAGTCTCTCTGAGAGACAAGATGAGAAAGGCATATTCCTTCCCAAAGGATAAGACGGCCGCACTGTTCAACTGGGCATACAAGTTCAATAAGGTAACATTGCCTGAACCCAAAAGACCAGCCGATGCAGCAAAGAAAGATGATCCGATGTTCTGTCCATTTCACCGCGCGCTGGGGCACGCAATTGAAGATTGTTATGTCTTCAAAGATATCATGGAAGGAATGGTCAAGAAAGGTGAGCTGCAGCTGGGAGATTACCAGGTAAAGCCGCCTCACCCACATGAGCCTCCACCCTGGAGAGTGGCTGCCAATATGATCTCAGTCTACCAACAGCTGCCCAAAGAGGCCGTTGAAGAATGCACCAAGAATACCTATGAAGCTTGCTTCCTCACCCCGCAGAAAGATCAGGAAGGATGGCAGATGATACCCATAAAAAGCAAAAAGAAGAAGACTCCTGTAGCCAGTACCAGCGGAGCAGTTATCCGGGGTGTTACACCAAGGCCTGAGCCGCCTCCAATAAAGTCAATATGGCATACAACTGAGACTGGACCAGTCATCCGGATCCCTACTCACAACCGGAGGAGACAAACTCCCCTCCCTACACATAAAGAAGTAAGCCCTGCAGCCAGGCGTCTGCAGCAATATATTAATGAGCTCGATGAGTACGAGCAGAAGAAGCCCAAGCATCTGCTGATGAAAGACTGTATACTCTGGGAACAGCTCGAAGAATTGAAAATTAAAGAGCAGCCAGAGGCAGAACAAGAAGAAGCTGAAAATGAGCCCTTCTGGGGGCAGGAGCCGGCAAAGTCAAATTCCCAAAAGAAGAAGAAACGACTCAAATCCAAGAAAGGAAAGAAGGTCACGACAGTACAATGTAACACTCTGTCAGTACTCTTCTCCTTGCCCGGGGAGGACGATGAGCCGGAAGCATCCAACGCTCCGCTAGAAGCTAACCATGCCGAAGCCTCTACCTCGGCCCATGCAACACGTTCTGGGAGAAGATGGGGGCGCCCACCACCAGCCAACCATAATATCATGTTCAGAGGGGAGCAACCCTATCAAATCCCGGAACCAGAGATACGAGGTGTCCAGGTTCCTCCCCCTGCCAGTCTGTACCAAGACAAAAAGAAGGCAGATGAAGCCCCTTCATTTCTGGAGTTCTTGTCCAGCTTAGAAAATGAGCGACCGGCTCGTACTGCTCCAGATAAAAGCAATAAATGCCAGCAGACGGCGGCTGGAAAGCAGAAACAGCATGAAGAAGATGAAGAAGGTAACCCTCTAGCAAAAGCAGGGGCAGTCACTACAGAAGAAGCCTCCCGGGAGACCGATGAAGAAGATAAAATTGGGACTGGGCAGCCAAGGCCACAGGCACCACATGAACCTCCAAGGCCCCGATGGGCAGAGGAGATGAGACTGTCTAATGTCCGGGTGGGCAATCGAGTCATGAAAATGCTGAAGAGGCTCCCTACCAGATTCTCCATCTGGGAAATTCTCTCTCTGAGTGAAGAAGCTCGCCAAGCAATTGTGGATGCCCTGCAGTCCCCGGCACAATGTGAAGCACTCTTAACAGAGGTGAATGCTGGGCCATCAGTAACATTCACAGAGGATGATATGCTAATCCCGAATTCCGGCCATAATAGACCACTATATATGAGGGGTTCCCTGAACTGTCAGCCGATAAGCAGAATACTAATAGATCCAGGGGCTGCTGTGAATATTCTCCCATACCGCATCTATCAGAAATATTACTTTGATCTGCAGCTCACCAAGGTCAGAGATATGAAGATTGCAGGATTCAACCAGAAATGTGAAACACCTCTCGGGGTGGCTGATTTCAATCTCACATTGGGCGATCTCACTACAGTGGTACGATTCTATGTAATCGACTCCAACACCACATATAAGGCCCTGCTGGGAAGACCGTGGCTGCACGAATATCAGATAGTGCCATCCACGCTACACCAATGCATAAAATATTGCCATGAAGGAAAAGAGGAAAGGGTGTTTGCAGACCTACATCCCTTCGAAGTGTTCGAGTGCCATATGCTCGATGCATCCTATTACACCGAGGTGTCACAAAGGGATAAAGGAAAAGAAACTGTGGTCAGCCAAGAAAAGCCGGCGACGAAAGTAAGAAATTGGTCTCCGCCACCGCCAAAGGGCTACATTAAAAAGCATGGGGTGTCTCACATCTCCTATGCTGGTGATTTTGCTCGGATCACTCCTCCCGGCATACACCCAGATGATACTGAAGAAAAGATGAAAGAAAAATACACACAGGTGGAAGTTCCTCAGGGTCTAGTCAAGCCCATAGCCAGCACAGAATACCAGACAGTGCTGCCCCTAAAGACTATGGAAATCCCTCGCTTTGGCGAACCCCCTATCATATTCTACACCGGGGAGGCAGTTGAAGAAGATGATCAGGATTGCATGGCCCCTGAAGAAGCTGCAAACCTGATGGTACCAATTACGGGCCTGGATTATACTACCCAACGGGTTTCACAAATGTTCTCCAAGATGCAAATGCCATCGATACAGCCTGCTGCTCAGAAGAAAGCATTCAAGGAGTTATGGGATCCTCCTCGAGATAGCAAGGAGCTGAGGAAGATCACACAACACCCGGGACTGGGTTATACCCTGCAAGAATACTATGAAGCCGAGGCGGATGTCATCTCAGCCTTCTACCCGAATGAAGATTCCCCAGAAGTAGGCTATGATCAATACCCCTTTGAAGATGAAGAGATTATGTATCAATCCATAACAGACAATGAAGCCCAAGACAACCAGCCGGAGGCAAGGGCGTCTGATGAGACCAAGAAGGGTTGGTGCTGGGAGAATCCATCCTGCAAAGAGGATCTGTTCCATGCCGAAGCACAATTTGACACCGGAACCCCGGATGAAGACCAAGTAGCCAGAGAGCTACAAGAGTGCCTGGAGTTTGGGCGCATTCTAGAAGAATTCCGAGCTCTACATAATGATAACCTCTCAGGGGAGCCCACATCAGAAGAGCCTCTAAGCGCAGAAGACTCCACGTCGAAGTTTTCCGCTGAGCCAGTCACGTCCTCGGGGCAGACTGGACAGAATCCGGCCATATTGGCCTTATACGATGCACCAGCATCTGCTGATGATCGGTGTGATGAAACAGAAAGTCATGAGAATGAAGAAGATTATATCCCGGGAGGCTTCATTGATTTGCAAGAAGCCCCGCCCGAAGTTGAGGACGGAGGCCAGGCCACCGTCGATGAGCTGATAGAAGTGAATCTGGGGTCAGCAGATGAGCCAAGGCCTACGTTCCTCAGTGCACTGCTGGAGCCAGCTGTCAAAGAACAGTATATTCAGTTTCTGAAAGAATTCCGAGACTGCTTCGCATGGACATATGATGAGATGCCGGGACTGAGTTCCGATGTGGCACAGCACCGATTGGCGATAAACCCAGAGGCAAGCCCTGTGAAGCAGCCTGCCAGGAGAATGCGTCCCGAACTGATAAATCAGATCAACAAAGAAGTCGACAAGCTGATCGATGTGGGCTTTGTTGAAGAGAACCAATATACTACATGGCTGGCCAATATAGTGCCCGTGAAGAAGAAAAATGGGCAGATCAGAATATGTGTAGATTTCAGGGACCTGAATAAGGCTTGCCCGAAAGATGATTTCCCAGTGCCAATCACTGAAGTAATGATCGATGCAACCACTGGCCATGAAGCCCTGTCATTCATGGATGGGTCATCCGGATACAACCAGATCTGGATTGCTGAAGAAGACAGAGTGCATACTGCATTCCGCACCCCGAAGGGGATATTTCACTACAAAAGGATGCCGTTCGGCCTCAAGAATGCCGGCGCTACTTATCAAAGAGCTATGACAAAGATCTTTGATGATTTACTCTTCAAGAAAGTGGAGTGCTACATCGATGACCTGGTGGTGAAAACCAGCAGAAGAGAAGATCATCTGCAAGATCTGAGGATAGTGTTCCAGAGGCTGCGCAGATATGAACTCAAGATGAATCCTATGAAATGTGCCTTCGGCGTGTCCAGTGGAAAATTCCTTGGGTTCGTTGTCCGTCATAGGGGCATTGAGATCGACCCATCCAAGATTAAAGCTATCCAGGAGCTCCCTCCACCAAGGAATCTCCACGAGCTGAGATCTCTGCAAGGGCGTTTGGCCTATATCCGACGATTCATATCAAATCTGTCGGGGAGATGCCACCCTTTTCACAAGCTCATGATGAAAGATGTACCGTTCCTCTGGGACGAAGGCTGTCAGGAAGCTTTTGAGAAGCTGAAAGAATATCTCAAGACCCCTCCAGTGCTGGGGGCACCTATTAAGGGCAAGCCCCTGATACTATACATTGCAGCCACACACTGTTCCCTGGGGGCAATGCTAGCACAGATAAATGAAGAAGGCAAAGAACAGGCTCTATACTACCTGAGTCGGAGGCTGATTAGAACTGAAGAAAGCTACACCTATATAGAAAAGACATGCTTGGCACTAGTCTTTGCCGTTAAAAAACTCCGGCACTATATGCTGTCACACGAAATCAGATTGATATCTGCAGCAGATCCGCTCAAATACATATTGACTCAGCCAACACTGAAAGGCCGGTTGGGCAAATGGGCAGTAATTCTGATGGAATTCGATATCACATATATACCCCAGAGGGCAATAAAAGGACAGGCCGTGGCTGATTTCTTCGCAGAGCACCCTGTGCCAGAGAATGATATGTTGGGGACTGAGTTACCCGATGATGAAACATTAGAAGCCTGCCAGGCTCAGTCAACTATGTGGCAGCTATTCTTTGATGGAGCATCTAGGACAGAGACGGACTCCAATGGAAAGACCAGAATACGGGCCGGAGCCGGTATTGTGCTAAGATCGCCAGAGGGGGAGGTTGTGCATACTTCCTGTTCTATAAACAAGCCCTGCACTAATAATGAAGCCGAGTATGAAGCTCTGATAATCGGGTTGCACATCAGCCTCCACATGGGTATCCAGATGCTTCAGGTATTCGGGGATTCAATGTTGATAATAAAGCAAATCCAAGGTGAGTTCGAAGTGCGAAAGCCGGGGTTGAACCCCTACCACCAAAAAGCTGTGCGCCTCATGGCGAAGTTCTATCATATTGAGCTCAAGCATGTGGGCCGTGCACATAATGCCCAGGCTGATGCATTGGCAAAGCTAGCCAGCTCAATAGCAGTCCCACCGGATGAGACACTGAACATTGTTGTTATAAATCGGCGGCAAGTCCCCAGCATGCTAGAAGGCTGCCCCGAAGAAAATGAAGTCGCCACGATCAGTACAGAACAGGCATCTGACTGGAGACAGCACCTGCTACAATGGTTTTTGCACCAACAGCTGCCGCAGAAAAGAGAAGAAAAGATGAAACTTTTAAGGATCAAAGGTTCTTATGAATTCAGAAATGGAACTCTGTTCCGAATAATGGCAGATGCACGCAAGAAGATTCTGCTCCGCTGCCTGTCCACTGAGGAAGCTTGGCAAGCGATGAAAGAAATACATGCTGGGACGGCAGGTGCTCACCAAGCTGGCCCTAAGATGAAGATAGAAATCAAGAAGCTGGGCTACTATTGGCCCACTATGTTTGAAGATTGCTGCAAGTTTGCGAAGTCATGTCAGAAATGTCAGGAGCATGCTGCTGTGCCTAGAAGGCCACCTGCCGTTCTGCACCCTACAATCCCTAGCTGGCCGTTTGCACAATGGGGAACCGATGTAGTCGGCCCACTACCAACCTCCTCAGCCGGACATAAGTACATACTGGCAATAACAGATTACTTCTCCCGATGGGCGGAAGCTATAGCATTACGAGAAGTGACTGGTGAGCTGGTTGCCAGATTCATCAAACAAAACATTATCTTCCGGTTTGGGATCCCCAGCCGAATAATATCTGATAATGGAAGTCATTTCAGAAATCAAAAGATCTATCGGCTCGCCGAGAAGTATAAGATCGAGTGGAGGACTTCCACTCCTTACAATCCACAGGCAAATGGATTGGCAGAAGCCTTCAACAAAACGTTATGCACCTTGTTGGCTAAAGTCGTTAGTTCTAATAAGAAGGACTGGGAAGAAAAGATGTATGAAGCTCTATGGGCATACCGCACTGTCTTCAAGACACCTACAGGGTGCTCGCCATACTCGCTGGTATACGGCTCAGAGGCAGTAGTTCCGCTGGAGCTGGAAGTCCCGTCACTCAGGGTGGCAGTCCAATATGACCTGGCCCGTGGCGAACAAACCAATGCAGAAAGAAGATTACAAGAATTGGCTGAATTGGAAGGGAAGCGCCTCCAAGCTCAGAAGAATATCCAGATGTACCAGGCCCGCATGGCCACTGCATTCAACAAACTCGTAAAAGGACGAGAATTTAAGAAAGGTGACCTCGTCATGGTCAAGAAAAGAGAAGTCATGGCGTCCAACCCAAAAGGGAAGCTGAATCCTAATTGGGAAGGTCCTTATGTGATATATAGGGTCTACGAAGGAGGGGCCTACATGGTCGTTAACCATCGAGGGGAAATCCAATTCTCACCACTCAACGGTAGACACCTAAAGCTGTATCATGCCGCCCAACCAATATTCCCCGAGTAATCAGGCTAAAAGCTACCCTTCTTCCTCTGTCTAGCGGCACTCCGCCCTAACCGAGCTACCCTGCTCCCTTGGTCTAGCGGCACTCTGCCCTAACCGAGCTACCCATTTCCTTGGTCTAGCGGCACTTTGCCCTAACCGAGCTACCCTTTTCTTGGTCTAGCGGCACTTTGCCCTAACCAAGCTACCCATTTCCTTGGTCTAGCGGCACTCCGCCCTAACCAAGCTACCCTGCTCCCTTAGTCTAGCGGCACTTTGCCCTAACTGAGCTACCCATTTCCTTGGTCTAGCGGCACTCCACCCTAATCGAGCTACCCTTCTTCCTCGGTCTAGCGGCACTCCGCCCTAACCAAGCTACCCTTTTCCTTGGCCTAGCGGCACTCCGCCCTAACCAAGCTACCCTTTTTCCTTGGTCTAGCGGCACTCCGCCCTAGCCGAGCCATCCCTTATCATGATCTAATGACAGTCAGACTTGTTACCCTCCCAAAAAGAGGGGAAGAGAGAATAAAAGAATGAAAATAAATAAAAATGGGGTTAAAAATAGAGATACCCTGCCGGTCTTGTTCAGGTTTTCCGAGCAAGGGCAAAAAATGGCTAAAACCCAGCTGTGGTGAAAACCCGAAAGGGCACTGCAGGCAAAATCGGGTACCCCGCCACGTGAAAACCCGGAAGGGCGCGTGGGCAAAAGCAAGAGGGGGCTGGCTCCGGTGAAAACCCGAAAGGGCGCTTGGGCCAGTAATATGGTGATCCTAAAGAAACCTCACCTCCCGTCATAAACTTCTCGTCGATCGGCCGGCACCTCGTCCAATCAACGATCAAACCCACCCAGTTCAGACCCTACGTCTGTCCTGATAAAACCCTCATACCTTGCCAAAGTCCCACCATGGTGAAACCTGCTTTGATCGATTGGCGCACTGCCCGGTCAATGATGAAACCTATCCGGCTTAGACCTTACGTCTATCCCGATGAAACCTATGAAATCCCTGCATTGGTATAAACCCAATACCGACGATGAAACCTGCTGTTGATTGATTGGCACATTGCCCAATCAGCGGTAAGACCTATCCAGTTTAGACCCTACGTCTATCCTGATGAAATCCATGATATCCTTGCATTGGTATAAACCCAATACCGATGATGAAACCCATCTTTGGTCGACAGGGCACCCTGCCCGATCGGCGAAGAAACCTGTTCGGTCTACATCTCACATCTGTTCCGACTAGAGCTGCGTGTCTCGCTATGTCCCACCGTGATGAAATCTGCTGCTGATTAATGGGCACACTCGCCCGAGCAGCAATGAAACCTATCCGGCTTAGACCTTACGTCTATCCCGATGAAACCCATGAAACCTTTGCATTGGTATAAACCCAATACTGATGATGAAACCTGCTGTTGATCGATTGGCACCCTGCCCGATCAGCAACAAAACCAGCCCAGGGTAGACCTTACGTCTATTCTGATGAAGATTCATAAGATCCTTGCATTGGTATAAACTCAATACCAATGATGAAACCCACCTTTGGTCAATGGGCACCCTGCCCGATCAACGAAGAAACCCGTCCTATCAAATTTGCATATCCCTTTACGTCCCGCCGTGATGAGACCTACCATTGGCCGATCGGCACCCTGCCCGATCAATGATAAAACCAGCCCAGTGTGGACCTTACGTCTACCCTGATGAAACCTATAAAATCCTTGCGTCGGTATATACCCAATACCGATGATAAGAGCATGCATTAATGAAGCAGCACATCGCCTGATCCGTGCTGAAGTCCCGATTCAGGAAACATATGTATATAAAAAAAATGGGGTTAAAAATAGAGATACCCCGCCAGACTTGTTCGGACATCCCGGATAAGGGCAAAAATGGCCAAAAAACCCCGCTGTGGTGAAAACCCGAAAGGGCACCGCAGGCAAAATCGGGTACCCCGCCACGTGAAAACCCGAAAGGGCGCGTGGGCAAAAGCAAGAGGGGGCTGGCTCCGGTGAAAACCCGAAAGGGCACTTGGGTCAGTAATGTGGTAATCTAGAAGTTCCATGCCAACCGGCACGCTACCTTACCTCCCCTTCACTGATGAAGCCTTCCGTCGGTCATCTGGCTCTATGCCCCACCGATGATAAAGCCTTCCCGGGGTGGACCTTACGTCTACCCTGATGAAACCTACATACCCGCTTTCAAACGTCCCACCGACAATGAAACCCATCACCACCCTGATGAAGCCTGTCCAGCTCAGACCTCACGTCTGTCCTGATGAAGCCTACGCATTTCTTGGCAAGCCCCACATGCGATAAAACATGTTGGAATAGACCTTACGTCTATCCTGACGAGACCAACACCTTCACATACGTCCCACAGTTGATCGATTGGCACCCTGCCCGATCGATGATGAAACCTTGTCCAGTTTAGACCTTTCGTCTATACTGATGAAACTTATAAATCCCTTTGCATCGATATAAACCCAATATTGATGATGAAACCAACCGTTGATCGATTGGCACCCTGCCCGATCAATGATGAAACCTTGTCCAGTTTAGACCTTTCGTCTATACTGATGAAACTTATAAATCCCTTTGCATCGATATAAACCCAATATTGATGATGAAACCAACCGTCGATCGATTGGCATCCTGCCCGATCAATGATGAAACCTTGTCCAGTTTAGACCTTTCGTCTATTCTGATGAAACTTATGAAATCTCCTTGCATCGATATAAACCCAATATCGATGATGAAATCAATTGTTGATCGACCGGCACCTCGCCCGATCAATGATGAAACCCTACCCAGTTTAGACCTTTCGTTTATTCTGATGAAACTTATAAAACCCTTCGCTTCGATATAAACCCCATATCAATGATGAAACCACCGTTGATCGACCGGCACCGCGCCCGATCAATGATAAAACCCTGCCCAGTTCAGACCCTACGTCTGTTCTGATGAAAACTATGCCCCCTTCAAATGTCCCACCTGCCATAACCTCTATCCAGTCTAGACTTGCCGTCTATTCTGATGAAACCCCTTCTGTCACATCCCTGCAAATTGTCTCCCTCATAGCACATGTCGCCAAGAGGGACGTTTGATGATACCGACACAATCCGGTTTAAGCACCTCTTCGGATGCCCGTCACGCGGTGGAGCGAGTTCCCCATCCTTTCTCTGAAGGGGTGGACGCTCTCCTGCTAGGTACGAGCCATTCACATGAGGGATTGCTAAAACCACTACCCCACTTCCCGAAGTGATGAAACCACATGGTAGACAAGATGGATACACATGAAGCCAAAAGATCTCTTTTCATTTCATTACGAAGTGAGTACATAAGGGGCCCCGAGGGGACGCTGTGTCACAAAAAGAAAGAAAAGAAAAGAAAGTGAAGATAATTCATGGCCGCCGAAAGATATCTTCAAAGGCCAGAAGACCAACATAGGGGGCGGCTCCTAACTCATGAAGGCGCGCTTCCTCCTCCTGAAGCCTCATGGACAGGTCCTGGAAAGACATCACCCGACCCTCCAGTGAAGCCACCTCCTCGGTGGACTGTGGCCGAATAGAAGATAATTGCTGCAGCTCGGCCCGAAGTTCAGTGAGCTCCGCCTCCAAAACGGCTACCCGTTTCTGGATAGCCTCCTCCCGCTGAATAATACTCTGTAGCTCGGCCTGGCGTTCATCAAGTGTCAGCGTTAGCTTTTCCACCTCGGATTTGCATTCCGACCTCTGCAACTTCAACGCCGTCAACCTGTCAACCATGATCCGTGCTAGGAAGTCTCTCCGATGCACGAATTTCAACAAAAGCAAGACCCGCTGAGCCCATGTGTCCAAAGGGCAGCCCATGGCTTGCAGGCCAGCAGTGAGGCGATTGGCGATTTCCTTCAGCTGTAGATATGTCAAGCCAGGCTGAGACTCTACTAGCTGGCGTAACATGTCCAGATGCTGCCAGACGAAGCTGTCAGGAGACGTAAAGCCAAAGGAAGCAGATGCGACGACTTCGAAAGTCACCTCTCCGTCAATATCTGCCCATAGTCCAATGCCCGCTTGGGAGGACGAAGAAGGCAAATCTGCCGAAAGAGCTAGCCGGTATCTCTCTGTACTCCCCTGCTGGACTGAAGACTCCTCCTCTGCTGCTGCCTCGGGAGCTACACCTTGAACATCCGCGGGAGGAGAATCAATGAGTAATGGGGTTATCTCTGCAATGGAGGCTGCACCTTCAGCTGCTCTTTCTGGTGATGGGGACAGAGGTGCCTTAGACTGTGTAGGCAGGAATTCGGACTCTGCAGCCACTATGGCAGGAATTGCTAACTCGGGCGCGATTGACATTACTGCGGCCGGTATGAAAGCAGAGCTCCTAGCCGGATCTGCTTCGGCTCTAAGATCTGAAGCCCTAGCAGGGATGACGCTTTCTTCTGCAGCCCCCAAGTCTAATGATGCCAAGTCTGTCGAGGACTGTATCCGCACTGGCACAGGGCGAATGATCTCAGGAGCCCCCGTGCAAGTTAAAGGCAGAAAAGGAACAATAGCCAAATCTACAAGGGAAATGTCCATGAAGGATGTGGAGGTGGCCGAGGTAGCAGCAACAATACTCTGAGACCAAAGCAAAGCGACCTTCAGCACTAAATAAAAGAAACAAATGAAGCAGCATACATGAAGAACAACCCACCTTTGGAGCAGGGTCCGCACCCTCAAAATGGGGCGAAAGAGAAGAAAGCTCCGTGGCCGAAATGGCGAGTGGTGGAGTTATGTCAATCTCAGTATCGAGCCCGGCAAACTCCTCCTGAAATTCTTCCTCAGAGGATGACGCTGATAGTTCGGCGGGTCGAAGAGACGGAACACCTTTCGCAAGTGCAGGAGGGGCTTCTGACTTGGCAATACCTTCCCCTTCGCTGTCGCTGAAATCTACCTCCTCCTCATGGGAGACAGCCTGGGAGCTGCCCGAAGATATTTCCACACTAGCTATATGCTGGGCCGGTACCTCTAAAGCATGGCGGGATGAAGATCGAGTGATTATGCGTCTGGCCGGAATAGTACTCTGCTTTGGCCGAGTCTTGTGACCCTCCTGTGGTCGAGGCAGCTCTTCTGTCATTATCATGGCCTCGGCTTGCTCCCCGACTGCCACTGCTACAAGAAAAGAAAACTTCTGAGAAGTATAGCAAAGAAAACAACGGAAGTATGAAACAAATGGAAAAAGCACATTTACCCTCCTCCTCGCCAGCCGGGGTGGGAGAAGGCAGTCTTGTGTCCGTCTCCACAGGCGCTTCAACCTGCTCCTGGGCTGTATCAGATAAAAAGAAGCTCAGCCTCAAAGAACTCCCTAGGAGATTGGTCAAGATGACAAAGGAAGTTCCAGCTACAAGCTATCACCGTCACCTTCGGCAGATGCCTGTGCGGCCTCCCTCTGAGATGCGAATGCGTCAAATGAAGGGATATCCGGAAGAGGGGTTCCAGCTTCCTTCGCAGTCGAAGCCGACTTCCGGGTCCGAGCAACCTTGGCCTTCTTGGCCTTGGCGACTGCAACCTTCACCACAGAAGGCTTCCTCTTCTTGCCCGGAGGCAGGGGAGTGGTCGTAGGTGCTGCTTCAGGAATTTCAAAGTGGGCAGGTTTCTCAGCTTGAGCAATTATCTTCCTGTAAAGCCCCTGCCGCTTTATGTCTGGTCTATCTGTACGAGACACGAGAAAGGCAGTCATAGTCAACATATGCAAAACATGACAATAAGAAGAAAGAAGCCATGATCAAACAAACAAGGAGCACACCTGCTGGGCCGTCATAAAATGTGGAAAGCGGCCAATACATATAAGCTACCTCCTTTGATCGGGAGGCGGCCTCCTTCACGAGCCAGCATACATCGCCAATAGTCTGACACTTCTCCGTCAGGGCGGCCAAGTCCTTATGGCCATGGAAATCAAGGCAATGAAATAGGCCGAGGTAATCTATGCACCAGGCGTCAACATAATGAAAGAAACAAAAAGCTGCTTATTTAGAATGACAGCTACCGGGCTCTCCACTGTCAGCCCGTGGACATTTAACAGTACAAAAAGCCAGGAGGTGTGCTGATAATATGACTGGGTGCGGTCCTCCCTCCGCACAAAGGTCCTATAAGGATGAAACCTGTCTGTCGGACCCCTCCAAGAAGTAGCCTTCGAAAGTGGTTCCTCCGAGGGGAATGGATACTGCACCTCCAAATGAGTGTCCCCTATGTGGCCCAGCTGTCTCAAGTCTCTGGTGAAAGTGTCCACATCAACTTCAGAAAAGACAGGAGTGGGTAGTTCCGCACCCGCCTCCTTCAAAGACCGGCGGGCAGCGATATAAGCTTCTGCCTCCCTCTGGTGCTGGGAATAAAGCCTCCTCAGATGACCTCGTCAATATCAAATACAGGCCCTGATTGCCGCTTCAAAAAGGAGCGCTCGGCCACATCCCAGAAAGCGCCTCTGCCATCTTTATAAAAATTGGTGCGTATGTTCCACCACTTGATATAGTCTGATGAGACCCGAGGGAGACGATTGGAGACGGTCGGGACCCTGAAAGTTGTGTCTTCCCGACGATGAAAGAAATCCCACCATATCCGACCGTCGCCGGCAATACTGGACCCGTGCTTGGCCCGGCTCTCCAGAGGAAACTGAGCAGTCGATGGAGGGATATGCTGGTCGTAACCAAAATTTCTGCCAAAGCGGAAGGGATAATAGGGCTCCAAAATGAGCAAGCCCCCCTTCCTGAAAACTAATACACTGGGCCGTATGGCCATGGCCCACCTCACCAATTCTGGTTCTAAAAGAGGCCGGGTGGCGGCGACCCCCGAAACAGGATGGACATAAACCTCCACCTCCTCCATTTTACACTCCCTTTGAGGGTCCACCAAGGGAGCTGAACCTGCTGCCAAGCTCCAAAAGTGAATGCTGCCAGGTGCGTCTACAGGCACTCTTATTAGCCTACCCCTCATCTTGAACAGCTGTTCTGAGAAAGGACCAGGTTCAGCGCTAGCGAACTCAATCATACGAGGGAGCAGTGTGTCTGACTGTAAAGTTCTCGGGGCCAGCTCAGGGAAAATGCTGCAAACCCAGGCATTGAAGAAATGAAAGGGACCCACAGTCCTCGAAGAGCGGGGGGTCCGATGTCTATGCAAGTCCCCCAAGGATTTGTAAATTAAACACAGAGCCACTGGGCACAAAGACAATCGCATCCCCCAAGCCATCTGGCAGGCCGGATATATAGCCTCGGGTCTAATAATCGTCTCGTCCCCTTGAGGGAGAGCGAAAGTGCATAGCCAGAAAGTCAAATAGGCCGCACAATGGGTGATGGGATCAACCCCTGCTGGGTTCGGGCCATCCGCGTCTGTCCGGCGCAATGAAGCTGGCAGTGCTGACTTGTAACGGGGGGCCCTGACCTGTTTACCGGAAGTCAGCCCTACGGAAGGAAAGTCTGCGTACCTCAAGGGACCCCCGAAGAAATATTGTATCCACTGCCCCACACGGACTCTCAGTCGGCTGCTCTTTTCCCTGGCTTGATAGCCTTTGGAGGACCCCCTACTGTAGGCCAAACAGATGGACCGGTAAGCTTTCATCAGGTACCGGTATGCATAACCGAAAGAATAGCGGCCCTCTCCATTAGAGGCGTCCTTGATGGAATCATCCAGGCAGACCTCCTCATATGGCTCTCCGTCCATGGGTAGGCCAGAAAGCTGCGATAAACTCCAGAGGTCGAGGGATGTCTCGCCTTCCGCTGTATAGAATGTATTGAACTGCGGGCAGAACACTTCAAGCATACCGCAACACAATCCCCGAGAGACGGGATAGCGGAACCTGGAGGCAAATACACTATGGTATACCCCAGCTCTAACCAATAGAGGGGCATACTCCTTCAAAACATATTCTGTAAACTCCACTGCTCCAACCCTAAAAAGATGGGCGTCTGTCAACTTGGCATCTCCAAACCAGCCGGCAGCCAGCTGATATTTAAACTGAACGGCCAGGCAGTTAAGAACAAATGGCTCGTCTCTATAACCCCACTTCGCAGGCGCCAAAAAGAGTCCGAATGAAGTCTTCTCTCGGTGGACACGGCCGGTGGTATGATCCCACCTTGCAGGGGTGAATTCTGGGGCCCGGGTTAGCATCTTCTTCTCGGGTTCTAAATCGGAGATGCCCAGCACAGCATTCCAGTCCCTCTGTTCACCTGGGAGATATATGGCTCGGGCTCGATAGACAGAACCCTTCATGCTGTCTCTATCGGCAAGTATTGCCGCTTCCACGGAGCGGGCAATAATAACATCCCGCATTCCGCGTACGGTGAAAGTCCGAACAAACGGCAGCAAATGACGATCCTTCGGCAAGTCCGGGCGGTAGTCAGCAGCTCTCCTGAATTCAGCACCCTCCAGGGAAGAATAAATTTCAGCAGTCGATACGGTGTCAGTTTCAGAATCGGAAGATTCGTCGACACTAGCAATCTGGTCATAGCCAAAGCTCAGGCTGTATACATTCAACCAGTTGACTTTGGCCCGAGATATGTCCGGCTGAGCCGATGAACTTGTTCCAACGGCTCCGGAAGATGCAGCAGCAGAACTGGAAGCCATGTCAGCACCTGCAGTCAGAAAAAGACAAGAAAAGAAGCTTCAGAAAGATGAATGGGCATGAAACAATAAGACAAACAAATTCTCAAAAATTTCGGCAGCATCTCCTCTTGTCCGAGGTATGCCCAAAAAAGAATAGGGAGTCACCCACCAAGAGGGAGTGATCCCGAGCATAAGATGGGACTCAATCCCATATATATAGCGAACCTACCCCAAAAAATCGGCAAAGAAGGGGGGGGGGGGAAATGACGCTCTCGGGGGGGGAAGCTCGCAGCTCACCGCCACCGCCAAAGTGAAGAAAGAGAAAGAAGAGGAGAGAATGAGGGACAGCAAGGCTTTCGGCGCCTTAAAAAGGGCCCAAAGCTGAGGGGCTCTCGGCGCGGCCAAATGCGCGCCGAGAACCCCCTCGGCCGAGAGCTCCCGTCGGCCAAAAGGCGCGCCGAGAGCTCCCCGGCCGAGAACCCCCCGTCAGCCAAAAGTCCGCGCCGACAACTCCCAGGCCGAGAACCCCTGTCGGCCGTGAAGCGCGCCGAGAAGCCCATACGCGCCGATATCCTTCGCGCCGGGAGGTCCATGCCGAGAAGCTCCGAAATGCTGGAAATAAAGAAAATACAAAAATGAAGACATCAAAATGAAAGATGGATATGCAAAAGGGTTACTACAGCAACATGATCAAGCTGAAGGACAATGTCAAGGATAAAACTGAGGAATATACCCTCAAATGATGAAGAACACCTGCAGACCCCGTGTCGCTTATTCTGCACTTACGCCGCCCGCAGGTGGGGGGCATTTGTTGACACCTAGAAAATGAACAGGGGTGGAAGCATAACTGAAAAGAAAATCAGGCCAACAGTAGAAGACCACTGATGAAGCTCGTCAACCATTCACCCGGCTAAAGCCTTTGTCGGCCAAAGCTGATGCCCGGTGCCGATGTCATTCAGACGGCAGCGCCGATGAAGCCGCAGTCACTCGACTGATGGGACCTCCCAGCCTTTTAAGAAGAGCTGTACTACTGCTTCGTCCGAGAATCCACGGATGATATGTCAAGGTAAGCCAGATGTCAGCTTACTGATGGATGTAATATGAGATAAAGATGAAACCGGCACCGACAGATAAAGATTGTCAGGGCTCCTACAAAGTCAGAACAGAAGAGCAATCCTCTCCACAGATTACATACCCGGCCGAAGTCTGTCAGACTGAAGCTGATGTCTGGTCTTGTCACCGTTCGGATGACAATGCCGATGAAACATACCCGGTTTTGTCGTCATTCATACGGCAATACTGATTAAACCCCAGTTCGTTCACTGATGGAGCCTCAAAACGATCTCAACAAAGTCATGCCTCTACTAAAGGTGGGCTTTATTCGGTTCTGATGAAGATTAATTCAAAAGAAAGCATGAAGAGAAGCCTAAGGCACGAATGAGGCCTGAAGGCGCTAGATGGGCCGGTCATTTGGGCTCCTGTTAGTGGCGCCGGGAGCCTCAACAGGGGGCTACTTGTCGCGCCGGGAGATGTCTCGAATGGAACTGGCCACACCGACTGCCCTCCGCCGAGAGCACAGAAGGATGAGACCTATATAAACATACCCCCTTTGAAAGAAAAGGGGATCGGAGGATCAGAAGCCAGACCATCGATCAAAAAGAAAGAAAAAGAGAAGAGACCAGAGAGAGAGAGAGCCTCCTCCGCTGAAAAAGAAAGAGAGAAGAGACCCATTCCCAGGGAAGAAGCTCCAGGTGGGCATCCGGGGGAGGGAGAGGAGTCAATGCTCCGCCCTCCCCCATGTTTGTTTTCTCTTTTCTTCTATTTCATGTAATACTTTCGAATCTTATCTCGATTCATGCAATGTAGCCGAAATATCTCGGCATCTGTCTGTTCCCCTTTCCCTCACTCTCTCCCTGTAATCGGTTTGGGTATGGGAATGATGTTTCATATGGGTTTTCTGACTATGTGTCTTCCGTGATGGGCATCATCAAACGAATGGATATATATGTATGATGGGCTGTAGTTTGAGCTTGATTTTTGCTTTTTTCTTAAGCCCTATTGCCATTCTCTGTGTTATTTGTAAATCAATAGCATGATGATCAGTTTCGTCTGTCCTTTCTCTGCCTCGTAGCACTGTTATTGCTCACCCCAAAGCCCGGAACAGATTATTCTTTGGCTGCTGGGATGAAGCCGTGCTGTGCAATGATTGAGGCTTGAGAAACTCCGGGGTTCCAAGCATGTGTGTTTCCTCCGTATATGTCATCTAAGTCTCCTCTGGGGCCAGAGACAGCCATCTCTTGGCTCCCAGGGTGACGAATGACCATATTAAGTTTGTCCCCAAGCTCTGCATGATAACGGCGATGAACAGGGGCATTCAGACTTCGGCCTCCCAGATGCCTCTCAAATCCCAATACTCCTCTGGATTCTAGACCTAATCCAACTCAAAGTGGATGCTTCGGACAGCTCAGAGCCCATAGAGTCCGTCGCTTTCAGCCCAAACCACCATTAAAACCAGAAAACAGAGTACCGTAAGCTTTGTTCTGATCCCGGCGCCCTCATACTTCTCGGATCAACCTACAGTAAATTTGGTGAATAGCTCCCGGCGCCGCTTCTTCAGGCGCCGAGAACCACCAGGATCAGCTCCTCCCCCCTTTTTTCTTTGCGCGCCGGGAGCCCCTATGCCTTGGCTTTCTTCCCCGCGCGCCGGGAGGCCCTCTTTCTTCCTCATGTGCCGAGAGACCCTCCGGGCCATCCTATCAGCGCACCTAGAAACCCGTGCCGGGAGCTCTCTGGCATCCTTGCCATTGGCGCCGAAAAGCCAACCTGTACACCTCAAGTCGTAAAACCTTTGCTACCACTGAAGAAACCCCATAAAAACTCTTGTTATGTCAAGGGATGCCCTGGGCCATCATATGCACCTCGGGGGTGACAATTAATGGGGATAACCCTCCCCTTTTCTACGAGGTTTTCCGGACTCGATCGGCTTTTATAACCTTCCGAGGCAATGGAGCTCTGCCACTGCATAAGCTTCGCTGACCTCTAAAGGGATATCGAAACAGTGCTGCAGGCACGTACATGGTTAGGGGTTCAATACCCCTCTATTTGGCTTTCACCCCGGCATTCCGTGGGTGATCGTCTATCATTCCCTGGCAAATGCTGAGTCCGGGGGAGATGCTGTCAAAATTCTCCCAGGACCACGAAAAGCCGACATTAAGCTGTCCCCGGGACTCTGTATGACACCGGTGACAGGGATCCTCTACGCCTTGGCCTTCCCAAATTCCTCCTCGATCCTGATGTTCTTATAAAGCCCAAGCCTAATCTAGTTCAAACTTTGATGCCCTGACCTATTTTTGACCCCAAAGAAATCCTTCCCCTTGGCATGAATCAATCAGATACCCAAAACAGAGTACCGTAAGCTCTGTTCTGGTCCCGGCGCCCTCACTGCTCTCGGCTCAGCCTACAGTAAACTGGGTGAATAGCTCCCGGCGCCACTTCTTCAGGCGCCGAGAACCCCCAGGGGCAGCTCCTCTCCCTTTCACCTCAGCGCGCCGGGAAGCCCGGGCCGAGAACCTCCAGAGTCCTCTTTGCATCCTCCGCGCCGGGAGACCCCCCCTTGCAGCCTCGTCGCGCCGGGAGCCTTGCTCAACCATCCCGCGCCGAGACCCTCTTCCAGCATTTCTTCCTCGCGCCGGGAAGCCTGCGCCGAAGGCCCTCTCCCCTTTGGCTTCTCTTTGTCGCGCCGGGAACCTAAGTCCTCTCGTCTTGGCGCCGGGAACCCCCAGCCTTCTTGTTTTGGCGCCGGAAGCCCTGGCCTTCCCATTTTTGGGTCGTGCCGAGAGCCTGTGTCCATTCAGAGCGTGCCGAGAGCCCGATCTACCACCCAATGAATTCCAATACCCAAAGCGAACCCACAAAAGGGATATCTGTGGATCACCCGATATGTCCGGGGATAAAATTGAAGGGGAGTCATAACCCCTATGTTCCACCTAACTACAACGGATTTACGAATAACCCTTTTGCTCGGGGGGGTCTTGCCACTGCATGAATCCCGCTAGCTTTTCAAAGGGAAAATCACACATTGCCCCATAGCCCATATGTACACGGGTTGGGAGGTTCGGCCTCTCTAGCTCTCGGCTTTCATCTCGGCATTCCGTGGGTGATAGCCTATTTCCCCCTGGGCATAACCCAGATTAAGAGAAAAGGCCGTCGAAATACCGATCGAAGCTTTAAACCTATATCATGGCCAGGGCTTTGCCTTTCCGTGGTGGATATCTTCTATCTCCTTGTTTCCACCAAGTATAACTGTTTTGAACCGCCAACCACACGATCTAGTCGGTTTCTGTGGTTGATGTTATTATCTTACCCGCCTCCCCGGCCCTGGTATGAAGTTTAAAGTTAAGCATGTGAATATCTGTTTGCCTCTCGAGGCCTCTTACTTTAGCGTTTAATCAAGGGTTGTCCTTCCCTGGAAGGACGTAATTAACGTCATAACGTTCATGGTATGACGGACTTCAGGTCCCGACACGATCACTCACAATCGACTGACCATGTCAGATCGAGCGCACAATGAAATCGTCACACATGTGACTGGCACGCCAATAAATCCATAAATATAAATAAATGAACAAATAATAAAAAAATCCGCGTCCACAACTCCTTGGCCAAGTTCTTCCCCGGTGCACTCTTAGCTAGTCTTAGGAGTGTCTTCCACTCGTTGCTTCTTCTCGGTCTTCCGAAGTTTTATCGAAGGTGTTGTCGCCCTTGGCACGCACCTCAAATTGTCGGGTTCCGCCACTCCATGTGGGCGCATTCCCTGTATCTCCCTTACGCCCCGAGTCAAGGGGAGATGCTGCCGAATTTTTTATTAAAAGTAATGCCATGATAAAAGATAAAGTGAAGTAACTAATGAACAAACGAATAATGATAAGACATCCTAATCAAAACAATGGAACTGTACGAGACTCAGAGGATTGGGCTGCTGAACATGGCCCCGGACTTAACCACTCAATGAAGAATTGAGAACCTGGCCACCCAGAACTCCTCCATATGAACTTCATATGCCAAAAGGGACCCCCTTTTCAGCCCTCACACCAGCCCATCCTTCTCCCTTGGCCTTCAACGGCACACTCTCCACCAGCCTCCAGCGGCACACTCCCTTAGCCTTCAACGGCACACTCTCCACCAGCCTCCAGCGGCACACTCCCTTAGCCTTCAACGGCACACTCTCCACCAGCCTCCAGCGGCACACTCTCCACCAGCCTCCAGCGGCACACTCCCTTGGCCTTCAACGGCACACTCTCCACCAGCCTCCAGCGGCACACTCCCTTGGCCTTCAACAGCACACTCTCCACTAGCCTCCGGCGGCATACTCCCTTGGCCGTCAACGGCATACTCCCTTAGCCTTCAACGGCACTCTCTCCACCAGCCTCCAGCGGCACACTCCAATCAGACCCCACTGTGAGCTGCTCGGGCCCTACCCCAGCTATACCGACTCGGTCCGAACCCACATTGACCTCCCTTCGGCCCTCCGATGGCCCACTCCTCCACATACGCCCTAAGTGCAAATAAGAGAAACACGATAATAATAATCATAAAAAAATATAGATCCAAAAGTACATATAAAAGATGCAATAGAAGAAATAAACCAAATACACATATAAACACATGGCAAACAAAAAAGGGAAATGCGCGCGATAAAAGGTAATAATAATAAAATAATAAAACTACCCAAAAAGGCATAAAGGATAAATAAGCAACTAAAAAAATGAAATGACTAGAACCCGGATAATAATAATAAGAAATAGAAAATGCCACCTAGTAGCCTCGCTTCTCCCCGTGACCCGGTGCAAAAGGAGTAATAATTCCGCCCTCACAGGCTGGTCTTGAGTCTCAGGAATTACCCCGGCATGGCCATGGCCCGACCTTGTTCTGGGCCGACATTCCGATCAAACCAGGCCCGTCCTCCGCCCGGATCCTCTCCGGTCATGACGTGCATCCGGGAGGCATTTGTACGGGTTTGTTTCCGTCGCGTATCTATTACGGACCTTTGTCCAAACATAAAGTGGTCCACGAATGACCGATAAATCTGAATAGAATGAGGCGGCCCTCGTCCTCCCCAAACCCTACGCATGGGAATGTCAATAAGGCCTTCATGGGTCACGCATAGACCTCGGGTCCGTCCCGATTATGATCATCGCCCGACCCGTATCCTCGGCCTACAGTTTGCTCCCTCTGAATACATATTGGTTCCGGGATCTAATCTCGGGACGCTTCCCTGTTGCCCTTTGGCACCGGAAATATTAATGACGCCTACGCAAGTCTTGTTTCGACTGCGGGGGGCCCACCGCAGTATGGTCGAGGCTTGATCTTACGCCGAGCTGACAAACTTTTTGGTTTCTGACCGTTTTAACCGGGATTTAACTGAATGCTTCCAGTTCCTCTGAACAATAAATTTGTCATACCCCGGTATCCATATGTTCCGGTTTTCCCGTGACGATTGCGTCTTTTCTCGAGCCGGACATTCGTCCGAATATTAAATGGTCAGCGTATGACCGACATGATCTCGAATGTTTTCTTTTCACCCTCGTACGAGGACTTCAGCATCTCTTAATAGATTTCTATGCAACTAACTTCCTGGCCATGAGGCCCTGATTCCCGGCGATTAATCAAGGGTGTTCCCCTCTCCGAGGGGATGTAAATGACGACGTAGCCTTTATGGTACGGCGGGTTCTTGTCCCGACACGAACTACACAATCATCTGATTAGTTAGATCGA
The DNA here is from genome assembly GCA_022559845.1 of Amorphophallus konjac. Lineage (NCBI taxonomy): Eukaryota > Viridiplantae > Streptophyta > Magnoliopsida > Alismatales > Araceae > Amorphophallus > Amorphophallus konjac. The sequence continues at coordinate 544,933,366 of CM040121.1, read as the reverse complement.
GCGCACAATAGATTGTCACCTAGGTGACTGGCACGCCCATGCACTTAATAAACGAATAAACCATAGATCTTAATTAATTAATAAAAAGTGCGTCCACAAGTCTGGCACGTCCGGTGGGACACGACCACCCTTCATCTCTTCGCCGGGATTCAGGGCCTCATGGTCCCCTAATAAACAATGTTTGCCTACTTTGATGGATTGCAGGTGCTGTCATCGCCAACCCCATGGGGGGATAAGCCGGACTAGGCGCAATTGCCTTTATGGCCTCGAGGACGCTGCTCCGAAGCATACGCAGCCTCCAAGAATCATGGGGGGGCTGCTATAATAAAAGAGAGAGAAGAGAAAGAGAAAAGAAGGGAGGGGAAATCAGACCCCCTTTTCCGCCATAAGAAAAAGAAGAACAAAAAAAAGAAGAGGAAAGAAGAAAGAAGCAAAAAGGGGAAGAGAAAGAATCGACAAGAGAGGGTTGTATGGCCACGTCCGTCGTGACCCGTGATGAACAAAGATTGCCATTGTGGGGTTGATGCGGTGGAGCGAACCACTCATCCCCTCCCTGAGGGGGTGAGCACTCTCCTGCACACCCACCTTGGTCTATCACGCAAAAGAGAAGAGAAGAAGAGAAAGCACAAGAAGAGAAAGGTTGGCAAGCATTGCTGACCAACATAATAAGAAGAAGGCCGGCATCCCGCCCAGCTCTGGGAGGGCCCAACTCCATGGTGCAACGCCCTGGTCTGTTCCACCTTCCTGCTGCCCTTATCAGGCATAGAACGACCCCTCGAGTGGCTGTTAGAAGATCCAACAAACTACAATTATAGCTTGATAAATTGCCGCTCGCTGTGGGAAATGCTTTATAGTAATGAGGCCAAGCACGCCCACCACTCTCGAAGAGAGCATGCACATACCCAACCATGAGGGATAAGAAGAAGAGATATACTCCGCCATGGGGGCATAAGGAGCAAAAGAATACACCCCGGCTTAGGGGCATTTGAAAAGTTACACCCCGTCAGGGGGCATAGAAGCCACAGAGAATACACCCCGGCTTAGGAGAATACGAAGAGAAATATACCCCACTCTGGGGAAGAAGAAGCAGAAGAATCTACCCCATCTGGGGGCACAACAAGCAGCGGAGAATACACCCTGGCTTAGGGGCATTTGAAGAGAAACATACCCAGCCCGGGGGCACAAGAAACAGAAGAGCACACCCCGCCATGGGGGCACACAAAGAAAAATTCACCCCGCCTCGGGGGCATAAGAAGCAAGAGTTATACCCCGCTTTGGGGGCAACAATACACTCCACTCTGGGGGCACTAGAAGCAGAATACATCCCGTACAGGGGCCATGTGAAGGAAAAGATACCTCGCTCTGGGGCATCAAAAAGTAGCAATTACACCCCACCTTGGGTGCACAAGAAGCAAACATCCCCCAGTGTGTCGGGGCAGAAGAAGAAGAATTCCCCCCGCTTTAGGGCAGAAGAAGCAAAAGATACACCCCAGCTCAGAGGCACATGAAGAGAATACACCCCGGCTTCGGGGCATTTGACGAAGAATTCACCCCGCCCTGGGGGCATAAAGAGCAAACGAATACACCCCGGCTTGGGGATATTTGAAGAAGAGACACACCCCGTCCGGGGGCATAGAAGTCATGAAGAATGCATGCCGTCTTGTGGGGGCACAGAAGCAAAGAGACAGACATCCCACTCTGGGGGTATGTGAAGAGAAATATGCCCAACCTTGCGGGGTAGAAGAAGCAGAACCTACCCCGGCCCAGGGGCATAAGAGGCAAAAAAACACACCCCGCCTGGGGGCACACAAAGGAAGAAACCCACCCCCGCTCTGGGGGCATATGAGACAAAACTATACCCCAATTTAGGGGCATTTGAAGAAGGACTATACCCCGTCATGGGGGCATGAGGAGCAAAGACTATACCCCGCCTGGGGGCACACAGAGAAAGAAACATACCCATGTTGCGCCCCTTGTGCTTTGTTGATGATGTGGTGTTTTAATGATAGCAACATGAATGAGTCACCACATTGTTTTGAATATATCTGATCTATTCTATGGAAGAATGCATGAGTGTGTTCTATCTGATCTGTTATGTGCATGAGTGTGTGCATGAGTGTGCCAGCTCTGTGGGTCGACCCCCCTCTTAGATGGGTCGACCCCCTCAGATTCGCATGTCTATACATTCATTGCATTTGAGCATCTGTATAGTGTTTGGCTAGCAAGTCTATACATCGTCAGGGCTCTTCATGCATGTGCATAGTCTATACATTGTGCATCTCGTTGACAAGTCTGCATATTCATGAACTCTGTACAACCATCCACTTGAAGCATTTCTTCAAGTCTACACAGCCTTTTGCATTGGACTGAAAGTCCATACATTGGCAAGTCTGTACATCGGCCCTGTAGCATGCACGAAGTAAAGTCTATACAGTGGACCGTCTCATTCAGTGTCTCATGCCTTGAAGTCCACACATCGTTTATCAAGCCTAGACATTGCACTGTAGCATGTAGAGCACTAAGTCCATACATTGGACTGTAGCACGCATCTCTGATGTCTATACATTCTCACTCACATTTTCCAAGTCTGTACAGAGTTGTCTTTGCATTGCACGTGTTCTAAGTCTATACACTCTCCTGTGCAATGTCTACACATTCAATTGTTGTGTCTTGCTCAAGTCTGTACAGCCCTTTGGTTGTCAAGTCTATACATTGCTTTCGAATGAAGTCTGTATAGTGGTCTTCACTTGAAGTCTGTACAGCGCCATGTTCATAGTCTTCAAAGTCCATACATTGCACTGTAGATGCTCGAGGTGAAGTCTATACATCCATCAGTGAACTTCCAAGTATGTACATCCGTTTGCCTGATTTCATATTCAAAGTCTGTACATCCTTCTGTTGAAATTCCAAGTCTATACATCGGACTGTTTGAGCAAGTCTGTACAGAGTTTGCCCAGTCTGCTTTTTCAAATCTATACATTCTTACCTTTCCCTACGTTCTGGCCAAGTCTACACATCGTTTGGCTGGCCTCTGCCTCAAAGTCTATACATTCGTTTCTAAGGCAAAGTCTATACATTCCCAGTCTTTACCTACGTTCAGAACTCCAAGTCTATACACGGGTAAAGTCTGCACATTGTGCCTTGAAGCTGTTCAAGTCTATACATTGTCTCGAGCATTCAAAGTCTATACAATGCTATTGAGTGGAAGTCTGTACAGCCGTTGGGTTGCCAAAGTCCATACATTGTGAATCTCAAAGTCTGTACAGACTTTGCCTTGTTCAAATCTGTACATCGCCCCTTTGGCAAGACTATACATTGAAAGTCTACACACTCGATTGCCTTGCCTTGATCAAGTCTGTACAGAGCTTCTTGTTCAATTCTGTACATCGCTCAGTTGGCAAGTCTATACATTGGAAGTATATACATTCCTTTGCCTTGCATCGCTCATCAAGTCTGTACAGCCTTTCTCTTTGCATGTCTGTACATCGTCCATGAAATCTGAACAACGAGCAAGTATGTACATCGCTCATTTGTCTTGGCAAGTCTGCACATCGTTAAGTCTATACTTTGTCCAGTGCATTGCATTCATCAGTCATGAAGTCTATACATTGAGTTGAAGCTGCCTAAGTCCATACACTGGCTACTGTTCTTCAGAGTCTGTACATTGCATACTTTGAAGTCTATACATTGGCTTTGAGCTGAAGTCTATACATTACTTCAGGCTGAGCAAGTCTATACATTGCATGCTCGTTCATTCAAGTCCATACTTTGTTCTGAAGCATGTACAAGTCTGTACATTGTCTGCATGTCGATTGAAATGTCTATACATTACTGTTTGCATTGTAAAGTCCATACATTGAACAATGTCTGCACATTGCATTACACTTCAGCAACTCTATACACTGCTTCAGCTCTGATTCATGAAGTCTATACATCGCTACAGCTTTGTCTTCACATAGTCTGTACAACGCAATTGTCCTGTTGCATGCAGTCTATACATTGCTTCGTCTTCACAAGTCTATACAGCGAAGTCTATACACTGCAATGCATATACTTAAACTGATAATGTGATTCTCTGTCTGACATGCACCCTTCGTGAAGCCTAATGAAGGCACGTGATCCAAGGAAGGACGAGGTGCCCAGATGAGGACACGTGGATGCAGCCCAGCCAGGATGCTGCCAGGTGGTCGAAATGCCTCGGTTCTGGTGAAACTCCTTAGGGCGGGAAATGTGGAGGTCACACGCCCAACCTGCTGCTGTATATATACTAAGCTTCGTCTTCAGATGAAAGTGATCGAGTGTGGGAAAGTATATACAGAGAGTGAGAGATCCACAGAGAAGAAGAAGAAAAGAAAAGCAGCAGAGAGCCACGATCCACAGAGAGAAGGAAAGGAGAAAAGAGCAGAGAAGAAAAAGAGAAAGAGAGAGATAGAGAGCTCTAGCAAAGTGTGAAGAGAAGAAGAAGAAAGAGAGAGAGAAGAGAAGATCAGAGAAGACCGATCCTGCTGGAAGTTGGATCAGATCCACTCCAGTCAGCTCTTAGGAGCCACATTTGTGCTTTCATTATTTACAGCTTTCAGTTGCTGTTGCTACTTGTTTTCGTTTTCATTTTATACTTTCCTTCAAGCTGTTAGTCAGCGATTACAGTGGTGGACTCCACTGGACGGCTAAGCTGTATTGCCCAGCAGTTTGCAGAGGTGTTGCCTCTGGTCGGGTAAGCTGTAATCCCCAGCGTTGCAGTGGAGGATTCCACTGGACAGCAAGCTGTGTTGCTCAGCGGTTGTATGGCAAGCTGTGATGCCCAGCTGTTCAAGCTGTGAGTCAGCGGAATCCACACTCTGGTTTGAGTGTGGGGTGGATGTAGGTCTGCTGGACCGAACCACCTAAAAACCCATTGAGCAGTGGTTTGAATTCTTTGTGTGTTTGGTGCTAGATGAATGCATAGGGTCGAGATAGGTTGATCTTCTATATGCGTTCATTTCATTGATGCGCACACTATATGCTTGACAGTGGTATTGTGTGTTTGTTTGATCTGTCTAATTGCTGCCCACATTAGATGTTTACTTAGGAGCACTCTTCATATTTGTCTACAGGTTCAATAGATGACTGGAGTAGTTTTTCTTAGTTAGTCTTAATGCTTTTATTCCGCAGTTCTGAGCACTAGAATTTTAATTGGGCGAAAGTTTTTTAAAGGGTATTCATTCACCCCCCCTCTGAATACATAGCATCGAACCCAACACTTGGTATCACAGCATGTTGCTGTGCATAGGATCTAACAATCCGCAGCAGATCCTGCTAGCTGTTGGTGCATTTCAGAGAGGGTCTTTTGAGATCGTGTTTTGCTTCACTAACTTGTGCCTTGCTTTGCTCATTTGGCTTTGGTGCGATCTGAGTTGATTCATTTGCTTGCATTGTGTTTGATTAGTGTTCTATTTAGAACTTTTATTCTATCTAAGCATGGAACTCATTGCTGATCCTCCGAAGTTTGAAGGTCTAGGTTTTTACAAGTGGTTTAATGAATTCAGAGAATATGTGATGCAGACTAATCCAGATCTGTGGGTAGTCATTGCTCACAGTCCTTATGGAGTTCCAAAGGATGAATCCCTATGGAAAACTTCAGACAAACGAAAATTCTCTGCAAATCAAAGTGCCCTGAATCTAATCAAAAGGGCGATAAACACTGACAAGTTTCCTTGTGTAGTTGATTGCTGTAGTGCCTCCGAAGTGATCGAGATAATAGCAAGCAGCAGAAGCCAGGGTAAAGCGAAATGTCTCATGGCAAGAGAAGAAGACGAAGACTATGTGGAGGATACTTCGTCACAGGTAAATTCTGACACTGACAATCCTTCTCTGGAAAGCATGATTGCGTTGAATGAGCATTTATTGAATAAATATGATAGACTAAAATCTGAAAAGAGAAAAATAAGTAAAGAAATGTTGCATGAGATCAGAAGTCTGAAAGCTGAAAATGAAAACTTGAAATCTGACATGATTAAAGAAAAAGATGAGTTGAACAGGTTGAAATCTGAAAATGAGAATATTAGAAACAAACTCATTGGTGAAAATAATTCTTGCAAAGCATGTGCCATTCTCGAAGACATGATTAATGATTCTGATTCTGATGACAGTTTTCAAAAAGAATAAATCAAATCTCTAAAAGAAGAAAATACCTACTTGAAAGATCAAAATAAAAAGCTAATGGTTCTTAATACTGTCTTCTCTGAAAGATGGTTGTCAATTGAAAAAGGAAAATCAGTTGTGAAGGAAAATGAGAACAACATTGAAATAATGGTTCAACAAGAAAATGAAACTCTGAAGAATCTGAATGATGCTTTGCAATAGCAGCTGATTGTTTGTGAATCAGAGCTATCCAAGTATGAAATGAGTAGTGCTTCATTGAATTCTGAGATTGAAGATCTAAAAAATTCTATATCAAAATTCATTAAAGGAAAAGATAATTTGAATAAGCTGCTTGGTTCTAAAGTGAATTTTCAGAAACAAGGGATTGGATTTGTGCCTGTGAATGAAAACGATAATGATAAAAGAAAATCAACTGTTTTCGTGAAAAGCTCTGAACATGCTAACTCATCCAACTTCTCAATTTTTCAATTCACTGCTAAGAAGGCTGAAAATTCAGAGATGAAACAGAAAAAGATTCAAAAACAAAAGAAAAATGCTGAATTGAATAAGTCCAAACTTATCCCTGATTTACATGTGCATGCTGCTCACTGCTCACACACACATTCACACTCTCATGAGAATGTCAACTCTGTCAAATAAGTGAATGTGAATAAAAAGGGTAAAGCATGTCACTATTGTGGGAAGGTTGGACATATTATGCATAACTGTGTAGCATTGATAGATGATGAAAGAAATACTATTAGAAAGTATCCTAGAAATCATCTTAGGAAACATTCTACTGATCAGGAAAAGAAAATTCAATGCCATTGCTGTGGGAAGTTTGGTCACATTGCTGCCTTCTGCTGGCATGCTCAGGGAAAGAAAACTAACTCTGGATTTGTTAAATTCCCTGTTAATAAAAACATTGTTGATAGAAAGAAGTTTGGTTCTAAAAGCAAGCACAATGTATGTTTCGAATGTGGTAAGCTAGGCCACAAAGCTGCCAACTGTTGGCTGGCTGATTATGGAAAGAAAAATTTTCATGTTAATAAAAGAAATACTCATGCTCATCCACATGGGCATCATGCTTCTGTTAATTCTATGGCTTCATACTTTAATTGTGGAAAATCTGGCCACAAAGCCTCTGAGTGCTGGGTGGCAGGGTTCAGAAAACAAAATGCCCATGCACATAATAGAAGTTTTAATGTTCATGCACATGAATTTAATGCTCACAATAAGGTGCATAATAGGAACTTAAATTCTGTTGGTTATCATGGTAAGTCTGGTCAATTTGGTTATTCCTTGTCCAGCCATAAGTTGATGGGCTATGATGATAATGCTGCTAAGAGATTGTTCAGAACACCTGTCAGGACTAATGCAGGGCCCAAGGCTGTTTGGGTCACTGCATTATCAAAATGATTGTCTTGCTGCATGTGTGCCTTGGAATGAATAAAGGGGGATTAATAAGTCAAGGCACTCAAGAATGAAACCCCCAAGATCCTACAAATCAGGTCAGTTCTGAACTGTGCTTAAATTCCATTAAATGAAATTGTGAACTTGAAATGATTGCATATCACGTTAACTTGTTGATGCTGGAATTGAATTTTCTGAATTAAGAATTGCACAATCATGTTTATGGTAACTCTCTTCTGTCTAATCTGCATGAATCATATCTGAATGTAAAACTTATATCATGTGATGTGCTTCAATACATTTCATGCATATAGTCAGGGGGAGTCCAACTGTTTTTGATTAATGCATATAGGACTGCTTTGCACTGTATTTATTGCATTACCCTGGTATATCAAATAGTAAGCTACTAAAAGGCAGGGAAATCTGCTTGGAGGTTCTTACTATGTGTGAGATGGTCCTTGAGACCAAGTTCTCTTCCAAGTACCAATGGGCATGGCCCATATAGAACAGTGTACTGCATATCATCAATTTGAAGAAAATTAAATTTGAAAAGAAATGATTCATTGCATATCATGCATTTTGTCAGGGGGAGCTTGTTTGCTGTTGCTTGGTCATCATGCTCTCCTTATCAGAATTGTTGCATACTTCTCATATGAAGGGCAGTGCATATCATAAATTTTTTTTGAAAAACCTAAAAAGAAATTTCATTGCATCTAGACAGGGGGAGCATTTAGAATTGGTGTTTTGATTGTCACATCCTGAACACCTCTTGTCTAATAATTGATCAACTCTCATCTGATGTCATATTTCTCTCTCTTGAAAAAGGATTCTGCCTTCTATTTGTTGAGCTGTTAAAGAAGAGTTTCTTTCAACTCCCTTCATGATACTATCTGTTAGCTGATCTGTCACGCCCCGGGCCGATAGCAGCGGAACGTGTCGTTTGCTCGGAACATGGCAGTTAAACAGTCGTGAATGATCAAGAGCAATCGCATAAGACCAAGATAATTTCGAACAACAATAGAAATTTATATTTCTATTATAAATCTCTTACAAGAACTTGTTTTCCAACTTGGAGATTTCAACACAATGGAAAGGAAGATAACGACATACTAACATACGTTAGACAAGCTGACTGAATAAGAGACGCCAAGCTGACTTAGCTAGACAACACTATCTAGACTCAAGAAAGATAAAAGACTCGGGTTCACTAGTTTCCGAAGCTCGCTTGCACACTTGTCCCGCCCGTGTGAGTCTCAGTCTTGCTAGCCACCTGATTACCTGAAAATGTTAGAATAAAACGGAGTGAGCGAACGCTCAGTAGGAAATTATATCTCAAGAACTAGCAATGGGTTTAAGTAATTACAAGTTTTCACATGTTTATGCAATAGGGCTATGCATGTATAAATAACTGAGCAAGTGAAATAAACTGATCAATAGAATAACACGTCGTGCAAAACATCCAAGCGAGTATTAATCAAGAAGTATTCATGAGAGACTTTATAGATTATTGGCTATTTCACGCAAGTACATTGCCCGTGTCGGGCCACGCTAGTAAAGTCACGCAAGTCAAGTCACGTACGCAAGAAAAGAGAGATCGTGGAATGCCAAAGATCAAGATAAAGAGTACTCCGGTGCAATGCTAGACACCGTTATCATTAAAACTCCCATGGGCACTAGTACTTTCGGGCGCTCCTCCCAGGACCAGATCGGGCCCTATATGCACAGCATTCATGATAGATCTAGACATCCACGATAGTTTATAGCCAATAAGGAGTTCCAAGAACAAGCTTTAATTAGGATGATAAGATAAGATTTTCATGGAATTCAAGGGCAAGACCCTTGAGTAAGGACATACTGGCGATAAAATCCACGCAAAGCATATAAATCATGACATGTCGATAAACTGGGTGGAATTGGTTCCCTAACCGGGTACCATGACAAATAAGTGCCCATATGTAGATGGTCACTCCTTTATATAGAATTGTGATCTACAAGCACAGCATGTTAATAACATGAGGTCCACAAGAATCATCATAACAAAATTGATATAGAATTGGGGTCTACAATAACATCTCATTGATGGCATGTTTTCCCCCATTCCTTAAGATAGTTCTCATATCATACATATAGTATAACATGAGGGCCGGTATACCATGTTTCATTAGAGTGACATGGTAAAGATTGTGTAATGGGTTTTTAGGGTACAACCAGCTCAGTCGACCTTGAGGGAATCCAAGGTACGAGGAGTCTTACGGAGGTCTCTATGACTAACTCGCTAGTCCAAAGGAACGGAATGTCCAATGGAGAGCTTGTATGTCAATGAGAGTTGAGTGTGATCGATGAATCAACATGAAACGTGGGACTATACTCACGGAGTGGAGAATAGTGCCGATATATATATATATATATGTATAATATGAAACCATCGGTAATAGAATCAGGATAAAATCAGTTTACAGTAAAATAACGACTTAAGTAAGGTCGTGTATTGAATGATTAACGCCTAACAGAAGGGCGTTTACATGTATTGCCAATTTGCAGAATTTCCATTATTTCATTAATTTATCAAAAACACGCCTTTCCTGGGGGCGTTTCTTCAAAGTTGACGACTGCAGAGGCAGGCGTCTCATCATTTACATATTCGACAGGATATAATTATTCTCAGAAATTTATCAAAAACGCGCCCTTGGAAGGGGCGTTACTTTCTAATTCCATTTTACAGAATATGTGAATTTCAGGATTTTAGCAGATACACGCCCTAGGAAGGGGCGTTACTTTTCAAATTCACGCCTTGTACTGGGGCGTTAGAATATGGAAAACGACTTTGTCCAAGTCGTGAATTTCAAGGGATTTACGATATTTTAATAAATAATATTTCGAGAGACAGGAGACATGTCATGGCAGTAAAATTTAACAGGAATTCACAGAGTCATGCAAGATATTAAAAATCAATATTTCATATGTATTGTAATTTTTAAACAGGATCAATTATTAATCACATGCGATTCTTATGAAATTAACGCCTGCGTAGAGGGCGTCAAATATTAAATTGACGACCACTAGCATGGTCGTTTCTTTTAAATTAGCGCCCTAATCAAGGGCGTTTCTTTCAAAATATTTCAGAAAACGCATGAAAACTATAATAATCATATGCATGACATGCTTATATATATATATATCTTGCATTAATTTCATTTGGGCTACAGTAACTTGAGAAAACCTACCTTATGATTTTGGATGAATGAAGCCTCGCGTAGGGCTCTGATAAGAGGATAGTACTCTGTTTAAAACAGAGTTTTTCTTCGAAGAAAGAGGAAGATGATGCTGCTTCTGGAGGATGTGGTGGTGAAGAAAAACGATCACAGGAATAAGACCTCCTTCGCTGTATGCAGAGGAAGATAAAAGACTCCTTCAGGTTGTAGGCAACTGCTGGTTGAAGAAATAAAAGGATGAAGAACCTTTAATATGCTTCAACCGAAAGCATGATAGAAACAAGAAAGAACATTACCTTGTTCTTTCTCGTATGCAGATCTTCTCAACCTATATAGAAGAGAAAGAGATGAAGGAACGTTAATTCTTTATGCAATCGAAGCAGAGAACAAAGGGGAATAAGAAGAACTGTTTGTTCTTCACGTACCGTAGCAGACGAGCGAATCAAATAGTTTTAGGGCTTGGGTAATCAAGGGTATTTATAGGATTTTTGAGGGTCCTATTAGGGTTAGAGTTTGATTGGAAGTAATGCTTCCAATATAGAGTCCTTACCCTAGTAGACACTTACTAGATTAGCATAATCCTTCCCTGGATAAGTTCCTGGGTCGAACGGAAGTGGAAATGAAATTGACGCCTTGTCATAGGGCGTTTCTTAAAGACACGCCCAGTGGAGAGGCGTTTCTTGTTTAAAACACGCCCAGGAAAGGGGCGTTTATCTTACTTGCCCTATTTGGTGTTTGGAATTTGACGCCATGTGGTGAGGGCGTCCTTTCTTGAATCACGCCTTGTTTAAGGGCGTGTCTAATTTAAATAGCGCCTTTATCAGAGGCGTTATTTCATTTTGTTTTATTTATCTATTTATTTAATTTATTTAAAATCTTTATTTTTAATAATATTTTATCAGGGTTGCTATATTTCTTCCTTCTAATAAAAGTATAATGTAATAAATGTGAATATTAAATTTTTTAAATTATTAATAAAATACTAATTGATGTTTTCTTCAAGATTTAATGATTCTTAATTCAAATAAAATGGTATTATGCATTAAATGCCTTACTTAAAAATAACATGTTATTCCTAAAATTATGATAATACAATGGTAGGGTTCATGAGTTCTTTTTGTGAGATTTCTCAGGATGTCAGGGGGTCGTGTACCGAGTCTGGCCTTGATTATTTACGTTGTATTATATTTATTTATATTGCATTATATATTCATAAACATATTTGTTACTTTCTAACCCTCATATACCTATTAATAATTCGTATGTATATAGGGATTTTATTCCTCATAATTTGTTTAACTTTTATTAGTCTTTGTCCTAGGTATCAGAGGCAGGTTCGATCTGAGCAACCATATAGGAATATCGCTTGACCATTTATTTATTTGAATAAATTTTTAATTAACATTATATACTTATAAGAGTAGGTATATCATTATGTATATTTTTATTCCTGTTCCAAAAATTACCGGGCGTTACACCCTCCCCCACTTAAGAGAATTTGGTCCCCAAATTCACATCAACTTCCATTCCTAATAGAGAACTAGCTATAACTTATTACGAGCATAAGAAATCTTCAGAATGAAAAAGGGCTAGTTGAGGATTACGGTTGAGGGATACCTTTCGCATCTTTTCCTTTGGCAAGTTTGGTTAAATCTTGAACTCCTTTTGGAGGCTTCTTGGGGCATTCCGCTATCTTGTGATCTAACTTCCCGCAACGCAGACATGCTCCCGAACTCCACCAACACTCCTTCGATTTGTGACCATATCTGCCACAAGATTTACACTTATCTTGCGATTGATCCGCCTGAGTTTTTCTCTTATTACACTTCTTACATTTCTGGCATTTCTCACACCTTTGTGAAATATCTTCCTCATTTATTCTTTTCTTGGTAACGGCGAAACTTTCGGAGTTATTTGTTTGATCTTTCCCTTCAACTCTTTCTTTTTCTTCCACTACTTTCTCTAGTTCTTGAACTCTCCTGACAAGGCTCGCGTAAACTTGGACATCCACCAAGATCATTTCATGAACAAGGCTCGACTTAGAGGCTTCCATTTTATCTAGGTTCCTGCAAGGATGAGTGGAGGGATAATTTATTGACTCAAGATTTAGTGTTAATGAAATGTAAATACTTTATCTTTCTTTTATAACTTTAACCTCAAGTTCTACCCATCTCTCACGGAATTCCTATAGGACGACTGACAAGGATACTCAACCTATAACCTGGATTTAACAATCTAAGGATTTTGAAAGCGGAAACTCTAATATAACTGACAAGGATACTTGACCTATCATTGAAACTTTAATGATTGTGAAAGTTGAAGCTATGATATGACCCACAAGGATAACCTATCCTTAGGACCAAATTACTGGAGGATATGAAAGCTGAAGCTCTGATATGACAGACAAGGATACTTAACCTGGAGGATATGAAAGCCGAAGCTCTGATACCACCTCTGTCACGCCCCGGGCCGATAGCAGCGGAACGTGTCGTTTGCTCGGAACGTGGCAGTTAAACAGTCGTGAATGATCAAGAGCAATCGCATAAGACCAAGATAATTTCGAACAACAATAGAAATTTATATTTCTATTATAAATCTCTTACAAGAACTTGTTTTCCAACTTGGAGATTTCAACACAATGGAAAGGAAGATAACGACATACTAACATACGTTAGACAAGCTGACTGAATAAGAGACGCCAAGCTGACTTAGCTAGACAACACTATCTAGACTCAAGAAAGATAAAAGACTCGGGTTCACTAGTTTCCGAAGCTCGCTTGCACACTTGTCCCGCCCGTGTGAGTCTCAGTCTTGCTAGCCACCTGATTACCTGAAAATGTTAGAATAAAACGGAGTGAGCGAACGCTCAGTAGGAAATTATATCTCAAGAACTAGCAATGGGTTTAAGTAATTACAAGTTTTCACATGTTTATGCAATAGGGCTATGCATGTATAAATAACTGAGCAAGTGAAATAAACTGATCAATAGAATAACACGTCGTGCAAAACATCCAAGCGAGTATTAATCAAGAAGTATTCATGAGAGACTTTATAGATTATTGGCTATTTCACGCAAGTACATTGCCCGTGTCGGGCCACGCTAGTAAAGTCACGCAAGTCAAGTCACGTACGCAAGAAAAGAGAGATCGTGGAATGCCAAAGATCAAGATAAAGAGTACTCCGGTGCAATGCTAGACACCGTTATCATTAAAACTCCCATGGGCACTAGTACTTTCGGGCGCTCCTCCCAGGACCAGATCGGGCCCTATATGCACAGCATTCATGATAGATCTAGACATCCACGATAGTTTATAGCCAATAAGGAGTTCCAAGAACAAGCTTTAATTAGGATGATAAGATAAGATTTTCATGGAATTCAAGGGCAAGACCCTTGAGTAAGGACATACTGGCGATAAAATCCACGCAAAGCATATAAATCATGACATGTCGATAAACTGGGTGGAATTGGTTCCCTAACCGGGTACCATGACAAATAAGTGCCCATATGTAGATGGTCACTCCTTTATATAGAATTGTGATCTACAAGCACAGCATGTTAATAACATGAGGTCCACAAGAATCATCATAACAAAATTGATATAGAATTGGGGTCTACAATAACATCTCATTGATGGCATGTTTTCCCCCATTCCTTAAGATAGTTCTCATATCATACATATAGTATAACATGAGGGCCGGTATACCATGTTTCATTAGAGTGACATGGTAAAGATTGTGTAATGGGTTTTTAGGGTACAACCAGCTCAGTCGACCTTGAGGGAATCCAAGGTACGAGGAGTCTTACGGAGGTCTCTATGACTAACTCGCTAGTCCAAAGGAACGGAATGTCCAATGGAGAGCTTGTATGTCAATGAGAGTTGAGTGTGATCGATGAATCAACATGAAACGTGGGACTATACTCACGGAGTGGAGAATAGTGCCGATATATATATATATATATGTATAATATGAAACCATCGGTAATAGAATCAGGATAAAATCAATTTACAGTAAAATAACGACTTAAGTAAGGTCGTGTATTGAATGATTAACGCCTAACAGAAGGGCGTTTACATGTATTGCCAATTTGCAGAATTTCCATTATTTCATTAATTTATCAAAAACACGCCTTTCCTGGGGGCGTTTCTTCAAAGTTGACGACTGCAGAGGCAGGCGTCTCATCATTTACATATTCGACAGGATATAATTATTCTCAGAAATTTATCAAAAACGCGCCCTTGGAAGGGGCGTTACTTTCTAATTCCATTTTACAGAATATGTGAATTTCAGGATTTTAGCAGATACACGCCCTAGGAAGGGGCGTTACTTTTCAAATTCACGCCTTGTACTGGGGCGTTAGAATATGGAAAACGACTTTGTCCAAGTCGTGAATTTCAAGGGATTTACGATATTTTAATAAATAATATTTCGAGAGACAGGAGACATGTCATGGCAGTAAAATTTAACAGGAATTCACAGAGTCATGCAAGATATTAAAAATCAATATTTCATATGTATTGTAATTTTTAAACAGGATCAATTATTAATCACATGCGATTCTTATGAAATTAACGCCTGCGTAGAGGGCGTCAAATATTAAATTGACGACCACTAGCATGGTCGTTTCTTTTAAATTAGCGCCCTAATCAAGGGCGTTTCTTTCAAAATATTTCAGAAAACGCATGAAAACTATAATAATCATATGCATGACATGCTTATATATATATATATCTTGCATTAATTTCATTTGGGCTACAGTAACTTGAGAAAACCTACCTTATGATTTTGGATGAATGAAGCCTCGCGTAGGGCTCTGATAAGAGGATAGTAGTCTGTTTAAAACAGAGTTTTTCTTCGAAGAAAGAGGAAGATGATGCTGCTTCTGGAGGATGTGGTGGTGAAGAAAAACGATCACAGGAATAAGACCTCCTTCGTTGTATGCAGAGGAAGATAAAAGACTCCTTCAGGTTGTAGGCAACTGCTGGTTGAAGAAATAAAAGGATGAAGAACCTTTAATATGCTTCAACCGAAAGCATGATAGAAACAAGAAAGAACATTACCTTGTTCTTTCTCGTATGCAGATCTTCTCAACCTATATAGAAGAGAAAGAGATGAAGGAACATTAATTCTTTATGCAATCGAAGCAGAGAACAAAGGGGAATAAGAAGAACTGTTTGTTCTTCACGTACCGTAGCAGACGAGCGAATCAAATAGTTTTAGGGCTTGGGTAATCAAGGGTATTTATAGGATTTTTGAGGGTCCTATTAGGGTTAGAGTTTGATTGGAAGTAATGCTTCCAATATAGAGTCCTTACCCTAGTAGACACTTACTAGATTAGCATAATCCTTCCCTGGATAAGTTCCTGGGTCGAACGGAAGTGGAAATGAAATTGACGCCTTGTCATAGGGCGTTTCTTAAAGACACGCCCAGTGGAGAGGCGTTTCTTGTTTAAAACACGCCCAGGAAAGGGGCGTTTATCTTACTTGCCCTATTTGGTGTTTGGAATTTGACGCCATGTGGTGAGGGCGTCCTTTCTTGAATCACGCCTTGTTTAAGGGCGTGTCTAATTTAAATAGCGCCTTTATCAGAGGCGTTATTTCATTTTGTTTTATTTATCTATTTATTTAATTTATTTAAAATCTTTATTTTTAATAATATTTTATCAGGGTTGCTATATTTCTTCCTTCTAATAAAAGTATAATGTAATAAATGTGAATATTAAATTTTTTAAATTATTAATAAAATACTAATTGATGTTTTCTTCAAGATTTAATGATTCTTAATTCAAATAAAATGGTATTATGCATTAAATGCCTTACTTAAAAATAACATGTTATTCCTAAAATTATGATAATACAATGGTAGGGTTCATGAGTTCTTTTTGTGAGATTTCTCAGGATGTCAGGGGGTCGTGTACCGAGTCTGGCCTTGATTATTTACGTTGTATTATATTTATTTATATTGCATTATATATTCATAAACATATTTGTTACTTTCTAACCCTCATATACCTATTAATAATTCGTATGTATATAGGGATTTTATTCCTCATAATTTGTTTAACTTTTATTAGTCTTTGTCCTAGGTATCAGAGGCAGGTTCGATCTGAGCAACCATATAGGAATATCGCTTGACCATTTATTTATTTGAATAAATTTTTAATTAACATTATATACTTATAAGAGTAGGTATATCATTATGTATATTTTTATTCCTGTTCCAAAAATTACCGGGCGTTACATGATCAGTCTGAATTCCAGACTCAGCTACTGTGTGTTGATGTTCACTCTTCTGAAATATTTCTCTACTGGTGATTTACTCTTGCACCAGCTTATACTCATCTTTCACATTCTTCTCAGCTGGTGTAACTGAATTGTTTCTACTATTGATTGTTGGTTGTTGAATTTATTGTTCTGATCTGAGAAACTTATGCTGCATGTCATGCAATTCAGTCTGAGAAATTGATAGAAACTCTTATCATATAGGTTTAAGAATTATCACTGAATCAGACTGATATAAGATTAATGTATTCTCAGATTTGTAGTTAAATGAATTGAAAATATCTGAATGATAAGGTTTAATAAATTTTAACCACTTGTGTCATGTAAACCTTAGACTCTCTCATCAGATATTTGAAAATTTGAATTCAGGGCTACTTTGGTTAAGATGCATATAGTGTGTATTGTTGTTAAACATTAACTTGAAAAATGTTGACTAAATGAAAAATTATGAATTCAGAGCAATGACTCGGTCACCGAAAAACTGAGCTCTTTATCAATGAAATAAAGTAACTCATGTCATGAGGTGCCATAGTTATTTCTGATAAAAATTTAGTGAAACAAAACCTGACAGAGCAATGGCTTATTTGTGTTGAGTAACTGGGGAGTTTGGCCTCTGATCAAGGTGTCTTCTCATGTAAAAAGACACTCATATTGCTAACTCTGTTCTCAAAGTAAGAGGCAATGACAGTTATCACACTGAGTAACTGGGTCACTTCACCTGAGACGTGTTGTGCCTCATGTAAAAAGGTGTTGATCAACCTAAATTGCTCAGGAAAAATATAATGTGCTTCAAATGAAATTATCTTGAAAAATCTGTCAACTCATGTTCTTGAAAAAGTGTTTAACTTCAGTACTAATATGTGTATCTTTCAAAGGTGCTATTGAGATCATATGTGTAAGATAAAAGATGATTGATTTTGAGTGTTATCTGAATATTTGGTTCACCTTTATTAAAACTTGGATTCAGATATGAGTATTGAGTTTAATTTGACAAATTTGGTATACATCAAAATTAAATCAGATTAGTTAAGTTACCACTTCATAACCCTTTATGATAGAAGAGTCTACACCTTTTAAGACTTATTGAAGTGATATATGCATTAAAATCTCTCATGATCAGATTTTCCAGATAGCCTGATCAGATTCAGTCTGATTATTCATTGAGATGTCTTGTGATGATTGTTGTCTATTGTTGCCCTTCTATCATCAATCATTTTACTCTCCACACTGTTAGAATCTTCCATCTTGTTCTGCAATAAGTTCTGATTCTAGGTCTTTTTACCTGTTTCATTCTGTTCATGCATATGTGACTTATTGCATATGTGGTCTTTTCACCAGAATTCAGATTCTTTGTAATGGCTGATTTCAGATTGATTTATTGGATAACCAGAGTCCATTCCTGTGCTTCAAGGGGAGTTATGGTTTATTTGCATCTAAGGGGAGAGTAGTCAATCATGTATGTTGATAGGGGGAGAGATGTTTCATTATCATAAGGGAGATCTTCATTTTAATGAACCATGATTCATTCTCTGAATTTATGTGCTGTCTTTGTGTGCTGCATTTGACTCTCAAACCATTTCCCTTCTTTTTACTTATGTCAAAGGGGGAGAATACTTTGATGAGTCAGTGTGACTCATTATGTTGCCATCATCAAAAAGGGGGAGATTGTTGTGCCCCTTGTGCTTTGTTGATGATGTGGTGTTTTAATGATAGTAACATAAATGAGTCACCACATTGTTTTAAATATATCTGATCTATTCTGTGGAAGAATGCATAAGTGTGTTCTATCTGATCTGCTATGTGCATGAGTGTGTGCATGAGTGTGCCAGCTCTGTGGGTCGACCCCCCTCTTAGATGGGTCGACCCCCTCAGATTCGCATGTCTATACATTCATTGCATCTGAGCATCTGTATAGTGTTTGGCTAGCAAGTCTATACATCGTCAGGGCTCTTCATGCATGTGCATAGTCTATACATTGTGCATCTCGTTGACAAGTCTGCATATTCATGAAGTCTGTACAGCCATCCACTTGAAGCATTTCTTCAAGTCTACACAGCCTTTTGCATTGGACTGAAAGTCCATACATTGGCAAGTCTGTACATCGGCCCTGTAGCATGCACGAAGTAAAGTCTATACAGTGGACCGACTCATTCAGCATCTCACGCCTTGAAGTCCACACATCGTTTATCAAGCCTAGACATTGCACTGTAGCATGTAGAGCACTAAGTCCATACATTGGACTGTAGCACGCATCTCTGATGTCTATACATTCTCACTCACATCCTCCAAGTCTGTACAGAGTTGTCTTTGCATTGCACGTGTTCTAAGTCTATACACTCTCCTGTGCAATGTCTACACATTCAATTGATGTGTCTTGCTCAAGTCTGTACAGCCCTTTGGTTGTCAAGTCTATACATTACTTTCGAATGAAGTCTGTACACTGGTCTTCACTTGAAGTCTGTACAGCGCCATGTTCATATTCTTCAAAGTCCATACATTGCACTGTAGATGCTCGAGGTGAAGTCTATACATCCATCAGTGAACTTCCAAGTATGTACATCCGTTTGCCTGATTTCATATTCAAAGTCTGTACATCCTTCTGTTGAAATTCCAAGTCTATACATCGGACTGTTTGAGTAAGTCTGTACAGAGTTTGCCCAGTTTACTTTTTCAAGTCTATACATTCTTACCTTTCCCTACGTTCTGGCCAAGTCTACACATCGTTTGCCTGGCTTCTGCCTCAAAGTCTATACATTCGTTTCTAAGGTAAAGTCTATACATTCCCAGTCTTTACCTACGTTCAGAACTCCAAGTCTATACACTGGTAAAGTCTGCACATTGTGCCTTGAAGCTGTTCAAGTCTATACATTGTCTCGAGCATTCAAAGTCTATATAACGCTGTTGAGTGGAAGTATGTACAGCCGTTGGGTTGCCAAAGTCCATACATTGTGAATCTCAAAGTCTGTATAGACTTTGCCTTGTTCAAGTCTGCACATCGCCCCTTCGACAAGACTATACATTGAAAGTCTATACACTCGATTGCCTTGCCTTGATCATGTCTGTACAGAGCTTCCTTGTTCAAGTCTGTACATCGCTCAGTTGGCAAGTCTATACATTGGAAGTATATACATTTCTTTGCCTTGCATCGCTCATCAAGTCTGTACAGCCTTTCTCTTTGCATGTCTGTACATCGTCCATGAAGTCTAGACAACGAGCAAGTATGTACATCGCTCATTTGTCTTGGCAAGTCTGCACATCGTTAATTCTATACTTTGTCCAGTGCATTGCATTCATCAGTCATGAAGTCTATACATTGAGTTGAAGCCTGCCTAAGTCCATACACTGGCTGCTGTTCTTCAGAGTCTGTACATTGCATACTTTGAAGTCTATACATTGGCTTTGAGCTGAAGTCTATACATTGCTTCAGGCTGAGCAAGTCTATACATTGCATGCTCGTTCATTCAAGTCCATACTTTGTCCTGAAGCATGTACAAGTCTGTACATTGTCTGCTTGTCGATTGAAATGTCTATACATTGCTGTTTGCATTGTAAAGTCCATACATTGAACAATGTCTGCACATTGCATTACACTTCAGCAACTCTATACACTGCTTCAGCTCTAATTCATGAAGTCTATACATCGCTACAGCTTTGTCTTCACATAGTCTGTACAACGCAATTGTCTTGCTTCATGAAGTCTATACATTGCTTCGTCTTCACAAGTCTATACAGCGAAGTCTATACACTGCAATGCATATACTTAAACTGATAATGTGATTCTCTGTCTGACATGCACCCTTCGTGAAGCCTAATGAAGGCACGTGATCCAAGGAAGGACGAGGTGCCCAGATGAGGACACGTGGATGCAGCCCAGCCAGGATGCTGCCAGGTGGTCGAAATGCCTCGGTTCTGGCAAAACTCCTTAGGGCGGGAAATGTGGAGGTCACACGCCCAACCTGCTGCTGTATATATACTAAGCTTCGTCTTCAGATGAAAGTGATCGAGTGTGGGAAAGTATATACAGAGAGTGAGAGATCCACAGAGAAGAAGAAGAAAAGAAAAGCAGCAGAGAGCCACGATCCACAGAGAGAAGAAAAGGAGAAAAGAGCAGAGAAGAAAAAGAGAAAGAAGAGAAAGAGAGAGATAGAGAGCTCTAGCAGAGTTTGAAGAGAAGAAGAAGAAAGAGAGAGAGAAGAGAAGATCAGAGAAGACCAATCCTACTGGAAGTTGGATCAGATCCACTCCAATCAGCTCTTAGGAGCCACATTTGTGCTTTCATTATTTACAGCTTTCAGTTGCTGTTGCTACTTGTTTTCGTTTTCATTTTATACTTTCCTTCAAGCTGTTAGTCAGCGATTGCAGTGGTGGACTCCACTGGACGGCTAAACTGTATTGCCCAACGGTTTGCAGAGGTGTTGCCTCTGGTCGGGTAAGCTGTAATCCCCAGCGTTGCAGTGGAGGATTCCCCTGGACAGCAAGCTGTGTTGCTCAGCGGTTGTATGGCAAGCTGTTATGCCCAGCTGTTCAAACTGTGAGTCAGCGGAATCCACACTCTGGTTTGAGTGTGGGGTGGATGTAGGTCTGCTGGACCGAACCACCTAAAAACCCATTGAGCAGTGGTTTGAATTCTTTGTGTGTTTGGCGCTAGATGAATGCATAGGGTCGAGATAGGTTGATCTTCTATATGCGTTCATTTCATTGATGCGCACACTATATGCTTGACAGTGGTATTGTGTGTTTGTTTGATCTGTCTAATTGCTGCCCACATTAGATGTTTGCTTAGGAGCACTCTTCATATTTGTCTACAGGTTCAATAGATGACTGGAGTAGTTTTTCTTAGTTAGTCTTAGTGCTTTTATTCCGTAGTTCTGAGCACTAGAATTTTAATTGGGCGAAAGTTTTTTAAAGGGTATTCATTCACCCCCCCCTCTGAATACATAGCACCGAACCCAACAACCCCCGCCTTGTGGGGGGCATCAGAAGCAAGGACTCCACCCCGCCTCAGGGGGCGTAAGAAGCGAAAGATATACCCCACCCTGGGGGCACAAGAAGTAAAACACACCCCACCTTGGGGGCGTAAGAAGCCGAGAACATACCCCGCCACGGGGGCATTAGAAGCAGAATGCATCCCCGCCCCGAGGGCATATGAAGCAACGTACACCTCGCCTTGGCAGCATATGAGGCCAAGAAGCATGCCCCGGCTCGACAGCGTAAGAAACAAAGGATATACCCCGTGCCGGGGGCATATGAAGCGAAACACACCCCGTCTTGAGGGGCGCAAGAAGAAGAAGGACTCACCCCGTGGGGGGCATCTGAAGTAACAGCACACCCCGCCTCGGGTGCACAAGAAGCTAAGCTCACCCCGCATGGGGGCATGTAGGGCACAGCTACGCCCCGACTCATGGGCACTCGGAGAGGAGTCCACCCCGGCTTAGGGGCACAAGAAGCAAAACATGCCCCGTTCGGGACATAGAAGCCATAAGAGAATACACACCCGCCCAAGGGGCGCTTGAAAAAGAAACATACACCCCGATCTGGGGGCATAAGAAGCAGAAGAATCCACCCCGACCTGGGAGTATGGGAAGAAATAGAGTTGCACCCCGGCTTAGGGGCATTCGAAGAAGAAATGTACCTCGCCATGGGGGCGGATGAAGCAAAAGAAACACGCCCCGCATGAGGGGTATGAAAACAAGAATTTACACCCTGCCTGGGGGCATAGAAATCATGAAGGATATACCCCCGCCACAGGGGCGCATGAGGAGAACCCATCCCGCCTCGGGAGCGCAAGAAAGAGAAGAATACACCTTGGCATGGGGGCTTTAAAGAAGAAACACACCCCCTCCATGGGAGACAAAGCTACACCTCGACTCAGGGGTATCTGAAGAGAGAGCACCCCGCCACGGGGTCATAAGAAGCAAAAGAATACACCCTGACCTGGGAACATATGAAAAACATCTACCCCGTTCCGGGGGCACAAAAAAGAGATACACTCTGCCCTTGGCGCATAAGAAGAAGAAGCATCTACCCCCGCCCGGGGGCACATAAGCGAAGAGGCATACATCCCGATCTGGGAGCACATGAAGAGAGGTATACTCCTCTCAAGCAGCATTTGAAGAGACAACATACCCTGCTCCGGGGGCACAGAAGCCGTAAAGGGACGACATACATCCCGTGCCAGGAACATATGAAGAGAAGTTTACCCCGGCTTAGGGGCATAAGAAGCAGCAGAACCCACCTCCGCCATGGAGGCATAAGGAGCCAAGACTTCACCCCGCCGTGGGGGCGTAAGAGGCAAAGACTCTGCCCCGTGCAAATCTGCCCTACATGGGGGTATAAGAAGCAGAAGACACACCCCGCCTGGGGGCACAGAAGCCATCCAGAATATACCCCGGCTTAGGAGAATATGAAGAAGAAACGTACACCCCGCCTGGGGGCATTGAAGCCGTAAAGAGTACATCCCGCTCTGAGGGCACATGAAGAGAATATACCCCGACCCAAGGGGCATATAAAGAAAGCTATACCCCGGGTTAGGGGCATGTGAAGAGAAATATCCCTCAGGCCTAGAAGCACAAGAAGCGTGAAGCACACCCTGACTTAGGGGCACTCGAAGAGAAACATACCCCACTCGGGGGCATAAGAAGCAAGGAATTTACACCCCATCTAGGGGCACAGAAGCCATGAGAAACACACCCCGTCTGGGGGCAAAGAAGAAAAGCTACACCTCAACCTGGGGGCATGTTAAGAGGAAAAAAAACACCCTAGTCCGGGGGCATCAATGAGAAAGGAAGAGCAGAACAAATAATAGTCACGAGGCAAGCATGGTCTTTGCACCCGCCTCTCCACACAAAAGAAGAAGAGAAGAAGAGGAAGAGCAGCCACGAGACAAACATGGTCTTTGCACCTGCCTCTCCACACAAAGAAAAAAAAAGAAGAGAAAAAAATCTTTATGAGGTAAACTTTTACCTCCGACCTCCAGCCATCCAACGAGTAGAAACCAATTAGCATTCCGCCGTCGGGATGTTAAACCGGAAGATATCCAATCATCGGGGTTTCAAGCCGATAGATACTCAGCCATCGGGGCTTCAAGCCGATAGATATTTAGCCATCGGGGCTTCAAGCCGATAGATATTTAGCCATCGGGGATTTAAGCCGAGAGATATCCAGCCATCGGGGCTTCAAGCCGAGAGATATCCAGCCATCGGGGCTTCAAGCCGAGAGATACTCAGCCATCGGGGTGTTAAACCAACAAAAACTTTCACCGACGGGGCGTTAAACCGACTGAACCTTCCGCCGATGGGACGTTAAACCGACAAAACCTTCCACCGACGGGGCGTTAAACCGACTAAACCTTTCACCGATGGGGCGTTGAGCCGACTAAACCTTCCGCCGATGGGGCGTTAAACCGATAAAACCTTTCACCGATGGGGCGTTAAACCGACTGAACCGTTCACCGACGGGACGTTAAACCGACAAAACCCTCCGCCGACGGGGCGTTAAACCGACTGAACCTCTCGCCGACGGGACGTTAAACCGATAAAACCTTTCGCCGACGGGGCGTTAAACCGACTGAACCTTCCACCGACGGGGCGTTAAACCGACAAAACCTTCCGCCGACGGGGCGTTAAACCGACTAAATCTTTCACCGACGGGGCGTTGAGCTGACTGAACCTTCCGCCGACGGGGCGTTAAACCGACTGAACCTTCTACCGACGGGGCGTTAAACCAGAAAATATCCAGCCATCAGAGCTTCAACCAACAGATATTTCACTTATCGGCCTCCGGGTTGGCAGCTGCCTCATCATTGGCATCCCAGCCGACAACTTCCCAATCAAAGAATCAACCTTTCACTTTGGCTCAGATCTTTTTTCCAGCCAGAGAATTAAAGAATCGACCTTTCACTCTAGTTCGGATCCTTTTCCCGGCCAGAGAATCAAAAAACCAACCTTTCACTTTGGTTCGGATCCTTTTCCTGGCCAGAGAATTAAAGAATCAACCTTTCAATCTGGTTCAGACCCTTCCCCGGCCAGAGAATCAAAGAATAAACCTTCCATTTTGGTCCAAACCCTTCCCCAGCCAGAGAACAAAAGGGGACATTTCTCTTCGGCTCTCATATCCCGCTACCCGACGCCCTTCGACTCAGCCATTTCGGCCAAGGCCCACTATCAAGATTAATCCATCCGTGCCACCGCGCTCTCTGATATTTTTTGGCTTTATAGCCTACGTCTAACATCTCTCAACTTGTCATCCTGCTCCCAAAATCCCTTGGCTTTTTAGCCTACTTTTCAGTACCCTTTGGCTTTTATAGCCTACTTCCCAACTTTGGCTCTTACAGCTTGCTCTCCTTTGGCCTCCGTGACCTGCTCCCCAATTCTGGCTTTTATAGTCCGCTTCCCAACTTCGGCTCTCGCAGCCCGCTTCCCAACTTGGGTTCTTACAGCTTGCTTCCTTTTGGCCTTTATGGCCTGCTTCCCCAATGTCCCTCGGCTTCTATAGCCCGCTTCCCTGATGTCCTTTCGGCTCTCCGTGGTCTGCTTCCCTAATACTTTTATTACCACCACACTTATACGTAACTACAATACATTCTTATGCAAAAAAAAAGAGAACAAAAAAAGGAGAAAGAGAAGAAAAAAAGGGGGAAAAAGGAAGAGAGAATACTTGATTGCCCTGTTTGCATGCTTACTTGTAATATAGAATAATACACCTCCTTGGAATTTTCTAGGACCGTGTTTCCTTGCTAAATAATAATGCCCTGATTCCGGATACGCGCGCGTCACGGCATACGCTCGAAAAGAACCCAATTATGGCGGGTGCACACGTCAAGGGGAAGAGTCATGGCTGAACTGCTAAGTCAAATTCACAAAATAAACATGAGGCAACGCTCCTACACTTCGTACTT
This sequence comes from Amorphophallus konjac, assembly GCA_022559845.1. Taxonomy (NCBI): domain Eukaryota; kingdom Viridiplantae; phylum Streptophyta; class Magnoliopsida; order Alismatales; family Araceae; genus Amorphophallus; species Amorphophallus konjac. The sequence goes on along the minus strand of CM040121.1, from coordinate 544,907,444 downwards.
AATGTGTTCGATGGCCTTAGACCATAGGGATTGCCCAAATTTCTTCTTAGCACTCTACGGAGACTTGAATGTCTGCACTCACGTGAAAGGTAATCGTGAGGAAAAAGCTGCCTACCCCCACTGTAAAAAAAAAGAGAGAGAGAAGCGCGGATCCGAGTAGCCGGGAATCCCCACTGAAACAAATGAAGAGACTCGCGCGAAATGGTGAAGCAAATCACAATAAGGACGAATCCTAGTAGCCGGGAATCCCCATTGAGACACATGAGGAGACTCACGTCGAACGGTGAAATTCGCCACCAAAATAAATAGATGGGGACTGTGTGAAGCTACCGAAAGTCGAAAGTCTGAGACTAATGTGTAGGCGCTAGAGTGATCCTCGAGTGTCACTAGGAAAACCTGCATATCCCTATGGTTAGGGCCCTTTGTTCACACTTTTGCACTGCCATGCCATAGAGAATTGCCTCGGGTGAAATGCATGAATTTAAGCTGTGCATGCAAGACATGCGATATCCTCTTGACGGGTGCACCACCCCTCAGTTATGTCACGTGGCCCGCACCGTGTCTGTGAATTGTGAGCGATGCCCCTATCCCTTCCCCTATAGGGGGGCTACCTTACTTATACTTATGTTATGCCTGCTAACGGATGCCTGCATGCTTGGATGAAGAAATGAATAATAATAATAATAAATCAATCAAAAAAGATCAATCAATTTTGGCTACCATAGTCTGTCTTCCCCAATTTTGGCTCGTGGAGCCCAATCTTGGCCCCCCTGGCCTACCTTCCTGCCCTTGCGGCTCGCTAATTTCCCAACTTCGGCTTATGTAGTCCGCTTCCCCAATCTGGGCTCTCATAGCATGCTTACCAGATTCGGCTCTCGTGGCCAGCTTCCCAACTTCGGCCCTGGTAGCCCGCTTCCCCGATTTCAGCCTTCACGGCCTACTTCCGCAACACCGATTCTGGCCCTTGCGGTCCACTTTCTCGGGTTCAAATTTCACAGCCGGTGCTCCCGATGCATTAAAGAATATCAAATCCTTTCACTCTAGTTTGGACCCTCTGTCCGGCTGGAGAACTAAAAGATGCTCTCCACTCTAGATCGGACCTTCCGTCCGGTTGGATAATAAAAAGATCCCTTTCACTTTAGCCCGGACTTTCCATCCGGCTAGAGAATAAAAAATACTCTCTCCACTCTAGACCGGACCTTCCATCCGGTTAGAGAACAAAAGATCCCTTTCACTTTAGCTCGGACCTTCCATCCGGCTAGAGAACAAAAAGATCCTTTCACTCTAGATCAAACCTTCCGTCCGGCTAGAGAACAAAAAAGGTCCTTTCACTTTGGTCCGGGCCTGTCACCCAGCCAAATAACAAAAAGAGCCTTTCACTTTAGATCGGACCTTCCATCTGGTTAGAGAATAAACATCTCCTTGTCACTTCAGCCCAGACTTTCCATCCATCCGAAGAATAAGGGACTCTCTCTCTCTGATCTGGCTCGTAGACTTTCCGTCCACTTGGAGAACTAAAAGACATTTCTTAGCCGGCTCCCCCGGTGCATTAAAGAACAAAGCAGCCTTTCACCCCGGCCCGAGCCTGCCGTTCGGGTAAGGGATCACCTCTTTTCCCGGCGCTAACACTAGCCCGTGTCAGTGACTTGACCATCCCTCCGTCCTTTCGGGGTCACGAACAACCCATTTTGACCGAGACCTACAGTCTAGGTCATTGAATAAACAAATTCTTCTCTCCGTCCCTTCGGGCGATGAACACTTCTCTTGAATCAACGAATTCTCCTCTCTGTCCCTTCGGGTGACAAACACTCCTTTTGAATCAACAAAACTCTTCTCTCCGCCTCTTTCGATGACGAATAGTCCATTTGATCCGGACCTCTCGTTCAGATCTTTGAATCAACAAGTTCCTCTCTCCGTCCCTTTCGGGTGACGAATATACCCGTTGAATCAACAAACTCTTCTCTCCGTCCCCTCGGGTGACGAATACCCCTCTTGATTTGGACCTTCCGTCCAGTTCATTGAAGCAACAAAACTCTTCTCTCCATCCCTTTGGGTGACGAATCACCCTCTGATTCGGATCTGTAGTCCGGATCATTAGAGGAATAAACCCTTCTCTCCGCCCTCGTGGCTCACCTTCCAACAACTTCGACTCCTGTAGCCGCCTTCCAACATCCTTCGGCTCTTGCAGCCCTGCTCTCCACGCCGTGTCGATGAATCTCTCAGCCGGTTTTGATGCGGGATGAGACCATGGACACGACAAGCTCGTGACTGGCCCTTAACGAGGGAAGCGTCGGATGTGCGCGGTTGAGAAACCGGCTGTCAGCTAGGGTGGTCGGCTCTCACTTGTGCCCGGATCGGGTCACGGGACGGTAACGCTCTCTCTCGCCGCAGCGGTGATATAAATAGAAAGCGAGCTAATTACCCTATCATGCTCTCTAGCAGTGGCATAAGCAAGTATATATGAAAATTAAGCAAAATGCCAAGTAAGGGAGCGAATGCGATACCTCCACGCGCTCGGCGTGGGGACGACGGGCCCGGCCGAACTCGTGCTCCCGGGACAGTTAATACATGAATATTACAGCAATGGAAATATGCCCACTCCACGCAGGGAGGTAAAGGGCGACACAATGGGCCCGGGAGGGCCGAATTCGGGATGACGGGCAGCTTCGTGTGTTGATTCGGCTACACGCGTGATCACGACCGTGGGGCCCACGTGCTGTCTGGAGGGGCCGTGTGGGACCCGATGGCGCCGCTGTAGTGTGGACACTTAGGGAAGTGTTCCCTGGGCTGGCGGCACACCGGAACGTCGCCCGGGGGTCGGGCGGTTCCAATCGGCACCCGTCGGGTTTGCTGTCCACGGACTGGTGGTTGCTGTTTTGCAGCGCGCGCTCCGGAGAAAACGGCCGCTGCGATCAATCCCGACGTCGGATCGGGACGCGTGAGCTATCGTTGGAAAGCTCTCTTCAAATGCTTCAATCTAGACCCATAGAGATCTGCTGGATCTGGCCGGATCAGAACTTTAATGAATTTACAAGCCCCTGTTGTACAGTAACCGAAACCTCAGATTTACAGGGTACTTGTCTGAGAACCACCATTGACCGCCTAGTAAACCTCTGATCCAGCTCTTGCGATCTTCTTCAAAGTTGTAGGGGATCAAACCACGGAACGGGGACTATTTTTGGAATTTGATTTGGAGGTGGTGGTGATTTACTATGATTTTTGGGGTGACTGGTGGTCGGATCTGGGAACAGGGGGACAGAACTGTAGCTGGGACTGAGAACGATTTTTAGAAAATATTAAATGGACGAACCAAAAATTGAGAAACATTTTGGATGAAGGGGTGGATGGGTGTAACCTCCAGTAAAATTGGGCAAACCAAAATAAATCAAAAAGTGGACCTAAGACATGAAACTCAGGGCTACTGTCACTGTAGACAGTGACAGAACAGATTTGAGATTGAGAGATGAACGAAAAGGTAAAAATATGAAACGGTGGATTTTGAACCTAATGTTTTTTGTGGAGAAGGGGCTAGAAGATAGGAACCAACCCTCAAAATTTCAAATCAATCAGAACTCATGGCTGGCTTCAGGAATTCACGAACCACACCTCTGTCCAGTAGGACAGAAACTTGATGACGATTCCACGGTGGCTCGAAGGCGGCACGAACGGTTGCGGCGGCGGCACAGACGATCACCGGAGGTTGAGAGGGGATGATAGAAGAGGGATACACTCTAGATCTGGGGTTGGGGAAGGAAGAACAGCAAGGGAGGAGAGAGGGGCGCACCAAGCTCCTTGAACACTCATAAAAATTCTGATTTTTCCTTTTCAATTTCTCATGAAAAATACAACATTATATAGACTAGGTCTCTAACTAATTCTAGACCCTTGGATCAAGGGTTGATGAGTGAAGGGCTGGGATGTGGTTTGAACAACCACAATAAATCCCAATATAGTACATGGTTTGCCCCCCCCCCTTAAAGAAGGCTATTTGGATTTGTCTTCTTTATTTAAATCTAGGTCCAAGTCCAAGGTTGGACCATGGACCAGCCACCTTGGGCCCGGGAGTCCAAGTGGACCAATAAGGAGGAGGGAGGGGGCCCCTGTAGGGCCTACATGCACTTTTGCAAAAAAATCCAATGGCCTTTTGCAAATAAACACACTAAGACCTACAATTGTGTACCCATATATCACGAGGGTATTCATACAAATACAAAAGGACGTAAATGTAAACACAATGTGAGCGGGCTGTCGTTGATGTCCCCATCAATTCTCCCCGGGTGGGAGGAACTCGACCCCATCGAGTAAGGGTATGGCTGCTCTGGTACTCCGGCTGATCCGTCACCGTGCCAAGTAGCGCGGGTATGCTCCACTCCAAGCGATCGTCACCTGCTCATTCCATATATACTCGATATGCGAACTGCTATGGGCTAAAGGTGGTCACTCCGAAAGGGCACTCTCAAAAAAGGAAAGAAGCAGCTCGAAGACTCACTAGGAATCACCGCTGAGTCCCTATAGGTGACTGATCCGGGTATAGAAGTAGAATCGATCCCATACTCATCAAGTGAGTCCAATCACATCTTACTCATAAGAGAACGACAACGAGCTTGCACAAGTCATATGCAGACAAACAAACGACACACAAACCATGCAAACAAACCACACAAAACAAACCACACAAGGAAAACATACCGACTCATATATGACTCGAGACTAAGGTGGTAGCATCAATCCCACTAGGTGGCCGCATCCTGGGCGGCAGGAGAGCTCTCCCACTCTTCCCCCCCCCAAGGCATAGTACTCCTCGGCTAGTGCCTCATCGGCCTCGTAATCAACACACTCAGGCTCGGGAGGTACGGATCCTCCAACACCTAAGGCTAGGGTGGCGCGAGCGGGACACTCGCTGGCAATGTGGCCAAATCCATGACAGTGGAAACACTGCACTCAGTGATCGACTACTCTCCCCGAAAAGAGGGGCCTTACCCTTATCATCCCGTCGGGTAGGGGGTGTAGGCAGCAATGGGGGAGGTGTCGGTGCCTTGGACAATAGTGGAGGGGGTGCCGGTGCCAGAGGACGGGCTATAGAAGCTGGGGGACGGGCAACCGGTGCCGGTGGATGGGGTGGAGGTAGATCCCGTGGTGGGGGAGGTCGCGGTCTAGGAGCAAAGTGCTCCTGACGGGCGGGCTCCTGTGGACGAGTCATGGGTCCCCTCGGGTATGAACCTAAGGAGCCACGGGAATCACTACGGGGAGGAGCGGGGCTCCACCGGGGAATAGACTCGAACTCACCCTCGAATTGCTCCATCTCGAGAGCAACTTGATAAGCATCCTCCAGCTTGTCCACCTTGCGGCGGAGAAGCTCATACCGTAGGTGTGGGCGTAGGCCACGCTGGAACCGTGAGACGGTAAGGGAATCCTCCTCCGTGGCATCACATCGTAAGTAGTATTCATCAAATTCGGCGATGTAATCAGAGACGGACAGGTCTCCTTGGGTGAGACTTTGCCACCTCTCTATAAGACGCTGGCGGTAGGAGGTAGGGAGGTACTTCTTCCTAAGCTTCTCCCTCATATCGGTCCATGTATCGATCGGGGGTTCTTGACGATGAAATAATAGGTTCTCCATGTTTCTCCAATAGGTTTGGGCTTGGCCTAAAAGTTTCATCCTGGCATACTTGACTTTTCGTTGGTCCGACATCTCGAACCACTCAAAATATCGGTCCATACCAGCCTCCCAATCAAGGTAGACCTTCGGGTCTAAGGACCCGTCAAAGGTGGGAGGGTCGGCCCGAACGGTCCGAATGGCCCGTTCATCCATATCTTGGTCGTGGGTACGCCGTGTATGGCGATAATCACGACCATGTCCCCGATGCTCATTATCGGACTCGTAGTCATGCACCTCGGGGACTTCATGCCTCCTATTAGCTACCCCGTGAACCCTTGGAGTCGCGGTTTGATGAACCGGCTCCGGTTGACCTTGTGTAGGTGGGACGGGTGCCTGGACTGGGGCAATCGGTGGTGCCTCGGCAGGGCCTCTCTCTAGTGCGGTGACTCTCCCGACCAATCCTTGGACGGACTGGTTCGACCCAGCGGCCCTATCCTCTACAACTTTCATCCTCTCTTCTAGGCGGGTGCCTAGGCCATTCACTCGGGTACTCGCTTCTTCCATCCTATCCACTCGAGTGCTTAACTCATCCATGCGCTCACTCAACCCATCCATTTTTCCCATAAGAGTTCGGAACATAGTGGCCTCCTCATCGGAACTATAGACTCAGGATTCCGCCATTGGTGGTGGTGGGGGTGAGTATTGAGTACCTCGATGAGTGGGCATGCAAACACACCGACTAGACGACGCCGACTAAAGCAAACACACACTAATATGATGCACCTAGACGTAACCAAAACTCGGCACGTGGCGGAGTTAATCGATCCGAAGATCACTCGCGCAAGTGTGCGGTCTTCCCGATAGGCGTAGCCTAACGCTCGGACAACACCTTTTGATATACCGAGTAAAGGGATGCAAATGCGAAAGACACTTTTTTTTTGTTTTAAAATAATGATGATCCTAGACTCGACTTAAACCGACTAATGACTCGATGTAAATGACACTCTTTTTTTTTGACACCCTAGACTCAACTCGCTTTGATACCAAATTGATGCGGGACGAGACCACGGACACGACAAGCTCGTGACTGCCCCTTAACGAGGGAAGCGTCGGATGTGCGCGGTTGAGAAACCGGCTGTCAGCTAGGGTGGTCGGCTCTCACTCCTGCCTGGATCGGGTCACGGGACGGTAACGCTCTCTCTCGTAGCAGCGGTGATATAAATAGAAAGCGAGCTAATTACCCTATCATGCTCTCTAGCAGTGGCATAAGCAAGTATATATGAAAATTAAGTAAAATGCCAAGTAAGGGAGCGAATGCGATACCTCCACGCGCTCGGCGTGGGGACGACGGGCCCAGCTGAACTCGTGCTCCCGGGACAGTTAATACATGAATATTACAGCAATGGAAATATGCCCACTCCACGCAGGGAGGTAAAGGGCGACACAATGGGCCCGGGAGGGCCGAATTCAGGATGACGGGCAGCTTCGTGTGTTGATTCGGCTACACGCGTGATCACGACCGTGGGGCCCACGTGCTGTCTGGAGGGGCCGTGTGGGACCCGGTGGCGCCGCTGTAGTGTGGACACTTAGGGAAGTGTTCCTTGGGCTGGCGGCACACCGGAACGTCGCCCGGGGGTCGGGCGGTTCCGATCGGCACCCGTCGGGTTTGCTGTCCACGGACTGGTGGTTGCTATTTTACAGCGCGCGCTTCGGCGAAAACGGCCGCTGCGATCAATCCCGACGTCGCATCGGGATGCGTGAGCTATCGTTGGAAAGATCACTTCAAATGCTTCAATCTAGACCCAGAGAGATCTACTGGATCTGGTCGGATCAGAACTTTAATGAATTTACAAGCCCCTATTGTACAGTAACCGAAACCTCAGATTTGTAGGGTACTTGTCTGAGAACCACCATTGACTGCCTAGTAAACCTCCGATCTAGCTCTTGAGCTCTTCTTCAAAGTTGTAGGGGATCAAACCACGAAATGGGGACTAATTTTGGAATTTGATTTGGAGGTGGTGGTGATTTACTATGATTTTTGGGGTGACTGGTGGTCGGATCTGGGAACAGGGAGATAGAACTGTAGCTGGAACTGAGAACGATTTTTAGAAAATATTAAATGGACGAACGAAAAATTGAGAAAAATTGTGGATGAAGGGGTGGATGGGTGTAACCTCCAGTAAAATTGGGCGAACCAAAATAAATCCAAAAGTGGACCTAAGACATGAAACTCAGGGCTACTGTCACTGTAGACAGTGACAGAACAGATTTGAGATGGAGAGATGAATGAAAAGGTAAAAATATGAAATGGTGGATTTTGAACCTAATTTCTTTTTTGGAGAAGGGGATAGAAGATAGGAACCAACCCTAAAAATTTCAAATCGATCAGAACTCGTGGCTGGCTTCAGGAATTCACGAACCACACCTCTATCCAGCAGGACAGAAACTTGATGACGATTCCACAGCGGCTCGAAGGCGGCACGAACGGTGGCGGCGGCGGCACAGACGATCACCGGAGGTTGAGAGGGGATGATAGAAGAGGGATACACTCTAGATCTGGGGTTGGGGAAGGAAGAACAGCAAGGGAGGAGAGAGGGGCGCACCAAGCTCCTTGAACACTCACAAAAATTCTGATTTTTCCCTTTCAATTTCTCATGAAAAATACAACATTATATAGACTAGGTCTCTAACTAATTCTAGACCCTTGGATCAAGGGTTGATGAGTGAAGGGCTGGGATGTGGTTTGAACAACCACAATAAATCCCAATATAATACATGGTCCCCCCCCCTTAAAGAAGGCTATTTGGATTTGTCTTCTTTATTTAAATCTAGGTCCAAGTCCAAGGTTGGACCATGGACCAGCCACACCTTGGGCCCGGGAGTCCAAGTGGACCAATAAGGAGGAGGGAGGGGGCCCCTGCAGGGCCTACATGCACTTTTGCAAAGAAACCCAATGGCCTTTTGCAAATAAACCCACTAAGACCTACAATTGTGTACCCATATATCACGAGGGTATTCATACAAATACAAAAGGACGTAAATGTAAACACAATGTGAGCGGGCTGTCGTTGATGTGCCCATCAGGTTTGCACCCGTAGGCCCCGCTCTCTCATCCCTCGCTTGCTCCGCCTGCAGGTGGGGGGCATTTGTGGACACTAAAAATTTCTCACCCCATGTTTACGTACAGGGGAATAAAGAAGGGGAGAAAAGAGAAGAGAAGATGAGATAAAGGAAAGAAGAAGAGGAAAACACACCTTCAACTGCCTTCCAATGGCACAACCCCAAACAGCCCCCAACGGCACACTCTGAAGTGCCCCAGCGGCACACCGTCCTCAAGGCCCCTTCAGCGGCACACTTCCAAAGTGTCCCAGCGGCACACCCTTGAAGCCTCCAACGGCACACGCTGAAAGCCCCAGCGGCACACCCCTGCCAGTGCCCAGCGGCACACCCTCAAGTGCCCTCCAACGGCACACCCTCGGGTGCCTCCCAGCCGCACACTTGTTCGGCCCCCCCAGCGGCACACCCCTGGTGCCTCCCAGCGACACACCCAGGGCAGCCCTTCAGGGCACACTTGTTTGCCCCCCCCCCCAGCGGCACAGCGTCCCATCGCATTACGATGCTCTATTTTCACTCAAGCACGGAGCATTTAATGCTCACGCCGCTGGCTCGTGCTCCGGCCGACAGCGTAGCGACAGCAGGCCGTCGCCGTCAACCTCGGCCAACCAGGTGAAGGCACGCAGCTCCCTCCTGCTACCCCTACGTACAGGCCACTTGATGGCTTCGGACGAGAGAAGAAAAAAGAGGAGAAGAAGAAGGCTTGGCCTTCGAAGCGGCCAACCCCCATTCAATATAAAAGGAGGCTCGCTCGTTGGCTGGCCAGAACGACACAGAAGCCAGAGAAGAAGAGAAGAGAGACGAAGAGGCAAGGAGAGAGAGACACCGCCAGAAAAGAGAAGATAGAAGAAAAAGAGAGAGAGAAGAGAAGAAGGAGGGCTCCGGAGTGGGGTTTCTCCAACCGCCGCCGAGCAAGAGAGAGTAAGAGAGAGAGAGGGAGCTTGATGTAGTAGGGGGAAGTGGGGGAAAGGGCAGTGGGTGGTCACCCTGCTCCGATCCCCAACACTTCTCCATCTTTTTATTCTTCTTCTTCCTCGTTCTTTTGTTCTTCCATTTTCTTTCTTGTTCGTAGCCTTAGCTCGGGCATGATTTGTAATGTGTATGGCCGGCCATGCCCTTTTGTTCCCCCATGAATGAGTATTGTCCCCTTTGATGGGTTTTCTCATCGTCTTGATTGATTTGTGCCACCGTGGGCTTGATCAGCCCAGTGCCCCTGCCCCATTAGCACGCCAGCCCCTTTTGGGGCCTTGCCCGGTGCGCCTGCACCCCCATCCAGTGGTACACCTTCTGGCTCCTTGGCCGGCACACCCCTCTAGGCCTTCGGCGGCACATCTGCCCGTGCCCTCAGCGGTACACCCCACTTGTCCTTCAGCGGCACACTATTGTGTGCCTTGGCTGGCATACACCCTTAACCAGCTTCCACCGGTACACCTTGCTCAGCCCTCCAGCGGCACAGCCCCTCACTTGAGCCCAGCCCGACACAGCCTTGCACTTATCTTCAGCTGGCACACCTTGGCCAAGTTCTTCCCCGGTGCACTCTCAGCTAGTCTTAGGAGTGTCTTCCGCTCGTTGCTTCTTCCAGGTCTTCCGAAGTTTTATCGAAGGTGTTGTCTCCCTTGGCACGCACCTCAAATTATCGGGTTCCGCCACTCCATGTGGGTGTGTTCCCTGTATCTCCCTTACGCCCCGAGTCAAGGGGAGATGCTGCCGAATTTTTTATTAAAAGTAATGCCATGATAAAAGACAAAGTGAAGTAACTAATGAACGAATGAATAATGATAAGACATCCTAATCAAAACAATGGAACCGTACGAGACTCAGAGGATTGGGCTGCTGAACATGGCCCCGAACTTAACCACTCAATGAAGAATTGAGAACCTGGCCACCCGGAACTCCTCCATCTGAACTTCATATGCCAAAAGGGACCCCCTTTTCAGCCCTCACACCAGCCCATCCTTCTCCCTTTGCCTTCAACGACACACTCTCCACCAGCCTCCAGCAGCACACTCCCTTGGCCTTCAATGGCACACTCTCTACCACCCTCCAGCGGCACACTCTCCACCAGCCTCCAGAGTGCCCTTGGCCTTCAACGGCACACTCTCCACTAGCCTCCGGCGGCATACTCCCTTGGCCGTCAACGGCATACTCCCTTAGCCTTCAACGGCACTCTCTCCACCAGCCTCCAACGGCACACTCCAATCAGACCCTGCTGTGAGCTGCTCGGGCCCTACCCCAGCTATACCGACTCGGTCTGAACCCACATGGACCTCCCTTCGGCCCTCCGATGGCCCACTCCTCCACATACGCCCTAAGTGCAAATAAGAGAAACACTATAATAATAATCATAAAAAATATATAGATCCAAAAATACATATAAAAGATGCAATATAAGAAATAAACCAAATACACATATAAACACATGGCAAACAAAAAAGGGAAATGCGCGCGATAAAAGGTAATAATAATAAAATAATAAAACTACCCAAAAAGGCATAAAGGAGAAATAAGCAACTAAAAAAATGAAATGACTAGAACCCGGATAATAATAATAAGAAATAGAAAATGCCACCTCGTAGCCTCGCTTCTCCCCGTGACCCGATGCAAAAGGAGTAATAATTCCGCCCTCACAGGCCGATCTTGAGTCTCGGGAATTACCCCGGCATGGCCATGGCCCGACCTTGTTCTGGGCCGACATTTTGATCAAACCAGGCCCGTCCTCTGCCCGGATCCTCTCTGGTCCGTTATTGAAATGCCGTGCATCCGGCAGACATTTGTACGGGTTTTTTTCCGTCGCGTATCTATTACGGACCTTTGTCCAAACATAAAGTTGTCCACGAATGACCGACAAATCTGAATAGAACAAGGCGGCCCTCGTCCTCCCCAAACCCTATGCATGGGAATGTCAATAAGGCCTTCACGGGTCACGCATAGACCTCGGGTCCGTCCCGATTATGATCATCGCCTGACCCGTATCCTCGGCCTACAGTCCGCTCCCTCTGAATACATATTGGTTCCGAGATCTAATCTCGGGACGCTCCCCCGTTGCCCTTTGGCACCGAAAATATTAATGACGCCCACGCAAGTCTTGTTTCGACCGCGGGGGGCCCACCGCAGTATGGTCGAGGCTTGATCTTGCGCCGAGCCGACAAACTTGTTGGTTTCCGACCGTTTTAACCGAGATTTAACCGAATGCTTCCAGTTCCTCTGAACAATAAATTTGTCGTACCCCGGCATCCATATGTTCCGGTTTTCCCGTGACGATTGCGTCTTTTCTCGAGCCGGACATTCGTCTGAATATTAAATGGTTAGCGTGTGACCGACATGATCTCGAATGTTTTCTTTTCACCCTCGTACGAGGACTTCAACATCTCTTAAAAGATTTCTATGCAACTAACTTCCTGGCCATGAGGCCCTGATTCCCGACGATTAATCAAGGGTGTTCCCCTCTCCGAGGGGATGTAAATGACGCCGTAGCCTTTATGGTACGGCGAGTTCTGGTCCCGACACGAACTACACAATCGTCTGATTAGTCAGATCGAGCGCACAATAGATCGTCACCTAGGTGACTGGCACGCCCACGCACTTAATAAACGAATAAACCATATATCTTAATTAATTAATAAAAAGTGCGTTTACAGGGAGCTCTAGTGTTATTTGTTAGGAAGAAAGATGGCTCGATGAGGTTGTGTATTGATTATCGACAATTGAACCAGCTGACTATCAAGAATAAATATCCATTGCCGAGGATTGACGAGTTATTTGATCAGATAGCAGGAGCTTAGTATTTCTCTAAGATTGATCTTCGATCAGGCTATCATCAGTTGCGGATTAAGGAGGAGGATATTTATAAGACAGCTTTTCGAAGCAGGTATGGACACTTTGAATTTGTCGTGATGCCTTTTGGACTAACGAACGCACCTGCAGCTTTCATGCAGTTGATGAACGATGTATTCCGGCCCTATCTTGATCAATGGGTCGTTGTGTTTATTGATGACATTCTGATTTATTCTAAGAATGAGGAAGAGCATGCCGAACATCTTGGGATGGCGATGTAGATATTGAGGAATCATCAGTTATATGCCAAGTTTAGCAAGTGTGAATTTTGGTTGCAGGAGGTGTCCTTTCTAGGGCACATCATTACAAAAGAAGGTATTTCGGTTGACCCCTCGAAGGTAGAGGCAGTGAAGAATTGGGATAGGCCTACCAGTGTAACAGAAGTTAGAAGCTTCCTGGGCTTTGCAGGATATTGTCGAAGATTTATTAAGGATTTCTCCAAGATTGCGGTACCCTTAACAAGATTAACCAGCAAAGAGAATAAGTTTGATTGGTCGGAAGATTGTGAGAGAAGCTTCCAGACTTTGAAGGAGTGTTTAACGACTGCCCCTGTTTTAGTTTTACCATCTGGAGAAGGAGGCTTCGTGGTGTACACCGATGCTTCGAGAATTGGTTTAGGTTGTGTGCTGATGCAGCACGGGAAAGTGATAGCCTATTCTTCTAGGCAATTGAGAAAGCATGAGGAGAATTATCCTGTCCATGATTTGGAACTACCAGCAGTAGTGTTTGCCTTAAAGATATGGAGACACTACTTATATGGAGAGACATTCACAGTATTTTCATACCATTAAAATTTGAAGTATTTATTTTCTCAGAAAGAGCTCAATATGAGACAGAGAAGATGGTTAGAGTATTTAAAGGATTTTGACTTCTCCATAGAGTATCATCCCGGGAAGGGTAGTGTGATGGCTGATGCCTTAAGTCACAAGCCAATGGCTAAGTTGTCAAGTCTCATGTTGCAAGAATGGAAACTGTTGGAGCAATTAGCCAGTTTGGATATTAATGTTGACAAGGACTGAGTTATGATTCCTCAGATTCAGCTTAAACCAGAATTTTTGGCAGAAATCAAGTCCTTGCAAGACAATGACCCAGAGTTGGTAGAAATTAAGGAGAGCTTGGGTAGCAGACCTGACTTCATGATTGCTGATGACGACAGATTGTTGTTTCAAGGAAGGACTTGTATGCCTGATGTGGCTGAAGTTAAGAACAAGATCCTCTAGGAAGCGCACAGATCCAGATATACTATTCATCCTGGAGGTACTAAGATGTTTAAGGATTTAAAGAGATCTTTCTGGTGGCCGAATATGAAGAAAGAAATTGCAGAATTCGTGAGAAGATGCTTGGTGTGTCAACAAGTTAAGGCTGAGCATTTCAAACCTGCAGGGAAGTTGAAACCGCTAGATATACCTCAATGGAAGTGGGAGAGTATTGGCATGGATTTCATTATGGGTCTACCTAGGACTCGTAGTGGACTTGATGCGATTTGGGTTGTTATCGACAGATTGACAAAGTCTGCTCATTTCTTATCTATTAAATCTAAGTGGATTGTTGATGTTTTAGCAGCTTTGTATATGAAGGAAGTTGTGCGACTCCATGGTATTCCGGTCAGTATTGTGTCTGACAGAGACCCCCGATTCACCTCGCACTTTTGGAAGGGATTGCAAGAATCTTTGAGAACCCGTTTGAATTTTAGTACTGTGTTTCATCCACAAACAGACGGACAGACGGAAAGAACCAACCAAATAGTGGAAGATATCTTGAGAGCCTACATGATTGATTTTGGAGGCAGTTGGAGTGATCACCCGGCCTTGATTGAATTTGCTTACAACAATAGTTATCAGTCCAGTATTCAGATGGCTCCATTTGAAGCTTTATATGGAAGAAGCTATCGATCCCCATTATGTTGGAACAAGGTAGGCGAGAAGCAGTGGCTAGGACCAGATCTGATTTCTGAATCATCAAAGAATATTCGTATTATCAGAGACCGATTGCAAGTAGCACAATCAAGACAGAAGAGTTATGCAGACAACAGAATGAGGGACTTAGAATTTTAGGTTAGTGAACATGTGTTTCTAAAGGTTTCTCCCATAAAAGGAATCCGAAGATTTGGCATTCGAGGCAAGCTGAGTCCAAGATATGTTGGTCCATTCGAGATTTTGGAAAGAATGGGGGAGGTTGCATACCGTCTGGCGCTACCACCTCAGTTATCTGGAGTACACAATGGCTTCCATGTGTCGATGTTGAGAAACTATGTGTATGACCCCACTCATGTCATTCAGCATGCGGATCTGGAGTTAAGGGAAGACCTGACTTATGAAGAGAGACCTATTAAGATTCTGGATCGCAAGCAGCAGTAGCTCAGGATTCGTTCTATACATATGGTTAAAGTGCAATGGAGTCGGGGAGGAACCGAAGAAGCTACTTGGGAGTCAGAAGATGCTATGCGAAAGCAGTATCCCGATTTGTTCTAGGTGAGTTTTCACTCCCCATCGTGTTAAGTGCAGTGAATTTGGAGTACCAAATTCTTTGAAGTGGGGGAGGGTGTACTATCCCGATTTATTAAATAATAAAAATTATGTGAAAATTAATAAGAAATTCCTTAAGAAATAGGATAAGTGAAAATTCAACCATTTTATAAAAATCTAGAAAAATTAGAATCTTGTAGAGGATAAAACGTTTAACAATAGTGTCTTCTATGACCGGCCCAAATAAAATCCGTAATTAGGCCGAATTGACTGATTAAGGCCCAAACCACACTTAACCTAATTGGACCTTAAAACGTGAAATTAGAGCCCATTACACAATCGTTTAGGCTGAGATCGGATCTAAATGAAAGGTTATGATGAGAGGATCATTTCCCCTCTTAGTTTTCCCCGAAACCCTATCCGCGCGGTTCGCGCATATCCAACTTGATTGGACTCTATCTCCGTGAATATAAGGCTCTAGACCTTGTGTGACCTATATAAATGACCCTTAGGAGCCCTATTTTTGTTTGGGTGCTATGGCGGCCGACGAGAACTCAGGTGGAGGGAGCATTCCCGCGATCTACGACAGGGTGTCCTTAGCGCGTCGTCATCCCCTCTTCTTCCTTGTTCCTTCATTTAAGGTAGGTTATAACGAGCCAAACCTTAAGTACCCTATATGGTTAGAACCAACATCAAGTACTCTCTATTTTGAATGTAAAAGCCCTAAAAGTTGTTTAGTATCCTGTTAGAATATTAGCATTTAGTGGAAACATGTTATATCTAGGGTTATACCTATTCTATCACGTTTTAAGTAGGCATTACAGGCACAAATCTTAAATTGTTTATGTTATCTTATAGAGTTTTTCGTGCTCTTTCTTTTAAGTCCAAAAGCCCTAATTTTCATGCTTTGTATTGTCCGTATTAAATCGTTGATGCTAACCCTAGCCATCCCCGCCGGCGACGGGCAAGGCGAAGGGGTGGCGGATCGATCGGGTTTGTGCGGCCTCGCGATAGACTGCCCATCCAAGGTAGGCAGCTAGCTCCTGACTGTTCATGTATTACGTTTTGGGTCTATTCTCGTAGTTTGCGCGGCATAACCTCAACCGCCCTGTCGTTAAGCGGCCTGTTCTAGACCGTGCGTGATCCCCAGCGGCACATTACAGACCGCTCAACCCTAGCAGGCCTTCGGGCTGAAGGAGGGATGAACGGCCTGTCATGCGACCGCCGAGGTGATTGAGTGGCTCTGACAGAACCGCCCAACCCTTCAGAATTGGTTTGGCATGATTTCTCTTAATAGATTGATGGATAATTTGATAAGCTAGCAACCACATGATAATTGGAACATATTGAAGTAAATAAATCTCGAATTTTACTAATTTCTTTCACTTGATCTTGTTTCATCATGGCCTTAGTTATTTCGTTATGTAAATTCAAACATGACATCTTAAATGCTATTAGGATTGTTTGACAGTCGTTCTACTCCGGTAGGATTGACTGACCGTCATACTGGTTTCCGATGTTTTATTAGCTCTATTTCCTTGTAATGTTGGGACTCTCCGTCGGATATTCCTTTCGTTGGACTAGGACCTTCATTACGGGACCTCCGTAAGCCCCCGCGAGCCTGAGATTCCCACTAGGACGCCGGGCAAGTTGTACCATCAAGACCTGAACCTGACTACGCAATCGAATCGCTTGGATTATCGTATTGTGAGTCACGGCTCGACTTGGACCCCCTGAGAATTACGCGGCCGGAAAGGGACCGTTTATCTCATTGGGTGGCCCATAATGAACCGTGCATCCCTGGCCAAGTGCCATTTATATTGGTCGTTTAACCTTGATCTATCTTCGACCAAATCATGTTTGGATCGACCCAATAAGCCCTAGGTTGACCAGTGGAGAGTGGGCTGGACCTTGGTTCAGTTCTGCCCCACTTATGGCAGCCCGGAGCCCGTTTGGGTAGACTTCTGGTTGATTAAGTTGAACGGACCGATTAGAACCGCCCATGTTATATAGCGGATCTTATTGGACCGTCGGTCATTTGAGCGGCCCTGTAAGGACCGTTTATCTTGTTCTTGGGCTTCCAGCTCTACGAGTCTTGAGCGGCCTATTATCAACCGTCCAATTCTTTGAACGGCCCTACATGGACCGTGTATCCTTGACTTCGGTGTGGCTGACCCTAAGCCCATTTCTATCCTGAACGGTCTAGTTTAGACCGTGCTTTACTCGAGCGGCCCAGTTCTGACCGCTTATCATCCAGAAGTGATTTCCGTGATTATTCGTGTTGAATCCAAGGACATGATTGATTCTTGATAACTTGAACTTTCTGGTCAAAGTATCTCTTCAACTTACCCCGGGAATCCTCCGAGGTGAGCTATACCTTGACATCATTGGCCATTAACTTGATTAATGTCTAGACATAACTTGGGATCTTGGATCCAACAAATCAATGTCAACACATCATATGGGCCCGGTCTGGTCCTAGGAGGAGTGCCCGAAAAGTACTTGTGTCCCGGGGAGTTTGAATGACATGGTGAGGCATTGCACCGAGTGCATGACTAGCGTGATGTCTATGACAATAATCTAATACTTGAATTTCTCTTGACTTGGTTAGTTCTTGCTTGTTGGCCAATTTCCAGTTATATCATGTTCTTGCCTTCCTTTCATTATTTTGTTACATAGTCATTTCCTTTCGTTCTTTATTTACGCGCTCAAACATGCAATTAATTGGCTAATTACTTAAACTTGCTTGTTATTACCTACTGAGCATTCGCTCACCTAGTTGTTTCCCCCTTTTTCAGGTAGCTCAGGTGAGGACTCGCAGACTGATGGGGACGGGCAAGAGTGACGATCATGGAGCGAACTAGTTAGAAGCCTGTGAAGCTAGTCCTAGTTGTGGAGTCTATTTGTGTCTTAGAGTGTTTTGGGAAGAGTTGTAAATTTGAATTCCGTAAATGTAATAGTGTTAAGTGGATGTTGTCGAAGGATATGTTGAGTGAGATTATTATGGTTTGGAACATGGATTAATTGTATGTTATTTAATGAATGGAGTTGTTTCTATTTATGGTGATGTGTGATCTTTTAGCTTTAGCATATCATCAACATATTATTATTACTTGTTTCTACTGTCAGTCCCGATATTCTGCGTCGGGACGTGAAATCAAATTTGGCGTTGTACTCGTCCACGGACTTTCCATCTTGGGAGAGTTTCTGCCATTGGTCTAAAAGACGCTAATGGTAGGAGGGTGGCAGATACTTCTCCCTTAATTTCTCCTTCATTTCTTCCCATGTGCTTATGGGCTCCTCTCATCTCCTTGCTAGGAGATTTTCGATGTTGCACCAGTAGGTCTTGGCTTGACCCAGGAGTTTCATTTTGGCAAACCTCACCCTTGTAGCAGGGGTCATGCGGCTATGTCAATCAAAATATTGATCCATCCCAGTCTGCCAATCAAGGTATGTAGCGGGCTTTAGGGACCCATCAAAACTCGGAGCGTCAATCTTGACGTTCCGTAGGATGATATCCTCATCGTCGTGGTCACTCTCTCGAGGTGCACGTGCCTCTTGCTCTCTACCTTGGGGAGCCTAATTCTGGCGGGCTTGGTCTCTCTCCTCCCTAGGATTGGCTACGGGGTCGCCGCGGCCATTCATTTTTTCTTCCTCTCCTTTCAGTCGTTCCTCTAAAGCTCAGATCCTCTCATCTAGCTCCGCTCGTAATTGGCCTATGGATTCTTCAAAGTGGGCCATAAGGTTGTGCTTGAGCTGGACTAGCATAGCAGTCACGCTCTTTTGATCCATGGGTAGCATTGAAGGGCGCTCTAGACGGCCTGATGAATTCCTAGACCAGCGTGGCATGCACGGACTCGGACCTAAATGATGCGATCCTGAGACCGAAAATTAGCAAGACATAGACCCAATTTGTTGGCTAATAGGCAAAGGGTCAATTTGAAGGGACCGGTCAGAGAGAGTTGCTCGCCCGTAGGCGGAGTAGTTGTGGAACTACCTCCTGACAAGTAGGGTGCCCTAATTCGACAGTTCTAGGGTTTAAAGGATGGGTACATACAAGCTCTCTCACTCCGTCCATAGCGATGCACTCAAGAGACTGGCTGCATGGATAGGGCTCTCTCTTACTTCGTCGCGCGGCAATCGAAAAGATACTAAATGAGCAAGTGATTGGAGCACGTACCTAGCTAGACTGGAAAGTCTAACTCTGCCCGAAGACAAAGGAGAGCGGGGACGTGCGTGCCCGCACGGCGTCGACGAAGCTTCATGGTTACAATGAATTCACTCCGCGCAGGGAGGATTTAATTATTACAGACCGCTTAAAATTTCCCGCGCAGGGGAACAAATCAATCTAAAATTTTCTCCGTGTAGGGAGACTCTCGAGCACTCACACTCCGTAAATTACGGACTGTGTGTCAGCGACCGGGCGACTCAGGCGCCAGTCGAACCGTAATTATGGACTCGGCTGCCACAATTTAATAGTTAATCAATAGATATATATAGATATACATATATTAGATATATAAAGATATATATAAAGATATATATATATATTATATATCTCTAATATATATATACTTGTTTGCGACCGCAAAGAGTCACCTGTCGTTTTATCCTCGCGGCGGGGGTGTAGACTCGCCTTTTACGGAAGGTCGAGATAGGTTGACTGGGCACGCGGGGATTCCGGGGGTATTGAGAAGAAGGCAGAGAGAACGATGGGAATGCATTGGAAGGTATGGCGTATGGTTCATCATTCTGGGAGACTGGGACAGGGATGACTGGGTGGAATGCGGGTGTGTCAGTCGATTTCTTGACAATCACCCATGGAACCAAGGATTGACCAGGGAAGCGTCGCTAGGACGCGGCACGTGGCTCGAGGGATCGGGCGACACATGGATAGAAGGGGTTCCATGGGTGCGAGTGCACAGGCGATTATAGGGATTCGTGTACTGGACGTCTTTCCCCACCGGTCGCAAGCAACCGGTGTTTATTTTACATCGGATTGAATCCGAATACCTTTGTCTATAATGCCGAAAAAAGAGTCAGGGACCCTGGTAGCCGTGACGTCGGGAGGGCTTAGCCCGTGCAACAGCGACAGGGCAACAGCAACACAACAGGGATAACTGGGGGCAGAGAGACTGATTCTGGCGAGGAGGGGGATCCGCTCCCTGACTGGATTACATGACTTATATGCCATGAAAGACATTTATATGGGGGCGTGAGAGCCCGATTACAAGTGTTTGTAAGCCACGAGAAAAATCCGTCATTTGTGACGGTCCCTGGGTCATTGCGTTATTGTATGGGTAGCTCCGTATCCGTACATAGTGTCCGTCAGAGGACCTGTGACTCAGCAGGAGGGCACCCGGGGGGCGTCACAATGTATTCCCGACATGAGAGAGTGTCGAGGTCTAGGCAGTGGGGGTACCAGAGGCACCATTATGTGGGGGAAGTTGAGTGGTCGGGTGCCGCGGGCCCCGATGTGACTGGAGTAGCTGACAGTCGGGTGCCGGGGGCCCCGTTGTGACTGGAGTTACTGGCAGTCGGGTGCCGGGGGCACCGTTCTGGCTGAACTGGCTGGGTAGTCGGGTGCCGACGGCATCGTTGTGACTGGGGTAGCTGGCAGTCGGGTGTCGGGGGCACCGTTATGACTGAAGTTGTTGGCAGTCGGGTGCCGGGGGCACCGCTGTGACTGGAGTTGTTGAGTGATCTGGTGCCGTGGGCACTGTTGTAACTGGAGATGTTGGCAGTCGGGTGCCGGGGGCACCGTTGTGACTAGAGTTGTTGGCAGTCGGGTGCCGGGGGCCCGATGTGACTAGAGTGGTTCGCTCCACCGCATCAACCCCACAGTGGTAATCTTTGTTCAGCATGGCTCTCGACGGATGTGGTCGTACAACCCCCTCTTGCCAATTCTTTCTCTTCTTTTTTCTTGCTTCTTTCTTTTCTCTTTTTTTTTCTATTCTTCTCTTCTTCTCTTCTTCTTTTCTTCTTTTCTTCTTTTCTTCTTTTCTTCTTTTCTTCTCTTTCTTCTTGAGGGAAACGGGGGGCTTGATTTCCCCTCCATTCTCTTCTCTTTCTCTTCTCCTTTTTTTTAATAACAGCCCCCATGATTCCTGGAAGCTGCATATGCTTCGAAGCAACGTCCTCGAGGCCGCGAAGGTAGCTGCATCGAGTCTGGATTTTCTCCCCATAGGGCTGGCGAAGACAGCACCTGCAATTCATCAAAGCAGGCAAACATCGTTTATTAGGGGGCCATGAGGCCCTGAATCCCGGCGAAGAGATGAAGGGTAGTTTAGGTCCCACCGGGCGTGCCAGACTTGTAGACGCACTTTTCGTTCGTCTATTGTTGTTTGTCTATTCGGGAATGGTTGATTCGTCTATTAAGTGCGTGGGCGTGCCAGTCACCGAAGTGACAATTTATTCGGGCTCCGAAGAGCCCATGGTGCGCTCGATCTGACTTCGTCAGACGATTGTGTGGTTCGTGCCGGGACCAAAACCCGCCGCGCCATAAAGGTCGTGGCGTCATTTACATCCCCCATACGAGGGAACACCCTTGATTAATCGCCGAGATTCAGGGCCTCATGGCCAAGAAATTAATTGCATGAAAGGTCTATTAGGAAGCATCGAAACCCCGTATGAGGGTAAGAAGAAAACATTCGCGATCATGTCGGTCGTGTACTGACCATTTAATGTTCAGACGAATGTCCGGCTCGAGAAAATCGCGGTTGTCGCGGGAAAATCAGAACGCATGTATGCCGAGGTACGACAAATTTATTGTTCGGAAGAGCGGAAAACGTTCGGCTGAGCCTCGGTTGGAGCGGTCAAAAACCAGTAAATCTGTTGGCCCGGTGCAAGAGCAAGCTGCGACCATACCGCGGTGGGCCCCCCGCGGTCGAAACAAGACTTGCATGAGCGTCATTAATATTTCCGGCGCCAAGGGGCAACGAGGGAATATCCCTTGAATCGGCTGAAAAGCCCTGTGTCTGGGGAAGCGGACGTTCGAAACGTGTCGGTCATTCGGGAGACCGTTTAATATTCGGACGGGTGTCCGGCTCGAGAGTATCATAATCGTCGTAGGAGGACCTGGAACATCTGTATGATGTGATACGGCAAATACATTATTCCGAGACACTGAAAACATTCGGTAAAATCTCGATTAGTGTAGCAGGAAACTAGTGAATTTATTGGCCCGGTGCGAGATCGAGTCGGGACCATACCGGGGGCGCCTCCCGCGGTCCAAACGGGGCTTGCGTAGGCATCATTAATGTTCCTGGTGCCGGAGGGCAACGGGGAAGAGTCCCGGGACTAGATTCCAAAACCAAAACATGTTCGAAGGAAGCGAGCTATAGGCCGAGGGTGTGGGTCAGACAATGACCATAATCGGGACGGACCCGAGGTCCAAGCACAGCCCACAAAGGCCTTATTGATATTCCCGTATATAGGGTCCAGGGATGACAGGAGCCATCTCGTTCTATTCAGATTTCTGTCGGTCACTTGCGGACCACTTGATATTCGGACAAGGGTCCATATTGAAGGTGCGACGTGGATAGGAACAACCCCGTACAAATGTATGCCGAGTTTGCGGCAATTTCAATGAATGGGCGGGAACGAATCCCGATAGGGTGAATCCGATTTGACGAGCTATCGGCCCGGAGCAATGCTGGGTCACGACCACATCGGGGTAGGAGCCGTCGGCCATGTTGGTTGCTCACGGGTCTTTTCATGTTCAGACACAGGTCCGTAATAGAAACGTGGCGGGAATCGAGGTGAACCCATTCAACTGTCTGCCGAACGTGCGGCAATTCTAGTGGCGGCTCGGAAGGGATCCGGCCTAAGAAACGAGTCCGGTTTAGTCGGAATGTCGGCCCGGGAGGAGGTCGGGTCATGGCCATTTCGGGATAATTCCCAAGACTCAGGCCCAACCCGTAAGGGCGACATCGTTGTTCCTTCGGCACCGGGTCACGGGAGAGACGGGGCTGCGACATAGATTTTACCATTTTCTTCATCTGGGCTTTAAATTATGTGCATATATATTTTATCGCTTATTTCCCTTTTATGTATTTATTCTGGATGATCTCTCCATTTTATTTATTATTATTACTACTATATTTTCCCTTTCCTTTTTTTCCTATCATTATTATTATTTCACATTTTTTATTTCTTATATATATATTCAGGTTTATTTATTTATCGTAATTTTTATTAATTTATTATCATTATCATGACATATTTATATATGTTTATATATATTTATTTTGGAAGGAAAAGTGGGCCGTCGGGGGCAAAAAGGGGTGTACCGGCGAAGGCAGGGAGAGCGTCCCGGAGAGGGGCTGGGAGAGTGCGCCGGGTAGGTTAGAGGGTGCCGGAGAAGAGCCAAGAGAGTGTGCCGGGGAGGGAGTTGGCGGGCGTGCCGGGCTGACTCGAAGTCTGTACAACGTCTGCTAGCATACGCGCAGAGTCTGTACACTGTTCATTTGCTGCCACCCAAAGAATATACATTGTCTATTCAACCAGCACACAAAGTCTATACATCCTTCAGCTCAGAGTCTGTACGTTGTTCATTGGCTGCAGCTCAAAGTCTATACATTGGCCAGCTCAAAGTCTGTACGTTGGCCAGCTCAAAGTCTGTACGTTATTCATTGGCTGCAGTTCAAAGTCTATACATTGTCCATTGGTTGCAGTTTAGAGTCTATACGTTGGCCAGCAGTCTGTACATTGGCCAGCTCAAAGTCTATACATTGTTCATTGGCTGCAGGCCAAAGTCTATACGTTGGCCATTGGCTGCAGCTCAAAGTCTATACATTGGCCAGCTCAAAGTCTGTACATTGGCCAACTCAAAGTCTATACATTGTCCCTTGGCTGCAGTTCAAAGTATGTACATTGGCCAGCCCAAAGTCTGTACGTTGGCCAACTCAAAGTCTATACATTGTTCATTGGATGCAGCTCAAAGTCTATACATTGCAGCTCAAAGTCTATACATTGGCCAGCCCAAAGTCTATACATTGGCCAGCCCAAAGTCTGTACGTTGGAGCTCAAAGTCCATACATTGTCCCTTGGCTGCAGTTCAAAGTCTGTACATTGGCCAGCCCAAAGTCTGTACGTTGGCCAACTCAATGTCTATACATTGTTCATTGGCTGCAGCTCAAAGTCTATACATTGCAGCTCAAAGTCTATACATTGGCCAGCCCAAAGTCCATACATTGGCCAGCCCAAAGTCTGTACGTTGGCCAGCTCAAAGTCTGTACGTTGGCCAACCCAAAGTCTATACATTGTTCATTGGCTGCAGCTCAAAGTCTATACATTGTAGCTCAAAGTCTACACATTGTCCCTTAAAGTCTGTACATTGGGTTCCACTTCGGAGAGTGAGAAGAGTGTGTCGCTGAAGGGCCGAGAAGGTGTGTCGTTGAAGGGTTGATAGGGTGTGCCGCTGGAGGGCTGATAGGGTGTACCGGCGAGGGGAAGAATGAGACGGTGGAGGAGTGTGCCGGTGAGGAACCAGGAAGGTGTGCCGTTGAAGGGCCGATAGGGTGTGCCACTGGAGGGCTGATAGGGTGTACCGGCGAAGGCTGGAACGGACGTGCCGATGAAGGTCCACTCCTCTATTACTTGTTTTTAAGGCTTTTCTTTTCGTCTTTTTTTTTAGTTTTGCGTAGCTTTATACAAATCTTTCCTCCTCCTTCTTGCAATCGGTTGTTGTTCTATTCGTTTGATGGTTTTGTTGTCTTTTGATATGTATTTCTTATCCCATTCGTTTGTTGCATCCTTTTGCCCTTTAAACGTCCTGTTATTTTCTAACGAAAATTCGGCATCATCTCCCCTTGACCCGAGCGTAAGGGAGATAAAGGGAACGCGCCCACATAGAGTGGCGGAACCCGACAACTGGAGGTGGGCGCCCGAGGGCGGCAACACCTTAATAAAACCTCAGAAAACACAGGGAAAACAACGAGTTGAAGACCTCTAAGACTGGACAGGGTGTACTGGAGAAGGGGGGGCCAGGCACAGATGAAGGCACTGAGCTTTACAGGAGGAGGTTCGCGACCTCAAACCATTCAAGCTGATGGCATATCCGGAGGAAACCGTCGGCATGAGGGATGAACACAAACACCGGAAAGTGAAAGGAAAGACGATCAAACGCACTGTGACTCACAACCAACGAGACAAAGAGACAACCCACTGAGGGGGACGATCTTCATTCATGGGGGAGCAAAGGGCCGTAGCCGTCCGCATGCATTACAAAACACGCCCGAGCTAAAGCTACAGGCAAGAAAGAAAATCAAAGACCAAAAGAACGGAGAAGGAGAAAACAAAGAACAAAAGAAGAGGAGGTGTTGGGGATCGAGGCAGGGACGACCGTCCACTGCTCTTTCCCCCACCTTCCCTTGCTACATCAAGCCCTCTCCCTCTCTTACTCTCTTCTCTCTGCCTGGTGGTTGTCAGAAGACTCCATGCCGGAGCCCTCTCCCTTCTCTTCTCTCTTCTCCTTCTTCTCGTAGGTGGCTTTGTGTCTCTTCGTTCCTTCTCCCTGTGTGCCTCTTCCTCTGTGTATGGGCCTCTCCCTCCCTTCTTCGCCGGAATGGGAGTGGTTTTATACTCCCAGTAGCGGGAGCCCTCGAGCACGGCAGTCGGAGGCGGGAAGCGGCTGGTCATGATGGGGATTAACTTCCCCCGTCCTGGATGTCAGGGGAGTAGCCTGCGTGGCCCAACCTCTGGTTGACACCTCGGACAGCTCACTGCGCGCCAAGGATACGTAGGGCATGGGCGTCACGTCGTTCCCTTGAAATGCCTTCACGCTGTGCCGCTAGCGGGCTCAAGAAGTGTGCCGCTGAAGGCTTGAAATAGTGTGCCGTTGAAGGCTTAAAATAGTGTGCCGTTGAAGGCCCGAAATAGTGTGCCGTTGAAGGCCCAAAATAGTGTGCCGTTGAAGACTTGAAATGGTGTGCCGTTGAAGGCTTAAAATAGTGTGCCGTTGAAGGCTTAAAATAGTGTGCCGTTGAAGGCTTAAAATAGAGTGCCGTTGAAGGCACATGGGGCGTGCCGTTGAAGGCACATGGGGTGTGCCGCTGAAGGCACATGGGGTGTGCCGCTGAAGGGCCCAGGGGCGTACCGCTGAAGGGCCAAAGGGCGTGCCGTTGAAGGCCCAAAAGGGGCATTTCTGAGCCCATTGTGAGCATGAGTTGTGGCCCATTTAATTTTCTTCGAGGCCCATGGATTGTGGGGGCTCTTGGTGGTTGATTTCTCTTCATTGTCGTGACTCCGGAGACGGCTTCACGGCAGTGTGCATATTTGGGAAGTCCGGATGACCAGCCCCTCCGGGGCTTCCTCACTCGGTGCCGTTGTTGATGCTAGGCCGAGCAGGATATCTGGGTGTGCAATTTTTGGTGTCCACAAATGCCCCCCACCCACGGGTAGCGCAGATGAAGGATGAGCCGGGCGGTGCCCGCGGGTGTGCTGGCCTTTTCTCATCGTCGGTGCCGCCGGGGTGTCGGGAGCCGACATGACTTGTTTGTCTCCTCTTTTCTTCGTCAGTGTTGACGGGCTGTCGGGAGCTGACCTGGTTTGTTGGTCTCTTTGTCTCTTCGTCAGCGTCGACGGGGGTCGGGAGCTGACATGCTCTGTTGGTCTCTTTGTCTCTTCGTCAGCGCCGACAGGGTGCCGGAAGCTGACATGATGTGTTGGTCTCTTTGTCTCTTTGTCAGTGCCGACAGGGTGCCGGGAGCTGACCTGGTTTGTTGGTCTCTTTGTCTCTTCGTCAGAGCCGACAGGGTGCCGGGAGCTGACCTGGTTTGTTGGTCTCTTCTTCTCTTCATCAGTGCCGACGGGTAGCTGAAACTGACGTAGTATGTTTGTCTCTTCTTCTCTTCATCATCAGTGCCGACAGGGTGCCGGGAGCTGACCTACTTTTGTTCGTCTCTTCTTCTCTTATTTTTCTTCTCTTCTCTTTTCTCCTCTTCTATATTCCCTTGCACCTAAACATGGGGTGAGAATTTATTTAGTGTCCTCAAATCAGGGAAGCGAGCTGCGAAAGCCGAAATTTGGGGAGCAGGCTGCCAGAGCCAGACTTGGGAAAGCGGGACATGGGGGCCGAGGTAAGCCGGCTACAAGAGCCAAAGTTGGGAAGCAGGCTATAAAAGCCAAAGGGAAGCATGCCAGAAGAGCCAAAGTCGGGAAGCGGGCCGCGGAGGCCCAATTGGGGGAGCAGCTTATAAAGCCAAGGATATTGGGAAGTGGGCTGCAAGAGCCGAAATTATGGGAAGTGAGCCGCGAAGGCCGAATTCTGGGAAGCAGGCTATGAGAGCCGAATTCCGGGAAGCAGGCTGCAAGAGTCAAAGATATTGGGAAGCGGGCTGCAAGAGCCGAAATTATGGGAAGTGGGCCGTAAAGGCCGAATTCTAGGAGGCAGGCTATGAGAGCCAGAATTGGGAAGCAGGCCACGAGGGCCCAAAGGGAAGTAGGCTATGAAGGCCGAGGGGAAGCAGGCTGCGAGAGCCAAAGCTGGGGAGCAGGCCGTGAAGGCCGAAATTATAGGGAGCAGGCTACGGAAGTCAAATCGCGGAAGCAGGCTACAAGAGCCAAAATTAGGAAGCGGGCTGCAGGAGCCGAGATTATGGGCAGCGGGCCGTGAAGGCCGAATTCTGGGAAGCAGGTAGTGAAGGCCGAATTCTGGGAAGTAGGCTGCAAGAGCCAAAGATGTTGGGAAGCGGGCTGCAAGAGCCGAAATTAGGGCAGCGGGCCGTGAAGGCCGAATTCTGGGAAGCAAGCAGTGAAGACCGAATTCTGGGAAGTAGGCTGTAAGAGCCAAAGATGTTGGGAAGCGGGCTGCAAGAGCCGAAATTAGGGCGCAAGATGTGAAAGCCTAAATCGGGGAAGCGGACTATAGAAGCCGGAGTTGGGAGATTAACGAGCCGCGAGGGCAAGAGGTAGGCCATGGGGGCCAAGATTGGGCTCTACGAGCCAGCGCAGGGAAAGTAGGCTTTGATAGCCGAAATTGAGTTTATTGTATACACACATTTTTATTATTTATTATTTATTATATATATATATTTATTATATATAATTTTTTATTCAAGCATGCAAGCATTCATTTGCAGGCATATCATAGATATGAGTAAGGCAACCCCCTCTATAGGGGATAGGATAGGGACATCGCCCGTAATTCGTAGATGCGGTGCAGACCACGAGGCACAATTGAGGGGTGGTGCACCCGTCAAGAGGATATCGCATGTCTTACATGCATAGCCTAAATTCACGCATTTCACCCGAGGCAATTCTCTGTAGCGTGGTAGTGCAAATGTGTGAACAAAGAGCCCTAACCATAGGGATATGCAGGTTTTCCTGGTGACACTCGAGGATCACTCTAGCCCCTACACATTAGTTCCAGGCTTTCGACTTTCGGTAGCTTCACACAGCCCCCATTTGTTTATTTTGGTAGCGGATTTCACCGTTCGACGCGAGTCTCCTCATGTGTCTCAATGGGGATTCCCGGCTACTAGGATTTATCCTTATTGTGATTCGCTTCACCATTTCGCGCGAGTCTCCTCATTTGTTTCAGTGGGGATTCCCGGCTACTCGGATCCGCGTTTCTCTCTCTTCTTTCTTCTCTTCTTCTTTTTTTTCTCCTCTCTCTTTTTTCTTTTTTTTTTACAGTGGGGGTAGGCAGCTTTTTCCTCACGATTACCTTTCACGCGAGTGCAGGAATTCAAGTCTCCGTAGAGTGCTAAGAAGAAATTCGGGCAATCCCTATAGTCGAAGGCTATTGAACACATTAAGTGCTAAGTGTGGGAGCGTTGCCTCAGGTTTATTTTGTGAGCTGGGCTTAGCGATTCAACCATGACTCTTCCCCTTGACGTGTGCACCTACCATAATTGGGTTCCCTTTGAGCGTGCGCCGTGACGCCCGTGCATCCGGAATCGGGGTGATATTATTTAGCAAGGAAGCACGGTCCTAGAAAATTCCAAGGAGGTGTATTATTCTATATTAAGCAACCATGCAAGCAGGGCAATCATGCATTCTCTTCTTTCTTTTCTCTTTCTTTTTTTTTGTGTTCATTTTGTTGTTTTCTTTTTTGTTTTGTTTTGTTTTGTTTATTTTTTTGTTTATTTTTTGTTTTTGTTTGTTTGTTTATTTTTTTTTTTTGCATAAGAAAATATTACTATTACGTATAAGTGTAGTGGTAGTAAAGGTATTAGGGAAGCAGACCACGAACGGCTGAAAGGACACTGGGGAAGCGGGCCGTGAAGGCCGAAGTTGATATTGGAAGTAGGCCACAATAGCCAAAAATCGAGGGGAGCGGGCTGCGAGAGCCAAATTATGGGAAGCATGCTGCAGGAGCCGAAGTTGAGAAGTGAGCTACAGGGGCCGAAGTTACAGGAAGCGGGCCGTGAAGGCCGAATTCTGGGAAGCAGGCCGTAAAGGCCGAATTCTGGGAAGCAGGTTGCGAGAGCCAAAGATATTGAAAAGCGGGCTGCAGAAGCCGAAATTGGGAAGCGGGCCGTGAAGGCCGAATTCTGGGAAGCAGGCCGCAAGGGTCGAATTCTGGGAAGCAGGCTGCGAGTGCCAAAGATATTGGGAAGCGGGCTGTAAAAGTCGAAATTGGGAAGCGGGCCGTGAAGGCCGAATTCTGGGAAGCAGGCCGTAAAGGCCAAATTTTGGGAAGCAGGCCGTAAAGGCCGAATTCTGGGAAGCAGGCTGCGAGAGCCAAAGATATTGGGAAGCGGGCTGTAAAAGCCGAAATTGGGAAGCGGGCCGTGAAGGCCGAATTCTGGGAAGCAGGCCGTAAAGGCCGAATTCTGGGAAGCAGGCTGTAAAGGCCGATTTCTGGGAAGCAGGCTGCGAGAGCCAAAGATATTGGGAAGCGGGCTGCAGGAGCCGAAATTATGGGAAGCGAGCCGTGAAGGCCAAATTCTGGGAAGCAGGCCGTGAAGGCCGAATTCTGGGAAGCAGGATGCAAGAGCCGAAGATATTGGGAAGTAGGCTAAAAAGCCAAGGGATATTGGGAGCAGGCTGACAAGCCGAGAGATGTTAGGAGTAGGCTGTAAAGCCGAAAAGATATCGGAGAGCGCGGTGGGACGGGTGGATTAATCATGACAGTGGGCCTTGGCCGGAATGACTGAGCCAAAGGGTGTTGGGTAGTAGGATACGTGAGCCGAGGAGAAGGGTTTGTGAAGCGGCGGGTTCGAAGACCATGTTTGTCTCATGTCTCTCTTTTTTTTTCTTCTTCTTTTGTGTGGGGAGACAGGTGCAAAGACCATGTCTGCCTCGTGACTCTTCTTTCTCTTCTTCTCTTCTTCTATTATGGAGAGGCAGTGTAAAGATCATGCTTGCCTCATGGTCATTTCTTTCTTTTCTTCTCTTCTTTTGTGTGAAGAGGTGCGTTCAAGGACCGTGTTCGCCCCGTGACTGTTCTTTCTTTTCTTCTCTTCTTCTTTCATGGAGAGGCAGGTGCAGAGACCATGTTCACCTCGTGACTGTTTTTTCTCTTCTTCTTTCATGGAGAGGCGGGTGCAAAGACCGCGTCTGCCTCGTGACTTTCTTTTTTCTTCTCTTCTTCTTTTGTAGAGAGGCAGGTGCAGAGACCATGTTCGCCCCGTGATTGTTCTTTCTCTTCTTCTCTTCTTCTTTTATGGAGAGGCGGGTGTAAAGACCGCTTCTACCTCGTGACTCTCTTTTTTTTTCTTCTCTTCTTCTTTTGTAGAGAGGCAGGTGCAGAGACCATGTTCGCCTCGTGACTCTTTCTCTTTTTTTTTCTTTGTAGAGAGGCAGGTGCAGAGACCGTGTTCGCCTCATGTGCATTCTTTCTTTCCTTCTCTTCTTTTGTGTGATGAGGCGGGCTCGAAGACCACGTCTGCCTCATGTGTCTTCTTTTGGTTCTGCTCTTCTTCTTTTATGTGAAGAGGCGGGTTCAGGGACCACGTCTGCCTCATGTGTCTCTTCTTCCTTTTCTTCTCTTCTTTTGCGTGATGAGGCGGGCTCGAAGACCACGTCTGCCTCATGTGTCCTTTCTTCCTTTTCTTCTTTTCTTTTGTGTGATGCGGCGGGCTCGAAGACCACGTCTGCCTTATGTGTCTTTTCTTCCTTTTCTTCTTTTCTTTTGTGTGATGAGGCGGGCTCGAAGACCACGTCTGCCTCATGTGTATTCTTTCTTTCCTTCTTTTCTTTTGTATGATGAGGCGGGCTCGAAGACCACGTCTGCCTCATGTGTCTTCTTTTGGTTCTGCTCTTCTTCTTTTATGTGAAGAGGCGGGTTCAGGGACCACGTCTGCCTCATGTGTCTCTTCTTCCTTTTCTTCTCTTCTTTTGCGTGATGAGGCGGGCTCGAAGACCACTTCTGCCTCATGTGTCTTCTTTTCCTTTTCTTCTCTTCTTTTGTGTGATGAGGCAGGCTCGAAGACCACGTCTGCCTCGTGCGTGTCTTTTTCTTTACTATGCTCTTTTTTTCTCTTAATGTGCCCCAGGTTGGGGCGTAGCTTCATTTGGTGTGCATCCCCCCTGAGGGGGGTGTGTTTTGCCTCTTCGCTTCTGTGCCCCCAGGCGGGGTGTATTTTTTTTTTTTGGCTTCTATGTCCCCAGACCAGGGTGTGTTTTTTTAATGCCCCCGAGGCGGGGTGTAGCTCTCTTCAAATGCCCCCATGGTGGGGTATACTCTTCACGGCTTCTATGCCCCCAGGTGGGGTATGTCTCTTCTTCAAATACCCCTGAGCCAGGGTGGACTTCTCTTCATATGCCCCTGAGCCGGGGCGTGTTCTTTATAGCTTCTAGGCCCTCGAGGCGAGGTATGTTTCTTCTTCATATGCTCCTGGTACGGGGCGTAGCTCTCTTCAAATGCCCCCGGGACGGGGGTGTATCTTTTGCTTCTTATGCCCCCCCCTGAGGCCGGGGTGTGTCTTTTGCTTCTTACGCCCCCCTGAGGCGGGGGTGTATCTCTTTACAGCTTCTGTGCCCCCGAAGCAGGGTATGTTGTTTCTTCAAATTTCGCTTGGGCGGAGTATATCTTTCTTCTCATGCTCCCGGATCGGGATGTATGTCTCTTTGTTTCTGTGCCCCGGGTCGGGGTAGATGCTTCTGCTTCTTATGCGCCAAGGGCGGAGTGTATTTTTGTGCCCCCAGCTGGGGTAGGTACTTCTGCTTCTTATGCGCCAAGGGCGGAGTGTGTCTCTTTCTGTGCCCCTAGGCTGGGGTACATTCTTCATGTTTTTTATACCCTTTTCACATGGCGTATTCTCTTGCTTCTTATGTCCTTGGGTCGGGGCGTATGTTTCTTCTTCTGACGCCCCTAGGTCGGGGTATATTCTTTCTTCATGTGCTCCCAGGTTGGGATGTATGTCTCTTTACTTCTTTACGCCCCCGGGTGGAGGTGTACTCTGTCTCTTTGCTTCCGCGTCCCCCAAGCGGGGTATGTTTCTTCTTCCAATGCCCCTGAGCCGGCGCATATTCTTTATGGCTTCTATGCCCCCCTGGCGGGGTATATTTCTTCTTCAAATATCCCTAAGACGGGATGTATTCTTCTCTTTCTTATGCTCCCGAGGCGGGATGTATCTTCTTCAAATACCCCTAAGCCGGGGCGTGTTCTTTATGGCTTCCATGCCCCCTGGCGGGGTATGTTTCTTCTTCAAATACCCCTAGGCCGGGGTGGACTTCTCTTCATATGCCCCTGAGTCGGGGCATGCTCTTTTATAGCTTCTAGGCCCTCGAGGCGAGGTATGCTTCTTCTTCAAATACCCCTAGGCCGGGGCGTATTCTTTACGGCTTCTATGTCCCCTGGCGGGGTGAATTCTTTTCTTCTTTCCAGACACACCGGGGGGAATGTTTGCTTCTTATGCTCCCAAGGTGGGGTGTATTGCTACTTTTGATGCCCCCAAGGTGGGGCGTATTGCTGCTTCTGATGCCCCAGAGCGAGGTATCCCTTTTTTTTTATATGCCCCCGGCACGGGGTGTATTCCGCTTCTAGTGCCCCCAGAGTGGAGTGTATCGTCGCTTTTGATGCGGGGTGTAGTTCTTGCTTTTTATGCACCCGAGGTGAGGTGAATTCTTCTTCTTTGTTTACGTGCCCCCATATCGGGGTGTATTCCTCTCTTCATATGCTTCCCTAAGCCGGGGGATGTAGTTTTTTCTGCTTCAGATGTCCCCCCGGGGGGGTGCATGTTGCTTCATGGACTCCGAGCCTGGGGTATGCTCCTTCAAAGGTCCCTAAGCCGGGGTAGATTCTCTTTTCTTCTCATGCTCCCAAGGCGGGATGTAGCTTCTTCAAGTACCCCTAAACCGGAGTGTATTCTCTATGACTTCTATGTCCCCTGGCGGGGTATGCTTCTTCTTCAAATATCCCTAGGCCGGGGTGGACTTCTCTTCATATGCCCCTGAGTCGGGGCGTGTTCTTTATAGCTTCTAGGCCCTCGAGGCGAGGTGGGCTTCTCCTTCAAATACCCCCAAGACGGGGGTGTGATTCTTGGCTTCATATGCCTCCAAGACGGGGGGTATTTTGCTTCTTGTGCCCCCCCAGGGATGGGGTGGAATTCTCTTCAGTTACCCCTGAGTCGGGGTTGATTCTTCTGCCTCTTATGCCCCAAGGTGGGGTACACTTCTCTTCATATGCCCCCCTGAGCCGGGGTGCAACTCTGCTTCTTCTCATGACCCCTGGCCGGGGCAGTCTCTTCTTCTTATGCTTATGTGCTCCCGCATCGGGGTGTATTCCTTTCTTCACGTGCTCCCCTAAGCCGTGGAATATTGTGTGTTCTGCTTCAGATGCCCCCCGGGGGGGATATATGTTACTTCATGGACCCCGAGGCCGGGATGTATTCCTTCTCCGAATGCCCCAAGGTCGGGGCGTATTCTTCTCTTCTTATGCCCCCAAGGCGAGACGTAGCTTCTTCAAATGCCCCTGAGCCGGGGCGTATTCTTTATGGCTTCTATGCCCCCCCCAGGCGGGGTATGTTTCTTCTTCAATTGTCCCTAGGACAGGGTGTATTCTTCTCTTTCTTATGCTCCCGAAGCGGGATGTAACTTCTTCAAAGCCCCCTAAGCCGGGGCCTGTGCTTCATGGCTTCTATGCCCCCACTGGCGGGGTGTGTTCCTTCTTCGAATGCCCCCAAGACGGGGGTGGATTCTTCTTCAAATGCCCCGAAGCCGGGGTATAGCTTTGTTGTATGTTGTGCCCCCAAGCCTGGGCGGATTCTCTTCATATGCCCCTAGATCAAGGTGTATATTTTTTTTGCCTCTTATGCCCCTACGGCGGGGTATATCTCCTCTTCTTATCCCCCACGGCGGGGTATGTGCATGCTCTCTTCGGGAGTGGTGGCCGTGCTTGGCCTCATTGCTATAAAGTATTCCCCACAGCGGGCAACCATTCACCAAGCTACAATTGTGGCTCGCTGGGTCTTTTAACAACCACTCGGGGGCCGTTTTGTGCCGGATGGAGGCAGCAGGGAGGAGGAACGGGCCGGGTCATTACACCACGGACTCGGAGCCTCCTAGAGTCGGGCGGGATGCCGGGTTTCTTCTTGCTCTTTTGGTCGGCGATGCTGGCCGACTTTTCTTCTTTTCTTCTTTCTCTTCTTTTTTTTTTGTCCCTTCTTCTCTTCTCTTTTTTTTTTGAATGATCGACCAGGGTGGAGGTGCAGGAGAGCGCTCACCCCCTCAAGGAGGGGATGAGTAGTTCGCTCCACCGCATCAACCCCACAGTGGTAATCTTTGTTCAGCATGGGTCTCGACGGACGTGGTCGTACAACCCTCTCTTGCCAATTCTTTCTCTTCTTTTTTTTTGCTTCTTTCTTTTCTCTTTTTTTTTCTATTCTTCTCTTCTTCTCTTCTTCTTTTCTTCTTTTCTTCTTTTCTTCTTTTCTTCTCTTTCTTCTTGAGGGAAACGGGGGGCTTGATTTCCCCTCCATTCTCTTCTCTTTCTCTTCTCCTTTTTTTTAATAACAGCCCCCATGATTCCTGGAAGCTGCATATGCTTCGAAGCAACGTCCTCGAGGCCGCGAAGGCAGCTGCATCGAGTCTGGATTTTCTCCCCATAGGGCTGGCGAAGACAGCACCTGCAATTCATCAAAGCAGGCAAACATCGTTTATTAGGGGGCCATGAGGCCCTGAATCCCGGCGAAGAGATGAAGGGTAGTTTAGGTCCCACCGGGCGTGCCAGACTTGTAGACGCACTTTTCGTTCGTCTATTGTTGTTTGTCTATTCGGGAATGGTTGATTCGTCTATTAAGTGCGTGGGCGTGCCAGTCACCGAAGTGACAATTTATTCGGGCTCCGAAGAGCCCATGGTGCGCTCGATCTGACTTCGTCAGACGATTGTGTGGTTCGTGTCGGGACCAAAACCCGCCGCGCCATAAAGGTCGTGGCGTCATTTACATCCCCCATACGAGGGAACACCCTTGATTAATCGCCGAGATTCAGGGCCTCATGGCCAAGAAATTAATTGCATGAAAGGTCTATTAGGAAGCATCGAAACCCCGTATGAGGGTAAGAAGAAAACATTCGCGATCATGTCGGTCGTGTACTGACCATTTAATGTTCGGACGAATGTCCGGCTCGAGAAAATCGCGGTTGTCGCGGGAAAATCAGAACGCATGTATGCCGAGGTACGACAAATTTATTGTTCGGAAGAGCGGAAAACGTTCGGCTGAGCCTCGGTTGGAGCGGTCAAAAACCAGTAAATCTGTTGGCCCGGTGCAAGAGCAAGCTGCGACCATACCGCGGTGGGCCCCCCGCGGTCGAAACAAGACTTGCATGAGCGTCATTAATATTTCCGGCGCCAAGGGGCAACGAGGGAATATCCCTTGAATCGGCTGAAAAGCCCTGTGTCTGGGGAAGCGGACGTTCGAAACGTGTCGGTCATTCGGGAGACCGTTTAATATTCGGACGGGTGTCCGGCTCGAGAGTATCATAATCGTCGTAGGAGGACCTGGAACATCTGTATGATGTGATACGGCAAATACATTATTCCGAGACACTGAAAACATTCGGTTAAATCTCGATTAGTGTAGCAGGAAACTAGCGAATTTATTGGCCCGGTGCGAGATCGAGTCGGGACCATACCGGGGGCGCCTCCCGCGGTCCAAACGGGGCTTGCGTAGGCATCATTAATGTTCCCGGTGCCGGAGGGCAACGGGGAAGAGTCCCGGGACTAGATTCCAAAACCAAAACATGTTCGAAGGAAGCGAGCTATAGGCCGAGGGTGTAGGTCAGACAATGACCATAATCGGGACGGACCCGAGGTCCAAGCACAGCCCACAAAGGCCTTATTGATATTCCCGTATATAGGGTCCAGGGATGACAGGAGCCATCTCGTTCTATTCAGATTTCTGTCGGTCACTTGCGGACCACTTGATATTCGGACAAGGGTCCATATTGAAGGTGCGATGTGGATAGGAACAACCCCGTACAAATGTATGCCGAGTTTGCGGCAATTTCAATGAATGGGCGGGAACGAATCCCGATAGGGTGAATCCGATTTGACGAGCTATCGGCCCGGAGCAATGCTGGGTCACGACCACATCGGGGTAGGAGCCGTCGGCCATGTTGGTTGCTCACGGGTCTTTTCATGTTCAGACACAGGTCTGTAGATTCTAAGAAAATCCACTTAAGGAAAATATAATGAAAAGTAAACAATAAACAATAGTGGAGATGAAAATAGCACGAGGTGCACAAGGGGAGCGTGTGTGATCGCCAGAGACACGAGGCCTCAAAAATATAACAATGAAAGCATGGGAGAGATCGCAAAAAATACCTTGGAGTGCGGTTGATTGTAGGTGCTCCTTTCTCTTCAAATCGGCCGGCCGATGAAGAGAGTTCTTCAATTAATTACCTTTTGCTCTGGCTCGAATGCTCGTTTGGGAGGAAGCTCTGCAGGATGAAGACAGATGCACATGAAGTCCCTCCTTCAGCCAGAAGCAGCAGCGACAGCCACCTGCAAGAAGAAAAAACAGAAGAAGAAAAAAACAAACGGAGGGGGAGAAGGGGGTCCAACCCGTTAACAGAGCAGCAGAGCTCTGTTAATAGATTGGAAATAGAGGGATAAGAACGGCAAGAGTCCAATGGAGGTAAGATAAGAACGGGCAAGAGCCCCAATCAAGGCAGAAGTCTAATGAGGCAAGGACTCTCTGGGGAAAGGGCTGCGAAGCCAGAAGATGAAAAACGCCCTTGGACAGGGCGTCAATTCAAGAATCGACGATCTGTCAAGGGGCGTTAATTTAAAACACGCCCTGGGTCAGGGCGTTTCTTCCTGGATTAATTTTAGAAATAAACATTTCTTTTATTTGGAAATTTTAAGAAACGCCTCAGGGAGGCGTAAATTGAAAAACGCCCCATAATAGGGCGTGAGTCAATATTCTTCAAATATTTATTCTTTTTTCAAAAATTGCATAATTCTAGGAATTGACGCCCTCGCCTTAGGGCGTCCTTTCATCAAGAAACGCCCCAGGTCAGGTCGTGTTTTAGAACACGCCCTTCACCAGGTCACGAATTTATAAAATAGGTAAAATGGGGAGAAATAGATAAAATATGGAGACACGCCCTGGATCAGGCCGCTTTTAAAAACACGCCCCTCTCCAGGGCGTGAATTCAGAAAATAGAGATAAATGCCCAGAAAATCCATAAAAATAGGAAAAAGGAGGAAATGAGGGAAAAATAGGAGAAATTCAAGAAAATGGGAAAAACCACTCAAACAAGCTAATTTGAGGGTCAAATGGGGCAATTACAAGGTAATATGAGAAATACTCAAAGTAATGTCAATTTTGGCGTGTCTACAGCTGCCCCGTCTTGGCGTCTGCTTTGCAAGGGAGCGTAGCAAACTGAAAAGTAGATGCCAAGGTGTGATGAGACACGCAATCAACATCACTTGATAAGAAATGAAATCAAAAGCACGAGATGAAGCAAATCTCGGGAAATCCAACGAAATCAACAATGTTTGGATAAAAGGGGAGAGGTGCACGCGGTGCACGAAGGAGATAAAATAAATGATCAACTTCCAGCGCGGTGGAAGTACCCCAGGTCACAAACCTGTAGATTTCACCATTGGGGAGCAGTTACCAGCCAGTGGACGTGCTGCAGCCAAGGTGGATCAAAGGAGAGAAGATAAAAAAAAGATGATAAAAATCCAAACAAGGAGCTTTCGAGAAAATCGCCCAAAACAACGACAAATCGAACTGAGGACTCAATTCGGCATGGAAAATCTCATATCTTGAAAGATTAAGATCAATTCAACTCTCAACATCAGCTTATCAGAATAATTTTCTAATGTTAATTCAAAGTCCTACATGAATGCATGCTGGGCTAAAGGGAAAATAACAAATGAAAATATAATATAATCAAGGATAATATTGTTAAACTGCCCAGACTGGGTCAAGAAACCAATTCTGCGAGCTGATACTAAGCCGAAGCCCGTTTATCCACGCACCAACTCGTAAAAAGGGAACCATCATCCCCAGTCTTGGACGGCTCAACGGCCTATCCGTGTGACTAAGACTTCTCTGGAATCATCATTATTTTTGATGAAGGGGAACTCAAATCCCAGATTTACCAAAGCCACAAGGTCCTTGATATAATCTAGTAACGTATGTAACATATAGTAGAATGCATACAGGGAGATGGTGATATCAATGAGCATGGGAACTGAGAAATGAGCTGCAAGCACCGTGGGGCTTTGAGTGATGATGCCCTGTCGGTGGGACCAAGAGCTTCTTATCCTGCGCTCA
Source organism: Amorphophallus konjac (assembly GCA_022559845.1). Lineage (NCBI taxonomy): Eukaryota > Viridiplantae > Streptophyta > Magnoliopsida > Alismatales > Araceae > Amorphophallus > Amorphophallus konjac. Next base: position 544,868,751 of record CM040121.1, on the reverse strand, counting down.
AAAATTCATTAGCCAAGATATAACAAGCAATGAATAAGGCATTTAATCATAGCATGCATAGCATGAATCAAAGCAACCAATCATAGCATATATCATGAACAGCATAAGTCAAATCATGGCATGGCAAAGCATCATTATTTGTTGTTTGTCATGGGGATGACAATCTGGCTGATCAAGTTTTGGAGTTAAAAAATCAGGATCTGATAATGCCCATCGGCGGAGTAATCAGATGAAACGAGCAGGAGTTGATTGAAAGATTTGGAGATGAATAATCATGAGATATGATAATCAAGAGATATAGGGAGATAACCAAAATGATATGAGGAGATGATAACCAAAAATACCCAGGGTGGCATGTCATGAGAATATCGGGAGGAATCAATAGATTGATAGCAATGAGTGGAGATGGGACTCATCCCGTGCCTTTGGTCTCTGCAAAGCTGTTCCTGCAAAATACCATCAGAAAATACAATGCAATTTTGGATTTTGGAAATATGCAAATTTTTATGAGTTTTGAAAATATGTAAATTTTTATGAGTTTTGGAAATATTTGAATTTTTATGGAGATTTTTGAAAAACATTTTGAATTTTTGTTGGGATTTTGATCGGGAAATATTCAATTTTTTTTTTGGATTTTGGCTTAGACATTGTTAATGCAGCATCAAAGGGTTGTTTTGAACCACTGGCTGGGGGTCCTTGTTCCTTCCCTTTTCGCTAAAATTGCCCAAAGCTGGACGTGCATTGAAAGTGGCGTCCTATAACCGACCGTCTTTGATCAACGGTGCCCCTACCAAGGCCATACCCGAGAAATGCTCGGTCTTGGAGGGAAAAGAGAAGAATAATTGGAGATAAGCTTTATGCAGGATGGGAGATATCGGGACTTGAATTCCTTCCAAGGTGTTCCCTTCAAAGAGGTAGTCTGTTGTGCCGGGACTTTGTGCCTTTAATTTTTAGACCCTTGACATGCATACGACCAGGGTTTTCCCTGCGGGGACTTTGCCACTCTTGTCATGCCATAATTCACAATCTTGCATTTATCAAAGTTCTGACTTGATTTTCATAATACCCCTTTTGGCTAGATGTATATCATGAAAACTCATATTGATGTTGATTTTGGGTCAAGACTGCCCCTATTTGAAACTCCTCTCGTATTGGGGATTACCTAGGTTGGTCATCTTGTCTGTCAACCTCTTGCCCCTGCACGTGGCCGAGTAAAGAAGAGAAAAGACTTTCAGATATACTCATGGCATGGCCAAGGTAGCAACGGTGTTTAACCAAAGGAGCCGGCTAAGGATGCCGTGAAGTGTGTGAGGTGCCCAGCTGAGGGTTGATTTTAACAAGCGGGGAGAGAATGTTGAATTCCCAGCGCGGGTTTTTATTAACCAGAGGTGCTGCAAAAAAAATAAGCCTAAAGGACTCTTTTGAGAATGATTTCAATTAAACAAAAGCTTAAGATAAAGGTTTAAAACATCACTCTTAATCTCGTTAAGAAGCACTTGATTTTGAAAATCATGCGTGAAGTAATGAGAAAATGATATCATTAAAATGCATACTTATGCCAATATGTTACCTTGCAACCTTTCTTGAAGCAGCTGTCAGAGGCGAGGTTGATCATCATGGGATTTGTCCTCTTTGGGAGTCAAAAGGGTTGGAAGCAAAGGATTTTGAGAGTGGCTTAACAAGAATGAGTGGTGCTCAAACCAGACTCAGACGAATAAGGAGAAAAGGAATAGAGGCGAGGGCTAGAACTCCCTCACTAAGGCGCAGAGACCCTGATCACATGGAACAGTCTACAGAAGAAGTGAAGAATTAGAAGGATGAGTGAGGACTAAAGTCTCGAAAGTAGTGAGAGAATGGGCAGATGCCCAAGGCAGTGGATGTGGAAGAAGTTGGGTCAGACCCAGGATCATGAGGAATCAGAAGAAGAAATTGATAGATGGAAAGAGGCGGATCTGGAGGGTCCGGAGGCAGAGGAGAATCATGAGAGGAAAAATCCGAAGGCTCCGGAGGGATGACAAAAGAAGGGACGCGATGCCCTGAGACGAAATAGGGAAAAAGATGATGGAAAAGGAAGAAGAAAATGAAGGATGTGATGTTCAGGAAGATTAGAAAGATGAATCGGAAGAAAGATGGAGGGTCCGGAGGTTCCGGAGGGAGAAAATGCCGAGGGACGCGATGCCCAGGGAGGAGAGAAAAATCCGGAGGTTCCGGAGGAAGGAGATGAAAAAGGTGGAAAGGGGCGTCGTGCCCGAGGGGAAAGTCCGGAGGTTCCGGAGGAAGCAAATGGAAAGGGGTGTCATGCCCGAGGGAAAACTCCGGAGGTTCCGGAGGAATGAGATAGAAAGGGGCGTCATGCCCGGGGGAAAAGTCCGGAGGTTCCGGAGGAAGCAATTGGAAAGGGGCACGATGCCCGAGAGAGAGGAATGAAGGAGGATCAGGAGAAAAATCCGGAGGTTCCGGAGGTAGCAAATGAGAAGGGGCGCGACGCCCAAGGGGAAAATCCGGAGGTTCCAGAGGAGGAAGGTGAAAAGGGGCGCGATGCCCGAGAGAAAGGTCCGGAGGTTCCGGAGGAGGAGAATGGAAAGGGGCTCGATGCCCGAGGGGAAAGTCCGGAGGTTCCGGAGGAGGAAAGTGGAAAGGGGCGCGATGCCTGAGGGGAAAGTCCGGAGGTTCCGGAGGAATAGAATCAGAAAGGGCGAGATGCCCAAAGAGGAGGGATAAAATTCCTGGAGGTTTCAGGGAGATAGCAGGAAAAGGGACGCGATGCCCCAGGGATAGTGGATAAAAAGATGAAGATGAATAAAATGGGAAGTGCGGAATATCCGGAGGTGCCGGAAGGCGGGGAAGATACGGGTTTGGAAACCCGGGAAGCAGGAGGTGCAAATGCATGCAATGGGATGGATGTGATGAATGCATGAAATGCAAAGAATATGAAGAATGTGAAGGGCGAGAGGATGAGGTCCTCCTCCTAACCCTGGGAATGGCCCATGGAAAAGATGTGATAGACAAGAAGGTGGATGAAATAGCGGAAGGCCTTTCGGCACCAAGACAACTGCCCCTCCACGGTAGTGAAAGAATACAGCCAATTGGCCCAATAAAAGGAGTTTCAATAAGTGGCAACCCCCTTTGAAGGCAAAGATCAACAATGTGAGGGAGTTGGAGAGTTGGAACGGGAAGCATCGTGTTGCCCATTGAATGTGGTATATATGGAAAGTTGAGCAAAATGGGCATTCGCCCCTTGTAAGGAATAATGAATTCAGAATTCAGAAATTGGAACAAGGGGTGCCCTGCCCGACCCTTACACAGCATCAATGCTCGGCATGGCGGCGACTTGGCTTCTTCGACCGTGCTTGGCACAATAACCCGGATTGTCATCCGGCAAATGAATTCTTGCATCTTGAATGGCACGGCCAAATCCTTGCTGCCCGGCTCTTGATTACCTTCGGCACCTGTGCTTGTAGAAGGCCCCCCATTCCGAGTAGTAAGGGGAGGTGAAGCGGAGGCGAAAGGCTCCATGAATGGTGGAGGCATGATGGAAAGCGTAGGCAAATGGGTGAGCGTAAGCGGAGGTTCAAACACGTCGAGTTTCTCCCTTTGCTCGGAAGCAGTTGGGATTGGCTCGGGTGCAAAAAGGGGTGGATCCTGCTCAGGATTAGCCACGGGTAAGGGTAAAGGGTTAAATGGTGGAATAGGCAAAGTGGGTTTTAAAGGGATAATGGAAGGCCGAGGTGGCGGTAATGGGAGGCTAATTGGGGAAGGTTTAATGGTGTAATTAATGGAGGCCGATGGTGTGGAGGTAGATGGCTTAACGGGTGGAGGTTTAATAGTGGAAGGCTTGGGGGAGGCCAGTGTTGCGGAGGTTAATGGTGTAACTGGAGGAGGTGTAATGTATGCGGTGTCAAGGATAGGAGGAGACTTACAATGTGCCGGTGTGGGTGATTGAAGTATCGACCCATCATCGTAACACCAATTAGTCTCATAAATAGGGGTTGGATCAGGGATGGTTTCATCCTGAGCAGGAGGTTCATCAAATGACAGTGGAGGGAGCGGGAAATTAAGAAAACTCGGAAGGGGTGCCTGCGGAGCTTCATCATCATCGTACACTGCCTTGGATTCTTCAATTGCCGGCTCTTGATTGCTTGAAATGCCGAAGTCATAATCATTTCTCCTATCTTTCCATTCTTTCTCCATCTTGGTGATATCATCCAAAGCGGCATGGAGAGGATTGACCGGAGTAGGAGGAGCCATGACTCTTTTTAATTGTTCCTCCATCAAAGTGATTTTATCGAGGAGAGTTTGCTGGAGGGGTGTGACCTGAACAACAGAGGGTTGGCAGGGCCTTGAAGGAGAAGGGGCCACATAAAAAGGCCGTGGAGGTGGATTAATGGGCCGACCCGTAGAAGAACCCGGATGAGCCGGATTGCAATGAATAAATGGGCCTTGGGGCCGTGAGGGAGGAGGAATAGAAGGAGGCAGGTGATGGGCCACCCGAGTAGAATGAACAGGAGGAGATGGGTAATGGGCTACCCGATCAGGATTGGAAGGAGGAGGTGGGTGATGGGCCACCCGTGTAGAATTGGAGGGAGATAGGTGATGGGCCACCCGAATAGAATTGGAAGGAGGTGGGTGATGGGCTACCCATATAGAATTGGAAGGAGGGAGAGATGCATGAGATGTACCCTCAACGGCAGCCTTAAGGGCTTGGATCTGTTGAGGGGTAAGATGATCTAACGCATGAATGATCTGGGAGACTTTCTCATCATTGGGACGAGAGGATCCCGAGGGAGTAGTGGCTCGAAATTGAGTTGAAGGACCATTGGATTGGACATTGCCCATGGGTCGGGCATGACCATAAGAATGAGGGCGTGGCCCTTTGAAAGAATGGTGAGAATTTTGATGAACATGTTGAAATTGAGGGGGATAGGATGTGCTAGGTTGATTACCCTCATGAATTGAATTAAACATGTTGTTTTATTTATGGTAAGCCATTATTCAATCAAAGTAATGTGCAAACAATTTGCAAAGAAACACACAAGTTGGAATGGTTACCTTGATTTTTATTTGTTTAAACCTTGGTGAATTAATGAATTTTTATCAAAGTTTTGAATGATTCACACAAGGGGGGGAAACCTAATTTCAATATGGTTTGAACTCCAATGCCAACTAGGAACCCTCTCTCACCACGTATAGGCCAACTAAACTTGGGAACTTCAAGGTACAACCTGCCCGGCGTCCGTGAGGGAATCCACGGGTGCGGGGACTTACGGAGGCTTGGAAAAGGGATTTCCGGTCCAAAGAGACGGAATGCTCAATGGAGGGTCGTCCCGATTCCAAGAGGGTGTGTGGAATCCTAATGAAGAGAGAGGAGGGCTCTCCCAAACCAATGCAAAATGAATGAATGCAACAAAAATGATATGAGGAAAGCACAGTGATAAACAAGAGAGTTCGGTAAAAACACAGGAAGAAGACGACCTGGGGAAGGTCGCTACCAATCAAAAAGACGCCCTGGGGTAGGGCGTGAAAAACTGTGGGGGCCCACAGAAAACGCGCCCTGATGAAAGGCGCTAAACATAAGAAACACGCCTCTGGTGAGGGCGTCGATAAGCAGGAGATGAACAGCCAAATCAAGAAACGCCCATGGGTGAGGGCGTCAAATTCCAAAACACGCCTGAACGTGAGGCGCTAAGCATAAAGAGGCGCCCTGTGGTAGGGCGTTAACTCACAGAGCAGGTAAATAACGCAGGGCAATATGATAAAGACGCCCGGGGAGGAGGCGTTAATCAAAGATAACACGCCCTGCGTGAAGGCGTTATAAATAAAAGATGCCCTTGACAGGGGCGTGAATTCTTTCAAACCTCCACGGCCAGCAACCAATGAAAACACTCACAGTCACATAAATAAGGCAATCAACAGGATATAAGCATGCTCATCAAAAAATTTTAAATAAGTGGAAATTTTTAAAGAAAAATCAACAAACTGACAAATCACTTAGGGAAGAGTGCAAAACCAATGGAGGGTGCCCGAGGGGCACAAAAGGGAGATGCACCGAGGGTGCAACAGGGGAGACGGCACACACGGGTGCCTAAGGGGAAAGGGGTAATAAACAAAGAACACAAAAGTGTCCCACCGTGATCGTCAATTTGTAGATTCTAAGAAAATCCATTTAAGGAAAAATTAATGAAAAGCAAACAATAAACAATAGTGGAGATGAAAATAGCACGAGGTGCACAAGGGGAGCGTGTGTGATCGCCAGAGACACGAGACCTCAAAAATATAACAATGAAAGCATGGGAGAGATCGCGAAAAATACCTTGGAGTGCGGTTGATTGTAGGTGCTCCTTTCTCTTCAAATCGGCCGGCCGATGAAGAGAGTTCTTCAATTAATTACCTTTTGCTCTGGCTCGAATGCTCGTTTGGGAGGAAGCTCTGCAGGATGAAGACAGATGCACATGAAGTCCCTCCTTCAGCCAGAAGCAGCAGCGACAGCCACCTGCAAGAAGAAAAAAAACAGAAGAAGAAAAAAACAAACGGAGGGGGAGAAGGGGGTCCAACCCGTTAACAGAGCAGCAGAGCTCTATTAATAGATTGGAAATAGATGGAAAAGAACGGCAAGAGTCCAATGGAGGTAAGATAAGAACGGGCAAGAGCCCCAATCAAGGCAGAAGTCTAATGAGGCAAGGACTCTCTGGGGAAAGGGCTGCGAAGCCAGAAGATGAAAAACGCCCTTGGACAGGGCGTCAATTCAAGAATTGACGACCTGTCAAGGGGCGTTAATTTAAAACACGCCCTGGGTCATGGCGTTTCTTCCTGGATTAATTTTAGAAATAAACATTTCTTTTATTTGGAAATTTTAAGAAACACCTCAGGGAGAGGCGTAAATTGAAAAACGCCCCATAATAGGGCGTGAGTCAATATTCTTCAAATATTTATTCTTTTTTCGAAAATTACATAATTCCAGGAATTGACGCCCTCGCCTTAGGGCGTCCTTTCATCAAGAAACGCCCCAGGTCAGGTCGTGTTTTAGAACACGCCCTTCACCAGGTCACGAATTTATAAAATAGGTAAAATGGGGAGAAATAGATAAAATATGGAGACACGCCCTGGATCAGGCCGCTTTTAAAAACACGCCCCTCTCCAGGGCGTGAATTCAGAAAATAGAGATAAATGCCCAGAAAATCTAGAAAAATAGGAAAAAGGAGGAAATGAGGGAAAAATAGGAGAAATTCAAGAAAATGGGAAAAATCACTCAAACAAGCTAATTTGAGGGTCAAATGGGGCATTACAAGGCAATATGAGAAATTCTCAAAGTAATGTCAATTTTGGCATGTCTACAAGGTCCGTAATAGAAACGCGGCGGGAATCGAGGTGAACCCATTCAACTGTCTGCCGAACGCGCGGCAATTCTAGTGGCGGCTCGGAAGGGATCCGGCCTAAGAAACGAGTCCGGTTTAGTCGGAATGTCGGCCCGGGGCGAGGTCGGGTCATGGCCATTTCGGGATAATTCCCAAGACTCAGGCCCAACCCGCAAGGGCGACATCATTGTTCCTTCGGCACCGGGTCACGGGAGAGACGGGGCTGCGACATAGATTTTACCATTTTCTTCATCTGGGCTTTAAATTATGTGCATATATATTTTATCGCTTATTTCCCTTTTATGTATTTATTCTGGATGATCTCTCCATTTTATTTATTATTATTACTATTATATTTTCCCTTTCCTTTTTTCCTATCATTATTATTATTTCACATTTTTTATTTCTTATATATATATTCAGGTTTATTTATTTATCATAATTTTTATTAATTTATTATCATTATCATGACATATTTATATATGTTTATATATATTTATTTTGGAAGGAAAAGTGGGTCGTCGGGGGCAAAAAGGGGTGTACCGGCGAAGGCAGGGAGAGCATCCCGGAGAGGGGCTGGGAGAGTGCGCCGGGTAGGTTAGAGGGTGTCGGAGAAGCGCCAAGAGAGTGTGCCGGGGAGGGAGTTGGCGGGCGTGCCGGGCTGACTCGAAGTCTGTACAACGTCTGCTAGCATACGCGCAGAGTCTGTACACTGTTCATTTGCTGCCACCCAAAGTCTATACATTGTCTATTCAACCAGCACACAAAGTCTATACATCCTTCAGCTCAGAGTCTGTACGTTGTTCATTGGCTGCAGCTCAAAGTCTATACATTGGCCAGCTCAAAGTCTGTACGTTGGCCAGCTCAAAGTCTGTACGTTATTCATTGGCTGCAGTTCAAAGTCTATACATTGTCCATTGGCTGCAGTTCAGAGTCTATACGTTGGCCAGCAGTCTGTACATTGGCCAGCTCAAAGTCTATACATTGTTCATTGGCTGCAGGCCAAAGTCTATACGTTGGCCATTGGCTGCAGCTCAAAGTCTATACATTGGCCAGCTCAAAGTCTGTACATTGGCCAGCTCAAAGTCTATACATTGTCCCTTGGCTGCAGTTCAAAGTCTGTACATTGGCCAGCCCAAAGTCTGTACGTTGGCCAACTCAAAGTCTATACATTGTTCATTGGATGCAGCTCAAAGTCTATACATTGCAGCTCAAAGTCTATACATTGGCCAGCCCAAAGTCTGTACGTTGGAGCTCAAAGTCCATACATTATCCCTTGGCTGCAGTTCAAAGTCTGTACATTGGCCAGCCCAAAGTCTGTACGTTGGCCAACTCAATGTCTATACATTGTTCATTGGCTGCAGCTCAAAGTCTATACATTGCAGCTCAAAGTCTATACATTGGCCAGCCCAAAGTCCATACATTGGCCAGCCCAAAGTCTGTACGTTGGCCAGCTCAAAGTCTGTACGTTGGCCAACCCAAAGTCTATACATTGTTCATTGGCTGCAGCTCAAAGTCTATACATTGCAGCTCAAAGTCTACACATTGTCCCTTAAAGTCTGTACATTGGGTTCCACTTCGGAGAGTGAGAAGAGTGTGCTGCTGAAGGGCCGAGAAGGTGTGTCGTTGAAGGGTTGATAGGGTGTGCCGCTGGAGGGCTGATAGGGTGTACCGGCGAGGGGAAGAATGAGACGGTGGAGGAGTGTGCCGGTGAGGAACCAGGAAGGTGTGCCGTTGAAGGGCCGATAGGGTGTGCCGCTGGAGAGCTGATAGGGTGTACCGGCGAAGGCTGGAACGGACGTGCCGATGAAGGTCCACTCCTCTGTTACTTGTTTTTAAGGCTTTTCTTTTCTTCTTTTTTTTTAGTTTTACGTAGCTTTATACAAATCTTTCCTCCTCCTTCTTGCAATCGGTTGTTGTTCTATTCGTTTGATGGTTTTGTTGTCTTTTGATATGTATTTCTTATCCCATTCGTTTGTTGCATCCTTTTGCCCTTTAAACGTCCTGTTATTTTCTAACGAAAATTCGGCAGCATCTCCCTTGACCGGAGCGTAAGGGAGATAAAGGGAACGCGCCCACATGGAGTGGCGGAACCCGACAACTGGAGGTGGGCGCCCGAGGGCGGCAACACCTTAATAAAACCTCGAAAAACACAGGGAAAACAACGAGTTGAAGACCTCTAAGACTGGACAGGGTGTACTGGAGAAGGGGGGGGCAGGCACAGATGAAGGCACTGAGCTTTACAGGAGGAGGTTCGCGACCTCAAACCATTCAAGCTGATGGCATATCCGGAGGAAACCGTCGGCATGAGGGATGAACACAAACACCGAAAAGTGAAAGGAAAGACGATCAAACGCACTGTGGCTCACAACCAACGAGACAAAGAGACAACCCACTGAGGGGGACGATCTTCATTCATGGGGGAGCAAAGGGCCGTAGCCGTCCGCATGCATTACAAAACACGCCCGAGCTAAAGCTACAGGCAAGAAAGAAAACCAAAGACCAAAAGAACGGAGAAGGAGAAAACAAAGAACAAAAGAAGAGGAGGTGTTGGGGATCGAGGCAGGGACGACCGTCCACTGCTCTTTCCCCCACCTTCCCTTGCTACATCAAGCCCTCTCCCTCTCTTACTCTCTTCTCTCTGCCTGGTGGTTGTCGGAAGACTCCATGCCGGAGCCCTCTCCCTTCTCTTCTCTCTTCTCCTTCTTCTCGTAGGTGGCTTTGTGTCTCTTCGTTCCTTCTCCCTGTGTGCCTCTTCCTCTGTGTATGGGCCTCTCCCTCCCTTCTTCGCCGGAATGGGAGTGGTTTTATACTCCCAGTAGCGGGAGCCCTCGAGCACGGCAGTCGGAGGCGGGAAGCGGCTGGTCATGATGGGGATTGACTTCCCCCGTCCTGGATGTCAGGGGAGTAGCCTGCGTGGCCCAACCTCCGGTTGACACCTCGGACAGCTCACTGCGCGCCAAGGATACGTAGGGCATGGGCGTCACGTCGTTCCCTTGAAATGCCTTCACGCTGTGCCGCTGGCGGGCTCAAGAAGTGTGCCGCTGAAGGCTTGAAATAGTGTGCCGTTGAAGGCTTAAAATAGTGTGCCGTTGAAGGCCCGAAATAGTGTGCCGTTGAAGGCCCAAAATAGTGTGCCGTTGAAGGCTTGAAATGGTGTGCCGTTGAAGGCTTAAAATAGTGTGCCGTTGAAGGCTTAAAATAGTGTGCCGTTGAAGGCTTAAAATAGAGTGCCGTTGAAGGCACATGGGGCGTGCCGTTGAAGGCACATGGGGCGTGCCGTTGAAGGCACATGGGGTGTGCCGCTGAAGGCACATGGGGTGTGCCGCTGAAGGGCCCAGGGGCGTACCGCTGAAGGGCCAAAGGGCGTGCCGTTGAAGGCCCAAAAGGGGCAGTTCTGAGCCCATTGTGAGCATGAGTTGTGGCCCATTTAATTTTCTTCGAGGCCCATGGATTGTGGGGGCTCTTGGTGGTTGATTTCTCTTCATTGTCGTGACTCCGGAGACGGCTTCACGGCAGTGTGCATATTTGGGGAGTCCGGATGACCAGCCCCTCCGGGGCTTCCTCACTCGGTGCCGTTGTTGATGCTAGGCCGAGCAGGATATCTGGGTGTGCAATTTTTGGTGTCCACAATGGGCGACCTGAGGTGGGTCCTCGAGAAGACCACGAGGAAGAGAGTCCTCGTGAGACTGAGAGAAGTCGTAGGACGACATCGGGTAAGCTAAATCAAACAAGGGGTTGAAATAAGAATGGAAATGAGAACGGACCCTAGGAGATGATCCTGAGGGATAGAAGCAATCCCACATACACCAAGACACCTAGGACTAGCACCAGCAAAACTAATCAACTAGATCTACCAAGCATACAATGGAGAGAGATGAGAGCAGAATCCCTCGGCAATGCAATCAAGTTCTTAAAATGATGCTCATCAGTTCCTTATATCTTCTTCTTTGAGCTTTAGTGGATTAATGAAGATATAAATCCTCTCAACCACTAGGCGCCTAGCTGGGATAAGAAATGAAGAACTGTGTGACTCTATCAGGATCTCTCACTCGCGGATGCAACCCTATACTGGGGGTGGATGCGGTACAACCCGCCCGGCGTCCGTGTGGGAATCCACGGCTCACGGGGGCTTACGAGGTCCTCGGCAAGGTCCCTAGTCGGCTCCAAGGAATATGGAGACGAGAGGAAACCCTACCTCGGTAGGAATGTAACTAATATGAGAGAAGATCGATGCTCCTATGCGCACCGGAGTGCATGCACAAACTAGCCTAGCAGCTATCAATCAATGAGCAAGTATACACATGAACAATAAAGAGCATGGTGATGCAATGATGATAAGAGAGCAGGGGGAAATCAATGAATAGCACCGGGCATGGCAAACCACATGAAATATGACAATCAAAGTATAACATAAATACAATGTGGCACCAGATGAACGGCCCCTCTGCGACCGCTCCAACAGTAGAACGGTCTGTGTAGGACCGTCTAATCCAGGGAGAAAACAAAACTGCAGAGCAACCACAGGACCTAAAAACACGAGGGAGCAATGGCAGAAAATACCAGAAGGACGGTCACTGGACAACCGTGTAGCCTCCCAAACGGTCCTCTATCAGCCGCGTACCTACAATAAGAACAGAGCAAATCGTACCTGTGCTGGAGAACTGAACGGCCAGATCCAGGCCGCTCTGGCGTATAGACGGTCTATATCGCACCATCTGTAACAGGAAAGACCGGCGAAGCTGGTTTGACTGCAGGGGTTGAACGGTGGAATCTCAACCGTTCCTGTTGTTGGGCGGCTCTAGGGGAACCGCTCAGGTCCCAGGGGACGGAAACGCACCCCAACCTGCAAATCAATCTTGGGAAGAAGAAAAAACTTGGAAACAAAGAAGGAGGGTCAGCAATCTCAACAGCACGATGGGCATTAGGCGTCCCACCGTGATCGCCACAAAAGGGGTGTAGATATATATATTTCTCCCTCTCCTCACTTGGTGGATGATAGGTTATGAATAAAGCAATAATATCAGGAGTAAACAAACAAAGCGCAGTGAGAGGAGGGAGAAAAATAGAGAGTGACCGTGATCGCCACCAAAGCGCAGCACGTGACCAGCGTACTGTACTTTGAAAAGAAAGGGGAGACACTCGCCTTGATGCAGCACTGGGAGGATGCGCGGTTGGTGAATAATCGCCTTAACGACACATGGTCCTACGATAGACCGCCTAAGAGTGCTGCCGAACGCGCGAGAAGAAGAACTCCTGGAGGATGGACGGCTTTAAGGGAACCGCAGAAGGAAGAAGGGCGGTGCAGAGGATGCCGCTCGTCTCCTTGAACGGGCCTAAAGGAACCGCGCAAGCCCACCACACCAAGAGTTGCAAAAGGGTTCACCTCCACCCTCTCCAGCCGGCCAGAGGGGATGGGCCTCGTGCTGATGAAGTGCTAACCTGCAAAATAATGTGGAGACACAGAAGAGACACCCAGATTAGGACTAAATGACGTAGTACGCGTTCATGTAAGAAGAATTAAGCATAAACAAATGGATAGGGGAATACCTGGGGGGTTTTTAAACCCCTAGGGTGACAAGAACGTGGGTGGGTGTGTGCATGGGGAGAAAAACGAGGGAAACGCAGAGAGAAAACAATGCATGCAATAGATGACGAAGAAATCGAAAAACGACGCTACGACTCCACACACAGACTACTCCCTGAACCGGAGGCTCGTAAGGACGTAGAGAGCCTCCCTCCTTGGTGCTAGGTCGTTCAGAAATGCGGCAGGGCTTCGCCGTCGACCAAAATCCTCCCCCCCCCCTTCGATGTCCGGCCATTAGGGTCTATTTATAGAGCCTAGAAAACCAACCCCGAAATCAGGGTTTAGAGCCATTTTAGGGATGAGATTATTAAAGATAAATCGTAGATATTATCATAATCTCTTATCCAGTCGAAACGGCATCAAAAATGGTTAATTATCCACGGAGAAATCATCAAAACAAACTGGGGATAAAGCCATGAATAAAAGAGACAAAAGTCTGTTAAAAAGCCTCATCCGACTGGATGAGCGGTCTTACGATAGACCGCTCAACATTTGGGCGGTCTGGTTCAGACCGTCCGAGATGTCGGTGGAAATTCAGATAATCAGATAATCAACCCAATTATCTCTCTAACTGGCCAAAACGCCCGCCGTTGGACCCTCAAAGGTGAACGGTTCTAGTGAGACCGTTCTAGTGTAGAGCGGCCAATAGCCAACCGTGTTACCCTGTCGGTGATAATTCAGATAATTGGATAATTATCTGAGGAAATGGGCGTGCGTAGGACTCTGCGGTATAGGCGGTTGTAATAAGCCCGTCCATTAATTTGAACGGTCCTAATAGGGCCGCACCACAGCCTGTCGGTGAATATTCGGAAAAGTCCTCAGAAATTAACAAAATGTATGAACGGTCAATGTTCCACCGCCCATCTTCTGAACGGCTGATGTTGGGCCGTTCATGATCTGAAACGTCCGATTGACCCAAGCCAAGGCCCATTAAGCCCTGAATTGCCACGGATTGCACCAAGGAGGGAGACGACCCATACAATGAGCCCAAGACGTTGCCACAAAAATGGCCCGACGAATGATGGACAACTCAAGGCATTAACTAATGGGAGTAAGAGAAGCGACTCAAATTATCGGTATAAAACGGGTGTCAACATATAGGCCTACCATTGTGGTATTCTGGCCAGAGATCAGGTGTTTGATTGACCGTAGAGGTGTTTTAGTCAAGAGTAGGTGTAGGTCGACTGTGAAGGAGGACGACCAAGGTGGAGGCTTGACCAGCCATGGCGGCATATAGGTCAAGGAAGGTAGCGGCAAACTGGGAGAGTGTGAGACTAGGAGGAAACAGGTAGGTCGACCGTGATGGTGTATTGACCTGGATGTTGGGTGGTGACCGACCGTGATGGTGTATTGGTCAAAAATTGGGTGTGGGCCGACCGTCATGGTGTGACGGTCAAAAGAAGGTATGCTGACCCACTATTACGGCGGACCGATCAGGGATTTAGGGTGTGGTGGTTGGCTATTCCTAGAGAGGAAGAGAGATTTTTCTTTTTCTCTTTACCAGCTCCACCACCCTTTCGGGTTTTCGCCAGAGCTGGCCCCCTTTTACTTTTTCCGGTGCCCCCTTACGGGTTTTCACACCGAGGGGTAACCCAATTTTACCTGAGGTGCCCTCACAGGTTTTCACCTCAGCTGGGTTTGTGGCCTTTTTGCCCCCAGCCACCTTATGGAGAGAGTGGCTAAGTCCGCCGGGGCATCTCAATTTTTATCCCCCCCTTTTTTTTGTTTTTTTTGGTACCTGCGAGCCTTGCGACTGTCGTCCTTAGCTTGTTGCTGTCGGGGGACGTTGTTCGGGAGTTGTGTCATTGGCGACTTGTTGATGTTGTAGAGGCGACTGTGGATCGACCCTCAACCGAGTAGCTCGGGACTTTAGGGTGGATCCAGAGAATGGCTGGTCTTTGCTGTAGATGGCTGGGACTTTGACTGGGATCTGGGTGGCTCGGCCATGATGAACATGATGGCCGAAACCGCGCTTGGACTGAGTGTCTGCCTGGGTGTTACTACACCTTGGGACATAATAAATACTGAAGGGATAGACTTCCCGCCAAGGTTTGCTGTTAGCCACCGGTGGAGGACCAGACGGAGCTTCGCCGGCGTCACCAGTTGGCGTTGGCAGGGATTCCACCGAGTCGTTAGCTGACGCATGTGGAGTTTCTTTGGAGCTACTGGGCGGGTGTCGGCGGGATTCACCCTCTTTCACTCTGCTGGCTCTTGAGCTTGGTACCATTCTGGTGAGTGGAGGGACCTCTTGACTCGAGACCTCCGAATGGGTTGGGCCTCTTTTCTAATGACCCATATTCATCCGAGGGAGGATGGACGCTCCTCCTTGGAGTTGCCCCCATTGTTTGGGCTTGGAAGGCTGGATACTGGACAGGGGTGATTGCCCCCAATGTGATACTGGTGCATCGGCTTCTCTGAGCCTCACCTTATCTTCTGGAGGCAGGGGTGGCGACGGTGGGTCGCCCATTTTTGCAGCCACTAGGCACCCCTTTTTTGTTTGCAGGGCCGAGGTTGACTCAGCACCAATGTGGTGGACCGAACGAACCCGGTCCAGGGTTGTCTGGATCATGGCATTTCTGGTGAGTGCCGATGTAGTTGGAACTCGAGAGTGCAGTGCCCGAGCTGGGGTCGATAGAATGGCGACCTGGAACTTGATGTTCACTTGGGCCGTCGGAGTTGTTGCCGGAACTCGAGGTTCATGACCCATGTTGTGAACTGAGGATGTCAAAGGGGTGGTGACCCAGAGCTTGACGCCCGTACTGGGTGTTGGCGAAGCTAGTGCCTGAGGCTAAAAGCCTGTATTGGGAGCTGACGAAGTTGGGATCTGGAACTAGAAACTTAAACTGAGTGCTTGACGACGCTGGGTTCAAGAGCTAGAAGCCCGTCTTGAATTCTAATGGTGCTGGGGCCCAGGACTGGATGTCGGTCTTGGGCGTTGTCGAAACTAGAACCCGAGGCTAGAGGCCTGTCTCGGGTGCTGATGAAACTGGGACCTGAGGCTGAATGCCTGTCTCGGGTGTCGATAATGCCGGGACTTGGGGCTGAACGCCAGTCTTGGGTGTGACTGAAACTGGGACCCGGGGCTGAACACCCGGTCTTAGGTGTTGGTGGAACTGGATCCCAGGGCAGAACACCCGTCTTGGGTATTGATGAAACTGGATCCCAGGGCAGGCGACCCGTCCTGGGTGTTGATGGAGCTGGATCCCAGGGCAGGCAACATGTCCTCGGTGTTAATGGAGCTGGAACGCGGGACTGAACGCCCGCCTTGGGTGCTGTTGGAGCTGAGACCCAGGGCTAGACGCCCATCTTGGGTGTTGTTGGAACTGAGACCCAGGGCTAGGCGCCCGTGTTGGGTGTTGCTGGAACAGAGACCCAGGGCTAGACGCCCGTCTTGGGTGTTGCTGGAACTAAGACCCAGGGCTAGACGCCCGTCTTGGGTGTTGAGGTGGCCTTGTCCCAAAGAGGAAACCCTTTGCTGGGAGTTGGCATTGCTGGATCGTAGGGGTAAGGATCCCGTCGTAGAGCCGGGAGGCCAGGGGCCCAATGCGGAGAGTCCACATTAGGGACCGACCTTGATGAGACCCGAGGTCATCTACCCGAGCCAGATGCTGGGGAGCCTCGAACTCGGGGTTGAAAGCCCGTATTGAGTGCCGGCTCCTCGAAGACTCGGGTCGGAAGGCCCGTATAGAATACTGGGAGGCCTTGACCCCGGGGTGGGAAACCCGTGCTGGGGGTAGGCTTGGCTGGGACTCAGAGCTGAGAGCCCGAGTGAGGTGCTGAGGAGCCGGAGACCCGTGGCAGAAAGCCCATGTCAGGTGCTGGCGGAGTAGGGGACCCAGGGGTCAATGATTGCATGGGTCTTTGTTGCTAGAGGAGCAGATGGGCCAGCTGCCTATATGGGCAGTTGCCGGACTGGGCTGCTTGTCAACCATAGTAATGGCGCCCGAGGATTAGGGCGAGCTGGAAGTCAATGTAGCGTTGTCGAACACGATTGGCGTTGCCAACCGTAGCTGCCCGGCGTGGACGGTGATGATGATTGGACCGTAGGTCACCATCGCCACCGGTTTGTTGTTGCCGTTGCTGGTGCAGGTTGGTCGCCCGATGACGACCGGTCGCATGTTGCGTCCTGGACAGGGGCCCTCCTCTTCCTCTCCGATAAGAAAAGGCGAGGGCATTGCGGCGTACACTTGGCAGGTGTGACTCTTCTTCAACAGAAAGAAGAAAGGTAGGAGACGTCCCACCGGGCGTGCCATCCTTGTTTACGACCGCGGGGAGTCACCTGTCGTTTTGTCCTCGCGGCGGGGGTGTAGACTCACCTTTTACGGAAGGTCGAGATAGGTTGACTGGGCACGCGGGGATTCCGGGGGTATTGAAAAGAAGGCAAAGAGAACGATGGGAATGCATTGGAAGATATGGCGTATGGTTCATCATTCTGGGAGACTGGGACAGGGATGGCTGGGTGGAATGCGGGCGTGCCAGTCGATTTCTCGACAATCACCTATGGAACCAAGGATTGACCGGGGAAGCGTCGCCAAGACGCGGCATGTGGCTCGAGGGATCGGGCGACACGTGGATAGAAGGGGTTCCACGGGTGCGAGTGGGCAGGTGATTATGGGGATTCATGTACTGGACGACTTTCCCCACCGGTCGCAAGTAACCGGTGTTTATTTTACATTGGATTGAATCCGAATACCTTTGTTTCTACTGCCAAAGAGAGAGTCAGGGACCCTGGTAGCCGCGACGTCGGGAGGGCTTAGCCCGTGCAACAGCGACAGGGCAACAGCAACACAATAGGGATAATTGGGGGCAGAGAGACTGGTTCCGGCGAGGAGGGCGATCCGCTCCCTGACTGGATTACATGACTTATATGCCATGAAAGGCATTTATATGGTGGCGTGAGAGTCCGATTACAAGTGCTTGCAAGTCACGGGATAAATCCGTCATTTGTGACGGTTCCCGGGTCATTGCGTTATTGTATGGGTAGCTCTGTATCGGTACATAGTGTCCATCAGAGGACCTGTGACTCAGTAGGAGGGCACCCGGGGGGCGTCACAATGTATTCCTGACATGAGAGAGTGTCGATGTCTGGGCAGTGGGGGTGCCATAGGCACCATTGTGTGGGGGAAGTTGAGTGGTCGGGTGCCGGGGGCCCCAATGTGACTGGAGTAGCTGGCAGTCGGGTGCCGGGGGCACCGTTGTGACTGGAGTTATTGGCAGTCGGGTGCCGGGAACACCGTTGTGGCTGAAGTGGCTGGGTAGTCGGGTGCCTGCGGCACCGTTGTGACTGGGGTAGCTGGCAGTCGGGTGCCGGGGGCACCGTTGTGACTGGAGTTGTTGGCAATCGAGTGCCGGGGGCACCGCTGTGACTGGAATTGTTGAGTGATCGGGTGCCGTGGGCACCGTTGTGACTGGAGTTGTTGGCAGTCGGGTGCCGGGGGCACCGTTGTGACTGGAGTTGTTGGCAGTCGGGTGCCGGGGGTGCCGATGTGACTAGAGGAGGTGGGCGCCAGGAGACCTCGATGGTCGTGCTCGGGGCCTGATGTGACTAGAGTCGGGTGCCGGAGGTACCGTTGTGACTGAAGTTGTTGACAGTTAGGTGTCGGGGGCACCATTGTGACTGAAGGAGGCGGGCGTCAGGAGACCTTGATGGTCGTGCTCGGGGCCCGATGTGACTGGAGTCGGGTGCCGGAGGCACCGTTGTGACTGAAGTTGTTGACAGTCGGGTGCCGGGGGCACAGTTGTGACTGAAGGAGGCGGGCGTCGGGAGACCTCGATGGTCGTGCTCAGGGCCCGATGTGACTGGAGTCGGGTGCCGGAGGCACTGTTGTGGCTGAAGTTGTTGACAGTCGGGTGCCGGGGGCACCGTTGTGACTGAAGGAGGCGAGCACCGAGAGACCTTGATGGTCGTGCTCAGGGCCCGATGTGACTGGAGTCGGGTGCTGGAGGCACCATTGTGACTGAAGTTGTTGACAGTCGGGTACCGGGGGCACCGTTGTGATTGAAGGAGGCTGGTGCCGAGAGACCTCGATGGTCGTGCTCGGGGCCCGATGTGACTGGAGTCGGGTGTCGGAGACACCGTTGTAACTAAAGGAGGCGGGCGCCGTGAAAAGGCTGAGACCCGAGTACAGGTGCATGTGTTCAACTGGTTTCATGCTATATGAGAGCCACGTGGACTTTACAAATGGGTCAAGGAGGCCAAAGTACAACTGGCGCAAGCCACGGGACAATTTCGACATGCAGGTCGGTCCCCGGGTCAATGCGGGAAAAAGTGGATATCTGCGTGTTTTACAGAGGCTCCCCGTGAGGAGATCGAGACAAGCCCGACTGCCTAGGTGGCCGGGGCGGTCGTGGACTGGCGCCTGACGGAGGTTGGACGCGGCTCAAGGTGAGCGGTCGGGTCCGGGCTCTGGAAATCGAATGTCGTCATGCTGGGGAGTCGAGGCCGGCCCTAGGAATATTATTCCCGGGCAAGGGTCCGGATAACTCGAGTCATCAGTCCGAGCGGTCGGCAGCTAGCTCAGAGCGGGCGGTGGGCACGTGGTTCCGTGTCAGAAGTAGGTGCGGCATCATGGCGTATGCGTAGCCACCGTGGGTTGTCATACGCGGGCGGACCCGGGATACGGGTGTGTTCGCCGTTGTCATAACGCCTTATACACGACGGGCATGGACTTATGTGCGATGGCTAGACGCCGCGTAAGGGGAGTACGTATGACATACCCTCGGCGTGTATAAGTCGATCGACAAACCAACCACGCACGCACTTAGTTCATCACGTCCCCGACCCTTTCCGAAGGCCTCGGGAGTCCGAGGGCGCGGCAGTTAGGTCGGAGGATGTTGCATTGCATCCTTCATTTCATTCCATTGCATGTTTGTTGCCCCTTGAGCTCCCTAGGGGGGATTTTATAGGGGAAGATGAAGGGTCATGGGGGGTTTAGGCGGACCAAGTTGAGGGTCCAACTTGGTCCGGGTAAACCCCCTAAACAGTGACATTTTTATTTTATTTTTGTATTTTTTTGTGTGTGTAACGGAGTGGGGAGATGGGGTTTAGGCGGACCAGCCCAAGGGACTGGTCTGGTCCGCCTAAACCCCTCACTGAGCGGTTTTTCTTTTGTTAAAAAAACCTTTTTTTTTAATTTGGATGGGGTTTAGGCGAACCTGCCTGGGGGTCCAGGCTGGTCCGCCTAAACCCCTCCCCCAGGGGGGTTTAGGCGGACCAGACCCAAGGCTGGATCTGGTCCGCCTAAACCCCTCCCGGAGGGGTTTACGCGGAGTAAAAAATGGTTTTTTTATTTTCTGTGGGGGTTTAGGCGGACCAGCTTTGGGGGTGAGGCTGGTCCGGGTAAACCCCTCCCCATGGGGGGTTTAGGCGGGCTAGGTTGAGGGGTGAAGCTGGTCCAGGTAAACCCCTCCCCATGGGGGGCTTGACTGGGAGATTTAGAGGGGTTTGACCACGGTTCTGACTTGGGTTTGACTGGGGATTTGACAGAGGGTTGATTGGGGGTTTGACTGGGAGTTTGACTGGGAGTTGACTGAGGGTTGACTAAGGTGTTGACTGAGGGTTTCACTGGAGCTTGACTGAGATTTGACTAGGGTTCGACTGAGGATTTGACTAGGGGTTGACTGAGGGTTTGACTGGGTGTTGACTGAGGGTTTGACTGGGGTTTGATTGAGAGTTTGACTGGGGGTTGACTGAGGGTTTAACTGGGGGTTGACTGAGGGCTTGACTGAGGGTTTGACTGGGGGTTTGACTGAGGGTGTGATTGGGGGTTTGACCAGCTATAAATAGGTCGATCCGCGTGCGAGGCCGCACGATGGTGGTGCATGACGCGGTGGGTTACTGGGAGTCCTGAGTCGAGCTCTGACTTGTTGTAGGGTGGCTGGATCATACGCGCCCACCAGGTGCTCGGGGAAGTTTCTGACACGCATGTGCGGGCCATATACAGGTGCTGTGAGCTCCTGAAGCTTGCGGTTGGCCCAGATGGGTCTTCCTTTGACTTCAGAGGGTTGGAGGGAGGCATCTCGAGGGTAGACCCCGGCCTCGTTGCTGGGTGCCACATGGCGTGGCTTGTAGTCAGGGTGCCCCCGGGTCGGCTCGGGTAGCTATGTTAAACGCGGGCAAACCCGCAAACTGAGTGATTGGGGGTGGACCCGATCGATCGTTGATGTTGCCACGGGTCGCGGCTAGCTGGTTAGGACCCTTGGTTGGGCTCGGTGACTGGGACGTCGACATGATGATGCCGTTTGTTTGGTGGTCGGGGTGACCCTCGCTCCTTGGCGAAGAGCCGTATGATGCAGCAGGCTGTGTTGAGTCCCAAGTTAACTCGATTGTTGAAGCGTCGGCGGTATAATATAGTATGCAGGGTGTCCGGAGGTGATCCCCGAATCTTCACATAGTGTCCTAAGGTACGGCATGTTGTCCCAAATCCCGAAACCGACCCGGTTGTCGAGAAACTGGCTGGCATAGTGCCATTTGCTCGGGGCTGATGCCCGGTTGTTATGTTGCGCCGCTTGACCCGGCAAAGTGCCTCAATTTTCGAGCTCAACTTGATTGGTAGAGCAGCTTTGGCGACATGCCGTTTTGCTCTATATAAGGAGTATTTCCCTATGCTTAATCCTCGATTAATTCGATAAAATAAGCCGGTGCCAATAATACTCTATATATTTAACATTTGCAGCCAGTCAGTGGGCAGTTCACGCATCCTTCATGCATAGGCTTCCACGTGAGCGGCCTTCACAAAGTTCACGCAGGGAGCAGCCCAAGTCTTCACGCAGGCTCCACATACAGTTGCAGCCAAAAGATTCACAGGAGGAGGTCTTCACAGGAACAGCCGGTCTTCAGTGGCGTGGAGTTTCAGTGGCCTTCACGTGGGCATAGGGCCAAGAGGCCAACAGCGGCGGGAGGTTGGCAGGTGGGCTCCACGCAGCAAAGTTGTTGGTCTCACATGGGCGCTGACCGGCGGGGTGCAGGTGCGCGGCAGGTGGTTGCGTTTGACGCGGGCGGTCGCCGCCAGGTGGGCACGACCGGGTGGGGCGCGTGGGCGAGCTGGTGTTGGTGCGATCAGGTGTGACCGGGTGGACGTTCGGGCGTCAGGTGCTGCGGGCGCGGAGAGAGAGAGAGAGAGAGAGAGAGTGCGGGAGAGAGAAATAGAGAGAGAGGGAGAGCGCGGGAGAGAGAAACAGAGAGAGAGGGAGAGCACGAGAGAGAGAAACGTGGGAGAGAGAAACAGAGAGAGGGAGAGCGCGAGAGAGAGAAACGCGGGAGAGAGAGAGAGAGAAACATGAATTTTTTTTTCTTGCTTTAAAATTTTTTCCTTTTTTTTCTCTTTCTTCCTCTCAACCAACAGAACTTAACAACTATTTTCTTTTTTTTTTCTTTTTTTTTTCAATTCTAGCAACCGAGAGAGAGGAGTAGAGACGCTGCGGGCGTCGAGGTCGATGGAGACGCCGTTGTTGGGCTCTGATACCAAATTTGATGCGGACGACGTCGGAGGACGGATCGACGGCAGCTCCAGGACGCGAACAGGATGGGATAACTTACTGTCTCACATAGCTCGGCCTCACACCGGACGGTCTCTCAGCGGGCGACACACCCGGATCTCACAAGAGAAAGGAGGGAAGGGAGATGCACAAAGGGGCCAAGCACCTACGTGATTGCAAATTGTTGGATTCATTCATATGTGTATCCTTACACCCTTGGCCTCCCTTATATAAGAAAAGCCATGACATCAAAAACCTTTAGACTTTACCTATTTGCATATATGCCCTAGCCTAATAAAACAAGACTCAACAACCCTTATTTGACTTGTGGGTTTAAATAAAATAAAATACACACAACTTTGACTATGACTAGCCTAATAAAATAAAAGTAAGTACATGTAGTAAAACATGTATTTTACGCATACATACAATACATACTCAATACACACAGATACGTACTCAGGACGTCGAGTCTTCAAACGAGTCTCCGAGCCACAAGATCGGTGCGGTCGGGGCGGTGCGACGTCGGCTCCAAGTAGTGGGCCCGATAGTGGACCCGGTGTCCCCACCAGAAATCCCACCGCACTCACACCGACGCATAGTGACTCGATCTAGCGAGAACACGGGAGCCCGGAACACAAAGGGTCACCCAGATCCTCCAAACCCACGGGCATGCTAATCGAGGTAACACGGTACCTCCGGACACCCAAAACTCAGTCACGGAACCCACAGGGTGTCCGGGATACTCACGAGGCCGAAGGTCGATCACTGGGTCACAACTAGGTCAACCAGATACCAACACAACACTAAACGGGCATGGGAAGCACGAAAATCAAGTGGCGGTCCTCCCTGGACCATCACAGAGCCTGGCGGTCTGGCTAGGACCGCAAGGCCTGGCTTAACGGTCCAGCCAGGACCGCATAGCCCCAGATGCCTCCGAAACCCAGGCGGTCACTCCCAGACTGCCAATAAGGGTTGTGGTCCATTGCCTTACCGCTGGGTGTCACCTAGCGGTCAGTCACCTGGCCGCTACCCCTCCCGACCTTGCACGACTCCAAAATGTAAAACGGTCGTGCCCTGGCCGCTATTCAGAGATTAGCGGCCAGTCGCGAGGCCGCCAAAGAACCAGGGCGATCTCCTTCAGACCGCCACGGATACGCTGCCAAAGGGACACTAGGCGGTCTTCGCCTGACCGCTAGCATCACTTAGCGGTCAGTCCCGGGGCCGCTTAGGACCCAGGCGGTCTCCCTCAGACCGCTACATCGGTCGACAAAACAGTGACCGAATGGCGGCCCCCCAGGTGGCCGCCTAAACCCTTGGCGGCCGGCCCATGGCCACCCAGCCACGAAAAATGGTCTGGCTTGGACCGCCACACCAACCTAGCGGTCTATCGCGAGACCGCAAACCAAAACACGGTGAAACAGGGCAGTTCCTGTTAAGACCGCCTTTATTTCGGAAACCCGAAAATGACGAAAATCATGGAAAACTCCGTTCCACGCCCCGTTCACGCCCACGTGAAGGGGAAAACAAGGGGAAACTAGTCCCCAACCTCTCTAGCACCGAGAGGACCTATTTGAATCCCAAAAATACGATTAAAACGCTAGATCTGGCTCACTCCCCAAAAATATGCATTTTTCCCAAAATGCTTAAATAAGCCTGCTCGGCTCACCACGGCCTACCAAAATCGCGGGAATGGAAGTATACGAGCTGGAGATCCATCTCCCTACCTCCACCGAAGATTTGACGCGCCGTGGACGCCAATCTGTCAAGAAAACACCGTTGGAACTCCGCCGGGACACGAACTCGCGACCGAGCTTCCACGCGCCTGCACAGCCTCGATCCTTGCCCATCATCGCCCGTACCTCGCCCGCGCTGTCCCCGTCTCGCCCGTGCCCCGCTCCGTCAGTCGCCGGAGAAGAGAGGGTGAGAGGAGAGAGCATGAGAAGAGAGAGGGAGAGAGTGAGAGGAATGAGAGTGAGGGAGAGAGAAAAGGTGAGGGGGGTTCATATATAGAAAAATTCAAAATTTCTGAAAAATACCAAAAATAGGGAAAAATACTCCTCGCGATCCTCGAAAAACGCATAACGTAGTGGTAACGTCTCGGAGTTGGAGAACGCAACAGTTCACCCTACAGGGGGTTCCGAAGGTCCGACAGACAAAAACACGCGTAAACCACTAAACTCAATCCGGGACCCACAAAAGCGATCCGAAACCCACGGATCTTGATCCGATAAATATCCGAAAAATCTGGGGCGTTACAAAGAGGGAGGGCATTCACCCCTTCAAGGAAGGGAAGGTCCGCACCACCCCCAGCCGCCATACATGGAAGTTTTCATTGAATAAAAGCATAACGAGGGAATACAAAAGAAGGCTAGGGCCTGAGTGTGGGGCACCCTATCTTATCAAGACGATAGGGTCCTTTAACAGCAAAAGGAAGCTCAACCCAAGAATCCCAACAAGAAGGGGATGACAGAAAATAGCTGACACCGGCAAGCATGTCCGCCACTTGATTGGCTTCCCTAAACACATGAGTAATAGAAACATGCATAGACCATAGTGTAAGACCCACATCATACATAAGAAGGTGCAACGTCCAAGGGTAAGAGAATCGGCCGTTTGCGATCTACGCCGCCAAGAGGGAGTCGGACTCCACCGCAAGTGACTGGATGCCACGATGACAACATAGAGAGAGGCCATCTCGGAGGGCACGAGCTTCAACGTCACGACTAGAGACGGCGGGGGAGTAAGCAGCAGCAAAGGTGAACACCATGTGCCCAAGAGAGTTTTGAAGGATACCACCACCCCCCGCTGCGCCAAAACTGCGCTTGAAGATGCCATCGACATTTAACTTCAGCCTGCCCGAGGGGGGGGGGACCAGCAGATGAGCCTAGGAGGGACTGGTTGTGGCACCTTGAGGAAGACGCCCCAAGAGGCGAGCAACATGTGTTGAACAAGGAGCAGATCCCTCCCTTTAAACTGATATGAGTGGGCAATGGTGCGGACTGCCAGCATAACCCAGCGTAATATGTCAGATCTTATATCATCAACCTTTTCTATCTTATACAGTATATCTTCTAATATTCCATCTAACTAATTAGACAAAGTTTCGTGTAATGTTATTTTGTCAACTTAGATAGAGTATCGTCTATTCGTTTTCACTTAGACGATGTATAATCTAATCTTACTTCTATCATATTTACGTTAGACGATGTGTCATATCTAACCTATCATTTATCTTGGAGACTTAGATGAAAGATCATCTAACTTGAATTTTGTTGTTTTATTCATTAGACCGAATATCATTTATGTTGAGTCTGATTGTATCGTCTAACACTCAGTCAGTCAGTCTTCTTATTTACTTAGACGATATTTAGATTGATTTAGTTAATTCTATCCTAAATATTTGAACCTGATTTAAGTTTAAGGAGACTTGAATTATATTAAACATGTAAACTTGTTTTAGTCAAATTAACATGAACAATTATTTATAAATTTATTTTAGCATATTTCAAAATAATGAATTTATGAAAAAAGTTATTTCCCCATCACATAATCTAGCATTGGATCAAAATCAGACATGAGACTTCACGTGCAGCTGTTCCCACTTTCGTTCGCCTCCTGATGCTTATTGTGGACCGCAGGCGTATGGGAATGTCGCGGTCCCTCCTCTTGCTAGTTGGAAGCGCCGAGAAATTAACTGAGAGAAGACAAGATGATGAGGCGTCGAAAACTCCAATTTGACTTCTCATTCTGATTCTTGAACACAAGGGCGGGTGTGGGACAAATCTGATGGCAGAGACTTGGGGGAACCGAATCCAAATAGACGGTCTCATAAACTATTTTAGTTCGAAATTTAATTAATTTTTATAAAAATAATATGAAAAAATATAGAGAGAGGGGTCAGGAGTGTCAGTAAAATCAGCTGTGGAGCACCTCGC
Organism: Amorphophallus konjac; assembly: GCA_022559845.1. Lineage (NCBI taxonomy): Eukaryota > Viridiplantae > Streptophyta > Magnoliopsida > Alismatales > Araceae > Amorphophallus > Amorphophallus konjac. The sequence continues at coordinate 544,842,397 of CM040121.1, read as the reverse complement.
CAAGCTCGGTTCATGCCACTGTGAAGGCAAAAACCAAAGTTTGTTGGCCCGGTTGTACCGGCCATACCGGTATTTTGCCGATACCATACGGTATGACATTGTACCGCATTGTACCATCACGTATCATGAATAAAGAATTATTTAATAAATTTTTGTTATAGTAAAATATGATAAAAAAATTATGTGTGGCTCAGTGACTAGTAAGCGTGTTAGGAACTCGTAAAGTTAAGTGTTCAAATCTTATTGTTGACATGAATTTTTTACTTTTTTTCTTATGAAACAATGAAAAATGAACGAAAAATAGTGTTTCTTGTGAGTTTCAACTTTTCAAAGAAATAGTAGGAACCAACTTACTTATAAAACAACATTTGATATAAAATAACATACATAATATTTAAAAAATAATAAGTAGTGTAGTATTTGCGTATCACGCATAAGTCATACCGGTCACCGATTGGTACGATTTTGATACGCACGTGTCAATTTATGAAACCCTGATAGAAAAATCATATGAGAAAAGATAAATTATTAATCAAAGGGCAAAACATCAAACGTGTAGATATAAAAATAGAGAGGTGAAGAGAGAGCAATTCGGGACACAAATTCCTCACAATCTCAAGTTTGAAAATAAACATTATCATTTAGGAGACATACTTTTTCAAAATCTTTAAAAATGTCGAGTTAAGTCTGTTAACACGGCTCTTTTAGTGTTGCCAACTTGTTTATATATATATGTGTATGTGCGCGCGCGCGTGTGTGTGTGTTAATGATGAAAAATTTAACACATTAATATTAAAATTTATTTAAAATGTGAGTTCTTTTTATCAAAATCTAGCAAACCCTATCACTCATCCTTTCTGCCAAAAGTTTACAAACTCCATCTTTTTTGTCTAAGGTTTCATTTGAGAATGGGGATGAATTTTGATTTTTTTTTCAAAAGACTCTAGAAAAAGAATACATTTCTCTAAAAGACATTTTTGGGATTTTGAAAATTGAGCTATTTTGTTATTATACTTTTTGAAAATCAAAAGGTTAATTTTTAAAAAATAGACGTGATATTTTGTCATTTATTTTAACTTTTGAGGATCAAGGTTTGTCAAATTGGTACGGAACGTACTGTCCCATACCGGATCGTACCGATCATATACCGGTACTACCAGTATGTGCTACACAACTAGTATGTAACTTATATTTTTTAAATATTATATATATTATTTTATATTAAATGTGATTTTATTGATAGTTTGATTAAGAGTCTTCATTTGGAAGGTTAGGATTTGAGTTCAAAATATACTAGTAACGTTATTTTCTTACTTTTTTCATTGTTCTTTAAGAAAAATAAGTCAAAAAACACGTGACATTTGTGAGATTTAAACTATTTATCTCACGTACAACTAACACACTTATTAACTACTAAATAACACATAATATTTTATTATTTTTTATAATAACATATATTTATTAAATAAAATTTTAATATTGACACCTTGCGATATGGATCGGTACTATGTCATATCGTACTGTACCGATAAAAAAATGATATGGCAGATATGATCGGACCACAAACCTCGTCGAGGATAAGAATTTTGAGATCAAAAATCACCCCAAAATTCTTACCAAATACCTTCGAAGGCTAACAAAATCTAAACTCACTATTCTCTAATAAAATTAAATATGAGTTAACTAAGTCTCCCCAAAGTGACCTCCTTACCATCAAGTGAAATCTTTTCTGGTCAATCCATTCAGGATCCTCAATGTTACCAACGTATAGTGTTATCGTGTAAGTGGTATCGAAGGACCATAAATGTTAGGTTCAATCCACTCATAAGGTAGGTGAAGAAGGACAAGAGTGAGAATAAGAGAAAAAGTATAAAACTAAATATGTCTGAGGAGGAAAGATAATGACAAATTGAGAGAAACTAAGTAGGGGGAAATGCAAATGATAGAAGAGCAAAGTGGCTGGAAGGAAAGGCCCAGTCTCGGCGGCCCAACAGGCGGTTTCCTCTTCCTGCCGCCCCCAACCCACAGCGCATAAAGTCTCTCTCTCTCTCTCTCTCTCTCTCTCTGGTCACAGAGAACAAGGGGAGCATAGGAAGAATCCAAAGGACGGGGCCAGGACGGAGCATTAACGAACACGGGTAGAGAAGGAGGGGAGGGGGAAAGGGGGAGAAGTGGGAGTAGTAGCTGTACTGTGTAGCAGAGGCGGAAGCAGAAGATATAGATAGGGAGAGGACGGGGGAGAAAGGTGCTGCCATCATTGGAGCGAAGAGGAGTAATAATTTCCGACCCACCACGGGCCTCATCCTGCTGTTGTTGCCCCTCCATCCTTCCCTCTCTCTCTCTCTCTCTCTGATTGCATCTCTTCATCTCTTCTCCAAGCCTTTTGCCTAATCCTCCCTCCTTCCCTCCCTCGCTCTTTTTGTTTTCTTCATCATACTTCAAAGAAAGATGAAATAGCGAAGAAAAGAAAGAGATGTCGGTTTGATCCACCGAGTGCTGGTTCTGGGTTTTTTGCTCGATCTGAGGGGGAACCCACTTGGCAGGTCCTTCCGTTTTTGCTTAGAATTGGAAGAAAGTAATACCCACTAATCTCTTCTTCTTCTTCTTCTTCTTTTGTTGGTTTGTTTATTTCCTGTGATCTGATCTTAAAAATAATTCACGACATTGTTTCGCGTGGGTTCTGTCTGATGACTGGGTTCCTGCCGGTTTCTCTGGATTTTGATCTGATTCATTTGTGGGGCTCCATTTTTTTGAGCAAATCTGGAGCCGTAGGGTGGGAGAATTTGCTGGTATTGGGTGGTCGCTCTCCTGCTCGAGATAACGCCCCAGAAAGTTTCCGTCTTTCGTGTGGGCGCCTCTGCTAGCTGCTTCCCGATTGGGAGGGGCTAAAAGATCCTGCCCTTCTCTCCCCCAAGTCCGCTTCTTTCTTCCTTCCCCCAATCCGTTGTTCATCTTCCTCTGCTGGTTTCAAATCGATCAACCCTTGGATTGGCTTGTGCCATCTGCGTAGGCCTAGTTTTCTCGTGTCTCTAGTTGCAACCTCGAACCTTGGATCGAGTTGTTTGAGAGATGTTGGAGGGTCAGCCTTGTTTGATCTCGAGGACTCTTCCGAGCTCATGCGAGCAAGAGTCCAAGTGGGTCTATATGCATTACCATCTCTTGGAGATCTCCAACAAAGGCAAGCGCCCGTCGGAGGAGGTGGTGAATGCAGAAGAACCGGATGGAGATGGAGATGGAAGCAGGAAGAAGATGCCCAAGCACCTCAATTCCCCTGGCATGGCCAAAACGCAGAAACCCTCTGACGAGTCCGATCGGCACAGCGGGAGTGGGCAGCAGTACCACGCCAATTGCCTTATACAGGCCCTTGGTCGTGACCTCTCCCTTAGCTGCCTCCTCCGATCCTCACGCTCCGACTATGGAATCCTGGCTTCCCTGAACCGGAGCTTCCGCTCGCTGATCCGGAGCGGCGAGCTCTACAAGCTCCGGCGGCAGAATGAGGTCGTCGAGCACTGGGTATACTTCTCCTGCAACGTCCTGGAGTGGGAAGCATTCGATCCATATCGCTGCCGCTGGATGCACTTGCCCAGGATGCCTCCGCTAACCGAATGCTTCATGTGCTCAGACAAAGAGTCACTTGCCGTCGGGACCGAGCTCCTCGTATTTGGTCAGGAGGTGAGTTTCCATATTGTTCTGAGGTACAGCATTTTGACAAACACTTGGACTCGTGGTGTAGAGATGAACAATCCCAGGTGCTTGTTTGGTTCTGCCAGCCTCGGAGAGATTGCTATTATTGCAGGGGGTTGTAATGTACAAGGCAGCATATATAACTCAGCTGAGATGTATAATTCGGAGACCCAAACTTGGACCACCTTACCAACTATGCATCAACCCAGGAAGATGTGTTCAGGCGTTTTCATGGACAAGAAGTTCTATGTCATTGGTGGAACAGGTACAGAGGGGCCACTGACATGCGGGGAGGAGTATGATCTGGAAATGAGATCTTGGCGGGTCATTCCCAACATGTTTCCTGCACAGAATGGCGCCACAGGTGCACCTCCACTGGTTGCAGTTGTGAACAATGAATTGTATGCAGCAGATTATGCTGATAAGGAGGTGAGGAAGTATGACAAGATGAATAACAAATGGATTACGCTGGGCAGTTTGCCCGAAAGATCCGTTTCAGTGAGTGGCTGGGGCCTTGCATTCCGGGCTTGTGGCGAACGACTTATAGTGATCGGCGGACGGAGGGTGACAAATGGAGGGATGATCGAGCTAAACTCATGGGTTCCTCAGGAAAGACAACCTGAGTGGGATTTGATCGCTACAAAGCAACCAGGAGGCTTTGTTTATAACTGTGCTGTGATGGGCTGCTGACTCTGCAGACTTTTTAAGCTGTCACATGTACTATTCTAGCTGGAGAAGAATGTACAACATTGATTTCTCAGGGGCACAGAATTCTGATCCTGGATTATGGGTAATCTCTACCATTTTTCAAGCTTCAGATTTACTCCAGATCCAATTATCTGTCTCTGTGGAGATCTTGACTTTTATCATTTTTGTTTCTTTATCAATTTTCTCATTTAAATTGCATCCAAAGACATTGGCATTCTGTGCCATCCTGGAGATCTTCCAGACATTGGGATCATGGGATGCAGGGATAGGATAATTATTTGTTGTACCCTTGCATCTAGATTCAGATGAATACTTGGCAGAGCTTTTTAGCTTCACATCTTTAGTTTTTTTCTCCAGTTTGGATTTCCTTTCCAGTTAAGGATAAATAAAGAAAAAAAACTCAGGGTGTTCAATGTTATGGTGTGTTTAGCATAGCCTTTGTCTTTGATCTTTGCGTTTGTATGCCAGACTGTGGATTATTTATATGCCAGATTGTGGGTTAGAAACCTTATGGATATTCAATGATGTGAGCTATATTTTACTAATGTCAAGTATCACCTGTTCACATGTTCGTCTCTTTTATTCATTCGGTCATGCATCTTTGAATTATTTATGCTGTGAAGTGCTGCAGCTATGGGGACTGTCTTATTATTGGTCAGTCTGGTTGTTTAGCTAGGCCCTGAAGCACTTGAGGAGTCTCTCCCTGGAAATTTTAAGTCAATTATTTTAAGACAGGCCATTAATATTGTGGAGGAATCCACTGAATCTGGCTTCAATCCTCAATAGGACTCAACCCATCCAAAGGGAACAGGCACATTAAGTTAGCTAGCTAAAATGTCAGCCAGATTTCAGTTTAAATGTTGGAGATCATTGGTTTAGATTCATATTTCTGACGTTATTCTTATCCAGTAGTATATACCATGTTGTGATTTCTGAGGGCTACTAAAACAGCATAGGTACTTGTAATGGTTGCAAGTCAAATTGTGAAGCTACACAGCCGGTCATTAGCTTGTGGTTTTGTAACCTATTGGTCCATGTCTGATACTTCTTGGTCTGGTGCTTGTCATGACAGGTTGATGTCCGAACGACACATGTAGTTTGGCATGCATTCAGATCTTATTAAAGCTTGTTATCAGAGTTGGCTAGGTTCCTCATCATATTTTTCTCTATTTTTCAATAAAAATGACCTTAAAAATATAGGTAATTTTCAATAACCATCTTCGCTCAGGGTGGGAGAGTTGGATAAGCAATTCGTGGGTAACTGCAAGGTTGCAGTATCAACTCCGACCAGTGGACAAGAATGCAGGCAGGCATGAACCTGGGGTTCACATGGGTTTCGATGTCACAGATTTCACTGGGCCAAGGGTGCCTACTGACCAAGGGACATTTGATCTGCCTGTGACTCGAGCTATTGGCGACTCGGGCTTGATCCTGGATGGGTGGGTTTACTCCTTTTTTTTTTTTTTGGGGGGGGGGGGGGGTGGGCGGCGGAGAAAAAAGAGACAAAAAAAGAAGAATCTCAATAACCCACCTTTCTTATTCCTAATCTGGTGAAAATGTCTTTAATAAAGCCTATTTGTGGACTTTGGGGTCAATCTTTTGTGTCCAATCGCTTGAATTTCTATCATTAGGTAAATAACACCAAGATTGGGCATACCAGTTACATCCTGTTAATGGGACAGAGGAATCCCTTGACAAAATAGGTGGAACAGAATTATGCTGACCTGTGCCTGGTCATCTTACAGTTGATTCTTTTTGTACACAGGTTACTAATACAGCCTAAGGGATGTGATCCTTTGGTGGAGATTTGGTATTTTGTACCATTCTACTACTCTTTCTTCATTTCATATTCAGCAAACACGCACCATAAAGCGCATTCCAACAAGCTTAACATACCTCATCTTGCACGAGCGTTACTTAGATTACATTTCTTGTGGTGTTTCATCTGTTTACCCTTTTTCCATGCTGCTTTTCTGTGTTGCTTTGCGGGTGTATTTGACTGTGACCAACTTGTTTGCATGCCAAAATGTCGGTAAACCTCTATTATCCTTTTATTAACCAGTGTCTCTTTTTTTGAAAGTGGATGGTTCCACTGTATATATTAATTGAAAATGGAAAGAGACCGGATTTAAAAGTATAAGCTGTATGCTCTCAAAACATCCCTACGACACCCTGTACAAAAGAGAGTAGGGCACACCAAGCAGATTTGATCCCCCTAACCCCCTAGCATTGACAAAAGGGAAGAATTATGCGAGTCTGTTTTATAAAGAAGAACAGCCGACTCTCTCGCCCTCTCCCCAACAAAATCCCCAACTCTCTCTTGAACCGTACCCTTATCAGCCAGTGTCTCATTAGATGGCAATTGTAAATTTAGCTTCGTAGGATCTTGTCTTTCATATGTGCATAAAATTTTGGATCTCTTATGTTAGTTGCTGGTACTGGAAAGTTTCAGCACTAGAAACTCCTCAAATATGTAATGGAAGGTCTTGTCTTAAAGCCTCACCCTCAGATGATTCTGTATCTTGGGGAAATTTTATATTGCTTTTTATATCATCATCCAAGTTCATTCTTTTCCCTTATGTTTGAGTAAGGTTGTTTCTCTAAGTAATGTGTCCTTTCCTGCGGTGATTTTGGAATAGCCCTATCTATAAATTTTGTGGAAATGTCTAAATAAAATACGTACGTTTTATGTGGAATACTTATTATTATTACTCTAGGGACAGTCCAAGTTTCTTTTTATACCTTAAAACATTTATTCTTCATTTTTGTTCTCCTTATCTGAAGAGGTGACAGAAGTAATATCTTTTAAATGTTTCAATAGGATGTGCTTGACATGATTATGGTTTTACAGACCTTGCTTGACCCAAAAAAATATATTTCTTATACTTCGAAAGACTTATATGATAAACAAGTATATAAATCTGAAAGACAGGTAAACTAAATCCTGTGATTTCAGTAGCAACACTCCACCATGGTCTTATTTCCATGTTGATGTCACCCTCCCACATAGAACCACTCCTCTAAAATCTTTTAATTCCAGCATGTCCAAATGCTCTTCGATGGCATGTTGTGCATCCTAGATCTCTTTTTAAAGATTTTCGTAGGATTTTGGTAATTGTGGAACCCTTTCCATGTCTTTGCCAAAATATTTGCATATTAAACGTTTTTTCCATTTTAGGTTGTCAAAAGTTATCAGGCGGCAATTCTTGTAAACTGAATATGGATAAATGTATTACATCCTTGTGTAATTTGGACTTAAAAGTGATCTATAGTGCACATACTTGTAGCAAATTTTTACTACTACAGCTGGGACAGGGAAATAAGCATCTTCAAGGGGAAAATAGGCTCAGTGGTGTGCACAATGGGAAATGCAATACTGTAATACGGGGCTTCATTTTTTCCTTGTGAATTTGAAGTACTTCTACAGTGGAGATCCTACGTTAGCCATGGGGGAATAGTCATCGTTGAAGTATTTGAAGCTCAGTGTATTCAACATCAACGCTTTGTGTTTGTGATGTCCAGTAAGTGTCCATGAGAACATTTAGAAGTTAATCTTTATTGTTTGTACTCTTGTTCTCATGATTCCTGCTTGAAAAGGATTTGCTAATCATTACAAAGGCGGAAAAGTGTTGGTAGAGGATCCCGAGTGGGTCGAATGGTAAAAGATCTTGTCTCATGATAGGGAGGTCTCAAGTTCAACTCCCGGGTCATGCATGCAAAAAAAAAAAAATGTACAGGTTGAGATATCATACAACCCTTTTCAATATTGATGTGGTAGAGCTGCGATGTTGACTGCTAGACTGACCACAGTGGGATAAACTGACTTTTTATGATGTTTATATATTGCTGAGATTGGCTCAAGGTTTCCTGCATGTGGTTGGTATATTTAGAAAGTGAATTTTAGATGTAGTTTAGAGTAAATGAAAGGCCCTACTTCTCTCTGTTTTTGAAGTTTTTAGTTGTGAACATCACCCAGGAATCTCAGATTCAAGTTCCATAATCTAGGGCGGTGTTGAGGGAAAGGCAGGTCTCCGGAGTAGTTGTAGGATTATTTGATTTGGATGAATTCATTCTAGTGATCGATGCCAAAAAGATCCTGCTTGACAACTCCAGGACAATGGCAGTACCAGGTTCTGAGAGTGGACCAGCCTGTCTGGACTGATCTTTCTTTCCTTGAGTTCCGTGGAGAAATCATGGTTTGTCAACTCGGTCCGACTCGGGTTGACTTGGACGTGCCGTACCGTATCTGAAAAAATCTGATACAGTGCGAATCATCCCGAGTCAGGTCGAGTCACAGTGAGAGAGAGAGAGGGGGAGAGAGAGAGGAGATGATACACATCGAATCAGACCGAGTCAATTGCAACTCGGGTGTACCGTATCGGATCAGGGAAGATCCGATCCGGTACGGATCACCGAGTCCGCAAATCTTTGGAGAAACACCCTTGCATGCTGCAGCAGCCTCGTGCTCCAACATAGTGGCAATTTCCGATGTTCTGAAATCGATGTTCAGAGCTCTGAATCATGTCGCACTGGATGTGGCACCAACCTGTGCTGTTATTGTACCCTGCCATTCCACCTCCCTCATATGATCTGAAAACTTTTGAGTGCACAAGATTCAAGAGAGACTTCATTTCACACCATCTTTCTGCCCATCAGCCAGTCTGGTCACATTCTTCGGTGGGTCTGAGGTGGGAGTGATGGGCTGAAGGAAACCAAATCTCTGACGGGGGGGTCCCTGTGCATTCAGGTTGTGTTCTTTGCGACTTTGGCCATGAACACGGATCCGAAAGAGTGCCGCCTTTCACGTTCTGTTATATGATCAGCAAATCAGCAATGATACGGCGGCGCATAGAATCGCTGTCGGCTGGAACTATTAACCCTTGTCATCAGATTCCAGAGCAGAAATTTTACCGACTCTTTTTTTCCCTGTGAACTGTCCTAGTTGAAGAACTGGTTGACCTGATGAGGCATCTTCATGTGGCAGAACAAACATATGGGCCTGCTCTTTATGGTGGATGCTTTCTGGTGGTGGTGGTGGTCGAGGTGCTGCTGCCGCTGCTTGTGGTGTTCTATCCCCTGCTTGACTTCCTCTTCTTTGTTATCGCGGTGAATGTGCTGGACAGCTAGAAGTGGGTCCTATTTCACCTGCTGTGCTGTGATTGGTCCCCCCCCCAAATCTGATCTCACCATTCCTTTGTTCGCCTCCCCCCCCCCTCTCTCTCTCTCTCTGCACGCAGCTGTCACCAGCCGGCCAGGGGATCTCAGCCATCGGATGAGCCAATTCCATGGTCTGGATGTTACCAACCTGGGGGGGCCTCTCTATTCGGCACGGCACAACCAGGCCAGGTCTATCATGGGGCTGGGGCCTGAGTAGTCGTCACCCCACCCTGCTTGTGGCCCTGCCTTCTGCCACCCGGCCGGAAGGTCAGGGTTAAACCATCCATGGGACCGGTCCAGACTGCCCGGTTCTCTTCTCTACTTTTCTTGATGTCAAGAAGAAGGTTAACCAGATAGAAGTTTGTGGAACTATTATCACGTGATATTTAGAACTAAGAATGAGCCTTTTGGAGTAATGTCGAGAAAGACGGTTAAGTCTCATCTGCCTTCTTTATTGTAATTGAGTTGTGCGTATGGGATACGTCGAGTGGGATCCTAATGGGTTAACACGTGCCCTTTAATTGAGTCATTCATGGACGTTTTAATGACCAATGGTCGTATTAGATGTCCCGAAGTCTAATGATAGGCAGTTCAGCCCTCGGACCTACGCAGCTGTGTGAGAGAGAGAGAGAGAGAGAGAGAGAGAGAGTACGAAGAAATAGAGATGGCGAGGAAAGATATATATATATATATATACATATATATATATATATATATACGTTGATGGGCGAGGGAGAGCGCGAAGCTTCATCAGTGGCAGAGCTGTACGGAAGGCTTTTGCAGGTGGGCAGCGTGTATGCACCACCGGGCGGGGGGGGGGGTGGGGGGAGAGAAAGAAAGAAAGGGAGCGGGGGTGCGGGTCCCCGCGGGACACCGTCTCCTGTGCCGTGTCCCCGCCCAAAAAGGCTCGAGGACGGGCCGCGGCGCCGCCGGGTAGGACAGTTATCGGCAGCGCGTACTCGGGAGTACACCGCAGAGATAAAGGAGTACCCGCAGGTGCAGCAGAAGCAGACGGGGCATCGCCGTACGCCACGCCTTGTGCTTGCCATCAGTCGCGCGTGGAACCGAGAGCCCCCGATCCCCGACCAGACATCACCGCCACCAGCAAATGATACGTTAAAAAGAGGGAGAGAGAGAACAGTGAAAGCTGCCATCTTTTTCCGTCTCGCAGCCTCTAGAATTTGTCTGTTTGCCCTCACCCCCTTCGTGGATAAATTTTTGTATATACCATTTCTCATGCATGAAATGAAAAGGCTGCCAGGTTTACTTTGGTCGTTCGAACTTTAAAAAACGAAAAAAAAAAGGGGGAACTTGAGGCCCGGTCCGGCTTTGGAAATAACAGCTCTTATGCTTGGGTGTTTCTGGAGTTGTTAGGATGCCTCAACTCAAGAAGCTCTTATATTATATTTGGGAGTTAAAAGCTTTCTGCAAGCACGTGTTTTACGGTCTTTGAATGCAGTTGAAGTGGAACTAATAAGTTTCAATTTCTTGAAGGGTACCCGACCATCATCGGACGTTGAGACTATACGATGAATCACACCCGTTATCACTTTTAGGTGCTGATTGGACTTACTACAATGGGTATATGGTACCACCCCAGGTACATCATCCCCTTCCCCAGTTTGTTTTTAAGTTAGGATGGTAACCAGAGAGAGAGAGAGAGAGAGAGAGAGAGAGAGTCTCACCATTGCTCTCACATACAAAATGTCTAATCGGGTTAAGTTAGGATGGTAACGAGAGAGAGAGAGAGAGAGAGAGACGTGGATCTCACCGTTGCTCACACACAAAATGTCTAATCACGTCGGTTAACGCATTCGGCCGTCCGAGGTCAGAATGTGTTAACCCCGTCCGATTAACAAAATAGCCCTCAATGATATTGAGCTCTAACCCATGAAAAACAAATAGATAAGTAGCTATACAAAGGCCAGGATAGAAGAATTAAGCACACAACATGTCTAATCGGGTCGGTTAGCGTATTCGACTGTCTGGGGTCGAATGTATTAATCCCACCCGATTAACAAAATAGCCCTCAACGATATTCAGCTCCAACCCATGAAAAAAAACGAATGTATTAATCCCACCCGATTAACAAAATAGCCCTCAACGATAATCAGCTCCAACCCATGAAAAAAAATAGATGAGTAGCTATACGAAGGCCGGGATGGAGGAATTAGGATGTTGCCTAGGATGCAAAGGCGTCGCTGTCAGGACCTGTATATACATCTTCGTCAATCCGATCTAGCTCGCTAGGTGATGGATCGTCGAGGATAGAACATGAACGAAGCAAGATGGAAGTTTCATCGTGCATTTTGATGTGGTAAGATCTCACCACGCGAAAATGGATTACTCTTTTATCTCTTGCATAATCCTTAATTAGACTCCTACTAGAGATGGGAGTTCAATCCTAAGATTATGTCTTTCCACAAGTATGTCCTTCGGGCAGTCTTCTTGCAGGAAGAAAACCTATCAGAGGACCATCATGACATGTGAAGGAACCCCACCCCCTCTGTGAAAGCTTAGTTGGAGCATGGAGCAGACCGAGGGAGTCCCAATCTTCATGAGGCGCGCATATTTCTCAAAACAGAAGAGCCAGGAGGAAATAAATAAACAAATAAAAGGTGTTCCCTCTTTTGTAATTAACCTGGCTCTTCTGTTAAAAGGCTGCCCAACAGAAGCAAGTTGTTAATTAACACTTATCTGTAAAACCTCAGTAAAACAGTCCTGGGATTCGATCAGATTTAGGCAGCACGCATAAGTACATCCATTGAGGTGCCTTTTTATTATCTTATTATTACCACCACTATTATCTACTAGTAAAGCTTTGTTGGGAAAGCTGGGGCGTGTCCTAATAACAAAGAACAGATTAACTTTAATCAAATCCCAGTGAGACTTTTCATTAAAGGCTGTTTGGGGTGGGTAATCGGCCGGTATCCTTTTTACCTTCAAGATGCGTGCGTGTGTGCCTGTGTGCTCCCGTACTTAGTTAATCATGTTTGGGATTCTTGGGTAAAGAAGGGATCCTCTGTTGTGATCAACAAGGTGGCGGCAGTCTGGCAGTTGTCCATCCCTTTAGGGCTGGTTTGTTTCTCGGGCGGGACACGGTGCACCATATCCGGGGTCGAACACGGGCTTTGTGTGTGAGGGGAGAGCGTGGGTCTCACCCCCCATTCTATGTCATCTGATAACAAACCCCCCGACAATTCGACAAACAAATCGGGCCTTAGAGAGATGTAGGGGGGGGTTGCCCGCTCCAAGCACGGCCCATTAAGGCCACTAAGCTCTTCTAAGACTAGTTGAGGCCCAACAATATTTGTTGTCAAACCTCACATGAAGAGGTCGGCCCTTCTGTCGGGGTGTTAAAATAGGAAGAAAGTTAGTCCTTCCATCAAGTGTTATGTCGGGAGGAAAGTCACTGAGCAAACGACGTGACACTTGTAAGTTTCACTCGAGAGATTCACATAGTAGCTTAGCCCCAAGTTATTGAGGTATGGAGAGCCAACTCAAGCCCAAGTAGGAGGCCCAAGTATTAACTCGGTCATAAACCCAACTTAGGTCCTAAGAAGGGGCCTTAGTCCGATCGCCGGTCTCTCGAGCCTTAGCTAAATTATCCAGAGGTTTAGCCCAATTGCCGGTCTACTGAGCCTTAGCTCGATTACCCAGTGCCTTAGCCTGATCATCGATCTATCGAATCTTAGTTTGATTATCGAGGGCCTTGGCCTTAAACTCAACCCCAAGTCTTCCAAGGGGTTCATGACCTAGGAAAATTTCAGTCTATCAAAAAAATTGCCCTTTAATGAACAACAGAAATATGAGAATATATGTGCAACATCCTCTGTCACGTATCTTAACCTCTATGAAAGTATATCACTGTTCAACACACAATCATGGCGAGAAGATGAAATGATGACATTACATATCGTCTGAAGAACTCACGGATTATTATGGCCGTTTGACCGTCATAGCAAATATGCACTAAGTTATCGAGTCAAGGGCCCTTAATATCTTCACATGTCATAAGATATTCTCTCCAAGTGCCAGCAGAGTAAAGAGAAGGATACGTATTAAGACGTTTCAAGGTTTACCAACCCCCTGTAATGATAGTATGATCTCACATGTTACCAAGACTAAGAGATCACATATCTCCTACGTGATGCATCCCCATCGTATAAAAGTGCCAACAACTCAGATCTTGCACATGCCAAGATGCCTAATTTGTTCGGATGTGATAATCGAGATCGCCGACCATTCATCAACTATAAAAAAGGTCAACTTAACCCACTTAAGACCTAAGAAGATTCACTCGTATACACTATTTTTTTGAGTAAAATCTCATCCTGTCTTTAACATCAAAGGATTTTCTCTCGAAAAAATTCTCGGAACCTCCCTGATCTTTTTTTCTACGGTGACAGGTACTTCAACCTCGATGAACTACATTTTCTTTCGACGAAATCCCCTGGCCATCTAACGTCTCAGAGAAGCTCTGAGATCCACACCTCCACAGTAACCTTTACCTTTGAGAGTACCTTAAAATTATTGTTTACACTAACTTCAAGTGTTGTTTGCCCCATATCTATTTGCAATGATACATCAGAGTACAAAACAAAGAAAGGTGTCCCAAACACTCGTGCACATCCCATCAGCAGCAACCTGGGAGAGAATTCTCACCGTCCATTAGAACAAAGTTGAAAAGAAGAAAAGAACAACTGTTTTAGATGCTACGTAGGACAGCCTAAGATTATGCCCTGGTTAGTCATTCAAAATTTCAAACGAGAGGCCTTTCTTGTCTATATTCCCCTAAAGTTCATGTTTTTTTTGTTGAATACTCTTGGGATCATCATATTTGTCATTATACTTTTAAAGTGGACCTTGGTTTGCCTCCATAACCCTGTTATCAATGTCTGTCTTCGCAATTCAATCACAAAGGGGTAGGTATTAAACTCAAATATGAAATATCAACTGTAACCTAAACAGAGAGGGACAAGGAAAAGAGATATCTTCATTTTTTGCATTTGAAAGTTTGAAGTAATCGCTTGTGATGTTTGTCAACGATGTTAGAAAATATTCTTGGAAATGTAACTCGATACCTGAAACCACATTATAAATATTTTGGTTTAACTCCTCAGCTACGTTTCCAAACTGAATACTTAATAGGTTAAGTAATGGGCAGTATTTTCTACAATTGTATTGGATGCAGTATTGAATAGCCGAATAACTCGATATTTTTACCAGATTCTTCCTAAAATGAAAATGGTTATACACTCGATATCAATATTATACACACATAAAATAGACCCGTGGCATGTAAGATTAAAATTATTGACATCAATATTATATACTCTTAAAATTTTAATTAATAATTTAAAAATATGATAGACATTTTTTATGCACTTTATGATTTTTCTTTCTCCTTTGTGACCTGTAAATTGTCACGTAAGACGACGTCATAACGGGAGTTCACTAAGTTTAACTTTAAACGGTTAAAATTTCTTTATTTATTTTTACACATAAGAAAAAAGAGATTTAAAATTAAGATATTTTTAACTTTCAAAACTTATGTTAATATCATTAAATGTTAAGATCATAAAGAATATAATTTTAAAGATGACTCCTCGTCTTCTATATTTATTTTCATACTAAATTAAAATCTACCTTAACGATAGAATCTTAAAAAATGTGAAATAGGTGTCAAATCTGATCGGGTCACGTTAGTTTTACTGGATTGGGCCGGGTTAACCGGTTTGAGTCGATTACGTAGGTTTGACCGGATTTTAAGTCTTGACCGGTCTAAATAAATTTCTAACCTGATTTTGAGATCGGATTGTAAGTCAACCAATCAGATCGATTGGGTCGAGTTAGGTTTTAAAACATTAGTCACGGCATATCACATTTGAGAGTGGCCCGGGGTTTGAATCATGTTATCCCCTTTCTATTTTTTTTAAAAAAATCTTACCAAAAAAAAGAGTCAAACCATACCGCCAAGAGTTGGGTAAATGTCTTATGTATCTTTGGTACCCTTTTCTCTCCGATTTGCACATTTCTAAAATGAGTGAAATTAGCAGTTTTAAGATTGTTTTAAAATTCACCTTAAATTTTGACCAGAATAAGTTAGTAAGTCACACATCAATGATTTAACTGTTCGAGTTGACTCATGACATGTAAGATTAGAATCACTCACATGATGTCTCCCTCTCCCATGAGTGTATCACTCATTGATGTTAGTCACATCAATATTATATATTACCATATAATTTTAATATAACTTAGGTTAAAAATATGAATGGTATACTCTAACATATATGGTAAAAATAAAAAAGTAATTGTATTAAATAACTATTAACATAATCTAAAAAAGAATAAAAATATATTAAATAAATAGGGTTTAAGTTTTCTTTGTTCCCTCTGTTGTTACACACGTGCGTGAGACTTCTTCAGCGGTGTATACACCATCCTTTACATCTCCCCCTTCTTGCTACGAGATTTTCTTTGCTCATGTTGAACATCAAGGGGATAAAAATTTCACCCCTTAAAAGTTTTACCTCGGAACCACGCGATCCTAACAATCGTGATGGTTTAATCCGATTCTCGATCACCTTGCTTGCTGCGAGGGGTCTATAACCGGAGAGATATAAGAGCCACAGAGTCCCGACGTGTGAAAATATTCCACGGAGTGACGATACGCCGAATATTGAACCCCAACCAACCTGAGGGAAAGGTCTCAATCTATCTGAGACAAATAGTGGGTGCAACAAGTACCAAAGGAGTGTGCGAAGATTATGAGTGATTATAGGCCAATCTGACTGTCGAATGGCACACAAAAAATCATAACGAAGACCCTAGCTGGCAGATTGAAGAAAGTCATTGGAAGTTTAGTTGACAGCAATCAATCAGCTTTTATACAAGGGAGGATTATTTTGGGCAACTACGTAGCTACTAATGAATGTATACATGAGCAGAAGACAAAGGAAGGGATGTCTGCTTTTCAAGATTGATTTTGAAAAATCCGACAATAAAGAGTAAGCTAGAACTGTTTATGCAGGGTGCTATACATGAAGGGGTTTAAGAAGACATGGATTCAATGGGTCAAGAACTGTATACAGAGCCAGATTCTCAGTCCTAATTAATGGTAAACCCTTGTGGTTACTTTGGGTCCTCGAGAGGATTGACGCAAGGAGATCCATTGTGGCCTTTCTTGTGCTAGTTGGTCAGGTTCTCACTAGAGTGTGGAAGAAAGCAAGGGTAGCAGGATTAATTGAGGGGATCAAACTAGGAAGGTCTAACAAACAAGTGGCACATATGCAATATGCAGATGATACAATCTTGTTCTCTCCAATGGAGGATGACAAGCTGATCAACCTGCAGATTTTGCTCAGATTACTTGAGTCAGTGACTGGTATGAGAATCAACTTCCACAAAAGCGACATGGTGGGGATAAAATCAACATGAATAGGAAGGAGCAGATTGAAAAAATCTTGGGGACCAAATGGAGATCATTTCCTATTAAATACCTAGGATTACCTCTACCTGATGGAAGGTTAAAAGTAGCAGATCGGAACATAGTAGTTAAAGAATTTGGTGATAGAATTGCAAGCTGAAAAGGAAACTTCTATCAGTGGTGCTAGATGGATTCTATCAAAGGTAGTGCTGACAAGCCTACCTATCTATTACCTATCAATATTTAAAATTCCCAGGTCAGTCTCCAACAAGCTTGAATCAGTGAGAGAGGCTTTTTTTTATGGAAAGGAAAGGAGGAGGATGGAAAAGGGATGCATCCTATTGCCTGGAAATATGTATGCAGATTGAATGAAGGTGGAGCAGGGATGATGCTCCTTCACACAATAAACATAGCTTCATTAACAAAATGGCTCTGGAGGCTTGATGTAAAGGAAGGAATGTTGTGGAAAAGGACCGTGAGACCCGAGTACGTGATCACAGATGAAGGCTGGGGCACAGAGATGGCTCAAAGAAATCAGTTGTCTTCTGTTCTCTATGGAAGAACATCATAATTATGACTTCTACCATTGTGCAACAAGAAAACGGGTTGGAAATGGTCAGCAAACAGATTTTTGGAGGATCCTTGGATGGAAAATAGGGCACCTATGGAAATATTCCCAAATTTATATACAATAGAATGTAGAACAGGGATCGCAATAAGCACTGTCTGGGAGCACTCAGGGTCTCATTCATACTGGACAAAAAAGCTCAAAAGGAATTTTAAGGAAAATAAAGTGAATGAATTTTACAACTCTCCCAATTTCTTAGATAATATGAATATTGTTCGAGAGAGAGAAGACTGTAAAAGATAGAGATGGGAAATGTCAGGGTTGTTCTCGGTCAAATCAGCAGTCAGAATGATTGCGCAAGGAGGGTGACAAGTTCCATGGCACAGACAGGTTTGGAACAGAACTGCCTATTAAAATAAGGATCTTCTTATGGAAGCTAGCATGGAAGAAAATTTCAACAGCTGATAGAGGCAGGTTTAGAACAGATTCTGTCGATATTTCAAGGAGAACAGTGAACATCTCTTTTTTACCTGTGGAATCAAACAGGTAGTCTGGAACCAACTTTTCAAGACTACTGGGATGCATTGGAGCATGGAGCAAAACAGTCAGACCTCATGAGAAATTGGAGTCATTACAATCTGATGGAAGCTGACAAAGGCATATGGATGATGTGCCTTCCAGCTATGATGTGGTCAATTTGGCAGGAGAGAAACAATAGAACTTTTAGAGATGCTTTTAGACACCTGTCTGCGGTTATACAGAGCTGCATGAACTATTTACATGAGTGGTCCAACATTGTTCAATCTAACCTACTATTTAGAATGGGAGGGTGGAGAAAATTAATCTTGTAATCGGCCTGACTATTGTGGACAGGAAGCCAGTTGGGAGGGAGTCTTCCTTTCTACCATCTTGGTAGAAGGGTCTTCAATGACTCTCTTTTAACTTTGTATTTTGCCTTTTGCTTTAACTTTCTAATGAATTGTGGCTTTCTGGTCACCTCCCCCCCCCCAAAAAAAATGTGGTGGCCTAGTAGTGGGATCTATAATAATGAAGAGGATCTATACATAGCGAAAAAAGAAAGGGTGAAAAGAGCAGCAAAAAATAAGTATACCTCATTACAATAGTTTGCCTTTGTTATGTTACCACTGAAAATTGGTATCATAACTCATAATGTGAATAAACATGTGAGCTACAGAAAATAGCAAAAATAAAAATGACATTGCAAGCAACTAAATACGTAATAAATTTGAATATCAGCAATAATCAAAATAACATCTCTCTACGCTATGTTCATAAAATTTGATGAAACTGACTCAAATACATTCTCAACTCTCAATGATTCACCTGGTAAAAGATGCGAAGAATTATGGCCACCTCCATCATGCAGTCCCTCTCAAGGACACTAAAACCAGCGTCTTCTTTGCCCTCACGTTCATTTGCCCATCACTAAGCAAGCTTGCCCCTTGATTGCAAATGCTAATGTGGATCTGCTGCATGATTTTCTGTAATCAGAGTTTTATCTCCTTCTGGGGGAGGTGAGGTTGTCTCCAATTGCTATTTTTTCTTCTTTGAAAGGTTGAGTGGAGGGATCAGCTAAAGTGGGCAATCTTTGTACACTCCCCTTCCCTCTTTTGGCATTAGGACCCAACTCCTCGATCATGTACTTCCATCCATCAATGGGTCTCCTCCGACTAAATATGTGTGACTTGATGAAGCTGGCTATCTGCATTTTCATTTCCAAGTGGTTATGTTAGTACATTATGGAAGTAAGGACTGTGATAGAAAATGGTTCAGTGCAAGCTGGTGCTAGGGGTAAAAAACTGAAGCAAATACCCTCCCAAGGGTCGTAGTGTTTCTGAAAAGAAGCAAATTATGAACAAGGATTTTTTTTAGTTCAGGGAGTCCGGGACATCAAGTTAGATGCAAAAAAGTCAGACCTTCTTACTTAGAGTAATATTATCCATACTCCCCTAGGACACTCGTTGCATCTTTACCAATAGTTCAGTGTTCCACCACAGTCTCAAGATGAAGATCACTGAAGTAAAAGCAGGTGGCTGGTTGAGATGCAAGAAAGTACATTAATAGGGTGTTTGGGAACACTTTTTTTTAAAAGCTCTCTCTCTTGAAACTTTATTCCATATCAGTTTTTAACATAATTTTTAAAAGTGATGTAAATTGGTTACTCACTGTTTGGCAGGATTAACATATTTTTTAAAAAATTGAGTACACATGTTTGGCAAGTGGTTAGTCACATGCTGGGATCCCCTCCTTCCCTTGTGGCAATTCAGCGCAAATGTTGGGGTCTTGGTGAAGGAAGAGGGAGTGGCAGCAGAGAGAGAGAGAGGAGGGCCTCAAGAATGTTACCCCTCCCTCCTTTTACTGCAACCCTCCATTGTTAGTTCTTCCACATAGGTTGAATCCCAAGGCGTAGAAATCTGCAGGTCCGGGAGTGAAAAGATCCCTTTTTCAGCGTCGAAGGGTGGCTGGGTGGGAGATCCGGAGGTGGGTTTAGGGTCAGCCCAGCAGGGGAAGGGAGCTCTTGGATGCCGCGCCTGCAGAATTATTCCCTCTATTGTCTTCTCCCTGTAAGAGGGTGGGGGGGTGGTTTTCATCTCCTAGGTTGTTGGATTTAGATGATCAGTCGTCTGTGGCTGGATTGTCCAGCAAAGTAGCATTCTTTTTGCGGCTTTAGATGATGGGTTGGATTTGGATTTGAGTTATGCGGGTGGTAGTGGGAGGGGGATCGGGTTGCCTTTGTTAGATTTCAGTGGCGGTGATGGCTTGATTCTTTTGCTGCTGCACTTTTTTTAAAACCAAGATCTTACAGGAAATCAGGACATCTAAATTTCTTGTTGGACATGGTGCAGCTGACAGTGACCAGGGCGAGCGGCAGGCCGCCGCACTGCGTGACCACCTTCTCTGCCAGCAGACGCGACCACCTTCTCCCCCACATCAAACATGCTGCCATAGATTCTGGCGGCCACTTCACCGTACCCAGGAGGAGGATGGCCTCCGACGCTGGCACGGCCCTGTAGGAGCTGTGCAACTTTGGCCTCGCAGGCAGTGACCTTCTCCAGCCACACCCCCACCGCGGCAGTGGCAGAGATGAAGCTGGGGTGGGAGAGGGAGGAAGGCGTCCTCTGGGAAGAAGCTCACGCAGGGAGAGGAGGGAAGGAGGGGACATGCACGATGTGAAGGGTGGGTTCCGAGTCATGACTTCTCCCTCAAAAAAAAAAAATGTCAACACTTGTTTTTATTTTGGGGGAAGTTATAACGGGATGGATTCCTTCCTAAAAAATTGGGGAGACCGTACAAAGGTGTTTAAGTGGGCTTCCTTCAGCATATCTCTTCCTTGTGCTGCTTGTGTGGGGAGGAGGAGGACCTAGACCATCTATTCACTGGGTGCGCCTATGTGAGTAGTATATGGACGAGGTTACAGCAGAGATTTCAGCAGACAGTTTGTGGGGGTGCAGCAGCTCTTCACCAGGTGGCATAGGGCATGGAATCTGAAGGGTGATAATATCATTTGGTGGCTGATCCTCCATGCCACACTTTGGGGCTTGTGGACTGAAAGGAACAAAAGAATTTTCAAGAGGGAAGCGAGGCCAGAAGATTGGTTAGCTACTTTTGTGTGCGAGACTGGCCATTTGGGCTGAGAGCTTTGTAAAGTGGAGAATTATAACTCCTATCTTTTTTGTTGTTGGGGAGTTAATTGGGAACGCCATGGTGGTGGGGAGGTCCTTTTTGTAAAGGGTTTTTGAGAGCTCGAAGCTTATACTTGTACATCCTTTTTCTCCTTTAATATATACTTGTGGTGCCATCCACTTTTCAAAAAAAAAAACCTTTATTTTGAAATAAAAAAGGGGTAAAAAATTGCAACCAAACACCCCATAAAGGAGCATGTTAAAAGGAGTACAGGTGCAATTTTCCATTTTATAGAAACTTATTCTAGAGAATATACTAAAGGTCAAAATGAAACAACATTTTTGGCAAGCTTTTCTATTCCAATATGCAGAAACTGTCCCAACACATGATAGAGGTGGTCGTGTACAAAGAAAAGAAATGGCATGACTCAGGAATTCTCCATTTTCCCCCCTTTTCATAATTTCATCCGGCTGACTACGCATGAAAAAATAACATGACTAAAGAATTTACCGAATAGGCTTTCTTTTCATTAGGATGAGACCATGATAACAATATATGCAAAGAAAGTGCACCTGAAATTTGCTGTAAGCTATTCGCCTTTCAAACTCTTGAAGAAGGATATCTTCCTCACGCTGGGTAATCTCCCAAATGTTTCCATCCTGAGTTCTTGATGTTGACTCCCAACCATCGGGCTTAGACTTGAACTCTGAAGTGCTAGGAACCTTGTCCTCCTTTAGATCAATCTTACCAGAGTCAAAGATTCTGCAATGCAGCATTCAGTTTTTGAGTGTTCACAGATATGAGGAATCAACCTAGCAAAACTCGACAGACACGAAATTAACCTACATTTATGACCAACTTAAACCAAAGAGAAACTGCCAACTGGCGTAACATAAACAGAAAAGAAAATGCCGTTTAAGTAAGGCCATTGGCATAAAAAGACAAAACTAACAGTTCCATTGTAAGCACGCTGAACTGCATTGATAGTTAGCCAGTTAGAATGTATTTATTTACATCCAACATTGATTCACAATCTTCTTCTTTCTCGTACTAGTAGACAGCAAAAAAGTATAAAATGTGCTTCTGAAATAAGAACTAAATAAAATTTAACTATATGGGTATTAACTAACTATTCCATTCCTCCAAGCTATAATCATTAATTACTTCCTCCCACCCTCCCCCTTTTGTTTGGCGATGAGGCAACCTAAGGCATTCTCAGGGAGCCAAAGTGCTTAGGTGGTAAGGCATCCACCTAAGTAACACCTAGGTGGCACCTTCGCACCTCTTTAAGAACTAGGAAATATATATGTTTGACCCCTCATCATCAAGTGCCTCATGTTTTGAGTAATAACAAAATTTAGGCAAAAATATAACACATTTAATTTGTCAAATTAACTGTCAGTGTGCAATACTTAGGCAATTAGATCAGGCGAACCCTTCAACTAATGTGGTTTATTTTCTAATAGGTGTTATCCTCAGTCGTTAGAATCAACTGATATCTCTTACAGGTAATATACCTTTCACCTATCATTTCCTTCAGCTAATATACTTGCACTTAAAACCTTCAAGGATCAACTAATACCTCTAGCAGGCAATAAGCCCTTCGCCTATGGTCTTGTCCTTCAGTTGATATCCCCACAGTTGATATCCTTTAGCCTATCGACAGTCAGAGCAAGCTTCAATTGATAGCCTTCGCCTATCGATATCAACCGATGGCATTACTCCTAAACACATCGGTCGTTGTGATCGACTATCATATTAGTCAATGCATTCCACCTATTGGCAGACGATACCTTGCAATTGTCCATCACTCCATGCCTTCTGCGTACTTATTTTATTGGGATTTTTGCAAATAAACCATTGTTAAATATGAATTCACAAAAAACACTCCTAAAAATGCATTAACAAACATACCACTGCATAAAATCAAATTGTGCAAATATGCCATTTTTATTTGCAGGCATACCACTTTTTTTGCCAAGAACTTGCAAAAAACCACACTTAGATGACTTTACATGACATTTATGCACTATTTGATTTTACGCAGTGGTATGTCTGCTAATGCATTTCCAAGAATATTTTTTTTGCAAATTCACTTATAACAATAGTTTATTTGCAAAAATCCCTATTTTATTCTATCAAGCAATCCTTCTACATAAACTTTTGTAGGTGACAGCAGTAACAGTCAGCAGCTTTCGACTATCTCTTCCAACTGCTGGTTCCAACTAACAGCTTCCAAGTGTTTATTCCATCTGATCAGCCTTCAACTACCTGAATCAATTGTTGCCTTGCGCCTAATGCTTGCGACGATCACTCTTTCAGGCGATAGCCTCTTAGTTGATATTCTTCGGTCGCTAATTCTTCATGTGATATCTCAGATCGACTGATTGCTTCCAACTATTTTTCTCCCTATCAATCACGAATTAATCAGAAGATAGATTTTGTCTTATTCTTCAAGCGTTATATCTTATAGGCATTATTGGAATTTCAATTGAATATCTTTTACGTGCCAATATTTTTGTAAATACTTTATGGATTACTTTATGCATGAGCATTGTAGTTAAATTTCAAATAAATTAAATGATCAGCTTGTTTCCAAGGCCAATCTGCATGATATCTTGGTTATACTTGTATTACTTATTGTTTAACCGCTGGTCAAAGATCAGTATTTTCATTCTAAGTCCTGCAGAAGATATAGTACAAAGAACAAGTTTCCAAATTTGTATGAGATCAGCTATCAGACAATGGAAGAAAAGACCAAGACTTTCTGCATGCAATGTAGACACTAAATGACCTCACTAGGGTTAAAAAGGTAATCTTTCCCACTCACCTACTTGCTTAGAACTAACGTGCGTTAATAAGAATGAAATGGTGTATGCATCAAGCTGTGCGTCATCTCTCTAAAGCACATGAACGGCAACACATAGAGAAAGCTCACTTAAGAAGAAGTTAGAGTTCAGACACAACAGATAAAGCTCTCTCTTAACAAGATGAACGTTAGAAAGAAGGTTGACGGATAGCTCACCTGAAACTCTATAAATAGAAGACTCTTCCCCAGTGCAAGAACTAACAAAACTAGAGTGAATTTGAGCAATCAATCCAAGTGCTATGAGCTTCCCTAAATTCTACTTACTGTGGCACTTCATTGAAGAAACTCCTCCTTCAGTGAGCCAAAACATCCAAAAGCGCATTCATACTACCCAGCCCACTAAGATACAAAAGCTTCCTCATGTGCACCAACAAGCTGATTTATTCGCGATCCTTCTTTCTTTCAGCAAATATCATTCTTCCACAATCTACGGCTCTGCCTACCATAGAGGCTTCACTTGTTGTGGAACTTTCTTCTCTCTTGTTTTGTTGTTGAGTTGCCAGAGAGCAATTAAGGATCTGCAAATTCTGAGTGTAAAGACTGCTTAAGGGCAGTGCCTTTGGTGAACTGATCACTTGACCAAAAATCAATAAGTATTGCTTGCAACCATAGTGTGTGATGTGCTAGACATTTGATCAAGAACATGCAAGTGTACTTCTAAGGAATTAGGGGATACCCCAAATAAGGACTTGGGTACTAGTCGTAGGTCACAGGCGGTGACCAAATCGGTATAAAAAATACTGCATTGATGTGGCTTGGTTCCTTCTTTTCTCACCTCCTTCACCATACGATTTAATTTGCTAGTTATGTGCTTAATCACTAATTTCTATTTGACACTCCCATTCAACCCTCTCAGGGAGTTGCTTCACAACTAACAATATATCTCCCAAATATTAAAAATAAAGGATAAAAAATATGAAAAAATGCACATTTCAATCTAATTAAAAAATAATGAATTATCAATAGCAAAACGTTGAATATAAAATTGAAAAGAAATTGAATTACAATCACAAAAAAAGCTTGAATACATAAGAAAAAAATCAATAATAATGATAGACAACAACAACAAATAATAAAAGACATTGAAGAATTTATTATTCAAAATCAACTTGGGGAAACAAATGTGTGTGCGCCTGTATGTGTGTGATTGTGTATGTGTGTGTGACAGAGAGAGTGTGTGTGTGAAACAAAGAGAGGGAGAGTGTGAAAGACAGAGAGGAGGGTGGCCAGATGAGGACTCTGTAGCCCCCACTTGCAGGCCAGGGGTGGGGGTGGGGGTGGGGGGTAGCCCCATGTTGCAGGCAGAGAGAGATGGGGGGAGGGTGGCCAGATGGGGGCTCTATAGCCCCCTGTTGCAAGCACCTGTGTGCACTTGCAGGCATGTTGACACACATGCGTGCACGTGCGCACACACACAGATATGGCTAGATGGGGACTCCCTGGTTGCCGACCAAATAAAGAGAGAGAAAGAGAGAGAGCACAGTAGAGCCAAGGAAGAAAGAATCAGGGGTTGAGCTCAAATCGGGGGTCCAAAACCCAATACCAATCGGGCGATCCAAGTCCGACCCACATCCAATCCAAGCCTACATTGTTTTTTTATTTTAGAGGTTAATATGAGTTTACATACTTATACAGGAGGTTTTATACAAAAGTGTAACCTAATTATCGTTATTGAGGGTCTCTAGGGTTCTTTTCCGCCACGGCCCACCCCCCTGTAGGCAAAAGATCCGGGCAGGAAATGGACGGAAGAGGAGGAGAAGGCGGCATCGGCAGCCGGTGGCGACGGTGATGGCTGTTGGTGGCAACGACGACGGCAATGGCGAGGGCAGGTGGTTACAGTGATGGAAACGGTGAGAGCAACAGATAAGTTTTTTTTCCTTTTTTGGTTTTTCCTCTTCTTCAATTCTTCGTCTTCTTCTTCCTCCTCTTCTTCTTCTTCTTCGGTTCTTCCTCTCCTCCATTTTTGTTTTCAATTTACTGGGTGGGTCCGTGGGGTTGGCCTGGGGATTGTGTTGGATCGACCGATTCAAGGTCGCTCCCTATGTTATCAAACGTGCTTGAGGCACTTGCCTAGGCGATGAGGCGAGGGGAGGTACCAACAGTTCACCTCGCCTCAGTGCTTAGGCAGGGCCGTGGACGCCTTTGGGGCGAGCCCACTAGGGTCACCCAACTCATTCCTATAACACATGTGCATGTATGAATTAAGTATTCCCAAAGATTTTATATGTGTTGTTGAGATATTTAATGAAATATGTACAAATCTGACCTATTTATAGTTTTAATGAAATGTCGCCTCAAATGCCTAGATATTTAATGAAATATGTACAAATCTGACCTATTTATAGTTTTAGTGAAATGTCACCTCAAATGCCTACTAGGTGTTTGAGGCTTGAGGCGACCCCTTTGGCTCGGTCGTCTCTCGCCTTTGACTACATAGGCCGATCTCAACCCAAACCGACTGATCCCAAATAAAACTCAGGGTTGGGCGGATCGGACTTAGGTCGGTTGGGGGTAAAACCGATCGGATCGGCCGATCCTGGCCAATCTGATCCAATTCTTCCTTCCATAAGTAGAGCAGATGAGAGTGTGTGTGCATACCTGTGGCCTGTGGGTGACAGCACCTTGAGGGTTTCTAAGTTCTCATTTGGAACGGAGTTGGAGAGTGTCTGATCCTCCAAGCTCAGCTTCTGAGCAAATGTGCCAAAGCTAGGTGATTGTGAATGATTGTGTTGGATGGCTGAAATCCCATTTGGAAAACAAAGCGGTCTGATGATTTTTGTAATGCACACGTACATGAATACCCCCATCTCCTACATCAATGGCAAGGGGAGAGAAAATTCCAATATTTGCCGGCGACATGGAGTCCAAAAAGCTCATGACCACCTGCAATGAAGAGAGAGATCCAGCAACAGAAAGGGTCATCGTCTGCGTAGCTGTTGCTCCACAAAAGGAGGGAGATTCCTAGGAGAGGTTCTGATGAAGAGATCTAGCCTCACCCTCCATGCAGCCGTCACCTCCTAGAGAAAGAGATTGTGGGAGAGGAACCTGTAAAAAGGAATCTGCTGCCATATTCATGTCACCATGACTGTGGATGCCACCGTTGCCCCTGGAAGAAGATCCATGAGACAAGATCTAGTGAAGGGACTCGCCCTCATGCCACTGCTGTGGTTGCAAATGAAAGGCAAGATAGAGGAAAGGAGGAACGTGGGTTGGCGGAGGCAGTTATGAGAGAGAGTGCATGCTCCCATCCACTTGTGTCGTTACTGTAGAAGTGTAGATGAGCATTGAGCATGGGTGGCAGAGAGACGAAATGGAGAAAGTTGAGGGGTAGAAAAGCTGCACAAGTGTCTTTTTCTCTTGTAAAATCAACCCATCCTCTCCAAAAGCAGCCCAAGGGTTGCCACTTCCTAGAGATGGGAGAGGGAGTCGAGTCTATCTCTCTCCTCCCCCTCTAATTTTGCAGCACAAAAACCCAGGGGATTTTGACTCATTCGGGGATGTTTATGGGGCTGTCAGGGATTTCAATCATTGAAATCCACCCTATAAAAGTTGTCAAACCCACAAACAATCACTAAGCTAGGAAAGCAAATTGTTTTCACCAAGGGCCCAAAGTAGTACAAAGTGATACAACTCGGCCTGGAATCAATGGCACATTTGCATCAAGTCTGAAGACATTGAGATGCATTCAATTGAAGGTTCTGACCCCAAATTTCTTCACTACATTATATCCAATATGGTGTCCAAGATATCAATTATTCACGATGCAAAAATGAGGGAGCTCATTAATCCTCCGACATAGTTGACAAATTTTCAGTCATAACTCAAAACCCAAAATTAATAGCAAGGCCAACACAGTTTCGCTATTGTAAAAAGCAGCGGAAAAAGTTGCCAAGAGTTCGGCATCCTTTCATCAAGTAAATCTGAAAAGTACTCATGGATCCTGTACTTCACAAAGTATATTTTCATGGTCAATGAAAGGTGGAATAGACATATGAAAATTTTACTCAGAGCAGGAATCCAGCAGTCGGTCGATGTCCCCCGCACCATCTTTGGATCCCCCAAGCTTCGCCTCCTCCATCCTCTCCATCTCTTGCATCCACAGGCCCGCGTGGATCCTCTGCTTCTTCAGCCTGTACTCATCTTCTCTCTTGTTCACCACCTCCTCGACGGAATGTTCTTGCGGCTGCCGCACCCTCGCGGAGACACCACTACTTCCCGAACGCCCCCTGCGCTCGTCCCATCGCTCCTCCATCTCCTCCACGAAGGCCTTGGTGTCGGAATCGGCGTCCGAGGGAAGGACAGCGGCGGGGTGGGGGGAAGAGGAGGAGGAGGCCGTGTAAGTGACGTCGGTCTCCCAGGGGGCTCGGTTCTTGCCGGAGAGGTCCTCTGGCAGCCAAGCCGACTCCCAGGCGGCGTTCCAGTCGTCGTCCGCGGTGGTCGGGGGAGAGGGGTTGGTGGGGTTGGAGAAGGGTCTCCACCACCACAGGGAGGGTGGTTGGGGTGGGGTGGGGGGGACGCTCCAGAGGGCCCGGCGGAGGAGGCGGCGCCCCAAAGGCTGCATCTTCTTCTGCGGCTTCGGCCCCTCCCGAGAGACAGAGAGAGAGAGAGAGAGAGAGTCAGTGGAAGGGTTTTGGGGGACAGCCACAATTACTGTAATGGTTGAAGCGCCATAGAGATGGACGGTAACTTCACCACCTATGCCGGATCCGTGATGACCAGCCTGAATCCGCTGATCCTCCGTGCAGTGCATTTTCCTGGATCTACAGTAATAGTTGCTGCATATTCGGGTTTATTTCACGGATCGCCACGGTGACCTCACCACCTCCCCCATTTTGGGGGAAGTTCGGGCTCGATCCGGGTTTCCCTCTCCCCATTAAAAAATATATATATATATACCTATCGAACAAAAATGTACCGAATTTTTTTATTTTCAAAAAATTATATGCTGACTGACAAGTGTGATCCACCTAAGACTAGGATTTATATAAGATACACCGTGATCAGATGGCTACAAAGATTAAAATGAAAAATAAAGGATCATTCATAATGGGCTAACTACATTTGGCCCATTAAGGAAGTCTGAACTTCTTTATTTAAATTTTGTTAGCGTCATATTGTGACATGCCTTACACAAACGTGTACTTCAGGTAACCTCAAAGCATATAATTTTTTTTAAAAAATAAAAATAAAAAAATACTGCACACTCAAAATATGTAATAAGTCTGGGTGTCCACTAAATGTTTCTCCTTCTAAAAGCCAATGAATCACGTGAATGCCCCCCTCCCCACTCTCTTTTATTACTGTTACGTACAATAATGGTGGTAGAACAGTGTTCAAACAATTAACAAATTAAACCCATCATCTCAACTAGTTTTAATTAGGCGTTTCGATCCTCTTCCCCTTTGATCCACCCAGAGGCATCTATCTAGTGGGTAGCATATGCATGCAAATGATCAGTCTTCCCCAGCCTGATTAAATATTCCAAGTGTGCATGGGAACCTATATACGTATGTATATCTGCCGACGGAATTGAATGACCTTTAATTAATTAGGTAACCTTATTTCACATGATCCCGCCCGGTACTGATTAACTTAAGAGTTTTTTTATTAAAATTATTGTTAAAAGTTAATTTATAAAAAAATTATTTCTAAAAATATATTATTATCACCGTGTAAATCTGAATTACGTAAAAATGTCATATTTATTTACAGATATATCACTTTTTATTAAAAATTTATTATAAAAATATCACGCTTAAATGATATTTATATATTATTTGAATTAACTTGATGACATGTCAGTTAATATAATGTATGAATAATTTTTTATAAATTTATCTTTAATAATAATTTTCATGTAAAAATCTTTTAATTTAATTGTCACATTGACTGAAGCATGTATTGATCCCACGTGTGCATTAGTGCTCACGAAGGAATGTTCCTCTAAATTCTTGAACCTCCTATGTATAGGATCGATGCGTTTACATGCATGGACCATAGAAATTCTCGTGCATGGTCACCGAACTACTAATTAAGTTGGTAACATTTGGAGTGCACCACCAAATTAATGCACGTTAAATAAACATGAAATAATATGAAATCAAGTTAATTATAAGTGTCCATAGAAGTATAAGTGTGAAATGTGACGTACGACTCGGGAAAGGACTATTTGATGAGAACAGAAGACTTAAATGCAGAGATCTTCTAGCCCTCTTTGATAGAGTGGATATCTCTTGTGAGTTAATTTATTCTGAAGTTTAACTCTATTTATTTTGATAGACGACGGGTCAAATGAGGGGAGATAAATTGTTCCATCAATTTTGTTGAGTTAATTTAATCGGGATACATGAGGATTATCCCTCATTATAACCGAATTAAGTTTATTACTGTATCAAATTAAAAAATAGATAAAATGTTACTTATCCTCGGAATAAATAGGGGATATCTCTTTATCAAAGAGGGACTATAGATTATTATAAAATACTAAAATGAAGTTCAAACTCTTTGCACGCGTGTATATATATATATATATATATATTTATTTATTTATTTATTTATTTATTTATTTATTTTCTACTTTAAAAAGCAAATCATCCAGTCTTATTCATCTATTCTCGACTTTGGTTGCTCGGATAAATTATTTGGGGTTGAACGTGATGACGTAGGCCACTTAA
This sequence comes from Amorphophallus konjac, assembly GCA_022559845.1. Taxonomy (NCBI): domain Eukaryota; kingdom Viridiplantae; phylum Streptophyta; class Magnoliopsida; order Alismatales; family Araceae; genus Amorphophallus; species Amorphophallus konjac. The sequence continues at coordinate 544,811,660 of CM040121.1, read as the reverse complement.
TTAAGGTCGAATAACTCATTCTACTTAGTTGGTTGAATCGCGGGTCGCTTAGGATAATTAAGGCTTAGAATAAAGAAGTTTTATCAAACTTACAACAGTAAAAATCAAGGAATATATATATCTGACCCGTTCTTATAATATATTCTAACCGGCTAATTCTAACCGGCTATATATCAAGTGGGACTTGTAATAGATGGCAGCGCCTGTCGGAGATTTTTCCTCGCAGTGGGACTTGTAATAGTAGTCTATATATAAGTGAAAATAGTTGCCCCTATGGGCAAAAATTGTGACTGGATTGTGTGAAAAAAAAACCTTCTAATTAGAGAGAATACTCGAGAGATTATTTAGATGTGTAATTTCCCCGACAAAAAAAAGGTGCCGAAAAGTTACAATAGTACGCAATTGCTGGATCAAGATTTACTACTAGGGTAGAGATGCACGAGCCAACCCCTTTCTTCCGAAAGCTCACAGCCATTTGGAGGACACGACAGGTGCGCTATCAGCATCTTTCTTCCACAAGTCTCCCCGGATTTTCTTCGCCAAAGCTGTTGTGGGAAGTGGGAGAGTTGCAAGCTTCTGCCAAAAAGGACACAAGATATTAGCAATAGTGACAAATGGAAGTAAAAATAAGTTGCAGAACTCATCACCGCTGTCAGATAACGACTTTGGACTTAACTCGATGCCCTGTTCTCTTTTGTGATGTTAGTCATCTAGATGCTTGGAATGTTCTCTTTTTCCGTGGCAGAGGTGGTCCATGTGGAGAAACAAATCTCAGGGAAACTTTTTCCATCCACTCCCCCCCCCCCAAATGACTAAATGCAAACATTAAAATTTCATTTTCACCAGACTTTTTATGGAAATTGCAAACGCGAGTTTCTATTGCATTAGAAATCATTTATCATTGAGTTTTCACTTTACGAGAGTTCTAGGGTTACTCGCTGTCCAAGTGCAAATCTTCACACGGTAACAACAACTAGACAAATCGCAAGCACATTAAAGGTAACCACAATGCACTAAGCTTGTAAAAGAGCAACTCATGACTAGGCTCGAACATTGGCCCCATACTTCGCCTCTTCGTCAAATGAAGGCATTGCCAGTGGCAAATTATCAGAGAGAGCATTTGATGTTTCTAGCAGTTCCAACAGCTTGGAAGCTAGCAGCAACAATTCATCAGTCAAGAAAAGCAAAAATGTTCTCCGTCTAGGTATTCACAAAGATAATTCCATGGTTGAGGCCGGAGCAGATGTCGTCTAGTTAAAGAGATAGTGGCCAAAAATCACGGAACAAGATGTTCCCCAAGTCAGATGATGGCTGGGCGGTCAGCTTCATTAGACGCAGTTTGCCTGTCTTCGTGCTGATCGGTTCCTACACCAGGATCCAACGACCTATTAACAAGTCCTTGAGCTTCAGAAATGGGAGATCCTTTTGCATCAGCAGCATACAGAATCTTGCGGATTGCCTTTGTCATCTGCCAAAATCATTGTCAGGTCAAGCCAGACTGATGCTACAATGCTTATTAGCAGTGAAGGACAGGCAGCACATAATATCAACTACTTCCTTTAGAAAGTGAAAAAAAGAAAAAACACTAGTTACAAAAACAAAGCAAACAGTGATTGTTTATGGAGCACTTATTTTCTGCTAGATGCTATGATGCATATATACACATCTTTATGCGCATGTGTATTGCCAGAACCAACTCAACCTTTGCGGAAGTACGCAGAGAGTGGTCGGTCAGTAACCACTCCATATATGCCAAAGAATGAGGTCCAAGATTCAAGCCCCACCATGGGCAGGTTAAAATAATTTTATAGGTAATAAAAAATTAGTGTATGCTAGGATATTTACAACCCAAAAAACTCAACCTTGTGAAAAAGAACACTTGAATCATCTAAGGTATATGCACTCTGGGGTGTGTTTAATACTTTTCCATACACGTGCATGTGTGTGATTGAGCAGGTTATTAAAATAGGATATTTATAACCAATAAAAAACTCAGCTTTGCGAAAGAGACACAAGTGAACCATCTAAGTTGGACGCACCCTGTGATGTGTTTGATCCTTTTTCCATATGTATGTCAGCCATGTGTTTGATGATGCACCTCAGGATGTGAATCATCAAGAGCCTCCCAATTAAGATTAGATGGGCACTAAAAAATAAGAGACAGAGAGAGAGAGCTTCACGCATCCACATGAAACACAGAGCACCTTCATGTGAAATGCAGACACTGTGCAGTGCAACCCCTTGCGCTGATGTGAAACATGGATGCAGTGAGCCACGTGCACACTTGATCAGATGGTCATAAATTCTTTCTTATTTTTGTAGAAAAGAAATCATAATGAGGACCTCTACTTTTCCATGAACTTTTTTGGGCCAAAGGTGCATTGCACTATGTGCACTGCCAGCAGATTTAACAAGGGCATCACACTGTATCAACCGTATATACGTATCTATGAGAGGGTGTTTGTGACAGTTCAAGGAGAGATGTGCCCATGGAGGATAACTGCCCATTTATAGGTGGTGCAAATTGGGAGTATAAAATGATGAAAGTCGGAGAAAATGATAATCAAAAGGAAATAACTTTTCTCCAACAGTTCTAGAACCAATACCTGCCACTTGTTATGGTACAAGACCCTTATTTCTAGGAATACATCATGTTATCTGGTAACCAGGTTTGATGTTATCTTAAACGGCCATAGGATTGCAAATCGAGAGTAAATCAACATTTCGAAGATGCCCAAAGCAAAGCCCACAGAAGAAGTGGACCGTATCCCTCGCATGCACAGCTGGAGGCTCAGTGCATGTGGGAGCCACACACCGTGTGGAAACTGGGCATTGTGATAGAATTCCATGGGGCACCCTTAATTAAATGTCATCCATGTTTTAGTTTAGTACTGTAATGCCAACCCCCAACATCATCTGCCACTGTGCGGCGGCATGATAGGGGCAAGCAGGCACTATAGTCTTAACCAATCTTCACCCCTTTTTCATTAGACCCCTACATGATGCCGACAGAATGCCTGCAGTATCATGCCAGGCACTGGAGCCACCCAGTTCCATGCTTGTGAATCCATGCCCTCTACAGATTCACAAAGCTGAGCTGATAATCCCATTGCACAACTTGCTTCAATATCCACATAAAATAACTTCCTCCTTCCTCTCATCGCCACTCAACCCATCCCATGGATTAAGGCATGCAAAATACAAACTCATTTTTAGTCACAACTCCTTTTAATTGGTTTGATTATGCATTTGTGTGATCAATCAGTTTAAAAAGAGGAATAGTGCATGGGCACCCGGTGAACCCAAAGTGTCATTGGAAATTTGGAACACCCAGATGGGTGAACCAAAGGCACTTCAGGTTTGCCTGGGCACTCTGTAATGGATTTGCTTTTCCCCTCCAAATGATGCATTCCATCCAAACACCTATCCTCCATGAATCTCTGGGCATTGAAGGCACCCAGCAAGGAATAAAGGGTGTAAGCTACCAATGGACTCAAAAAAGGTGAGTGCACTGTATTAGCCTCATATATACAAGGGAAACCAAGGAACACATCTTCACATGTTCAGCAAACTAGAAAGATATTACATAGCATGTGTATCAGCAAGCAAAAATCATTGGGATTTTTGCATATATACCCCCGTAAAATTTGGTTTTGTCAAATATACCCCTCATCTGAGCATATTATCATGAATATCCTTCGTTTAGACAGAAATGTTGCGGTTATACCCCTTCAGTTTACTGCCGTCGACGGAAGAGAATATTCCGTGAAATATGCCATCTACGGTCGTTAGATCTAGGGTATATTTGACAAAATCAAATTTTACAGGGGTATATATACAAAAATTTTACTCTTTAACTCACACTTAACTCGGGTTAAATACATGGGAGTTACGGCGAGGACATAATCGTGACATTACTCATATTTCAAGGATATTCATGATATTATGCTCCGATGAAGGGTATATTTGACAAAACCGAATTTGTAAGGGTATATATGCAAAAATCCCAAAATCATTTCAGTGTTCACTTATCACTTGTCAAAAAACTGATTTTATCCTTTAAATCATGACCAGTAGAATTAACAATAATCTATGCATACTTGCCCACAAAACAAGTTGAAGCTCTATCTTACAATGGGACGTTAAAAATTAAAACATTTTTCAAGTATTCAGATGCTTTCTACTTCACTTTGGGTGAACATGTTGTGGATTTCCTTGGAAGTTTATCTGACCCAGGGGACAATCTTGCTGGTCCCACAATACATGCATTAAAATCATTCGCATCCAAGGATTTGCAGTGAACACCTTTGAATACCACATATTGGTCATATATTGTGGATCTATGTATCAGCCCTTCCCACTGACCTCGAACAATGTTAATGACATCAGCTTCATAGCCAAAAGACCCTTGATTAACTGCTTTGATGATGTCATAAAACAATACACCCCAAACATGCAGATTTCATTACTAAAACACAAATTCAATTAGGCTCATCAAGCAAATGATGATCCAAGATAGGCTTTGTAAGGCTTATAAGGGTTTCAAGATGGCTGGGTTGGTTTTAGAATGTTTTAGGTCAGAAGGGTATTTCTGGTAATTTTGAGTGTTTGTATGGGTATGGGGTATTAATTTTAAATTATTTATTTTTAAAAAAATTTATGATTTGTAGGGGTATCTTGGTAATTCTGACCAATTTAGGGTTCAAAGGCATTTTAGACGTTTCAACTTTCAAGGGATTCCCATTTTTCAATATTTTTTATGAATCTTATTAACTTTTCACATCATGAGGGTGCTTTGTAATTTTGATCATTTCTTAAGGTTTTAAGGGTGTTTTAGTAATATTTATGAATTTTATTAGTTTTTGACCTCTTAGGGTGCTTTTGTAATTCTGATCATTTGTTAGATTTTATGGGTGCTTTAGACACTTTAAGTGATTTTCTTAAGGTACTTTAGAACTGTAAGTGATTTTCTATTTAATATCTTAAGGCCATTTTTATTTTAAAATTTCTTGGGATTTTAGGGCAAATTGAACCAGGGTTAGGATCCAAATGTATGCTTGATCAAGGATTGGATTAGCTAGGGTTAACGTTTTGTTTGGGTCAAGGATGAGATTTGGGGTAAGTGAAGAGACTAACAGCCAAATGGACCATAGTCACATGTCACATTAATTAACATCAAATATAAATCATGAATGAATAGCTTTATTCAACTTGGTATATGAAATACATCAAATTTAGGTCAGAAATTGCCAATTTCCATCAAATGGCTCCGTCAAATTGAGTCTAAATACATCAAGTCATCGGCTAATTGAACCAATTATATAAAGTGGTTTCGTCTTTTGGACCAATTATATAAAGTGATCATTCAATCAAGTAAGCCAACTTCATGATGTGGCGCAGCCAATTAAGCCCATTATGTGAAACATAGTTGTCAAGACAGCCACCTAGGTGACGCCACCCAGGCAATGCCCAGGCGTCACCTAGGTGACCAGGCGCCCTCATGGTCCAAGGCGCCAACCCACCTTTCTAACACCTAAGAAGGCGAGCAAAGTACCTGCCTAGGTGACCAGGCAAGCCAAGGCGCCCTACCTAGGTGCCTTGGCGCCTTTCTAACCCCCAAGAAGGCGAGCAAAGTACCTGTCTAGGTGACCAGGCGGACCAAGGCATCCTGCCTAGGTGCCTTGGGCTGCCTAGCCTAGGCATGGCCTATTATGCCCCCAAAAATTTCTTGGCTTAGGGGCTCCGGCCCCTCAGCAAACCCCCTAGCAAGGGCGACCGCTGCCCCCCTTGATCCCCCGCGACCGATGCGAAGCCAGGTCATATGTAGATTAGGCTCCACACACTCCTCTCTCTCTCTCTCTCTCTTTTTAATATTAGAATCTATATTTTTTTCATGTATCTCATTCTTAAATTGTATTGGAGATATTACTTAGGTTTAAAGTGGCGCCAAGGTGTCACCTAGGCGGGCACCTTATCACCTAAGCGCTTAGACTCCCCCCTATGAACGCATTAGATCAACATGTCACCTTTACAACTACATGTGAAACAACCTGATTAATTGAGTCAACAGTGAAATGGCTAGCTCCAATTATGTAATGTGACTCAGTCAATTGAGCCAATTATGTGAAATGGCTACGTCAATTGAGCTGATTACATAAAGTGGCTCGATCAATTGAGCCATTTATAGGTATAGGTCAATTCGGCTATTTGCACCAAATAGTCCAAGTCATTTGAGTCAATTAGGCTATTTTCACCCAATGGTCCAGGTCACATAAATCAATTTAGGCATTTTGACCACTAGTCCAAGCCATTTGAGTCAATTTAGGCATTTAAACCAAATGGTCTGAGCCGTTTGAGTCATGTGCACCACATATTTTGAGTCATATGCTTGGATTGGCTTATACATGCCATATGGTTTAGCTGATTCATTAACCAAATGGATCATCTATTTATATAGTTTGAGTGATGGTCAAGACCATGACCTCTTATTCTTGGAATGAGCAGCAAAGCTCTGGAGAAAGGCACCTTGCGAGGAGTTTGAGAATGCTCCAAATGAGGCCCACAAGCATTTGAGATTTGCAATTTTTTTATACCCTCGAGCTGACAGGATATTGAGACCTACATAAGGGTCAAAAATGCTGACCGTACGGATCAAGGTTTGACGATGGTGTGCATAGGACCCCAACCAGTCTTTAAACCCTCAATGGTGTAAACAAGTGTAAAGGGAGGGGACTACATAGCCTTTTCCAACCCTCATTGGGTGGGAATTCCACCCAGTAAGGGTATTGGCCACCCGGTGGGCCACCTACCCTCATCGGGTTGATCCCACCCAATGAGGGAAAGGACCTGCAAGGCTTGCATAGTTACCCCACACAATGAGGGATCAGTAGACCCTGCGGTGGTCTTCCCACCCTCACTTGATGGGAATCCACCCAATGAGAATGGAGAAGCCCCGTGGGGCTTCTCCACCTGCACTAGTGGAATTCCCAACCTGGTAATGATTGGGAAGTACCATTGGGGCTTTTCCCATTTATTTGGGTGGATATCTATGAGAGAATCCCACCGAGAATTCAGCTTCTTCCCACACACTCCATATAAATTGGTGATATGGCCTACCGACAAAAGGTTTTGCTTTTAATTCTACTGTGGAGTTGCTGTCATCTCTCTATCCACCCTTTTTCTCTGCCCTTTGACTGGCATCAAAGCTGCTGCTGCTGTCCCTCTCTCTGTTCTATTCCTTTTCTGTTTAACTGCTCGCAAACCTGCTTGCAGAGAAAGTTTTATTTGCTCCCATCATCATCGAAGAGTCAGGAAGCCATCTCCCTTGTTTCCTGTGCTGCTGTGGATTGGTATTGCTACAGATGGTGCCATCAAAGCCATCCCTCGGAGGAGCGGCTGCTATTGTCAGCTCCTCCCCATCTTGCCGCTTCTTTGACCACCACATCAAGCACATGACAGAGTCAACAAACCCTAAATTTTTTTGCATCAATCCATGTATATTGGATTTTTATTGCATGCTGATATTAGAAACTTGAAATCATTAAAACCAAAAATGGCTTTAGGTTATAACAATGCGACTGGACCTTTAGTTCCAACTAAAACCCTCGGATGACTTGAGATGCCAACGAAGCACTAGCATCTCACCGGGCTGCATCAGCAGAATTTCCAGGAACAGCCTTAGAGGAGCCTGTCTCAACATCAGCTTTACAATTCCCTTGGGGGGGATTATTGTCCACACATAACTTTCCTACCACTTCTCTATCACCTGATCAGACATCTATCTCAGTTGTATCTTGAGTAAATGGGCCCGACCTCTCAGGTTGACCCAATACCAGTTTCCAACTGCTGCCAACTCGGTCCATTTCAAAAGAATTAAGCTGGTCCAGTTAACATGCCAACTCAGTCATCATCTTCCTCTCACTGATACCCTCTTCACCATCTCTTCCAGCATGATGTTTCTGGTACGCTCCAAACACCTCCTTGTGGACAAATCCACTGACTTCCTTTCATGCTCTTTGACCATCAGAAAGATCCAGAACTTCTTAATTTCCCCAGCAAAGCTTCATGCTCTCCACCATAGGCATTTATTCATCCACGTCAATTTAAAGTCGAATAAAGTGCAAATGAGACCATTTTTCAGTGTGATAATCCGCCTCTAAAAGATTGTCACACTTCCAAAAGATCACCCGGAACACCTCAACATCCCACATAAGTGGAATACAGATGATCCTACACCAAAATTCTGCACCTTTGCCAACAACAGAACCATCCTGAAGAGACCATGGACAGCATACCTGACAGCATTTTTCAAAGATTAACTCATAGAGGATTGTTGTAAATAAACCCTCGTTGAACAATTTAAAAGAACTGCATTCCCTGACATATAATATACTCTCCAACCCCCCTCTTCTGGCCATCACTTATTAAAAGTATTAACATTTGGTTCATTGACGGAGCCCTCTTTGCAGATGCCAACCAAGCTTCCTTTGGAAAAGGCCAAATTCTTCTGGTATTGTCGAAACCAAGGAACTGCAGCCAAACATCCAGATCTTTGCACAATCATGGTGGACACAGATTTCCGTTTCACAGGAACGCTCATCAAACCTGACTCCTTGCAACAATAACTGTTGTGTCACACCTTATGGGACTTCCAGCAAATGACAGCATTTCTGCAAGATGCTGCACAATGCCCTTCTTCTAGCATTGAAAACTGAGTGTTGGCATGTGCAAGTTTTCCCTGAAAAACCCCTTTCTGGTTCCCAGATGATGCAGAAATGCACTTCTTCATTGCCAAGACACTAATTCCATACTTCTGCAGTGGATTGTTGAGCTTTAATATCATGTGGCACCTACTGAATGACCACTATTCTTCCAGGGAAGCACGGGTAGGATAGGGGAGCGGATGAGAGAGAAAGCGGTGGGCCCCACTCTCTCCTCACACACAAACGCGCTAACCGCGCTCGGTTAGCAAAGTCCCCCCCACTGATCACCACTTCAATGGTTGTCCCAGTCATCAATACTATTCTTCATGCCAGTGATGGGTGCACTTACGTGGGTGCTGTCATTCACTGCTTAGCTTCATCATGCCCCAAGTCTGTAATCTAAACCATGTTAAGCTCCTATTACTCATTCCACATAATCCCTTTTACCAGACAATAAGTCCCCACTTAAGAATCCTGTTTATCACTAGCTGATATGGAACCAAATACATCAGATGCAATGAATCATCAAAGTTGTTGAGCGTGAACACGTGAACAACATCCAATGTAAAAAAAAAAAAATTGTAAAAAAACTGTTAGAACATAATCAACTCTTTAGTTTTCTCATTATTTTATTGTGTAAGGTTTAAATTATTGAATGATCAATTTAGGCCTGTTGAGTCATTTAATAGGCATATTTTTGACAATCAGTATTCACTTTTTCTGCAAGTCAAGTTTTGTTAGAGTAGTTATTCTATTTGGAACCAAAAAATGTACCTTGAATTATTATATAGAGTGTAAGTCTAAATGATCAAATTGGAGTATGGTTAATTAAGGAATTTTGTAATGACATGATGCGTCTTCCATTCTCTACAAAACACAGCTTGGAACCCTTTTCCACTTACAGCATGATTAGAAGTTGTCCGAAGTGATTCTGTGTTACCTTCTTCACGTGCAAAAACATATTCCCCACTTTTTTTTGAAAGTGGATGACACCTCCACTGTACTAGTAAAGACAAAAGGATATATTGTCTACTCTTTCTAACATCAGCATTTTTGTTGTGTCTTCTTCAACTTCAAGTGTGAAGCCATCTTCTCCACTCATTCTAATATTATTGATATGTCTACCCTAGACAAAGGACAACAATTGAAATTGGATGGATGACATTTCTACCATCCACATAATCCAGGACACTTGCTCATATCTCGAACCCCAAATATTGATGCAAAGATCATGCTCTTCAACACAATCTCAAATAAAATTAAAAAATCAAAATATTTCTAAACTATGCTGAAAAAGGCATTGTCCGTGCAATATATAAACATAAACGTGAAAAGAAGATTCAACCACTAAAAAAAAGAAAACAGATCATCAGGTTAAAAAGCAGAGTGCAACCTAGATGTCATAATTCAGGTCAAAAACAGCTCAACCAACTTATTAAGAATTGGGATTGGATATTATCACTGTGGACTAAAAGAATAACGGTGAAGGTTCATATACTGGAAGATGTTCCAATTCTGGCCTTTGGCAAAGCATTTCAATCTCACGTAGCTTTGAGAAGTAGAAATCCCTTTCCTTCTCCACATTGTCCACTGAAAGCTTGAGATCCACAATCTAAATAAAATAACAATGTAGAGTTAAAATTTTATTTGGTAAAATCCATACAAACAAAATTATTTCCTCTTGATTTCAAACAAGAACTTGTAAAATTGGTTCACACTTCACAAGCCTAAGAAATAAAATATGTAGATAACTTTGAACTCGTACTCTTAGAAAAATAGTATTATGCCATTACTGTTGCCGCAGCTGCAAAAGTAAAAATCAATAACCCCCACCCCCAGGGTTCTGACAGACTATGTTTCTAGCTAACTAGGAACTTGCCCATTAGAAGCAGGGAAGGAGCAAGGATGAAGACAGTGATGGGAATGAGATGGGAGTGGGGGAGCAAAGAATTTCTTTTGTAGTTTATAGTTCAACTTTTCTTTAGTTTCTAGTTTAGTATTTTTCTTAAACAGGCATATTTTCTCAATAGTCATTACTATCAGCGAAAAAGAAAACTGTTATCAAACCAGAGAAACAAAGGAGATAAATAGATAATCAGCTTAAATAGTAGAGGAAACTGAGAAAAGACCGACCAAATCTTGCCAAAGGATCTTTTCCTTCTCTCTCTAGAATTTCCTAGAGAGAGAAGCTATGGGGACATCCCGGGGGGAGGTGGGTTGTCACCGCCTTCCCCTCAGCCCTCGCCCTCCCTCCACACATCTCTCTCCAGACCTGCCCACCCATCACCCCCTCTGCAGCCTTTCCCCAAGCCGCTCACCTCCCTTTTATCTCCCCCAGCCCACCCTCTGCCTGCTGCCTCCGCAGATCCCGCGCTTCACCGACCTGCACCAACTACGCAGGCTTCTATGGGATCTCCTGCAGCAGATCCGGCAGCCCCTTCTAATGCAACAGTGCCCGCCGCTTCAGGCCCTGCGTCCGGTCACCCTCCACCAACTCAAGCACTGGCTGCACAGCATGAAACTCTGGCGTCCGCAGGTGCAGATCAGGTAGCTTCGGCTGCAGGTGCAGTGGTTGCCTCTGCAACGGAGGCCCCCTCTTCAACGGCTGGGCTGCTGGGCACGTCTCTTGCATCTGCAATGAGATCTGCCGGCCCACAGACCGCAATGACAGGTCTACTGCAGCCAACCACCGGTGTCACTGCTCTGGCAACCCTGTCAGCCACGTCCTGCTCGAAGAGCTATGCACAGATTTTATTCGACTGGAAGCCCTTCCCGGAGGTCCTCGTCGCCGTCCATGAGCCAGCCTTCACCGACAGTGGTGACCCCACTGTCTTCTTCTTGCAAGAGGAGGTGGTGGCCTCCCTCCTACCATTCTATTTTGCTCTGGTCGCCAAGACCCCCTACGGACACCCATCATACCGGGAGATCAAGCTCCTACTATCTTGATTTTTCACAAGACTTCGTCATCGCGGCACTCTATACCCGCCACCTGATCCTTCTCTGCACGTCGGAAGCGGACTATTTGCGCCTCCTTGCCGGTGAGAAGATCATCATCAAAGGAGTTCTGTTCTGGTTCCTCAAATGGTTACCAGATTTTGAATGCGAGAAGGAGCCATCCATAGCTCCTATATGGATCGAACTTCCGGCCCTCAAGCCGAACCTTTTCCAAAAGGCTTCCATTCGATCCATCGCTGGTAATGTTGGCCGGGTTCTTCAGGTGGCCCTCCGCCCATCGCAAATCATTAATGCCATGGCCGCTCACGCTTGCATCGAGCTCGACGTCCTCCAGCCGCAGCCCTCCCAGATCTAGATTGGCATTGGCTCTAGTGGGTATTGGCAGGGGGTCCAGTATCAGAAGGTTTCGTCCTATTGCTCCCCCTGTCATCTTATGGGCCATGCCGTCTCAGAATGCTGACGAGCCTCGCCCCGAAAACAATTGAGCCAGACGTCCGATGCTGATGTCTCCACGGCGCCAAAGACGGGTGATCCCACTCCCATGCCTACTGTGAAACCCCACCCACCACCTATCGCCGGGAAGCAATGGCGATGGATCTCAAAAGGCCCACAGCAGCCTCAAGCACCGGCCACTGTGCCTATTCAAAATGCCAGCAGAAGCTTCCCAACGACGACCCTTCGACGGTGCACGGGTCACCATCAACTTCATCGGAGATCTCTATAGGTAATGTTCTTGCTGACGGCGACGTCCCGTCAACAACAGAGTCCCTGCCAACACTCCGTCCACGAGCGCTGGTTTCCGGGACACCACCAGCGGCCCTGGGTTGCAAACCCGTAGCTCAATCACCCCACCCAAACAAGGGTGGGAGTTCAAATTTCGAATTTCGAACCTCCCGCCAACAAACCCAGTTTCGACCAGTTTGAACAACCCAGGCAAAGGGATCAAGGCTCATTTCAAAGTTGAAGCGCTCCAAAGTCAGCGGACGGGCTTCGGGTCAGGCAAGCCATGATTTACCAGATCGTGGCGGGTCATGAATAGGCGACGAAGGTCCCGCACAGGGACATCCCTCGTGCCCAAACCTCTCGGCACCTGTGATGGGTTCTAGTCTTGCGGCGCCCAATGATCCAAGCAACATCAAGTCAACCGTCGACTACCCCTTGCTAACATCCAATGAGGGAGAGGGAGGGCCCGCACTAGCTTTTGCATGCCCTCTGCCACTATCCCCACCGATTCTACTGCCTTCACTTGCAGATCTAGTGACCGGTGCTGTAGGATGCTCCTCCAGTGTTGCTCCATTGCATTCTCCGACACAACCTCCTGCACCGACTAGGCACACTTCTGCATCAGTTTTCCACATGTAGAGACGGGAGCCTTGCTTGCACCAAAGCCGGCGACCCAAGGCGTCGAGGAAGAGGGCTTCGGGGTGCAAGATCGTCGGCGGCCAACTGCGGAGCCACTGGACAAATTGTTGGCCTCTCAAGTGGAACCCCTTGACTCTAGGCCCTCAAACTAAGGACGGAAGAGTCGCTAGAGCCGGCACAAGCACTAGATCACCTCGGGCTGCACAAGCGTCGGCTATCAGGACCCATGGGCATAGAGCCAACCGACGGTGACAAAGGCGAGGAAGCCATTCCAAAGACATTGGGGATGGAAAGGAGGCAGATAGATGAGGAGCCCAATGGGGGCGTACTGACTACCGGGGGTAATCTAGATGAGGAAGAGATGGAGAAGATAGTGGGGGTAGTCGAGAGACTAACGGAGGCACAAATGAAGGAACTTGCAGATAAGGTGGGAATATCCTTTACAAGTCTGGATATGAAAGGGGTGCTCACCACGGTTCAGAAAAGATGACTCATGGGTATGGCAAGGGAGGCAAAGGGGGCCCGAGTCCAGGAGGAGGAGAGCAAGGGAGAGAAACGAAGGGGGAGAGGACAGTAATGGGCCAAAGGATGAGGGAGGTTAAAAGATAGTCAATGCTGCTACAGGACCACGGCACCATGGTAGATATTTTGTCGCTTTCTATGTATTCATCTTTTTATGTCACGAGGGGGACACGAGGGGATTACATGCTAAGGATGCACGTTTTGTATAGGGATATTTTGAGAGCTTACTTCTCACACTTGTATCCTTTTTTTCATTTTAAATATGCAGTGGTACCATCCAAAAAAAGAATTGTCTATGGATATGAGCTTTTTGGAAAGCCAAAGGGCATAATCTAATTGAGCCATTCGTGTCCATGACCTTTCTTACAATCATAACTAATATCCACTAGGATCATATCCTTCAATGGACTGAATGAGGCTACCCAAAGCCGTGGGGAAAGAGTGGAGAAATAGTCCCACATTGGGAACCGAAGGCCCTCACCCTAGAGAGAATCATCAGTACATCTCCCAAAACAAAAGCAAGTCGTGAACTTCCCAAGGAGGCATGTGCTCATCTCGTGCTTCCTCTCTAAAAATACTAAAACCCCAGTCCAAACCCTCCTGCTTCCTCCTTGTTGAGTGAAGTCCATATCTCAGCTTCCTGTCAGACTGGCCCCTCAGTCGGCCACAAAAAGCTCATCTAGCTCAATCCTTTGGGTGTCAACTCGGTTCCCTTCTTCGCACAAGGCCGTTCCCGGTCCTCCATGAACCGAGCTCGGGCTAGACTAATGAGGTGCATCATCGGTGCCATCTGGAACACAGTAGAACTTTTAAACCCAATCTAATTGAACCATTAGGGTTAGACTTGCACATTATATGCTTTACTTTGATCAGGGCATCACTTCAAGTGATTAATCAAGGATTTTCAGTATGTAGTTAAAGGAAAAAGACGAGCGAGGCCACCAGAGTCTTGAATCAGCCTCAAATACAATTGCCTACGCATTTGTGGCAATGTATTCAATTACATTTGAGGCAATGTATTTTCTCCCATAAATCACTATAGAGGAAGAAAACATGAGTGGGAGAAAAGTAAAGAAAATATGCAAGATGATGATATGTAAGGACCTGGGAAACACCAACTATGTCTAATACATTAGGACAAATTATATAAAGGCACTCATATAAGTAGTGGATGGTACTGGGAATTATCAAGAATAAGAAAAATGTGGCAACATGCAAGAGAAAAAGGGCAATTGGTAAAAGAGGCATTAGTTACTTTGGAATAAACATGAATAAAAAAAGGACTGACACATAATGAAAAATATATCATAACATAGGCAACTGCCTAGAGAGTGGGGCAAACATGAGGGAAGACTATGTTTTTAGCTCACCTCACCATGCCTCATTGCCTAGGCAAGTGACATTGCTGCCTTTTATAATATAGAGGGAGAGAGAGAGAGGGAGAGAGAGAGAGAGAGAGAGAGAGAGAGAGATTTGCTAGGATATAGCTTGGGTCATTGGTGCTAGACCCAGCCATATCCTAATTTCAATCCAAGATCCAACCGTTGAAAAAAAGAGATTTTTGCAAAGAAACCATTGTTATAAGTGAATTTGTAACCAAAATAAATCATTCCTAGAAATGCATTAGCAGGCATACCACTGCGTAAAATTAAATAGTGCATAAATACAAGCGTGATATTTTTGCAAGTTTTTAGCAAAAAAATGGTATGCCTACAAATAAAAATGACATATTTGCACAATATGCTTTTACACAATGGCATATCTACTAATGTATTTCCAGGAGTGATTTTTTTTTTGCAAATTCATATGTAACACTAGTTTATTTGTAAAAATCTCAAAGAAAATGCTGGGCAGTTTATACACACAGAAGGCCCGTACTTTCTAAAAAGCAAGATGCCCAGCACGTCTCCCGGTTGGTGGCACACAACACAACAGTTTCCCTTTCTTTTCTTTAATTCGTTGGATCAAGATCTGAGAGTAAAATACTTAGATATGGCCAGGCCATATCAATTGTCATGGTCACATCATAGCACAATATACCACCATGCAATTATCAGCCAAGTCAAGTGTAACACCAAGAAATTGCAAGCTGCTTCTTATTGTCACATCAGAAAAAACATTAATGCACCTAAACTAATTAATTGCAAATAAAAAAGAACCAAAAATACCCATCTTCTCTCACCCCTCATCTCTCTCTCCCCTCAACCCTACCTGATCATTGTCACCACTATGGCACTGTCACCGCCAAGCCTAAGCTCTCTATAGAAAGAGGGCGGACCTAGTCATTTGTGGATCCAAACTGACCAGTGAGGATATGGTTATTAAGTAGGAGTTAATCTTGTCTTTTGTCATTGTTTATTATCAGTGTGTCTTAGACACCCCTAGTTTAGTCGATGTGTCAAGGGCATTCAAGTCATGGATATAAAAAAATATTTGTTTAGGATTAATAAGAAGGATGAGAGGGGGGTCGGTTGTGTTCGGTCACATAGAATAGTTCCCCCCTCTATTGCTGGTTATACGATCTCCCTTCTACTTTCTCTTATTTGTTTATTCCAATATGGTATCATTGCCAGGTTCTGAAGAGAACTAAGGAGAATCAATGAAGGTATGAGAACATTTATTTTAACAACAAATAAATAACTATAAAAAAATGATGTTTTGTTGTTTATGCAAGTGGCATGACAACATGCATTTCGGTTTAATATATTTGCACACGTCGAAGTCTTTGGATTAGGCTACAGATTAACAATCTTGATCTCATTCCCCACCGACCTTGATCGGTGTTAATTACATCAGTCTAACGACCAAAAACCCTTGATTAACTACATGATTAATACCCTATTGTATGTAATATAAAATTAATTTGTTGCTCGTTACTCACTCGAATAGGTCAAAAATGATAAAATAGCATTTCATGTTAGAGTCTGCTGAATGCAAAAAAGGCGACACGCTGATGATGAATAAAATTAAGAAATTATGGTATCATCAGCATGTTTATTTGCATTATTAACTTCACAATTCTGGGTTTATCAGACGATTTGAGTTCGTGTACTGGACCTTTCCCCACCAACTGCAATTAGTGTTAATTTACATGGGTACAAAGTCTAAATACCTTTGATTAACTATCAAAGAAAATATTTAGCCTCTGTCAAAATCCGTTGTGACATTGATGGTTCTATCTAATGATTATGATCATAATGATCCCCTATTAGAGATACACTCTTGCAGAAAAATTGTGGATTTTTATGAGACCCATACATAAAATTGGTCCCGATTATGTAATCGGACCCTTGGATTTACATACAATAACAATTAGACTGTTGAATCTACTTCCGACCACAATCAGATTGTTGGATTTGCTTTTGGACTCGTTCAGACCATTGGATTTACTTCTGGCCATGATAGGACCGCTGAATTTTACTTCTGGTCATAATTGGACCGTTGAATTTGTATCCGATCTTGATCGAACTATTAGATTTACTTCTGATCTCGATCGGACCATTAGATTTACTTCTGATCTCAATCGGATCATTGAATTTTGCCTATGCCCACGATGGACCATTGAATTTGCTTCCGATCACGATCGGATCGTTAGATTTGAGATATGATCACAATTGACAGTCGGATCGCCATATGATCACAATCGGTCCTTCGGATTAATGTATAACCACAATAGGTCGTCGCATCACCATATGATCACGATCGGCCCGTCGTATTAAGATTGTGATGGACTGTCGAATCGGCATATGACCATGATCAGACCATTGGATCGGCTTATGATCAAGATCTACCGTTGGATCAACTTATGACCAAGATCTACTGTTGGATCGACTTATGATCAAGATTGGCCGTTGGATCAGCATATAATCACGATCGCGATGTTGGATCAACATATGATCATGATCAGGCCGTCGGATCGGCAAATGATCACAATCGAGCTGTTGGATCGGCGTACCATCACGATCGAGCCGTTGGATCAACATATAATCATTTTTGGGCCGTTGGATCGGCTTATGATCAAAACCAGCCATTGGATCGGCTTATGATCAAGATCGGCCGTTAGACCGACATACGATTACGATCGAGCCATTGGATTAATAGATGATCACGATCAGGCCGTTGGATCGGCTTATGATCAAAATCTGTCGTTAAATTAGCTCATGATCTTGATCAGCCGTTGGATCGGCATACGATCACGATCAAGCTGTTGGATCAACATATGATCACGATCAGGCCATTGGATTTACATATGATGACAAACAGTTGTTGGATTGGCCTATGATCAAGATCGACCGTTGGATCAACATATGATCACGATCAGGCCGTTGGATTGGCATATGATCACAATTAGTCGTTGAATTGACTCATGATCAAGATTAGCCGTTGAATCGGCTTATGATCAAGATATGCCGTTGGATCGACTTATGATCAAGATCCGCCACTAGATCGGCATATGATCACGATCGAGCCGTTGGTTCAGCATATGATCACGATTAGGCTGTTGGATCGACTTATGATCTCGATCAGCCGTTGGATCAACTCATAATCAAGATCGACCGTTGGATCGACATATGATCACGATCGAGCCATTGGATCAGCATGTAATCACAATCAGTCTACTAACTCAACCAATCAAGTCTATGATGGACCAATTGGGTATAACGAATGAGAAGTCCAGCCAATTGGGCTTAATGGGGCTAATGGTCCGGTTAATTGGACCTATGATGGGCCAATTGGACATAACGGACTTGGTGGTCTAGGCCAATTGGGTTAATTGAACCTATGATGAGCCAATTGAGCATAGTAGACTCGGTGGTCTGAGCCAATTGGGCCTAAATGGGCCTATGATAAGCAAATTGGGCACAACGGACTCAGTGGTCCGAGTCAATTAGGCATAATTGACCCAATGGTTCAAGACAATTGGGCTAATTGGACCTATAATGAGCCAATTGGGCATGATGGGCCTAATGGTCTAAGCTCATTGGGCTTAATAGTCAAGTGGCTTGAGCCACATGGACCATGGGTAGGACTAAGCCAAACTTGAGTGAGGAGAGAGAATAGAGTTTTCTCGTTCCTCAAATGGGGCCCCCATGAGACTATCTATAGGCTCCAACGGGCCTGGAAAATTGCATGCATATCCCCCCATAGAATTATTCTCAACTGAGTTTAGCAAAAAAAATATTGTTAACTGCCCTCTCTATTTTTTTAAAACTCCATTGAGCTGGTTTTGAGGGCAGGGGCTGATCAAGAATTTTTGCAAAAAAACCCTTGGAGTCTTAACTATTTATTTCCCTCTCCCACCCAATGACCCATGTCCTCCTTTTAAGAGAGAGAAAAAGGCAGCTGAGATAGGGGAGCCATCAGACAGCTATTGTTTCTTGGAGAAATTTATATAAAACTCCCCTTGCTTCCACACAAGTCCATAGCCATCAGATGGTTTATGTGTCTTATGAGCAAATTATGTAAAAGTCCTTGGGAATATGAGCATTTGTTCTCGTTCCAACCAACAGCCATCTGGTGGTCTTTAAGTGTAGTGAGAAGTTTTCATAAACTCCCCCCCCCCCCGCAAGAATGTGAGCATTTAGTATTAATAACTATTGGGTGGTGTTTAAGTGTGATGGGAAATTTTCATAAAACCCCGCGGGAAAATTGTCATTTATCCCCACTCATAACTCCCATGCCCAAAGAGAGAGAGAGAGAGAGTAGGGGTGCAGGGAATTAAGGGCCACATTAAATTCCTTCATTAGTTAGGAAGGAGGGAGAGAATATAGGAGAGAAATAAGGGAAGGAGGGCGCAGCAATTAAGACTCATATTCGGATTCTTCTTCCCTTCTTTTTTTCTTCTGAAAATCTATTAAATCCCCCTTTAAATAAGAGGAAGGGAGAGACCAGGTGAGAGAGAGAGAGAGAAATAAGGTGGTGCAGGAAAAATAGGGAAGGAGAAAGATAGAGTTCGATGGACTCTTATTCTCCCTTGTTTCTTGCGCAGGTGAGAGAAAGATTTTTTGTTGTCGGACTCCCTTCTCTCACATGGTTTCCCGGAAATGGGTCCGAGATGGACTCTTCCCCACCTTTTTTTGTTTTGTTTTTTTTCTCTCTCTCCCCTTTTTTTTAGTTCGAACAAAGTCCTGGATTAACTACGACTCTAGAGTCCTGATTTAATTAGGATTCTAGAATTTTATAACTTTTTTGTGATAGAAGGTAACCCGTTTGTCCTTCTTTAAGTCTAAAAAAGATCTTTGGTCACTTTGGGTGAAGAGTCCTAGTTCAACTACGGCCCTCGGGTATGAGTCCTAGTCTGATTAGGACTGTAAGCTTTTAAACCTCTTTGTGACAGTTACTATGTTACCCTTCTTCGGACATAAAACAGACTTTAGGTTGCTCGAACAAAGAGACCTAGCCTAACTAGGTCTTTAGAGTTTGTTAGACTCTAAAACTCTTAAATTCGAGCCACATTACTGGTCTGAGTCAATATTGCTTATCTCGGCCCAGAATACACCTTAGAGTGACTCCCTAGAGTCCTAGTCCAACTGGGACTCTAAAGTTTAGGTCTTCTTTAGGGCTAGGGGTGATGGCTACAACATGCTTAGGTCAGAACAAGCTTTATTAAGAGGTCCAAGTTCTATGATGTATTCGAAATGTCATCATATACCAAGAAAAACAACAAAATGGTAAAGACAAAAAAATGGGACGTGAATGGTAAAATTGTATTAATATGACTGAGGAGGGAGCGTTGCCCATTGAACTTCTGCAATTTTGGGGCTTTTGGGCAATCTGGAGGTAACTTCTTACATTGGTGATGGAGGGTATAGCACGTTGTATAAGTCAATAACCATGATACCCTCACCGTGTTGAGCAAATTTGGCCTCCACAATCCTCTCAATCACTTGCCCTTGAGCTGTCAGGCTCTCAGGTGCCTGTGTATTTTAAGACCGCACGTTGGCGTCATCTTGTGGGGCCTTGTTTACACGCGGAATTTTTTGCATATCCATTTTGTTAGATAATCATGTGTATATTTAAGCTAATTAGCATACACATTATGATTTCCGCGCGCGTGATTTATCAGACGATTTAGAGTTCGAGTGCTAGGACTCTTCCCCACCGACCGGAGTCGGTGTTATATTACATCAGAACAAGTCCGAACATCTTTGATCAACTATCAAAGATTCCCTTTTACCCTCGTGATATCAACATGATATTAAATGTTTGCCCTCGGGGAAACCCTCATGCCCTAAGGCAGGGGTATACAAGGTTTATTTACAATTCTCATTTAACCAAGGGCTTATTTGCAAGTTACCCTTAGAGTAGGATTTTCTTTTGTAATTGTCCCCTGTCATAGATCTTTCATATAATTTTCCATTGATATAAGGTTTTTTATGTAATTTTTGTTTATCATAGGATTTTTATGCAATTTTGCCATTAAGCGAGGGTCTAAATGCAATTTACCCTTGGACGAAGAGTTTATTAGCAATTTTCCCCTGGTTGGAAATCATAAACAGCCCCCCATTGATTCTCTAAGATTTTTGCATTTTTTATAATTTTTATGGGTATTTGCATAAGTCTGGGGCAAACTCGCAATTCTTGAGGCATCTAGGGACCTACATATAATTTTCATTTAACAGGTAAAACTTACATTTTCAACAATCTTGGAATATTTCCCTCGTACATTGAATTTCTCATAACATTATATGGAATATTTCAATGGCACAATGTTCTCCCATGGGTGTTATATTAAAACATACCCGCGGGGGCCTTCTCATAATTTGCCGAGAAAAAGAGGCCAACAAGGTTATACAACAAGAGTGGGGGGCGCAGCCTCCTTTCTTCCTCTCTTGAAGCTTGGGCCTCTTAGAAGCACTCCAAGCTCTTCTCCTCGTTTCTCTCTTTTCTCCTCTAACTCTTCTCTCCTGGCTTCTCCCTTTTATAGGTGCTGGAAAAGGAGGCGGAGGAAGTGATACTCCGACTAGAACACCCTCCGGTGGAAGGTGAAAGGGCAAGGTGAGGCACCCCCTCCCCCCCCCATGCAAAATTTTTTGTTTTCTTTTTTTTGTTTTCCCTGTCCGCAGAACAAAGAGAGACCGGAGGGGGGGTCCCTCTAGTCGTGCGGTGACCAGAGGCCCCCTCTCCGGTCTGCAGTGACCGGAGGGCCCCTTCGGTCCAAGTGGGGGAGAACCCCCCCCCCCTCCGGTGCAAGAGGACCGAAGGGGGGGTCCCTCCAATCGGGGAGCAACAGAGCCCCCGCCCTCTCGTGTGTCCCTGCAGGAGGGGGCCCTCCCCGCGCAAACAACCGGAGGGGGTCCCCTCCGGTGCTAACCGGTCAGAGGAGGTTCCCCGTCCGGTCTTCGTGGCATTCGAGAGAGAAGAGAGATGGGTGGAAGGGGTGCGGCCCTACTCCCTTGGCCTTTTGGCTATAAAAGGGACCTCACGTCTTTTTCAATTATTTTTTATTGCTAGAACTTGGCTTCAACACGTGGAAGATTCCACCTTTGTTTGTTTTTGGCCACCTTTGCCGCGAGGACACGTGGTAACGGGGGAGGGGGGGGGGGGGCCAAAACCTCGTTGACGTTTAAAAAGCTTGATTTCACCCGTAAGTGGGCTATGCCACTTCACTCACCAAATATTAATAAAATTTGTGTGCATAGAAGCACGTATAAATTTATGGACGGCTCCACTGAGTGGGCTCCTCAAAGACATCCATGTGACGACGACGATCTAACATCGTTTTATGGCCGTCACAGAAAAATTTTACTTCGAAAAATTTCAGAAAATAACATAACTTCATTTTGCAAACAGTGTGGGGTTCAACAAATACCCCCCACGGGGAGTCCGTCGGAGCCGAAGGCGACGATGGGCGGCCCGTGCCTCCCTCTCCCTCTCTCTTTCCCACTTTTGCCAATGCTCTCAGGACTTTGTGAACTTGCTTTCTATATTATATATGATGCCCATCTAACATCTTTGTCTTTGCTTTCTTCTTTTTTCTTCTTGTAGGTTGTCCAGGATGCCTCGTGCCAGGAAGCCTCATTCCCGCAGGTCACGGGGGCATGAGGGCCATACCTCCCCTATTGCTTCTAAGAGGTTGATGCCTCCTCTGGGGCCACCACGAATTACTGCAAGGAATTTACCTTCTCCCGACAGGGGCTTGAGTATAATTGCTTCTGGTCCTCTTCCTGAAGAAGAATCTGCCGGTGAGGCAGTTGATTTATCCCTAATTGTCAGGCATGGCAGCTGTTATAGATATGAGTGCCCGAAAGATTATCCGCGGCATTTCCCTCTGGATGAATATTTATTCCCCTTCATTCAGAACTATATCCCGGAGGACATGGAGGAGGAGGATGTTTGCTTAGCAGCCGAGCGTTGTCGACTTGAAAGAGCCATCTTAGTGGGTCGCGACAGTATGTTGGGTAGCTGCAGGACTTCTTTCTCGAGCTTTCCTTTGGACTTCATTCGCCAACTCCAATTCCCATGTGAGTCCCAACTGGGGTTTTTTGACAGAGAAGTTGATTGCTATTCTAAAGCCTGCACATTTGCTTATGCTTCATGGGAGCTCTCTGGCAAGCATAAAGTGATTTCTGATTCTGTTTCTGGCTGTTTTTTGCTTCCTTCCGACACAAAGTTTGCTTCCGAAGGTTATGACAAGCTTTGTCTAATTGATAAAATCATGAGCGGGTATGCACCCAACTGGTATGGCAAATGGTCTGTCATACCTTCACACAAATTTTATTTGGGGGCCACGGAGTGGCTTATGGGTGTATTGCATCACTATAGACGCCTTCTTGAGCACATTGGTATTCGCCACGCAATGACAATTGCATTATATTGCTACCCTTTTTACAGCTGTTTACTTCATGCCTTGGCGGAGTGGTTCAATCGCCGATTCAACACCTTTACTACAGCTGAGGGGGAGACAGCCCTCGATTTATGGAACTTTCATCGTATTTCAGGCCTCCCTAATTCTGGGCACCCATATGAGGAGGTTTCTCTTAGTGACTTGCATCGCAATTATTCCACAGGTTCAAGAGAATATGGCCTTCCTCTCAATTTGATGAAAGTTTGGTGAGACTTGGCTCGCTTCGGGAAGAAGAAGGCCCCTTGTGCTTCCAGTGGAGAATTTTGTCTTATGCCCCCACTCAAGGGGAGAAGGGACTACCACTTGCTCACAGTTCATATGATTTTCGGCCCTTTATCATTGAGGATCCCAGCAGGACTTCTTATGGCCTTCCCCATCACTCTTCTCGCAGCCTTATTTTTTATGAGGAGTGACTTTGCTGCATCAGGCCTAATGTCCTTGTGTTCAGAAAGAGAAACACCACATTCTTAGAGCCTTACTATCCGCACCACTTTGCGCAGAATTTTGGCTATGATCAGTCTGTTCCTCCAGATGCTGACTTTGGCTTGGAGAGGAGGATATGCAGAAATCATGACACCTACTTGGTCGTTGGCAGCTGGTGGGATTACTTCAAGGGGGCGCCAGAGCAACAGTGCACCCTCCCAGACAGCAGGCGAATTGGCCAGATTGATGTGTACTACGCCAGGTGATGATTCAAGCACAGTAATGTCTTCAAACAACCCCCGCAGAAACTAAAAGAAGTTGAGGAAGCGTGCTTGGGGAGGACAGACTTGTCGCCCCTTATGATTGGCAATTCTTATCTTTATGCTCAGTTTCACAGAGTTGCTTGGGCCGTGAGAGATTTTCGCTCTCAATGGGAGACCAAGAATGGTACCATCACTGTATATTGGCGGCCCTATACTGGGGCAATCAAGCCTTTGAAGCGCCCAGTTGAGACTACATCCAAGCATGGGAAGGATTCAAGAAGCCAAAATGTGTACTTTTGGTGGATACATTTCTTACTAGATTGTGGCTATGCCCCTAATGCTGCCAAGAGCACTGAAGTCGCACCAGAGGGGTTTAATAATGAACTATGGCCGCAGTGGGAGAACCATCTGATCAGTTCCATTATCAGGGTTGGCCCGTTTGAATATATTTCTTTAATTGAAAATGGGAAGACTCTGCGAGATGTCTGGGACGCCATTGCACATGCAAGGAAAATGGTCAACCTCCCACCTGAGCTCGTAGTGCTACAGCCTACCTTTTCACCAGCTCCAGAGGGTATGTACCTGACCTTATTTTCTTTTATCTTCAATTATTTGCTGAATTTGTCTTGCCCTTGCTAATGTTCAGATATATCACCCACTCTTTTCTTCTTTCTCCAACAAGTTTAGTTCCACAGAGTGCTTTGAGCAAGGGAAAGAAGGCCTCCTCCCTTTTAAAAAGACCTAGGACAAATGAAGACGAGGGTTCGAGCCGGAAGGCTTCTCGCTCTCACTCCAAGGGGCAACCCCACATGGGCAGCCGCAAGGTAATACACGCTTATTGTTCTTAGTAATCCTGTCAGAGTGGCTCTTATTAAATACCACCAATGCCTGTACTTTTCGCTTTTAGATTCTTTGGCTATTGACAAAGGAAAAAGTCTTCCCCCCATTAATGAAAATGCCTCCCTTGACATGGGGGGAGATGAGGAGGGTGAGCTGCAAGACTGAGATTTTGCAAATGATGATTATAACCCAATTTCGAGCGTTTCCCCGACATTCTCAAGCGGAGGGCCTACTGGCAATGCCTCAGCTGGTATACTTCCCTTCGATGGTTACCATCATAAAAATTGCTCGCTCTTTTTCTCTTGATGAGCTCCCAAAGGCATCTTTTCTCTTCTTTTTTTAATTTCAGAGGGGGGTTGTTAGAACTGAAGATGGAGTGACACTTCCTGAAGAGGAAAGCAATCCAAGCGCCGATGAGGACCCCTTAGGTATGTCCTCATGGGGGGGGAATCCCTTCTTCTGTTTCGTCCCTTATCCTTATATAAGGTTGTCTGAATGATTTCTCCTGGTTTCAGATTTGCTGGACCCAGGCATGATTGTTTCAATAAGAGAGTTTATTGCGCTCTTAAATTCTGAGCTGAATAAGGGCTTACAAAACTTTTTTGGAAGTACTCCTACTGATGGAGCTACAGTAGCTGACTACTGAGACCTTACTTGCTAAGATTCATGCAAGCAAGGGTCTAGTGCCTGAACCTTCAGGAGGTGGGGGTGAAGACCAAGCAACTTCTAGTGGCTTAATGGTGGCACAACTCACCTACAACATTGGTAAGCATTTTTGTATATATGCCTTTGACCCTCTAACTTGCTCGGATATTTATATAATTGCCTCCTGGTTGGTCTCTTGTATCATGCAACATCAAAAGGTTGCCTCATCCCCAATTCCTTGGGAACTGAGCCCGACCTTGGTGCCCCAGGGGTTGGTGTCAGGAACGCCGAGACTTTGGGAGTTGAGGTTGGGGTCGACGACGATCATTTACTAGGCGATATTCCTACCTCGACTCCAGTGGAGAGGAGACAGTGGCACAAGAGGGAGCATCGCCTTCCGCCTCAGGGTCCACAATCCTCCTTGATGATGAGGGTGATTATATCGATACACACGATATTTCAACCTTTGCTTCCTCTAATTATCATATTTTCTTTGATTACTTTTCGGCCTTCAAGCAGGTGTGCTTCCTTTTTTTTGAACTAATTCAGCATATTGTAACTTTTAGGAGACCTTGAGAATATGGGCACACCTCATGGTGACCTGGATGTCGGGGCAAATGGCTCTCCTTCCTGTAGGGTGAATGACGCGGCCCTAACGCCATCAGGTAAATATTCTGGTTCTCCCAGTATCTCCCCTCAGTGCATTTCCATGCTTCTCACCCCCATTTCATTTTTACTCCTTGCTATGTACAGTGGGGCTGGCTGAGGGAGGAGCAACACCTCCTTTGGCCAGTGACGGTGATATCATGGGGGCGACAGTGTCCGAGCCGACCCAAAGAGGGGAAATATTTAAGGAGCCTACTGCATCAGGTGGGCATGTGACCCAATTCCCGAACATACATTTCAACTTTAGTTTTGCGCCTGTAACCCCGAGCACAGTTTTAACACTTCTCACTTTTCTTGTGTCTTCTTCCTGTTTTGCAGCTCCACGGAAAGAAGGGGCACCGAGCACAAATCATGGAGGAGAAAAGGCAGCATTAGTGCTCGACTTCCCCGCCCACGGGGTTGAGTGGCCAGGTGGCCCTCAGCCTGTGCCTTTCCTAAGGGCTGAGTTCATGTGGAGTACTCTGATGAGTGGGGCCCGAGCATTGTTTCAATAGGAGCCCCTTCCCTCAATTGAAGCTATACGGAACACCCTTTGGAGTGGTATACGGGCATATCATGCCCTGGGGGTACCGAGAGAGGCTTGGGTGGCGGCCTTGGATAGCACGTGGGAAGAATTCCAGGGGTTGTATGAGGCTTCAACCTGGAAGAGCCGTTACTTGCAAATTCAAGAACTTAAAGAAGACATTGCAACCTTGACAGATGAGGCCCATATGCTACATTCAAAGGTTGAATCTTTGAAGGACCGCGGAGAACCTTAGAAGCAAAGGCAGCCGAGCATAGAGAACATGCCTTGCAATTTCAGGAAGTTGCTCAGGCCCTGATGACCAAGGCTCAGGATTCAATGGCCATCGCAGAATCACACCTAGAGGAGGCACAACAATTGCAGGCCAAAGAAGTAGCTTTAACTGAGAGGGAGTCGGACCTTCAACACGAGATCGACAAGATGGACGTCCGAGTGGCAGAATTGATGAAGGGGAAGCTTCCTCACATTTGACTTCATAGGTTAGACTTCTTTCCTTGATTCACTTGTTGACGCTGTCTTTTTCACCCTCTTTTTTCAGAATTCATTATTATTATTTTAAGGTTACCCCGAAGACTTGTCTTGGACTCCAATTTTACAAATAAATAATAAAATAATTCGTGAGTGGATGAAACTATGAGCTCCCTTATTCTGATTGCAGCTTCTTCTCATCGTGGTACCTCGAACATGTGATTGTTGTTACCCATTGTGAGACACGGAAAAAATCTAGAATCGACTTTTATCGTGGATAAAAGGTAGATTTTCGTTCTTTTTGAAAAGAAACACTCCTCTACATAGAGAGGGTTCCGTGGGTGCGCGTCGTATCAGACGATATAGGTTCGAGTGCTGGACCTCTCCCCGCCGACCGGAGTCGGCGTTGATTTACATCGGCTTAATGTCCGAACACCCTTGATTAAATGACAACATGAAGGCTTAAAGTTCTTTCTCGAGGCTCTAACCAATAGAGTAGGTTTGCTTAAAACAGGACGGGGGAGCTGACGGGGACCCTGACTGAGCACGCTGAAGTGGGCCACTGGGGTTTAAGTGGCCGTCTTAGACCTATGGGTATTTTAGTAAATAACCAGACCAGAGGGATTTAGGAGTTTCTGGGCTAGGGTAGACATAAAGCCGGGTTACTGACCTTCTAAGGCTCTGAGGCCCTATTCAGAATGTTTGGGAGGCCATTAGATCACTTCTTAGGTCGCAGGGGTATTTCGGTAACTTTACCAAACCCTAGGTCTAGGTTTAAGATGACCCTCGAGCGCTGGACTGAGCCAACAGCACTCCCAGACCGAGCCGACAACGAGAGGTTCTAGAGAAGACACTCGTGGGTTCAATTGCTTGGAAGTAGGGGTAAGTATGCACGCTCTTAGAGAGTCGGGGTTTATATGCAATATTGCATTAACGAAATGTGCCGGGCATAATAAGGTGCTCTTATAATTTTGCATGAGTACAGAGGGTGTCGACGAATTATCAACAGTACATACATCCGCATCATGGCGGGAAGTAGGGGCATACCCCTAATTACAAAAAGTCGCAGGGTAAAACTGCAATTTACAAGACTTAGGCCTTTCAAGACCTTGAGGAGGACATTTTTACAATTTATCATCGTAATGACATGATGACATAATGACATAATTGCATAAGTCCGTCACTCTGTTGTACAACGCATTACGAACACGGCCCGTTGAAGGGCATAATTGTAAATATACCCCGTAGGGGCATATACACAAGGCCAGGGACTTACCCCACTCAGACCAAAAACAACGAACCACTTGAACTTGAGGTCTAGGCAAGTCCACCTTTCCTCCTCTTTCTTTCCCCGTGCCCCCTTCAATGGGACCCATAGGGTCTATTTATAGAAAGTAGGGAACCGGCCCGAGGGAAGTGGGACCCGGGCGGGTCAAGGCGACCCCGGGCGGGTTCCTTTCCCTCCAAAAATCAAATTTTTTTGGAAAACGGGCAGTTAATAGACTAAACCGGATGCGCAGCACCCTGGGCGGACCCGCCCGGGGGCGCGCGGCCCCGGGCGGACCGGCCCGAGTGCGCAGCACCCCGGGCAGACCCGCCCGGGGGCGCGCGGTCCCGGGCGGACCCGTCCGGGGTGGGCAGACCCTGGGCGGGTCTGCCAGCCCGCGCGCAGCCGCGGGGAGACCCGCCCGGGGGCCTTATACCCCGGGCGGGTTCCCCCCTCCCCGGGCAGTCTCCTTCGCTTCTTTTAAAATTCTCCGTACGGCTCCGACAGCGACGTTTCCGCACTTGACTCCACGTGGGAGAGGAAAAGCCTTCTCCACGCCTTGTTCGTTGTCTTCCGCGCCTCGCTCGTCCGTCGGGGAAGGAGTTTTCGATCCTACAAGACGTGATACACGCCGTCGAGGTACCCAAAACAATGTGCATAGCACGTCTTCACACCCTTAGGGCTTGGGTTGATTGATTAAAACCCGGCACCACATGACTATAATAGTCTCCGTGGGTTTATCGCGGGTTCTCCTCGCTTCCGCGGGATAGAACGGGTTGAACTGAGCCAACACCGTAAGCATGGGCTTTTGACGCACACATGCGTACATATATAAACATATATATACATTTATTTTCTGGTTACAACAAGTGCCCCCCACGGGACATCCGAGACAGCCGGAGGCAGGGGCGGATGGCCCGTGCACTTACATAAATGTTGTAACACGTCTGCTGAGGGACTTGGGCTTGGAGCATAGCTCCTGCATCGAGATATTTTTCAGCATGATTTCTAATGCATTTTTTTTTCGAAACTCCACAGACATGGCTCGTCAAAGCAGGAGTCGTGCTGCCGCACGGGGGTCGAGGGCGGCTGGCCATAATGAGCATTACGTACAACGGACTGACAAGTCCATGCCACCTTTGCCTCCTCGCCGCGTCGTCTCTGACAGTTCCGACGCACTTGATCAAGGCACATCCTGGATCGCTGAAGGCCCAACGGAGGATATCCCTGTCGGCGAGGGCTTAGTCGAGGCTTCTCGGATCAGCTACCGAGGCTGACTTTATGCATACGACCGTTCTGGGGGATATTCATCTCACTATCCGGTGGACCGGCATCTGATTGCCTTCTTGCAGAGCTACATTCCACCGGGGCTTGATGGTGATGACCCTTCTCTCCCAGAGCAGCGGCGACGACTGGAAGGGGCTATTTTAGCTGGCAGGGACAGCATGAGAGGTACCTGCACATATTCATATGCCAGCTTTCCCGGGGGATTTACGCGGCAGCCCCAGTTTCCCGACAGTAAATGGCTCGGATTCTACCAGGACCTGGATGCTGCTGTGGTCAGGTCGACACCTTCTTCCCCTGCAGTGTGGCACTTGGCGGGGCATCATAAGGCCGTCGATGTAGTGATTGACGGGCTATATCTGGCTCCCTCCGAAAGTCGTTTTGCCCATGACGGCTATGACCATCTTTGCATGTTGGAAGGAATCCTTTCACTGAGGGTTCCTAGCTGGTACGGGAGTTGGTCCGTCGTCCCCTCCCATTGTTTCCACAGAGGTGCAGGTGAGTGGCTCTGGGGGATATTGACTGTGCACGGTGACACTCTGGATAGAGCCGGGATTCGTCACGCGGTTACTGCAGCTTTGTATTCATACCCTTGTCACGCAGGATTGCTCCAGGCTGTGGTGGAGAGGTGGAATAGGCGCTGGAACACACTGGTCACCGCTGAGGGAGAGACCTCTCTGGATTTGTGGTCTTTTCACCGGATTTCGGGCCTGCCGATCAGCGGACAGGCTTACGAGGAGCTATGCCTCGATGACGCCCACCTTTACAGTTCAGATGGGGCGGGCCACTATCTTTTACCTTACTGCCTCCGTTATCTGATGAAGACTTGGAGAGATTTGGCCCTGGTGGGCAAGGAGAAGACTGCCAGGACACCCAGGGTTACACTTAACGCCTGGATTATGTACTTCTACAGTGGGCCGTACTGTTTCTACGAGGAATTCCCTTCGTTCGGCGCCACTTGGGACCAATGTAAAGA
Source organism: Amorphophallus konjac (assembly GCA_022559845.1). Taxonomy (NCBI): domain Eukaryota; kingdom Viridiplantae; phylum Streptophyta; class Magnoliopsida; order Alismatales; family Araceae; genus Amorphophallus; species Amorphophallus konjac. The sequence goes on along the minus strand of CM040121.1, from coordinate 544,780,917 downwards.
GGTCCTCATAAAGTTTGCATCCAACCCTCGGCACTTGCCAGCTCCAGCACAAGGTTGGAATTCCAGGAAGCTACCTACACTGACGTACTTGGCTGCATATTTAGCTTATTGGCTGTCTACCTTTGTCTTCCCACATGGGGAAGAGGAGCTGCTCCGGGTCGAGGTGATCTATCCTGCGTGCCTGCTTGCATGTGGACGTCGGCTGGCCCTTGCCCCTGCTGCCTTGGCGAACATCTACCACTGCTTGGGTGCCTTGAGTTCACATGCCAGCCCGCGAGATAAGAAGCTTTTGCTGCCCACTCATTATTTGAGTGCTTAGGCAGGACTACTTCTTCCAGAGCTGTCCCAGCGGTCCTCCATTCCGAATATAAAGGCTCCGCTTATCTTTGCTTTTGCTGGTCACCAGGATCAGGACATTGTGACGCAGCTTGCAGGTGCCCGGCGAGCACTTTCCTTCCTTCATACGAGGAGGGGAGAGAGCTTGGAGTTTGACCACAGCTCCCGTTCTTATCGCCCGTATCTGGAGGGACATGGAGACTCAGTGGTCTGCAAAGTGTCCTCAAAGGGCATTGTTTCCCCACATGCCTTTGGGGAGTGGGTCGTGTGTATAGACCTAGCGTGCTGATTTACCGGCGCTCTTACACAGTGGTTCTGGAGCCGTACTACCCGCACAGATTCGCCCGCAACTTTGGCTATGACCAGGCGGTTCCACCCAATGTTGATTTACCTCTGACATCGAGGCAATACAAGCAGAAGGACGTGCATTTGGTTGCCGCATGCTGGCAGGACTTTCTTTACCGCGGCGTGAGGGAGCATATCCCTCTTCCGGCCCAGGCTCGGGTGGGACATTTTGACATTCACTATGCCCGCTGGTGGTTTAAAGCCAGCAACATCTTCAGAGAGCGGGCAGACACTATCAGGGCAGCAGAGGAGAAGCGCCTGAAGAGGGAGGACCTGCATCCTCTTTTCCTTGATCCCGGCTTCGTCAGGGCTCATTTTTCCAGCTTGGCTGCAGTGGTCCGAGACATCGAGAGTCGATGGCGGGAGCAGGGGCATTCATTGCCCATTGACAGGAGTCAGTATACGGGGGCGTTGCGGCCCCTGAGGTCGACGTCTGAGGAGGCCTCTACTTTGAGTTCGCGCCGCAAAGGCGCTTCTGGCTCTACTCCGGGCTATTCCTGGTGGGGAGACTTGAGGGCCTCTTGTGGTCTGACCCACGACTCCCAGCTGTCGGAGTCCATCCCGGAGGGAGCACGGGTGGGCACGGCCTTCGCTTTCTGGAAGGCCCATGTGATCAATGCCGTGGGCTGTGCAGGCTTGCTAGCCCATATTCCGGCTTTGGAGGTGGCTTCTACACCTCAGGCACTGAGGGACGCCGTGGAGCAAGCCGCTAGAGCTCTCCGGATTGACCCGAATCAGCTGATTACCCGCCCTAGTCTTGATGCAGGGACGGTAGGTATGAACCTTCTGATTCTCCGTCTGCATTTATTATCACTATAATAAGATATAAATATTCTGGAGCTGTCAACTGCTGATTGCCATATTTCCATTGTAGGAATTGCTGAGGTTGCCGACGCTCCACCTTCAAAGGATGTTCTCCCCGCTCACCCTCCCGTGGATAATAGTCCGGCGGCGAAACGGCGGCATAGTGGGGGCTTAGGAGCTGAGATTCAGCCTTCATCCCGCCTTCGGGTGGATACCACCCCTGCCAGGGACGGAGCTCCTTTGAGTGAGTTGGAAACTATGAACCCCTTTATGTATGGTTTTGTAATTGTGCCTCTGTTTTACTGAAGGAGTGTCTTGTATGTAGCTCCCCCAGAGATGAGGCTATTAGGGCAGTTTTCGCCAGGGCCTGCGAATAAGACTCCGCCAATTATACCAGATGCAGATGTCCCAGAGGACCTGACATTGGAGCTGGAGGACTTGGACCACCCCTTAGGAGATTGTCCTTCTGCTGGTATGGCTGGCCAGACTGGAGAGAGCAGACCTTCTCCCATTCCAGGTGAATTTGAAATTCATAGTTCCTCCTTGTTTGCTCATGGAATCAAGTGAGGTGTCATTATTTTTTTTTTTTTAACTGACTCTGTTTTCCCTTTTACACAGAGCCTCCGAGGGAGCACTATGCTCCCAGAGAGAAAGAAGGGACTGACACATCTTCGGATTCCAGCACCTCTTTGAGTAATAGTAGCTCCAGCACTGGTTCTGAGACAGAGACGACTCCTTCCCTTTTGTCCTTGAGCTCCTCTGAGGGAGGCGACATGGGCATTGTTTCTGGTATACCAAGAAACTCAATTGACCCTCTTTGGGGTTGACAATTACTTTTGTCACTGCAACCTCTGACAGTCTTTCTGTGCAGCCACTGAGTTAGCCAACTCCACAGCCGAGCTGGCTAAGTTGATCTCCTCCTCTGGGGCTGGCCCTGAGCTTCCGGCTTATGATGTTGACCCAAAAGTTTCTATTGGGGCCCCAAGCGTCCCAGTCTCAGCCGTCGGGGTTTACCATGCTGGGGTTCCTGATTTCGCTCCAAGCCTGCTATCTTCCACTGGTGGACGGGCCGAGGACACAGGCAGAGACATTACTGGTGTGTCTTCGGTCTGCCTCGTATTTGCCTTTTGTTTGGTTAGACTCAGTCATAGAGCTAACCACACTTTTGCCTAAATAGCAGCTGGCACATCTGTGGTTGCATCCACTCCCCTGCTTGCTCCAGAGACGGTTCCCTTACAAGAGAGTTCGCCGGCCACTGTCCAGGAGGGTGATCAGACAGTGGGGCCAGATGACGCGACACCCCTATTGTCAGGTATAATCAGCATTGAAGCTTCAGCCTCCCTGTGTATTTTCATGTTGATGTCTTATTAATGGCCTTTCTGCCCCTTATGCCACACAGATACAGGTGATGCTGCACTGACTCCCTCAGTAGGGGAGGAGAGCCTTGAGGCGGCTTCTGAGGACTCAGTTGTGCCTTCGCAGGAGGCAGGGCCGTCCATGCCTGTGACCGGCGATCCGCCTCTGGGGGCAGGGAGTATGCTGACCTCTAATGATCATGCTACACCAGAGGTCGTCTCAGACACTGCCCTGGAGGTTTCCTTAGGTTAGCTATTTTGCTTGGCCTTCATGAGGGGCCATTCATTGTTCCTCTCTTTTTTTTTGTGTGTGGAGGCTAATGCATTGTTCCCTCTTAACTGTCTTTTCAGGTGCTGGGGAAGATACCCCGTCTTTGCCGGCAGATTTCCCAACTTTGGGCATAGACTGGCCAGAGGGACCTCAACTTCTGGTGGCTCCCCAAGGCAGTGCTTTAGAAGCGGGCTGATTGAAAACCTCGAGCTCCTCTTGCAGACGACCCCGCTTCCCTCAGTTGAGGTCATGAGGGAGCATTTAGCCAACTCCACCCGAGGATATCACGCATTTGGATTTTCCCGAGATACGTGGATGCCCCGGCTAGAGCATGCATGGGCTGAGTTTGCCCGCCGCCACGCTACTGAGGCGAGACGGCTACAGCTATAGGCTCTGATTCAGCAGGCAGAGGAGACAGCATCTGAGCTTCGCAGCAGACAAGAACACCTATCCGTGCAGGCGACGGCAGCTCAGGAGCAATCTCGGGTGGCTTCTTCGCACGTGCACGGGCTGGAGCAGGAGTTGGAGGCTCTGCAGCGACGGCTCCGAGAGGCCCGGGATGCTCAAGACCTCCTGAGAGTGAAGGAAAAGGAGTTCCAGCACGAGCTCGGAGGAGTCAGGGAGGCGTTGACACAGCAGGAGACTCTTCTCGCCGGCTTGCGGACTGATCTCGGGCTTTGATGGCTTCTTGTTCCCCTTTTTTTTGTGTGAGGCTGCATTCAGACCCCAGCTATGTACATCTTCCCCGAGGGCTTGTCTCGGGCTCCATTATTGACATTGGCAAATGAAAGACAGAGCTTTAGCGTAGCTGATTTTGCTCCCATCTTTCTGTATGTATGTCTCTTTTTTTTTTATATATATTTTTTTTTCGCTTTACCGGTCCTACAGCCCTTTCGGGTTTTCGCCAGGACCAGCCCCCTTTAGCTTTTTCCAGTGCGCCCTTGCGGGTTTTCACACTGAGGGGTACCCATTTTTGCCTAGGGCGCCCTTTCGGGTTTTCACCCTAGCTGGGTTAAAGCCTTTTTACCCTTGATTGTTCCCTCTAGCAGAAACAATCAAGTCCGCTGGGGCCTCAATATTTTTAACCCCATTTTTTTTTTTGACCCTATAACGCCCAGGGGGCGAGGAGAAAGTGGCATTCCCGTAGGGACGTATATGCCACACAAGTGGGACAAATGGGTAGGTTTGACAGTCCAGGTGGGACGAATGAGTCAAATCTACGAGCCGAAAGGCGAAATGGGTTGGTAGCCCGAGAAGGCATACTGAGACCAAGTCTGGTGAGACAAAGAAGAGTCAAAAGACGACATCAGTTGGCAGCTCGAGAGAGCATACTGAGGCCATGCCCGATGGGACAAAAAGGAGTCAAAAGACGACATCGGTTGGCAGCTCGAGAGAGCATACTGAGGCCATGCCCGATGGGACAAAAAGGGAGTCAAAAGATAACATCGATTGGCAACTCGAGAGAGCATACTGAGGCCATGCCCGATGGGACAGAAGGGGGTCAAAAGACAACATCGATTGGCAGCTCGAGAGAGCATACTGAGGCCATGCCCGATGGGACAAAAGGGAGTCAAAAGACGACATCGGTTGGCAGCTCGAGAGAGCATACTGAGGCCATGCCCGATGGGACAAAAAGGAGTCAAAAGACGACATCGGTTGGCAGCTCGAGAGAGCATACTGAGGCCATACCCGATGGGACAGAATATGACAACGTGAGAACGTCGGTGGGACTATGTGTCATGGGATGACATGTAAGGTGTAGCCATAGTATCAATATTATGTTTTGGCCAAGACGGGGTGGAGTCATCGACTTAGAGCCACCCTTAAAAATAGAAAGGGAGAGAAACAAAAATTTTCTTTCACATTACCAACCTCACCGCCCTTTCGGGTTTTCGCCGAGGCTGGCCCCCTTTAGCTTTTTCCGGTGCGCCCTTGCGGGTTTTCACACCGAGGGGTTGCCCATTTTTGCCCAAGGCGCCCTTTCGGGTTTTCACCTCGACCGGGTCTGTGGCCTTTTTACCCCCAATCAACCGTTGAAGGCTGACTGAGTCCGCCGGGGTATCAGTATTTTTAACCCCCCCCCCTTTTTTTTTGAACCTTCACTGACGAGAGGTACTGTCCTGTGAGGACTGCTGTGGAAACTCTTGAGGTGGCGCATGGTAGAGCTTCATGTGCTTGCCATTGAGAGGAGGGAACGGGCTGTTGCCTTTGTGGTCCACCACCGTGTAGGCCCCGCCTTCGAAGACCTTCTGGATGATGTAAGGCCCCTGCCAATTGGGTTGGAGTTTCCCGCTTGGCTTGCCGGCAATGACTTCTTTTTCTTTAAGCATGACCAAGTCGCCTTTCTTGAATGCCCGGTGCTTGACTAACTTGTCGTAAGCACGCGCCATGCGAGCTTGGTAGATCTGCAAATGCTGATAGGCTTGAAGTCTTTTGCCTTCTAAAGAGGATAATTCCTCCAGCCACCTTTCGACTTCAGACTGCTCCTGGCCGGGTAGGCCTGCCTGAACTACCACTCGATATGAAGCTAGCTCAATCTCTACAGGGGTGATTGCCTCAGCCCCGTACACTAGTGAAAATGGGGAACACCCCGTAGGGGTTTTATAAACAGTCCGATAGGCCCAGAGGGCTTCGTGGACCTTTTCGCTCCAATCCTTTTTTCGGCCATTTATAATCTTTGCCATCAACTTGCAAAGTGTTTTGTTGAAAGCCTCCGCTAAACCATTAGCCTGAGGGTTATGAACCGAGGAGGTTCTCCAATCAATGTGGAATTTGGCCGCCAGTGCATACACTGTCTTGTTTCTGAAGGGCGTCCCATTGTCTGAAATAATTCGGCTAGGGACTCCGAATCTGTATATAATATGATATCTTACGAAGCGAGCCACTGCCTCACCTGTAACCTCTCGCAGAGGAATAGCCTCAGCCCAACGAGAAAAATAATCTGTGGCTGCTAGAATGAATTTATGCCCTTGAGAGGATGGAGGGAATGGTCCCACTATATCCATGCCCCATTCTGCAAACGGCCATGTAGGAGCCGTTGGGTGTAAAGGACTTGGAGGCCTCCGAGGGATTGGCCCAAAAGCTTGGCACTGGTGACAGGTGCGAGCATATTGGTTACAGTCCTCGTACATAGTAGGCCAATAGAAGCCTTTAAGTTTGATGTTCATCTTCATCTTCGTCCCGGCCTGGTGAGCCCCGCACAACCCAGAGTGGACCTCCCGCATGACGGTCCTGGCTTCCTTAAGTGAGAGACATCGCAAGAGCACCGGGTGGTCCTTTTCCTGGGCGAGCCTGAAGAGAATACCATCAAGCAACCGATATGACGCAGCCCTTCTAAGCAACTGCACCCTTCGAGCTCGTTCCGGAGGAAACTGCCCGTTCTTGATTTGTATAATTGGCTCGCGCCAATCTTCTTCCTCTGGATCATTTCCCCCTTCGAGGTGATGAACCTCATAAATGGTGAGGCCCGATTCTTCATCAAGCATGCTGGGCATGAGCCTTCTGTGCCTGACTGTAATATTCAATTCACCGTCAGGTGGAAGCTTCAACGCGGCTGCTAACTTCGCCAACGCATCTGCCTGAGAATTATTGCTCCTCGGCACATGGCTTATCTCAAAGAGATAGAACTTTTCTTTAAGCCTCATAACGGCCTCAAAGTAAGGGATCAACTCCTTTTTCCGCACATCATAATCACCGAGGACTTGACGAACAATGAGCTGAGAATCCCCGTACACTTTAATACATTTGAGCTCCATTTCCAGCGCTAGCTGTAGCCCAATGATTAATGCTTCATATTCCGCCTCATTATTAGTCAATGACTTCATGAGAGCGCAGGAATGATGAAGTATACCCCCTTGAGGGGATACGAAGACTATGCCGGCGCCGGCTACAGAGCTTACGAGGCCGCCTGCCTTCTTAACGGTCCTAGATGCACCGTCAAAATACAACTCCCAACATGGTGTGCCGAGAGACAACACCTCTTGTTCAGGATGGAGTGAGACATCTGCACCCTCTTCAGCATCAGGTGGTTGCATCAGCTTCTCCTCGTCTGGTAGGTCGAAGTTGAGGAACGACTCCGCCGGCACAGGGTGTGCAGCAAGAAAATCAGCCATCCCTTGTCCCTTGACCGCCTTGGGTGGGACGAATGTAATGTCGAACTCCATCAAGATAAGAGCCCATTTCCCTAACCTTCCAGAGAGGACAGGTTGACTGAGTAGGTACTTGAGCGGGTCCCATTTAGAGATGAGCTCCACTCGGTGCGCTAACAGATAGTGCCGTAACTTTTTGACAGCGAACACCAAAGCAAGGCACATTTTCTCCATAGGTGAGTACCGACACTCGGGGCCGATCAGCTTCCTGCTGAGATAATATAGTGGCTGCTCTTTACCCTCCTCATTAATTTGGGCCAGGAGAGCCCCAAGGGAAGCCTCCATGGCTGCGATGTAAAGAATGAGAGGCTTTCCTCTGACAGGTGTCCCTAAGACTGGTGGAGTCAAGAGATACTCCTTGAGTTGTTCGAAAGCCTTTTGACAGCTCTCGTCCCAGATAAAGGGTGCTCCTTTTTTCATTAATTTGCCGAAGGGCATGCACCTTCCTGAGAGGTTAGAGATGAATCGCCTGATATAAGCGAGCCTTCCCTGCAGAGATCTGAGCTCCGTTATGTTCCTGGGTGGAGGGAGCCCATTGATAGCCCTGATTTTGTCAGGATCTATCTCTATCCCTCGGTATCTGACGATAAAATCGAGGAACTTGCCGCTGGAGACTCCAAAGGCGCATTTCATCGGATTCATCTTGAGCTGATATTGTCGAAGCCGCTCGAAGACCCGACGTAGGTCGGCTAAGTGATTAGCTCGCCTTTTGGACTTAACGACCAGGTCGTCGACATAACATTCGACAACATTGTGCAGCATCTCATTAAAGATTTTGGTCATTGCCCTTTGATATGTGGCACCGGCGTTTTTCAAGCCAAATGGCATTCTCTTGTAGCTGAAGATGCCTTTTGGGGTTCTGAAAGCCGTATGATCCTTGTCTTTGACAGCCATACGGATTTGGTTGTAACCAGATGACCCGTCCATAAAAGACAGGGCCTCATGACCAGTAGTCATATCCACCATCGTCTCGATGATCGGGACTGGGAAGTCGTCCTTTGGACAGGCTTTATTCAGATCCCGAAAGTCGATGCAGACTCGGACTTGGCCGTTCTTCTTTTTGACGGGAACTATATTGGCGAGCCACACAGGGTACCTGCATGGCTCTATAAAGTCCACGTCTAACATTTTGTCGACCTCCGCATTCACCTTCACCTCCAGTTCATGGCGCATGCGTCTCTGGGCTTGCTTAACTGGCTTGGCTGTCGGGAGTATCGCCAGTTCATGTTCTGCCACGGATGGATCAAGGCCCGGCATCTCTTTGTACGTCCAGGCAAAGCAGTCTCTGAATTCATTCAAGAGTTGCTGGTATGCCTGTCGTTCTTCCCCACTAAGGAGGGCACTTACAAAGGTGGGCTTATGTTCGCCATGAGTGCCAAGGTTGACCTCGACCAACTCATCAACAGTTGCTTGACCACCGTCTTCGAGCTCAGGTGGAGCTGGTTGGAGGTCAACGAAGTCTTCAGCTTCATCAGGGCTGATCTCGCAGATCTCAAACTCCTCTGGTATCACCAAGTCGCCAGTAGAGGTTGAGGAGATTTCTCCTGTCTGCAAATCCTCGCCGGACACTGACGGAGGAGACGCCATGGCTTCTGTAGACTCCTGATAGAGTTCTTCAGCCGCAGGCTCCTTTCGGGCCTCCTCACGAGAGGATGATAAGAGCCCTATGGCATTAATAGCATAATGGACCCGGAATTCTGGCTCCTGCTCATAGCCCAATCCTCGGGTGTCTTTGTGAGAAAATGGAGGTTGCCCCCTGACATGTGGAGGATTCCAGAGATTAGAAAAATATGTTTTCTGCGCAGAAGTTTGCTGCTGTGGAATCCCCTGCTTCATACACATGTGCTTGAGTCGGGCAGGCATATGAGCCATGGCTTGGATAGGCTCTGACACCTTGTCAGCTGGCGATGCCCACCCGAAGTCGTCCTCCGGCGGACTTGGCGGTATTTGGTCCCCTCTGTAGAAGACAATTGGCTGAACCAGGTGACGGTCTTTCCTTCGACCTTTGCGTATGTAAGAAACTACAAAGGTCTTCAATTCTTCCACCCCGTGCTCTTCCGTAACAAAGGGAAGTTGAATGTAATTTGGGGGCAGAGGTACACTGCAGTTGATAGCTTGACTGATGAGGTTGGCCTCAAAGTCAATCTTGCCTCTTTCTGCTTGCGTAGGCTTCGACGCAGGCTTGAGACTCAACTGGTGGAGCTTTAACATCTCACGATTGACCGTGAAGAGTTGGCTTCCTTCTGGTTCAGGTTCGACCTTCTGCTTCCCCTTGTCTTGGACTTTATCGGGGATTGAAATAGTGGGTTCCCCGAAGTATAGGGAGGCATCCGCCAGGTGGCATTCATTGGGGTGAAAAGGAGCCTGGTCTGCAAAGACTGTATATTGCTTTCCCCCTTTTGAATATTTAAGGCATTGGTGCAATGTTGATGGGACGACCCAATTTTCATGCAACCAGGGTCTTCCCAACAACATCTTGTAGGATGTGTCAGAGTTGATGATGTAAAATATCGCCTTGGTGGTGAAGTCGCCCAGCACAAGCTTCACCTCGACGCGTCCAAGGGCCTCCTCGGAGCCCTGATTAAACCCCGAAATCTTGACAGCATTGACCTTTTGCAAGTAAGGTGCCAAATAAAGAGATTTGAACGTCTTTAATGGCATGATATTTACTGCGGCCCCTGCATCGACCAAGATTCGATTCACCTCATGGCCGTTGATTGTCCCTTTCATATATAAGGGACGATTGTGGCAAGGGGAAGCCAGTAGCATCTCCTTGTCTGTGAAAACAATATTGGCTGCCATAGCCTCATATGCTTGGGCTTGCAACTCTGCCACATGAGCCTCATACGCCTCGGGGTCTTGGAGCACCTTTACCAGAGCTTCTCGAAGATCCTTGCTCCAGGCGATAGCTTCCCATACAGTAATGCTAGTTGGGAACCGGCTCATATGTTGAATGATTCTACGGTCCGCCCTAGCGCGGATCTTGTCAAATGGGGGAATAAGTTCCTCCAGAGTCTTCGGAGCTCCATGGGGCTTCTCCTTTTTAGCCGGGCGTTGATCTTCATCTTGCATCTCCGCCGCTTCTTGAAAGAGTGGTGCCAAAGACACATCTGAGGACGACTGAGATTCGGCTGGCTCGGCATGACCCGAGGGACTTTCTCCCGAGGCACTGTTCGAAGGACCCGCCTGCTCAAGAGCCGGCGTTGACGGAGAGTCATCCGCGGGAGCTTCTTCTCTCTCTGAGGAGTGAATTATAAAAGGGACGCCGCCCGTCCCTCGATTCTCCGGGGTTCTATCAACATTCTCCGAGGATGTAGGGATGAAGGGAACACCCTGTACTCGTGGCACAGGAATAGGGCCCGATTTTTCTCCTCTGAACATTATAACCCGGTCGGGGATCAAAGGACTTTCTCGCCCTCGGCAGCGACCTCGACCACGTGCCCGCCGACTCCTCCCTGATCGGCGTTGATATGTAGCCATGGGTGCACAGCCTTCTCCGCCAGGAGCATTTATGTTGTCCGGGGGTGGAATGGCCACCATGTTACATGACAACTCTCGCATCGCCTGCTCAAGGGCCTCAATAGTAAGCTCTTCGTCCTTATAAAACAGCAAGAGCTCTTCCGGAATTGGAATCCTCTCGCCGCCTTCAAGACGATGCAGAGTCTCCCGTAGCCAGTTGAGGAGCCGGGTCTTATGCCCAAACTTTTCCCAGGGGATGTATTTGTCCAACGTGACCATCCCAATGGGGCAAGGTGGCACGTATTCCTCCAGTTGGTCAATAAGCTTTTGCAACCGTTGCACTGGAGTGAGTCGTTTGGAGGCCTCCATGGCGACTACCTGCTCAGCCTGCTTTTTAAGCCTCCTTTTTAGATTCTTTCTCCGGTTCTTTTCTTGCTTCTTAAGGCGAGCGACCTCTTCGAAAGAAGGAGGAGATGACTTTGCGGAACGAGGTTGCTTAACGCCACCACTCTGACTCCCGCGTTGCATTGGCCGTCTGGCACTTTGGCTTTCGCGGCTCTTCCTTGGGCCCACGCGGGTCCACTCCTCTGCCTCAGGGGAGGGTTGGAAAGTGGCCTTGATCGCCTGAGCAACTATTTCTGGCGGCAACTCCTGGAACTCCATCTGGCCGAAGTGGAGCCCCAAAGATTTTTGCGGAATCGCCGACTCTTTCTTTACCGCAGGTTGAGGATTTGTTAACTTAGCTCCAGGCTGAGTCTTAGGCTCAACCTCTAGAACTTTGCGCTTGCCCTTATCATTGCTCTGTGGGCAGCTAGTGGCAACCTTCTCAAGGCGACCGGACTGCAAGGGGGCTTTGGCCGACCCTTTGACGGGCTGCGCCGGTTGAGGCTTCTCCAGGCTTTGTAGCTTGGCTAATCCAGCCGGAGCCTCACCCTGAGGGTTCAGGACCTTGGCCTTTCCTTTATCAACTGGCCGAGGACATCCTCTTATGACAACACCTGGCCGGCTCGGTTTGAGATGAGCCCCAGGGCTTCGTCGTACAGCGCAGTCTCCCGGGCTCTGAGCCTTAGGCTTCTCACGAGCAGTCTTGTCCTTAGCGAGCAACGGGAACTCCTCATTTTGTCGAGGCTCGCTTGGGCGGGCCAACCGGGCAAAGGCCTCGTTCTCTCGCCGAACCTGCTGAAGAGTCTCCTTGGCGGCTTCTGCGAGGCGTAGCCTTGTCATAGAATTCCCCTGGGTATCCACAACCCCTTTCTGAATGAGAGCTTCAATGAAGTCTTGAACATCTTCACAGTGCTGAGTAGGGTGGGACACCCTCGCATGATACTTGCAATAGCGAGGATGACTCTTGGCCGTCTCGTTGTAATAAGATGGAGAGTCATATGCCAACACCCACCCATCCTCTAGAAGCTTGTCAAATATCTTCTCAGTGTCTTCCTTGGGAAAAGAACACTGATGGGAAGGTCGCTGTCCTGGGTACCAGAGTGTGGCCTCGGTTCCCAGTTGTCGGGAAACATTCCCTTCAGTAGAAGGGTCAGGCAAGTTGAATGCCAACTGCGTATGGATGACATTACCTGAGAACGTCATCGCCCCACGCGCATGTGGCTGTGGAGGGCGCACTAAGGAATCACCCATATCAACTATCCCTCGCCTGATGAAATCTTCCGCAAGGTCCTTGAAGGGTTGACAGTTGAAAATAATATGACCCGACGCCTCATGATAAGGGCAATAATCTTGATACTACCGGGCTTCAGGTCGTTGGTGATTAGTTGCCACTGACGGGGTTACCAGCTCAGCACGGCAACACGCGAAGAAAATCTGTAGAGTTTGTTCGCGGTGAAAAGAAAATGGCTTTGCAGGTTCCGCCTCTTCTGACGAGCTTGATGAGTCCTCGGACAGCCAACCATTTGACCCTGACCTCTGTGAGACAGGTGGAAGTGGGTTTGCCTCTGCTCCATGAAGGTTTGTGAGCTGTTCACTCTGGGCTTGAGGAAGAGCAGCGAGCTGATCATCCAAATAATGGAGAAACTGCAGCAACTCTCGCTGTTCTTGTCTCAGCTGGTGGATTTCCCGGCGGACTTTCCAGAGGAGCCTTCTTACAGCAAGGTGTTCCGCTCCCGGCCAGCACGACGACTCGGGAATGGCTTAAGGTTGCTGGTTTGAAGACCCAGCCTCGGAGGCGTGCAATGCTGAAACCGGTGCCGCCATATAAACCACATTGGCCGATCGAGTGGATCGACTCCAGTGGTGCGGCTGTGGAGGCTCAACCGCATGGCCTAACATGTTTATGAGACCTTTCTGGATAAGATCTTCGGCTATGTCTTTGAAGACATAGCAGTCTGTAATAGTATGTCCCAACCTCCGGTGATACACACAGTAATTGGGATCATCCGTCTTGCCTACTTCTGCCGGCCTCCGCGGCTCTGGCAAGGAAAACAGCTCCTCCTGCATACACAAATCAAAGAGCATTTTTGTGTGCTCTTTCCTGAAGGAGTACGGCTTCTTCATATTCTCCGCCAAGGCTTCAGCGGCCTTCTTGACCTCCGACTTTTTGCCATTACCCTTCCCCTTAGCGCCTCCTTTCTCGCCATTTGTCGGGGAGAAATCCACTGCATTGATTTCTTTTCCCCCAACTGGGCGGTCCTTGGGGGCTTTGCCCTTGGCCGAGGAGTGTGTCGGATGGTCTGCGAAGAACATTTCGATCTCCGCGACCACCGAGTTGAGCTGATCAAAGCCCCGGATACTGGAACCCAAGAGCTTTTCACTAACTTCGGCCGCCAGACCTCGGCGACATATGGTAATAGCATCCTCTGGCGTGGGAGGGTTATCCCAGTGCATGCTAACATCCCTCCACCTCTTGATGAAGTCGATGGCCGTCTCACCTCTTCTTTGTTTTAAAGCGCAAAGTTCCGCTAAGGAAACCTTACGCTCCGCGGTTTGGAACCGGTCCACAAACTTCTTCTGCATATCTGCCCAATCGGGTACCGAATTGGGCTTCAAACGGGAGTACCATTGAAAAGCAGAACCCGTCAAAGAAGTGGCGAAATACCGCAAGAGGTAGGACTCGTCCAAAGCCAGTTCGCCCATGGCGGTTACATAGTAAGCCAGGTGCTCATGGGGCGAACCCTGCCCATTGAACTTTTGCAGCTTCGGGGCCTTGGGGCAGTCCGGAGGGAGCTTCTTGAATTGGTGATGGAGAGGGTAGGGCACACTGTACAGATCGACTGTAGCCACTCCTTCACCATGCTGAGCGAACTTTGCTTCTACAATCCGCTCAATCATCTGCCGTTGAGCTGTCAAACTTTCGGCAGGAGTAGCAGAGAACCTCATATTAGGCTCCTGCTGAGGTACCTCCACTTCCAGGGCCACAGGAGATCTGGCCGCCATAGCCAACGCATTAATAGTGGCCAGAGCTGGAGATGTTTGCTGCTCAACGCTTGCCGGTGCTGCAGCAGGTTGGGCAGGAGGCTCCTTATCGCGCAGGAGTGCTTGCAACAGACCTTTCAACTCCTGGTTTTCGCGCCGGAGTTCTTCCAGGGTGAGAGCTTGCATCCCCTCCGTTGTACCTTCCTCGCGAGGGAAAAGGCCCTCCCCAACAGCGCCATGATCATTATCCTGGCGCTCCTCCTGTCGTGCAGGGTCAGGCTGTGAAGTTCCTACTAGAGGAACGGAGTCTAGCTGAGCCACGACCCGAGAGACGTGCTTCGACCTCCTCATAGCTTGTAATGGCTGGGTGAGGTCTTCCTGAGCCGCTTCCGTGTGCTTGTCCGTGGAGGAGGTGTAGCAGGTGAACACCCTGACAGTGTCATCTGCGACACGAGTTACCCGCCTCCTCCTCGGCGGATGCCGCACCGGGGGAGATATGTCCCTTAGCCGGTCGAAGACAGATGCTCGAGGGGCCGGACACTGTCGAGCATTGCCCCCTCTTGAATTGTCTGAGGTAGCCCAGGGGGAAGTCGGACGTACCGGCTTTGGCGGGGCGCGGCACTGCCCCCGCTGCCGGCGAGCGCCTGGCTTGTGAGAGGAGGAGGGCTTAGTCGACTCAGGAATAGAGGGGCCCTGCCCTGAGTGCGGCCCAGACTGGCTTGTACCTTTCTCAGCCCGAGCGCGTTTAATTGCCTGGGCCTCCTCCTTGGTGACCCATATCTCCTTTAGGTGGAGTTGATGCTCCTCAATTGGGTCGCCCCCAGACTTGACTCTGGGGGCCGCCACTTTGGGCCGGAGCGTGGTGACATTCTTTGCCTTCGCTCCCTCCTCTCGGATCTTCCGAAGGAGTTCGAACCGGTTGGAAGTTGGAATAGTGGGGACGTGTCGGTCCCGAGGCACAATCGGCTCGCCTCCATCGAGCCTGATACGGACGTCGCCGACGAGAATAGTCTTGCCGGAACGCGAAGTAGTGGCCACAGGCCGAAGTTGTCTCCTCGCGTGGCGTTGCCCCCATTGAGCAGGGGCAACCGTCTCAGTACGGCTACCGCGACGACGAGGGCGGCGCTGTCCCTGTCGGGGAGGAGCCGTCTCGACAGTAATATGGTTGACCGAGAACACTCGGCCAGCTTGAGAGACTGAAGACCTGACATCTCCAGGCGTGGGCTTCATCGAGGGCCTGACACCCCCAGCCATGTTGTATTGTCCGGCCGACCTGACTCGGCCAACAGCAGATAAAGAGGGCCTAACACCCCCGGTAGGTATCTTTCGGACCGGGCGGACCCGGCCGGTGGCAGGAACAGAGGGCCTGACGCCCTTCAGAGCAGTTGCCTTGGCCGGAACAGCCCGACCAATGATAGGAACTGAGGGCCTGACGCCCTTCAGAGTAGTTGCCTCGACCGGAACAGTCCGACCAAAGGCAGGAACAGAGGGCCTGACGCCCCCGACGAACACCTTCGAAGCCGGGTGAACCCGGCTTACAGCACGAACGGAGGACCTAACACCCTCTGCAGCAGTCTTCTTAGCCGGAGCAGTCCGGCCAGCAGTTGGCACTGCGTCATCCTCAGTGATCGGAACTACCCATAAGAAAAAAGGGGAACCGACCACCGGGGGAAAGTCACCGAAAGCAATCGGCGTCGCCAGGTAGCCATACCTGGCGTGGGTAGCGATCACCTGCGGTCCATACGTCACCGCTGCCATTGTCGTGATCGTGATGTGACAAGCGCTTGAAACTGGTAAGCAAAGCGTTCTTCCCTCGTCCTGTAAGAGGGAGAGCAATAAGAACCTCAAAGAGGTGCAAGCCTTCTGTTGTCAAAGAGAAGAAAGGCGGGAAAACTCCCACCGAGCGTGCCAGTCTGTGAGACACGGAAAAAATCTAGAATCGACTTTTATCGTGGATAAAAGGTAGATTTTCGTTCTTTTTGAAAAGAAACACTCGTCTGCATAGAGAGGGTTCCGTGGGTGCGCGTCGTATCAGACGATATAGGTTCGAGTGCTGGACCTCTCCCCGCCGACCGGAGTCGGCGTTGATTTACATCGGCTTAATGTCCGAACACCCTTGATTAAATGACAACATGAAGGCTTAAAGTTCTTTCTCGAGGCTCTAACCAATAGAGTAGGTTTGCTTAAAACAGGACGGGGGAGCTGACGGGGACCCTGACTGAGCACGCTGAAGTGGGCCACTGGGGTTTAAGTGGCCGTCTTAGACCTATGGGTATTTTAGTAAATAACCAGACCAGAGGGATTTAGGAGTTTCTGGGCTAGGGTAGACATAAAGCCGGGTTACTGACCTTCTAAGGCTCTGAGGCCCTATTCAGAATGTTTGGGAGGCCATTAGATCACTTCTTAGGTCGCAGGGGTATTTCGGTAACTTTACCAAACCCTAGGTCTAGGTTTAAGATGACCCTCGAGCGCTGGACTGAGCCAACAGCACTCCCAGACCAAGCCGACAACGAGAGATTCTAGAGAAGACACTCGTGGGTTCAATTGCTTGGAAGTAGGGGTAAGTATGCACGCTCTTAGAGAGTCGGGGTTTATATGCAATATTGCATTAACGAAATGTGCCGGGCATAATAAGGTGCTCTTATAATTTTGCATGAGTACAGAGGGTGTCGACGAATTATCAACAGTACATACATCCGCATCATGGCGGGAAGTAGGGGCATACCCCTAATTACAAAAAGTCGCAGGGTAAAACTGCAATTTACAAGACTTAGGCCTTTCAAGACCTTGAGGAGGACATTTTTACAATTTGTCATCGTAATGACATGATGACATAATGACATAATTGCATAAGTCCGTCACTCTGTTGTATAACGCATTACGAACACGGCCCGTTGAAGGGCATAATTGTAAATATACCCCGTAGGGGCATATACACAAGGCCGGGGACTTACCCCACTCGGACCAAAAACAACGAACCACTTGAACTTGAGGTCTAGGCAAGTCCACCTTTCCTCCTCTTTCTTTCCCCGTGCCCCCTTCAATGGGACCCATAGGGTCTATTTATAGAAAGTAGGGAACCGGCCCGAGGGAAGTGGGACCCGGGCGGGTCAAGGCGACCCCGGGCGGGTTCCTTTCCCTCCAAAAATCAATTTTTTTTGGAAAACGGGCAGTTAATAGACTAAACCGGATGCGCAGCACCCTGGGCGGACCCGCCCAGGGGCGCGCGGTCCCGGGCGGTCCCGCCCGGGTGCGCAGCACCCCGGGCGGACCCGCCCGGGGGCGCGCGGTCCAGGGCGGTCCCGCCCGGGGGCGCGCGGTCCCGGGCGGACCCGTCCGGGGTGGGCAGACCCCGGGCGGGTCTGCCAGCCCGCGCGCAGCCGCGGGGAGACCCGCCCGGGGGCCTTATACCCCGGGCGGGTTCCCCCCTCCCCGGGCAGTCTCCTTCGCTTCTTTTAAAATTCTCCGTACGGCTCCGACAGCGACGTTTCCGCACTTGACTCCACGTGGGAGAGGAAAAGCCTTCTCCACGCCTTGTTCGTTGTCTTCCGCGCCTCGCTCGTCCGTCGGGGAAGGAGTTTTCGATCCTACAAGACGTGATACACGCCGTCGAGGTACCCAAAACAATGTGCATAGTACGTCTTCACACCCTTAGGGCTTGGGTTGATTGATTAAAACCCGGCACCACATGACTATAATAGTCTCCGTGGGTTTATCGCGGGTTCTCCTCGCTTCCGCGGGATAGAACGGGTTGGACTGAGCCAACACCGTAAGCATGGGCTTTTGACGCACACATGCGTACATATATAAACATATATATACATTTATTTTCTGGTTACAACACCCATCTCTTTTTTTTCCACCTTACTAGTCTTGACGCCCATTCAGATTTTCACCAAAACTAACCCCCATTTGCTTTTTTCCAACACACCCTTTCCGGTTATCACACTAAGAGGCTACCCATTTTTGCATGGGACCCCCTTTCGGATTTTTGCCTCAGCAGGGTTATGACCTTATTGTCCTTGAGCAATCAACGAACCGACTACCCAAATCCGTCGAGGCACCTCTATTTTAAGCCCCTTTTTTCTTTTTTTTTTCTTTTTTTCTTTTTTTTAGAGATAGTTAGCATTGGCCGTGCTTGGGACTGGAAGTTGCAGCTTGGGGTGAGTAATTAAGCTATGTAGTCTGAGGCGTGAGGTGCCCGAGGCGACCAAGGGGTCGCCTCATGCCTCAAACGCCTAGGCGATGGCCTAGGCGTTTGAGGTGTTTGAGGCGAAATTTTATTAAATATATATTTTTAATTCAAAAAATAAATTATATGTCTAAATATTACAAAAATAGCTATATAAAGTCAATAAATTTCTTAAATTCATTCAATCCTATGATTCTAATTATTATGACTCACTAAATTCACATAGAATTTAACAAACCAAATTACAACTATTAAGATACCAGTAATGAAGAATTTAATAAAATCAGAAAACTGACGTAAAACAAATTCTGGAGAGTCAAAAGGTAATCTCTCACATTTTGAAAGAGAAGAAATTAAAAAAATAATAAATTTTACAAGTAGAGAGAGTGAGATAGACCACCGTCGAAAACCAAGTTATGTGTGTGTCTATGTGAGATAGAGAGAGAGTGAGACCAACTGTGGTCAGAGTGAGGCGAGACAGGGCGAGGCGAGGCGACCAGGGGGCACCTCGCCTCGCCTCAGCGCCTAGGCGCGCTTTTAACTACATAGTAATTGAGAGACCATGACTTGGCCGACCTTTAACGGTTTAAAGGCCAAGGGAGGAGTTTTGGAATTTGGGTATCGTGTTTTGGGGCTGACCAAAAAGTGGTTTAAGAGCCAAAACTTAGATATGGGGCTGACCAAACAAGGTTGGGAAAGTCAGAAACTTAAGATTTGGGGCTGACCAAGCGGAGTTAGGAAGCCGTAACTTAGGGTTTTGGGGCTGACCTATAAATGGTTTAGGACTTGGAGCTTAGGATTTACGATTGCAGAACGGGGTTTGGAAAGCCGGAACTTCATTTGGGGCTGACCAAGTGGCATGTGGAAAGCCGAAACTTCATTTGGGACGGACCAAACGAGATGTGGAAAACCGGAACTTCATTTGGGGCTGACCAAAAATGGTTTGGGAGCCGAAACTTAGGATTTGGAGCTAACCGAACGAGGTTCGAAAAGCTGGAACTTCATTTGGAAAGTTCGGACTTAGGATTTGGGGCTGACCAAACGAAGTTTGGAAGTCGGAACTTAAGAATTTAAGCCGGAACTTAAGAATTTGGGGTTGACCAAACGAAGTTTAGAAGCCAAAACTTGAAATTTGGGGCTGACCAAGCGAAGTTGTGGAAGTCGAAACTTGAGATTTGGGGTTGAGCAAGTGAAATTGGAAAGCCGAAACTTTAAGATTTGGGGCTGACCAAACGAAGTTGGGAAGCAAAGAACTTAGAATTTGGGACTGACCAAACGAAGTTGGAAAGCCGGGAACTTAGAATTTGGGAGGCCGAAAATTGAGGATTTGGCATTTGGCACGGTGGGACATGAACAAGAACTGTTCAAAGTAGCAGCGACTTTTGGATTTTTTGATGGGATAGTTCCCACATTTTCCCTTACTTCTCTACAAGAGAGGGAAGATCTTGTGTCGCTTGCTGCTTGAACTCATGCTCGTGAGCATGGTATAACTTTAAATGTTTCCCATTCAACGACAGGAATGGTATTTCTCCTTTGTGGTTATTTACACGCGAAAAATAAATAAAACGCAGGCACGCTGATGATGAATTAAAATATGGGCGGTTTTTGATATCATCAGCATGTTTGTTTGCATTTCTTTATTTCGCATTTTAAGTTTATCAGACGATTTAGAGTTCGTGTACAGAACTTTTTCCCCACCAACCGGAGTCGGTGTTAATTTACATCGGAACAAGTCTGAACACCTTTGATTAACTGTCGAAGAACGCCTTTTGCCTCTATTCGTTGTGACATAAATGATCTAGATGATCTCCCATTATGGGTACATACTCTTGCAAAGAAATCCAAAGACTTTATTTCCTTGAACACATATAATTTGAATTACAATCGGTCATTCAAGACCTTTACATATGGTCCCGATTGTGTAATTGGGTCTTCAGAATTACATCCGTTCGCAACTAGAGCCTTTGAATTTGCTTCAATCAGCATTTAGATCTTTGAATTTGCTTTCGTCCTGATCGGGTCATTGAATTTACTTTTGTCCGCTCAGGGATACGGTTGAACTTGAATTTCATCACGAGGACCGTTGGATTGCCAAGATGATCATTGTCAATCCCTCGGAGTTGCATCATAGTCATAATCACTCTTTTGACGCTTAAGTTGGCTCATAGTTGTTAAGGCGCCCACCTAGGCGCCGCTTAAGCGGCGCCTAGGCGGGCAGGCCTTTTTTTTACTACAAGGCACCCCCACGCCTTGTTAGGCTTGAAAAAGGCGCCGCCTATGCGCCCAAAGCGGCGCCTAGGCGGCCCCCCGCGACCTGACCGCGCAGGTCGATCCGCGTGCGAGAGGGCGCACGATGGCGAGTTCAGGCTCCACACTCTAACACTCTCTCTCTCTATTTCTCTCTCACACTCACAGTGAGACCCACCCTCTCTCTCTCCTGCCCCCTCCCTCTGTCTGTCTATCTCTCTTTCCCCCACCCTTCCTCCTCTCTCTCTCTCTCTCTCACACACAGTTCGCAACTATCTCTCTCAGTCCCTCTCTCTCTCTATCCTGCCTTCCCCCCTTTCAATTAATAATGAGGTTAATTTGTTAATAAAGTATTTTAAATTTTAATTTAAATTTTGTATGTCTTTTTTTTTTTTACATTGGTCATCTATGGTACTTCCCTAGTATGTGTTTGTTTACTTTATTATTGATTATATGTGATAATGGGAGATGTCTTTTTCTTTCCGTATCTACTTTATATTATATGTATGTTATTTCGAGTATGATTTGCATATTTTTGGAAGAAATTGGCAAACATCAAGTTAGTATTTTATTCATTCTGAAAGTCCAATTTTTATTGTTAATTTTATCTCAAAATAAATTTTGATATTTTCTTGCAATGTCATTTCTATTAATTTGTATTTCTATGTTCATACTAGTGTTGTTTCCCATATTTGTAATAATCATGATTAATTTATATATAAAAAATTACATATATATTAATGATGATATTTTTATGAACTTGACGCCTAAGCGCCGCTTAGGCAGGCACCTAAGCGCTTAAGCACTCGAGGACCCCAAGCTCGCCTTGGTCGCCTTGTCGCCTTGACAACTATGAGTTGGCTTGGTGTCCATAAAGGACATTTTCGCCTGCGGCGGGATATATTTACAATTTTCCCCCCATCAGAGTATTTCTACAGTTTTCCCAAACTTTGGGATATTCTTGCAATTCCTTACTTTCTTTGAGATAGTCCCGTCACTTCTTGACTTCATGGGCATTGACTTTTCGGATATAGTCTCGTCACTTCTCGACTTCCTGAGCATTCTTATCGTTCTGACTTTTCGGCATATATTTGATATTTCTTGACTTCTCGGAGATAGCCCCGTCATATCTTGACTTCTTGGGCATGACGACCACTTCTTTACGTTTTGGAGATAGCTCCGTCACTTTTTGACTTCCTGGGCATATCTACCATTTCTCGACTTCTAGAAGATTGCCCCGTCGTTTGACTTCCTGGGCGCTCCTGAGTTCCTTTCTTGACTTCTCGGAAATAGCCCTGTCATTTAACTTCTTGAGCATTCCTCATCTTCATTTCTTGACTTCTCGGAAATGACCCCGTCATTTGACTTCTTAGGTATTCTTCGTCTTGATTTTTTGACTTCTCGAAAATAACCCCGCCATTTGACTTCTTGGGTATTTTTCGTCTTGATTTCTTGACTTCTCATAAATAACCCCGTCATTCGACTTCTCAAGTATTCCTCGCCTTGATTTCTCTTGACTTTCCAGGGTTTATTTATAATTTCACCATTTTTAAGTTTCCAGACATAATAGCTCTCAGCCATGAAAAAAAATACATGGGCTAGGATGGTTAGCCATAAGTCGAACTCAAGAAAGCAAACACCGCTTCAGGGAAGGGGTGTGATCTCGTTCCACCGAGTCGTGCAAATGGCGTCAACTGAAACAAGGACATTCTTTGGTAATTTTGAGATCCCACAAATGGGAATATTTCTACAATTTTTTCGCAATCAAGGGTATTTATGTATTTTCTTCTTTATCAAGGACATTTCTGTAATTTTTTCGTCACCGGAAGTATTTCTACAATTTTTCCACCACCTGATATCTCTACAATTTTCCCTTCATCAAGGATATTTCTGCAATTTTCCCACCACTGGGGATATTTCTAGAATTTTTACACCACCGGAGATATTTCTACAATTTTCCGCTATCGGAGATATTTCTGAAATTTTCTGACCACCTGGGGTATTTCTACAATTTTCAAGCCTTAGCCTTGAGCGGAGATATTTCCATAAGTTAGGGAACGTTCCCTGGGGATAGAAATACCTCTCTCTTGAATTTCAACATTTTCTGATTTTTCTTGCAATAGATGGACTTTTACATATTTTTTTCAAAAGCTTGGGATAGAATTGCAATTTTTGAAATCTGCACGAGTTTCTTCATAATTTCCACATAAGGGACGAGACTTTGAGCATTTCTGGGTTCCCATGAATTTCTGACACTTCTTTATCAATGAATTTATAACAATATAACGATATTTCTTCGTGACGGGATTTTCTAGCAATATACCCTGGTGTGAGGGTCTTTTTACAAAAGCAATCTTCAAACTTGGGGGAAGAAAACCCAGCCGCAAGGGAGAGGGCGCAAGCTTCTGCTCCTTCTCCAAGCTCGTCTTCCTCTTCACTTGGGCCTCTTAGAAGCTCTCCAAGTCTTCAAGTGCTCCGAACCCCTTTTTTCCTTGGAGCTCTAGGCTCCCTTTTATAAGAGGTGGACCGAAGGGGCCTCCCTACGGTGGAAGAGCATGGGACACACACCCCTCCGGTGAAAGTTCAAGGGCCAAGATATGGACCCCCTCCTCCCCCCTTCTCTTCCTCTTCTCTCTCTCTCTCTCTCTCTTTTGGGGGGGGGGGTTGTGTTGAGCAGGAACAAAGGAGAACCGGAGGGAGGGGGGTTTGTGTTGCGTAAGAACAGAGGAGGATCGGAGGGGGTCCCCCTCCGATTGTACATCACCGGAGGGAACCCCCTTAGGTACTACTGCGACCGGAGGGGGTCCCCCTCCGGTTTATCACCCACCAGAGGGGGTTCCCCTCGCCACTGGAGGTGGGGTCCCTCTAGTGCTGCCTGACTGGAGGACCCCCCTCCGGTCTTCCTGCTATTCAAGGGGCAGAGGGGGTTTCTCTCTTTTCTTTTCTTCTTCTTCTTCTACTTTTTTCTAGTAAATTTCAGGGTTCAACAATGGTCAACGATTGTATACGCACCTCTTTCATAGACCCTTGTGATGATATAGGGCCCACGCCAGTTGAGCTGTAAATTGCCGTTGGACTTGCCTGCCATAACTTCTCTTTCCTTAACCATGACAAGGTCACCCATTTTAAACGCCATGTGTCTTACCAGCTTATCATAAGCTCTTGTCATCCGGGCTTGATATGTCTGAAGGTGTTTATAAGCTTCCAACCTTTTGCCCTCCTCCCTTATATTTCGTCTTGCTCTTGGGTCTATAAGCCGGTGTGCATAGCTACCCGGTAAGAAGACATTTCAATTTCAATTGACACTACAGCCTTTGTCCCATATACTAAAGAGAAAGGGGAACAGCCAGTGGGGGTCTTGTAGACAATCCGGTACGCCGAAAGAACTTCGTGTATTTTTTCGCCCTAGTCTCTTCTACAGCCACCTACTATTTTGGCTAAGAGCTTGCAAAGGGTTTTGTTGAATCCTTCAACCAATCCATTGGCTTAAGGGTCATATATTGTTGAAGTCCTCCAGTCTATGTGGAACTTGGTAGTCAATACATATATTATTCTATTTTTGAACGGCGTGCCATTGTCTGATATACTCCGATTGGGGGTGTCGAATTTATATATAATATGGTGTTTGAAAAATTGGGCGACTGCTTCTCCTGTGACCTCTCGTAGGGGGATGGCTTAGGCCCATCGAGAAAAGTAATCTGTTGCAACCAATATAAATTTATGGCCTTTAGAGGATGGTGGGAAGGGTCACACAATGTCCATTCCCCATTCTGCGAATGGTCAGATAGAAATCCTAAGATGTAGCGGGCCAAGAGGCTTTCTTGACACCGGGCCAAACACCTAGCATTGATGACATGTGCAGGTGTATCGATTTCAGTCTGCATACATGGTGGGCCAATAGAAGCCTTTAAGCTTTATATTGATTTTCATCTTGTCCCCCGCTTGATGGCCGCCGCAAAGTCTTGAGTGGACCACGGGCATAATCACTTTGGCTTCGTTTGGCGAGAGACAACACAAGAGAACATACTTAATTTTTTCATAGACAAGCCTATATAGTTGGTCTCCTATTAGCTGGTATGACGCTACCCTTCACAGCAATTGAATCCTTTGAGCCCGATCTAGGGGAAGGCAACCGCCCTTTATGTCGATAATCAATTGACGCCAGTCTTGTTCGTCTTTGTCAATAGGATCACCCTCTTCAATGGTATTGACCTCATAAGTTGTGGGGTTAGCATCTTCGTTCAAGACACTTGGCATAACCTTCTTGTGTCTGACGGTTATATCCAATTCCCCTTCGGGGGGAAATTTTATAGCAGAGGTTAATTTGGCCAAGGCATCGCCCTGAGAATTTTTACTACTGGGGACGTGATCTATTTCAAATAGATAGAATTTCTCCTTAAGCCTCATGACGGTGGCATGATAAGTAATTAATTCCTATTTTTGGACATCATAGTCGCCTATGACTTGCCGTATGACGAGCTGCGAGTCCCTGTAGACTTTAATGCACTTGATATCCATTTCGAGGGCTAATTGAAGCCCTACGATTAATGCTTCATATTTTGCTTCATTGTTTGTCAAGGGCTTCGTAAGCGCACAGAAATTATGAAGGATTCCTCCCTAAGGAGTGATGAAGACGATGCCCACCCTTAAGGCGAGGCTAATAGTGTCGTCAAACTATTTGACTGTCTGGGATGCGCCATCGAAGTAGAGCTCCCAGTATGGCATATCAATTACAAGGGTGTCTTCTTTTTGTGTCGAAGCGTCCTCGACTTAATCTTCTGCTCCTGGTTGAGGCAGGAGTCTCTCTTCATCATGAAGTTCGATGTGGAGTGGGGAATCTATCAGGACTAGGTGTGCCACCAAGAACTCCACCATTCCTTATCCCTTGATTGCCTTATGAGGGACAAGGTTATGTCAAACTCCACAAGGAGTAGCACCCATTTTTCAAGTCTTCCTGATAGCACAGGTTGGAGGAGAAACTTGAGTGGGTCATATTTTGAAATCAGCTCCACTCGATGGGACAAGAGATAATGTCTTAATTTCTTGACGGCGAACACCAATGCCAAACATACTTTCTCCGTCGAAGAATAGGGGTGCTCAGGGCCAACCAACTTCTACTGAGATAGTATAGGGGTTGCTCTTTGCCTTCTTCATTTATTTGTGCCAGCAAAGCTCCCAAGGAGGCATCCATGGTAGCAATATAGAGAATTAGTGACTTTCCCTTGACCGATGCTCCGAGCACTAGGAGAGTGAGGAGATATTCTTTGATTTACTCGAACGCATTCTCGCACTCCTGGTCCCATATGAATGGTGCGCCCTTTTTCATCAATTTCCCAAAAGGTGTGCATCTTCCTGAGAGGTTAGATATAAAACGCCTGATATAGGCCAGTCTCCCCTGGAGAGACCTCAATTCGGTTACAATTCAAGAAGGTGGCAACTCCCGAATTGCTTTGATTTTGTCAAGATCAATTTCTATCCCCTGGTATCTAACGATGAAGCCGAGGAATTTGCCACTTGAAACGTCAAAAGCGCACTTCATCAGGTTCATCTTGAGTTGAAATTGTCTAAGTCTTTCGAAAACCCGACGCAAGTCAGCCAAGTGATCCTCTCGCCTTCGGGTTTTAACGACGAGGTTATCAACATAGCACTCGACCAGGTCGTGCAGCATTTCATCGAAGATCTTGGTCATGGCCCTTGTAAGTGGCGCCGGCATTTTTCAAGCCGAATGGCATCCTTTTGTAGTTGAAGATCCCTTTGGGTGATTGATAAGCCGGGCGGACCTTGTCCTTGATGGCCATCTGAATTTGATTGTAACCCGGGGATCCGTCCATGAAGGACAGAGCTTCATGTCCAGTGGTCATATCGACCATAGTTTCAGTGATTGGGACGGTGAAGTCGTCCTTGGGACAAGCTTTGTTTAAGTCCCTGAAGTCGATGAAGATGCGGACTTGGCCATTTTTCTTCTTGACGGGGACTATATTGGCGAGACAAATAGGATAGATGCAGGGCTCTATAAAGTCCACCCTTAGGAAGTTATCAACTTTAGCATTTACTGAGTTCGAGCTCATGGTGCATGCGCCTTTGGGCTTGCTTAACGGGCCTTGTCGTGGGGAGTATTTCCAATTCGCGTTCTGCCACGGAGGGCTCTAGCCCGGGCATTTCTTTATATATCCAGGCGAAGTAGTCTTTGTACTCTAATAGGAGTTGCTTGTATGCCTATCTTTCTTCCTCACTGAAGAGGGCACTGATAAAAATTGGTCAGGGTTCGTCAACATCCCCGAGGTCGAGCTCGACTAATTTATCTACAGTCGCTTGCCCGCCATCTTCGAGTTCTCGCGAAACTGGCTATAGCTATATGAAGCTCTTGTCATCTTCAAACTCGGCGACGTAAGCATCGTAATAGTCCAAGTTGTTGACCACAATGGATTAAAGCTACTATTCCGGGCTTTCAAGTGCTTCTTGGTTTTGTTATTAATTTACGGGGTTACTAGGCTCCATACCAAAGTCTGAGCTACTGGAGGAGGGCAACAACCCTATGGTGTTGACAGAATAGCGAATCTTGATGCCTGTTTCTTGGTCGTAACCCAACCCTCTTGTGTCCTTTTTAAAAACGGGTGGCTGTTCTGAGATTGTTTCTTAGGCTACAAACTTAGGCAATGTGGGCGCGGCTAGAGCAAAGATCTGTCTAGCCAACGACCTTGACCGATCCCATTGATGAGGTTGTGGAGGAGACACCCGATGCTGCTTAATTTGGATGACTCTTGTTTGTATCAAGCTTTCAAGGCGGTCCTTGAGGATATAACAATCTTTTGTAGCATGACTTGGCATTCAATGGTATCGGCAGAAACCAGCCTCTTTGATCTTGCCTTCTTTGGTTGGTGTTCGAGGCTCTGATAGTTATATGAGTCCTCGTGCGACACTCAAGTCGAATAATGACTCAGTATGCGCCTTGAGGAAGAAGTAGGGTGCCTCCATGCGTTGTACCAAGGTTATAACAGGAGACCTTTTCTTGGCATCTTCTTAGGCCCTACTCGAGCCTGTCCTTTCCTGGGAATGGACATCCATAAGGGAGGCCCCCACATCAGTTGATCTCTTCTTGATAGGACGATGGGTCTTAGCAGGCCTAACTTGGCCAGCCGGGACTTCGGCCAGGATTGTTGAAGGGTTGGCATCCACTGTCGATCTCTCATTAACTTGGCAGCTTGATGGAGATGCAAGACACCTGAGGAGGACATCCCGCTCTTACAATAATTCTTGTACGAGGGACTTTAGTGCTTGGTTCCCTCGTCTTAAGCCCTCCAAAATGGTGGTTGGGTCTTTTTGCTGACCATTCATAGGAGGTGTGGTGGCAATTAGGGTGGGCTCATCTGGCTCCCAAGCTCGAGACCAGCCAATTGGTCCAGGGGCATCTGCCCCAGGTCTTCAATTTCTTGGAGGGCAAGCTGGAATACAACAAAGCCACTTGTTCTGATTGCGGGTTCGTCCGCCCGATATCTAAGCTTTCGCATCATCATTTGGTTGTTCTTGGAATAATGGAGCCAAGGATTCTTCTTCTAGGGCGTATAACTCATCATTGTCCTTGCCGAAGGGCCCTACCTAGGCTGGATCAGTGGGCTTCTCTTGCGATATTGGGTTAGCTGGAACAACTTCCTCGTCTGACAAATCAAAGAAGAATGTATCAACCGAAATCTGAATCTGAGGATGGTCAGGCAATTTTTCTTGCTGAGTTGGCCTTATGGGCTCGTCTTCCTCGTTCAATGGATTGAAGACGAACGTCCCTGTTCGTATCTGACTTTCAGGGATGGGCAATGGGTCCTCCCCCCGGAAGACAATCAACTTTTGAGGGTATGTTGAATTAGAACTCTCACTATTGAAGGATGCCATGTGCCTTCCTCGCCTACGACCTCAACCCATGTCGCAACCACGGCTTCGGAGTTCCAGATTGCGTCGTCAATATGTGGCCAAGGAGATTCTATCCCCAGTTGCGGAAGTAGCGACACTCTCCCCACTTGGTGTTTGCAAACTTTTAAGAGGAGGTATGGACACCATGTTACATGAAAAGTTGTTCAGCATTTTTTCCAGCTTCTCGATGGTGAGCTCCTCGTCTTTGTAAAATATAAACAGCTCCGCCGGGATGGGGAGCTTCTCGCCCTCTTTCGCTTGATGGTACATTTGGCGGAGCCAGCCCTTGAGCCGGGTCTTTCGCTCCAATTCCTCCCATGGAATATATTTATCAAGAGGTACAGCCCGAGTTGGTACAGAGGGAACATATTTCTCCAACTTGTCGATCAATTTTTGTAGCTTCTGTAGGGGAGTTAATTCTTGGTGAGCTTCCATAGCAGCCGCCTACTCAGCCTACTTCTTCGATCTTCTCTTTAAAATCTTCTTTTTATTCTTTTCTTGTTTTTTGGCCCATACCAAGTCTGCTTGGGACGGGGTGGCCACCTTCGCAGGTGGCTGGGTAATTCCCCCGGCCTTTGAGGTGTTGGGCCCATACCAAGCAACGCTGACCCAATCAACCCCTGATTCGGGCGTTTAAAATGTAGCACTAATTGTTTGCTGGACTATTTCAGGTGCCAATTGTTAAAATTCGGCGAGAAAAGAACCGAAACCTTGAGGGCTCGTTGCTGCCTCGGGTCTCTTGCTGGCTTGCTGTTGGTTTGGTGGAGAATCCAATGCGGAAGACCCCACCTCAACCTTACCGTCTGTCTTCTCCTGGATATTATTGCAGAATCCGCCCGATGAGGGTTAGCCTCTTGGCTTTGCTCAGGCTCTGATTTGGGCTTTTGCAGTTGAGCCTTGCTCGATTGCTCTTGTTCGACAATTGACTTAGCAATTTCCTTTTGTGCCTTGCCCTTCCGACTTTGCGGGGGCCTTAACTTGGGGTCCTCTTCATAAAGGTGCTGATCTGCCTTACTTGTACATGCGGCAGCATTATTTTAGGTAGGTCGTGGCTGTTTGATCGGGATGCTACCCTCCATGGCAGCTCAAACACTTGCACATTCGACCATAATGGCCATCGGATTACCCTCCACCCGTCCCATCCGAGGAGTCCTTCTGTTAGGAGTCCTATCGGGCCTAGTACCCCAAGTCCCTCTATTCATGGGCCCAGCATCCCGTCCCCGGCTCGGACCACGACTGTTCCGTCTGACGCCCCCGTTACAGGCGAGGCCCCATCTAGGAGGTTGATGTTGATTAGTTCCCGGGAGATGGAGCGTGAGTACATTAGGGGGAGTCCTATATTTGCTATCGTGGTCCGTGAGGTGGAGGGAGAGTCGGAGGGTGCCCATCCACCCGATGTTGCTTCTATCCTGCAGGAGTTTGCGAATGTGTTCCCGGAGGACCTCCCCGAAGGTCTTCCGCCTATGCGGGATATCCAGCACGCTATCGACCTGATTTCGGGGTCTTCATTGCCGAATCTGCCCCATTATCCTATGAGTCCCGCAGAGCATGCTGAGGTGCAGCGGCAGGTCGAAGAGCTGATGAAGAGGGGTTCTATTTGGGACAGCATGAGCCCTTGCGCTATTCCTACATTATTAGCCCCAAAGAAGAATGGCACCTAGAGAATGTGTGTTGATAGCCGTGCCATCAACAAAATCACTGTGAAGTACAGATTTCCCATTCCGCGTCTGGATGATATGTTTGATATGATGGCAGAAGCCACTATCTTTTCCAAGATTAATCTTAAGAGTGGCTATCACCAGGTTAGGATTAGGCCAGATGATGAGTGGAAGACAACCTTTAAGAACAATGATGGTCTATATGAGTGGTTGGTCATACCCTTTGGGTTGACCAATGCCCCTAGCACATTCATGCGGCTGATGACCCAGGTCTTGCGACCTCTTATTGGCATCTTTGTTGTTGCCTATTTTGACGATATCCTCATATACAGCCGTACTAGGGAGGACCACTTGGACCATCTGAGGCAGGTTTGTTCCATCTTGCGGAGAGAGAGTCTATACGCTAACCCGAAGAAGTGCATGTTTATGTCTAGCCAGGTTACCTTCTTAAGGTTCATTGTTTCTGGTGATGGAGTCTCCGCGGACCCGGAGAAGATTCGGGCTATTGTTGACTAGCCTGAGCCGCGTACCCTCCACGACGTTCGCAGCTTCCATGGCCTTGCGACGTTCTATCGTCGCTTCATTTGAGGATTTAGTTCCATCAGGGCCCCGATCACTGATTGTATCTGGAAGGGCACGTTCGTATGGACTAAGACCGCCTCAACTACATTTAGAGCCCTCAAGGAGCGCATGACCCAGGCACCTATCCTTCAGCTCCCTGATTTCTCGAAGGTGCTTGAGGTTTCGTGTGATGCTTCTGGAGTGGGTATTAGGGGTGTCTTGAGTCAGGAGTCCCACCCCATTGCTTTTTACAGTGAGAAGTTGAGTGACGCCAAACTGCGGTATTCTACTTATGATAAGAAGTTCTACGCAATTGTTCAGCCTTTGTGGCATTGGAGACACTATTTGTTGCATCAAGAGTTTGTTTTATATTCTGATCATGAGGCTCTCAAGTTTCTCCATGCCCAGAAGAAACTTAATGCGCATCACAGTAGATGGGTGGAGTATCTCCAGGAGTACACCTTTGTGCTCAAGCACAAGGCTGGGGTATAGAATAGGGTGGCCGACGCCTTGAGTCGGCGTGTGTGTCTGTTATCCACTATGATTGTTGAGGTCGTGGGGCTTGAGAAGATGAGGGAGACTTATGCTAATTGCCCGGACTTTGGTCTAGTTTATGCTGCGCTCCAGGCAGGACCCTCTAGGGAGTATAGTGATTATGTGCTTCAAGAGAGATATCTCTTTCGAGGAGATAGGTTGTGTGTTCCCCGAACTTCTGTCCAAGATTTTCTTGTGTGGGAACTTCATGTGGGAGGTCTAGCCGGCCACTTCGGTCGGAACAAGACTATCGAGGCTATAGAGCACCGATTTTATTAGCCGAGCTTGAAGCGGGATGTCGCTCGTATTGTAGCCCAGTGTCGTACTTGTGCTACGGCCAAGATGAAGAAGCGGGGCCCTGGTCTTTATACGCCTCTTCCCGTTCCGGACAACCCGTGGCAGGATATCAGTATGGACTTTGTGTTGGGATTGTCACGTACCCTCCAAAAGCATGATTTCGTCTTTGTGGTAGTGGACCAGTTCTCCAAGATGGCACTCTTCATCCCCTGCTCTAAGACTTCGGATGCCTCGAGGGTCGCTCGCCTGTTCCTCTCTCATGTTGTCTGCAAGTTTGGGCTGCCCCGCACCATTGTGTCCGACCAAGATGTTAGGTTCACCAACCACTTTTGGAAGACCCTGTGGCACATGCTAGGTACCCACCTCAAGTTCTCCACTGCATACCATCCACAGACCGATAGTCAGACAAAAAGAGTCAATAGGCGTTTGGGGGGCTTGTTGAGGTGTCTGGTTAGGGATCGTGTATGGGACTGGGACTTAATTTTGCCTTTAGCTGAGTTTACATACAATGATTCGGTCAATAAGTCTACAGCTATGAGCCCATTCGAGATTGTCACAAGACGTAAGTCTAGGAAGCCGATTGATCTAGTACCCGTACCCCCTCATGCACGAGTGTCTGAGTCAGCTGAGTCATTTACTGAGCATGTTAGGAGTTTGCATGACGACATCCGTCGTCACATTGAGGCCAACAAAGCGCATTACAAGGAGTTAGCCGATGCACATACGCATCTATGTGAGTTCCAGGAGGGCAATTATGTCATGATTAGGGTCAGATCTGAACGGTTTCCCTCGGGAGCCGTGAAGAAGCTGCAGGCTCGCGGTGCCGGTCCCTTCCGAGTGTTGAAGCAAGTAGGGTCTAATGTGTACGTTCTGAATTTGCCAGAGGATTATGGTATCAGCTCTACTTTCAATGTTTCATATTTAGTTGCCTATAGAGACCCAACGGTGATACCTAGTGAGCCATTTGAGCCATCTCCATCCCTTGAGAGTGACCCCACCCCTGAGTGCCCACCTCTACCCTCGTTTCCCAAGCAGCGTGAGCAGAAATAGCACATATAGGAGGAGCAGGTGATGACTTCCGGGAGTGAAGCCTACCAGCGCTACCTAGTGCGGTGGAGAGGACGGTCCGAGTCCGATGACACGTGGATCACCCGGACATAGTTACAGAAGATAGATCCGGACCTGTTAGAGCGATATCAGAGTGGCCGAGACCATTACTCAACGGTGTCAAGCTCCTCCCACCCGGGGAGGATTGGTGAGGACACCAGAGCTAGAGACCGGTACGACTCGGCTAGCCATCGACGCAGGACACACAGTGCGACACAGGCTTTACAGGCGTCGTTGTGGCTTGGTGATAGTTTGGAGTCTTAGCTTTCAGTTTGGACTTGATTTGATTTGTTTATGGAGTCTTTTTTGTAGGCCATTTAAGGGCCATAGGGATTATGGGTCATTAGGAGTCTAGATCTAGGGAATTGGGCCGCCTTGTCTGCATGGAGCCCAGTGGAGCCTCATGGGCTGGCTGCCCTACCCATACTACCAAACCTGGTTAGGTAGAATAATGCAAATAAGCCACCCTATTCTACCCTCATTTGGTTATCAAAGCCGCCCTAAGGGGTTTAAGGTGGGTGTGTGCAATGGATGAGAAGCTGGAAGCTCTTTAAAAAAATGGGTCTTTGAAGCTAGTTGATCCTCTAAAAGGGAAGAAGTTGGTGGACTCTAAGTGGATGTTTACTATTAGATACAAGAAAGATGAGGTTGTTGATAGATACCTATGGAATAGATTGGTGGCAAAAGGGTTTTCACAAACCTATGGAATAGATTACCTAAAGACCTTTGCACCTATTGTAAAGCTCAAAGTCAGTGAGAG
Source organism: Amorphophallus konjac (assembly GCA_022559845.1). Lineage (NCBI taxonomy): Eukaryota > Viridiplantae > Streptophyta > Magnoliopsida > Alismatales > Araceae > Amorphophallus > Amorphophallus konjac. The sequence goes on along the minus strand of CM040121.1, from coordinate 544,747,575 downwards.
TGATTATATTCTTGGATGACCAATATACCTGGAGTTTACATCAGTTAGATGTCGAAAATGCCTTCCTAAATGAAGACTTACAAGAGGAGGTACAGATGCATCCTCCACCAGGTCATGGGAAAGTATGGATTAAAGCAATCCCCTAGAGATTGGTTTGTAGGTTTAGATTGCTATGATTCATTTTGGCTATACTTGAAGAAATGTTGACCACGCTTATTTGGAATGTGGGGAGATGGAAAAGTTGCCATTCTTCTTGTATATGTGGATGATATGATTATCACATGAGGTAATCAAAAAGAAATCTGGTTATTGAAGAAAGCCTTAGCAAAAGAATTTGAGATAAAGGACTTAGGTACACTGAGATACTACCTGAGAATAGAAGTTGCCTGGTCGGGTGAGTGGTGACACCATCTATATTTGCCAATGCAAATATGCATTGGATCTCCAGAACGAAATAGACAAGTTGGAATCTAAACTAGCAGCCACTCTTATCAAAGCTAATGATGGGTTGAATAGTCAAGAGGGGGAGCCTCTCACAACAAAAAGCGTAGGTATCAAAGATTGGTTGGTGAGCTTCTGTATTTGACTCCCACCAGACCAGACACAACATATGCAATGAGTGTGATCAGCCAGTTCATGCATGCCCCAAGAACTTCGCATTTGAATGCTGCAGAAAGAAGTGTGAAATACATCAAGTCTCACCAGACAAAGGGCTTCTATTTGCCAAAACTGGTATTTTGAACTTTGAAAGCTATGTTGATGTAGATTAGGCAGCTTCGCATGATGACAGAAGGACAACCATAGGTTATTGTACTTTCATTGGGAATAATTTAGTGAGTCGGAGGAGTAAAACGTAGACTATATGCGCAAGGTCTAGTGCAAAAGCTGAGTACAGAGCAATGGCACATGGACTAGCAGAATTATTATGGCTGATTCAAGATATTGGAATGAAATTGAGCTTCCAATCAAGTTGTATTGTGATAACAAGGCAGCAATTAATACCGCCAACAATCTAGTGCGACATGATAAAACAAAGCATGTAGAGATTGATAGGCACTTCACTAAGGAAATATTATATAGTGGTGAACTCTGTCTTCCGTATGTTCATTCAGAAGACCAAGTGGCTGACATTTTTACCAAGGGGATCTCAAGAGATCAGTTTGTCTGAACCATTGCCAAGCTGTACATGTCAGACATCTATGCCTAGCTTGAGGAGGAGTGTAGAAAGAGGCCAAGCCTGGTCATTAGTGGATCCAAACCCACTAGTGAAGATCCAGTTATTTAAGTAGGTGTTAATCTTGTCTTTTGTCATTGTTTATTATCAGTTTGTCTTAGTCACCCCTGGTTTAGTCCATGTGTTAGAGGTATTTTAGTCATGGACATAAAAAAAAATTGTTTAGAACTAATAAAAAGGGTGAGGGGGGAGCTGTGTTTGGTTGCGCAGAACAGTTCCCCCCCCCCCCTCTGTTGCTAGTTGGATGCTCTCCCTCCTCCTCCTTTCTCCTGTTTGTTTCTTCCAACCCTCTCCACAAACCTTCTAACCATGAGAGGAAAGATTTCCTCTAATTTTTAGAATGACCACAAAGATTTGTGGCAGCTGTGGAAAAGATCTTTGACTATGGGACTGAGGGTTGAATTCTGCATCCAAGATTAAGAAGGAATCTACTAGAGGTTAACATTGAATAGCTGCAAGTATTACTGGGTCTCCTCACAGGGTAGAAATCAATGATAATAGAGGAGGCCCTAGGAGATGCAAAATGAAGAAAAGAGGGCAGGTTCTCTTTGCATCAGCTTATAGAAAGATTGCAAAGGTTGGCACCAGGTATCACTTGGCTTCTCAGGTGTGGAAACCTTGTTTCTTTTCTAAAAACAAAGACTTTGATCTGGAGAATGTCGGATGGGAGTTTCCACACGTATGACAGGTTGGCACCTTTCATGGAAGACATCAGGACTACCTGCTGCTTGTGTGGGAGGAACAAGAGGCCCCAACCACTTATTCCTAGAATGTTCCTTCTCTAAACACATTTGGTGAATGATCTTCCAGAAGATTGAGATAGGGTTTCAAGTGCCAAGAGAAAGAGATACTCTATTGGCTCACCAGCATCCAAGATGGTGCCTCAAGGAGGATCATAAAGCTTGGTGGCTCATCTTTCATGAGACATTATAGGCCACCTGTAGACAGAGAAGCTGCATGACCTTTGAAAGATGGTTGCGCTCAACAAATAGGGTTTTTCCTATTGATTTGCGATAGAACAAGGGAGTGGGCAATGATCTTATGTAATGTAGAGAACCCAAGCCCTTTTGTTTTGGGTTGGCTGGGTAGCTAGGGAAGCCTCCACCATCTTGGTATAGGATTCAGCTATTTTTAAATATGGGGACATTTTAGAAGCATACTGAAATTTTTCCTTGCACATCCCACTTCCTTTTGTTTTTAGTGAAACCGTAGCACTAGACACTTTCCAAAACAAAGCAGTTTCTAACATATTACCTCACCTAATGTCAACCCTCCAGGAGTTAGTGCCAGACTGGCAGTATGTGGTCAAGGTGGCCATACAACGGAGAGGGTCGGTCAGAAATCACATGGGACCAATTAATGTGTGTAAAACTAGCTTTTAAGCTTATAATATAAGTGCATCCAACACGGAACATTGTCAAAGGTTCTCCCACACTTTGAATGTATAGTAAAAGGCAGGCCTTAGAAGGATACATGATCTTACCTACAACAACTGTTGGCCAAAATGTGTGGATTGAAATACAGGCAACCATAGAGTAGAAAGGAAGAGGTTTTCAACTCCAAGAAAACTTATGGCTTTTCCTCAAATGTGTTATCTGAGAAAATTAGTGCCCACCGAAAAATAGCAAATTGCTATAACAATATCTAATTAACCTAACAAGTTAAAATCTTTCTCTAATTTCCTAATTCTTTTACATACCTTGTCATTGAGAACTTTTATCTCTTCTTCAAGATTTTCTCCCTTAGGACAGGAACACTCTTTTACTTGCTTGAGACCTACAAGAATCAATCAAAATGTGATATTGTGGTATATGTAAGATTGTGCACAAGTATATGTTCAGCAATAGAAAAGACAGTATCTGAAGGATTTAGATATGTACCGTCAACTGAAGTATGCATACGCATATTATTTGCTTGCAAAGTTTTTGATGATTTGTTGGAACATTTTGAAGTTCTCTCTTTCCCAGTCTTGCACCTTCTTTCCACAGGATTATAATTCCTAGAGACAATAAAACGTGCCCCAATCAGGGAGGTCGTTACTTAATTAAATAAAAAAGAATACTAGTCTAAACATGAATATAAAATGCACAAGAATGAGGTTAAATGGAATTGTACTCGTTCATAATTCCACCATTCACAGAATCACAGTAGCGTTTTAACCATTGTAGAAACTCCAAGTTGTCTAATGGTCGCCCTTTAACTAGTTTGTTGACATCAATATGCTGTCAAATTGAAGAAGCAAGAAATAAACGAGTTAGTTGGAATTGTCTGATGTGTTGTACATAGCATAACATTCTTTTAGAGCCTGAAATCAACACTATAAAATTGCTAACTCAAGATGCAAATGCCAAATAATTGACCTGAATATCTAAAAGATCAAAAACATCATAAACCTAATCCAATGTGGGGGATCTAAAAATCTAGCAAATTTTCCAATGAACTACTCGCCAAGCACTTAGCAAGTGTAACTATGACAACAGAGGGTTTACCCCCCAAAAAAAGAGAGAGAGAGAAAAAACGTAAAGCAAAGTAGCATGTAGGAAAGCTACCTTTTTTTGAAGGTGATCTTAGTTATGTAGTATAAAACCATGAAACCAAAAAAGAACAAGGGAAGGTCCTCTCCTACACTTTATAAAGAGTGTTGAAAAAGGAGAAAGGGGTAAAAAGAGTCTCAAAAAAGAAAATACTTAAAAGATCATAAAAACCTAGTCTATATATATTATAAATAATGACATAAAGCAATTAGACTTTATCTAATGTAAAAAAAGAGTTAGTAGAAATCAATATTAAGAAATTAGGAAGAGAGTTAATAGACATAAAAGGAAAAAAAAACTTTCTATCAGCCTCTCAGAAACCTTTCTTTCCTATTTCATTGGTAACCATATGGTTTAGCAAATAACCTTTTCATATGTTTGGTCTAGGGAAAGCCCCCTTAATACAGCAATAGTCTAGGAGAGGAAAAAAAATGTGCAGATGGGGGCAGAGGGCAATATGGTGTGCCGTGCGATTGCGCAGACCGTCCGAGCACGCGTCTGCACGATCACACAGTGCACCGCATTGGCAGGTGCATCTCATCGGCTACACCGAAGAGAGCGAGCACCGCTTTCTTCAACATGCGCCCGTGAATGCAGTGCACCATGCGATCGAGCAGGTGCATGTTTGCACGGTGCACTGCGATTCCCCATACACTTCCAACTTTGTTTTCTTATTTAAATTCCTTTATATCTAATATACTTCTACCCCTCCATCAATTTTTGGGTGCCAAAGGCTCCCAGCAACCCAGATTTTTTTTCCAGAATGCTGCCAGCGGACTTAAAGTGGGCAGCACATTGTAACAGCTTTCTCTCTCCCTACATATATGTACGCATATACATATAGACATATATATGTAGATTCACATATATAGTGGTGCTTTGTGCATGGCTTCACTGTATGCACACACACATATATGTACGCATATACATTTATACATATATATGTACATACACATATATAGTGGTGCTTTGTCATGACTTCACTGTATGGATATTCACCACGCAGGTGGGGACGAGGTGGGACGAGGCAAGCTGTCCAATGACTCCAATCGACATGTCAGTCTCACGCTCCCACCCACATCTAATGCACGTTCTGCATATCCAGGGTGTATTCCCCAATGTTTACCCCATGATTTCTGAAAAGAACCCATAAAAGATATCAAAACAGCTTCAAGAAATTATCCAGACTGTGTTTCAATGATATTATATAGTCTATTGGAAGAAGAGGTCGATATATAAACTAAAACAAGTTTAAAAACTCGACAATCACCTAGACTTACTCATGAAATTTCACTTCAGCAAATAAATCATGAGAGATAATAAAGAAGTGAGGAAGTTCTAACTGCAGCATGTCAAAGTAATATGTGACTTCTGAATATTCAACTATAAATTGCCTAATGCGTGTGCGGATCAACAAAGTATCCAAAGTTTTATGAAGGAATCGCAGGTAGCTGTCCCCTGCCAAAAAGGAAAAGAAATAATTGAAAAAAATAATGAATGACAGATCAATTAATACATCACCCAGATAAATACAAGAGCCACATTACTTAACCACTTGTTCAAGCAATGTCAGTGGTGATATGACAATATGATGGTGTCAAACGACACATGAATGCTGCTCAAGACAGTATAAAGAGCAAGAAGAAAAATAAGAGAGAAAAAGAAAGCCATAAATTACAGGGGGACAACTACGTCTCAATTCCATTTGTGGACAATGGTAATGAAACCGTTTCAATACAGTATTAAAAACATCAAAGAAGAATATTAATTGATTGAAGATTTTCTTTCCTAAATACAACTGGATTCTGGAACAGAATAGTAAGTTTTCCATCTTTATGACACTTGAAATTATAGTGAGACCATCCCCAAGCTAGACAAATGTCATTAGTACATCTTATTGTCATTTGTTTCCATTATACGCAAGTAAGGCAGTATCGGTTTCGGTACCAGTTTCGGCCGGTTCCAAAATCGATACGTACCGGTTTCAATACCGGTTTCGGTTTCGGCCGAAATCGGTTGAAACCATTTAACAAACTAAAAAAAAATAATGTCGAGGTCTGGTTTCGACCGAAACTGGCCGGTTTCGGACCGAAACAGGTCAGTTTCGGCCTAAACCCTTAATGGTTTCGTCCGAAACCATTAAAAAAGTATTTTTTTTTAATGGTTTCGGACCTGCTACAGTGATTTTCGTCCGGTTTCGGATTGGTACCGGTCGAAACAGATACGTTTCGGCCGAAACGTATCGGTTTCAGCCGATATTGCCAACCCTGATTATACGGATGTAACTACCACTAATGTTGATGATATGGAATCGAGTCCTATGAAGTTGTTTCGCATTGTAAAAGCCCATATGTGGATTTATGTCAGGTAATAAATGTCTCAACATTCTCAAAATACATTGCTAAGTTAGCTAACATGAAATACACGGATAATGAAAATAAATGTGATGCCAATAGAGATACAACATATAACATTCTTTTTTCTGAATATAAATAGAAACACTGATCCACGAAAAAGACTACTCTTTCTGATATCATTCCCCTATTTTCCACATGGTAATTGAAATGAATTCATCACATATGAGAAGACAAAATGTGAAACTTTTTTATTTCCATTGAATACAAAACCAAATTACCTTCCCTATTTTTAACTTGGTGAATACCTCCTGGAGAAGTTTGTAGTTTTGAATCATATCATATTCTGTTTTCGCGTCAAAATTAACCTGCAAGGCTGATGCATGTTGAGGGTGCCATACAAGAGATATTGTGCCATCTAAAAGATGGAAGAAAAGGAAATATAAAATCTTACCTTGTGCATAGGAACAACACCTGGGTGGGTCGCATCCATCAATTGACACTGCACGGCACCAGAAGCAGCCTAAAAACAAGTTTATATGATTAATGATAGAATCACAACATGTTTTAGCATATCGATATTAAAATTGATGGCAATTTTTACTCAGATGATCTTTGTCTTTGCATATTTCATCCTTGCAGATTGGAAACAAAGGAAAGTTGACCAAGATGAGCAGTAAGTCTGTAAAAGATCAAGCACCTCTATGTTGCGTACTAGGCATGTATTGAAAATACTAACGATGGTGAATGATTTCCCAAAAAAATGAGCATAAACCTCGCCGACTACAGCAAGAACCACAGCCTAAAATCATCTATATGCATTTGACAAGTTTAATTTCCATATTTTGCTCTTTGCTTTTCCCAAATGCTTCTTCCAATTATCTAAATAACACTCAAAATGATGTCCAAATGAAAAAAAAACAGTTTATCCAAAGAAAAGAAAAATAGATCTTTCATTCCTCTCTATATTGATTACATCCTAGAAAATAAAACCATATGTGTGATCTTATCAAACTCCGCCATGGCCGGTCCCAAGCCCATATGAGACAGGAGGAAGGTGTACGTTAGGTTGACAGCCAACTCTTAATAAAACTTGTCACATCCCAAATATGAATCCTGAACCAAATACTTGTTTTCCTAGGGTCTATTATTCAAGAGAATGTAGAGCTCTATGATGTTGTTGCACACAAGATTAAGGCAGGTTGGTTAAAATAGAGAAGCAGATCAGGAGTCCTTTGTGATCATCGTATACCTGTGGAACTTAAAAATAAGTTTTATAGAACAATTATCAGACATGTTTTGTTATATGGTACCGAGTGTTGGACAGTAAAAAAAGAACACATTCACAAAATGTGTGTGGCGAAGATGAGGATGTTGAGATGAATGTGTGGTAAAACTAATAAAGATAAGATTAGAAATGAACACATCCGTAGAGACTTGGGTGTAGCTCCAATTGATGAAATGAAACAAAATAGGCTCAGATGATTTGGACATGTACACCGTTGCTCTAACTCAGCGTTAGTTAAAATATGTGACCAAATCTTAGTAGATGCTAGTAAAAAAGTTCGTGGAAGACCTAAAATAAGATGATGTGATGTTATTAGAAGGGGCATTGGCTTCTTAGATTTGAATAGAAATTTAGCACTTGATATAATTCTTTGGCAGAACAAGATTCATGTAGCCGACCCCAAGTAATGAGATAAGATGATGATGTGTGATCTTATCAATTGTTCAAAACATAATGCCATCTTGGTGAAAGTAGAATTTTGCAATCAAAGGAACATTTAGAGTAACTAAAGACTTCTAGAGATGTATGTAGGACACATGCCTGGGGCCAAAGTAATGCAGCAAAAAAAAGGGGGGAACCTAACAAGTGAGGAGCAAGGACAACCTCCTTAAACGAGAAAGTCATGTTTTCCAATCTGGTACAGCGTACCCAACAGATTAATATTAAAGATACATTGCACAAATCCAATGCTTAAAAATCACAAAAAACCACTCCCAGTTTGGCATCAACAAGGGCTATTATATATCTTTCTTTAGCGGTGAAACAAAGAAACAGTCAGGTTTTTGTGCGACAATGACAGCGTAGCACAGCAATACACTCGGTTACGTCTGAGAGAGAAGATAAGTTGCAAATTCGTTAATATCTTCAGCCGCCCTGCCCCACCATTATGGTTCTCTAGCGTTGCCTTCTAAAGAGATGAAGAAAAGAACAAAGATAACACACCAATAGCCAACCTAACCACAACACAAGGCAAATCATCTCGTTCATAACCAGAACCAAGGCTACATAACCTTCATTGCGCTCCAAACTCAATCAAACACCAGCAAATCCCAAAAAACAAAACATAAACAATGGAAGTCTAAGCCCTTTGGACTGTATGATAACTACTGTTCACCATTCTTCCGGAATCGAACCATCGGAATACGAGGCAGGAGCTACGTAGATAGTAAGAAAGAGGACGAGCGTGGTAAGCCTTAGAGAAGAAATGGAGGACGAGGAGACGAGCGGGGTCGCCATCACCACCTCTTCGATCCTGGAGAGGTTGAGCTGGAGGGTGGCGTTGATCCACGACAGGATCTCGTTCCTCCCGACGAAGTACGCCCCATCCATCATCCCTATGTTCGCCGCCGCCCCAGCCATCCTCCTCCCCCTCCCCCTCCCCCGCGATCGCAGGAAAGCGAGAGACAGAACGGAGGAGGTGGAGAAGGAAGAAGAGGAGAGAGAGGAGGGCGCGGAGGTTGGGGGACGCCCGGGAGAATCCAATATTGAAATTTCTGAAGCTTGATTATTTATAGGGATATTTTCCTCTATATTCATGAAATTATTTTTTTTGATAAATTCTTTTAAACCTATTATGTGCACTATTTTTACTGTATCCTTTAACGAAACATATTTTTAGCGGGGATCTTTATTTTTAGCAAATGAAAAGATAGCATAATTAGTTAAATTATTAACACTTTTTAGTGGATGTCTTAAAATATTTCCATGGGATTGACTAAAAACTGGTTTACAAATTGTATCAATAAATTATAAAAAATATTTCTCTTAAGAGTTGCATTGTGGAATATTATCATCTTTATTTTCATATTATTTTTCATAATCTCACATGTTCCTGTTACCAACGTCAATGTTTCTTTAAAATATTTTACCTATCAATGGTAGTATTTCTTTAAAATATTTTATCTAACTCGTGTTATTTATTCACAATAATTAAAAAATCAAATTGTTAGTAATTTTTTATAAATACCTTATATTTCACTCTTTGTATTTGTTTCTATATTTCTATCTATCTCCAACACAATACTTCTATAGAAATTTCACTCTTTTTCTTTGTCTCTATATTCTTATCTATTTCCATCTATCTCTCACATAATGTGCTTACAATAAAGTTTTTTATAAAGATATCATTGTCTAAGTATTCAATTTCATGAAATTGGAATAAATACTTGTCACATATTGAATAATAGTTAATTGTAATTATATTTTGACACTATTTTAATTTCAACATATTATTATTAAAGATTTTTTGCATGAAAATTATTGTTAGAAGTTAATTTGTAAAAAAATTATTCCTAAAAATACATTAGCAAGTATATCACTCTATAAATCTGAATTATATAAAAATGACATATTTATTTGCACGCATATCACTTCTTTATACTAAAAACTTACAAAGAAATTACGTTTAAATGATATTTATGCACTATTTAAATTAACTCAAATATGTCTGCTAATGTATTTCTAAGAATAATTTGTTTGTAAATTCATCTCTAACAATAATTTTCATGTAAAAATCTCTTTTATTAAATAATGATTCTAAAAATCAATTTCTTAAAAGGATACATTTGTAAAAAAAAATAGATTTCTTCTAATACGAGGGATGCAAAAACTAGTGTAATGTTTTGAAGAGTGTGTAAACCGAAAATATAGGATTTTAGGGATACGTGAACTAAAAACCTATTGATTTGTGGATCAGCTAAAATTATTAGAAGTTAAATGTTGTCTACGTTAATCAGATTTGATGCATTTTTTTACATGAGATCAACTTTTGATCCACACTTGAAATCCTTTCAAATCAATATGAACATTTAAGATCGGATTATTAGGTGACCGAGCCGCAAAATAGAGTGCCCAACAACTCAAATTACAATTTTATATCTCAAGATCGGGGCCCAATCGTGTCTCTTACATTAAAAGAGTGCTCGACCGCCATCCCGAGATGCCAAGTTACAATCCAAGCTGTTGTTCATGCATTTGATCGTGCAGCTTGACCACTTAATAAGATCTTTAAATATTCAAGTTATTCACTGTCTAATTAGGTCCTTATGGTTGTAATTAACGTCGAAAGAAAAGACCCTTAGATCAGTCACATTATGTGATTTTACATCTATATCCGAAAGTGACTTGGATACTATGCGTAATACATTCTCTCTCATCAGTAGATCCTATTGGGCGTAGTAATGGTGGCATCACTTGGCTCAACCATTTGTTGTCACTTACTATCAATTTAGTGGCGGTCAACGATGGGATTTTTTTTTAAACTTTCACTTTGTATAGGAATGGAAGGATGAAAATTATTGGGTGACATGAATAAAGAGGTAGAGATGTAAATAGTAGCCATATGAAAATATGAGTGTAACACTTACTGCACCACAAATTGTGTAACCATTTTTTTACGCAAAACTCAAGTCCCCTTACATTAATATGGAGCCCAAGCCTCATTTAACTTGGACCCAAGATAAAAAAAGACTATAAATAGTGTAAATTTTAAATTTATATTATTCATAATCTTTTGATACAAAATAAAGTATTTGGTGAAATAGACTCGACGTCAAGACATATTGACATGGACCCATGTCATAACTTTTTTAAAAAATATGGGTTGCACCTGATATGGTGTAACAAATGTTACTCTTTTTATTATTGGTTGTATATACAGATGGTTCGACATATATTTAAATATAAAAATAGATACGTGGCAATATAATTGACTTTATTATCTTCAAGACACGGGTTAACATGGAAATAAATGTGTTTCTTTAATGTGTATATATAGGAGAGCACAAGTTTATGCAAACTTTGGTGTACGACTTTTACGTATACATTGTGATCTTATAATAGGTTTAATGAAAGAATGAGCATATTTTTATATAACAAAAGTTGAATATGGTATAATTGTGAATACGCGATGTAACGACCCGAGAATCCGATTACCGGGAAGGCCCGATAACCCGAGACTCGCACCGCCGCCCACGAGCCGGGAGGGCTCGGAAGGGCTAAAAGGAGTGTGGAGGCACAAAGAAATAGGAAATAAAGCAGGACAACCAACAACAACAAGCTGAAAGAAAGAACAACTACAGCTACAACAGAGTCCAGTCCAACAGAAAGTACAGTCTAAAGCAGTAAAACGTACCACATGCCGAGTGAACACTCGGCCCGGCGAGCTGGCAACTGCGAACCTCCGCTCCGCGTCCTCGAACCTCGAGGAAGAACCGCCACACCTGAAAAGCAGGGAATGAGTCTCCAAAATAGAGACTCAGCAGGGATCCCGCGGAACCCCAACCGGAAACAACGGCGATACCAAAAAGGAAGGCTACGAGAGCAACCGCAACAGCAGGAACAGTAAACCCGGTGGCCGGTCGAAACACGGCACTACAACTACTCCTACTGTACCAGAAACACACCCTGACCTCGCGGTCGAGGCTACCGAACTACACTAGTGCCGCTTACCGAAGTAAAAACCCACGGCAACCACGCCGTAGAGGCCTGTCCCCCGGACCCAGCCTACCTGGACACGCTGTCCAAGGTGCAACCCCTACCACCCGATCGCGGGTACCGCCCAACAAGACGCAACCTCGGTAGAGCCACTAGCACTAGTCCCACGGCGCGAAAACCAACACACGCGCCGCGGAGAAACAACCGAAAACACAACGGTCGACACGACCGAAAATCCGAAGGTCGAAGTCACGGAAACTGACAGTCTGTCACTCCGTACTTGACAGGAGTACCTCCCACTAGAAGCACAGTCGGTAGCGTCCTCTGACGACTTACACCGCACCGCAGGTGAACTGCCTGACGTGGTAGCGCCTACCAAAGGCACGAACACCGCACAAGTAACCACAAACAAGTGACTAGCTGGGGTCACGCCCGTCGACGTGGGTCCAACCGCTCCCAACCACGTGTGCACACACAGACCGTGCGTCCCTGGTCTGGCCCTCTGACCGGTTTTCCCCTCAGCCGGACTCTGGCTGCAAGACGTGGGGCCCGACGGCAACCGGTCCACAAACCGCCTCTAAGGGTAAGCCCGTACACCACTCCCTGGTGCGACCGGTACCGCGTACTGGTAGGCTACGACTAGTGGAGGGTCACTGAAAGAGTAGACTCTCAAGTCAACGAAAAACAACGTCTGCATCCGACGACGTACGGGGACCACCCCACGTACCGGCCCCGTCGCACGGTGACCATAGTCGGAGAAGAGACAGGACTCGTAGTCCACGGCCACGCACGCACCCTGCGCGGGAGTCGAGAAAACTCAAGTGGCGCTAAACCACTGTACTCTGGACAATCCTCTAGACGCATTACACCCAACGGTCCTTGAGTCACAAGACTCGGGGTCAAGACCGTTGTACGCAACAGCACAAGGCCGTCAATCCAGTCCAATCTCTAGGTCTAAAACCACGGTAGCACGAGTACCGAGATAACTCACGAACCGCCAAGACCACTCCCTCGGGAAGGGAATGCAAGGGACTAAGGCCACCCACACGGGCCACACGGAAAACACATAATCACGATTCCCAGGGCAGCACAGAAGCCACCTTGTCGATTTCCCATCTCAGGGCAAGCGGGAAACCTCCAGCCCCAGGCCGGATAACTGGACTCGTAGTCCAAGGCCAAACACGTGGCCCACATGGGAATCGCCTTCCAAAGAAACTCACGACATGCGGGGGAGACCCCACCGCACACACACACCGATGCACGGTGACTCGATCGAGCGTAACACGAAAGCCCAACACGCGAGAAGTCACCCGGACTCTCAACCCCACGGGCACGCTAAACGAGGTAACACGGTCCTCCAGACACCCTCAAAACACGGGCACAGAATCCCATGGGTGTCCGGCACTCACGAGACTGCAAGTCGACCACTGGGTCCCAATCGGGTCGACCGGGGACCCACACATCGCGGAACAAGGCGGAGAGCACAAAAACTCGTCTCGGTGCAACACAACGCCTGACGGTCTAGCCCTAGACCGTCACAGGGCTGTAACGGTCTAGGCGGGACCGTCACATTCACCTGGCGGCCTAACGCAGGCCGTTACACGGCCCATAGGAACGCAGGATGTAACGCGCTTGGCTCAGCGCGTTACACAAATGTAACGCGCCTGCCCTGGTGCGTCACGCGCGACTCACACTCCCAGCGTGAAAACGGGATGTAACGCGCCTGCCCCAGCGCGTTACACGAATGTAACGCGCCTGGTCCAGCGCGTTACACACACAGACACCCAACAACGATTGGAACACCCCTGACGGCCCACCCCAGGCGCGTCACGCGTATGTAACGGTCCGTCGGGGGCCGTTACACCCTCAGCCCTCAGCTGAGTAACATGGGATGTGACGCACCCACCCAGGCGCGTCACACGGCTATGGCGGTCTATCGTTGGATCGTCACACCCACGAACGCCAAAGCCCAAAGCAAAGGGAATGTAACGCCCCTGCCCAGGCGCGTTACACACATGTAACGGTCACTGGAATGACCGTCACACCCTCCCGAGAACGTTACGGCGGGAAACCATCCAAAACACCGATCCACGCCCCGATCACCCCCGAGTGATGGGGAAACAAAGGGGAATCCATCCCCAAGCCCCTAGGCATGCATCTAAACCCCTGGATCGGCCAAAAACGCCGTAAAACGAGAGATCGGCCTACAAGCCCTAAAACATGGGTTTTGCCCAAAAACTCCGATTCCACCAACTCGGCTCACCACGGCCTACGAAACTCGCGGGAAAGGAAGTGCACGAGCTGGGGGTCCATCTCCCTACCTCCACCGAAGATTTCGCGCACCGTGGACGCCAATCTACGAAGAAACGCCTCCAAAACCCCGCCGGTGCCTCCACGCCCGCGAACCGGCTTCACCGCGCCCTCGAGCCTCGATCCTCAACCCATCCTCGCCGTCCTCCTCGCCCGCATCGCCCCGCCTCGCCCCCGCCTCGGTTCGTCGGCCGTCGGAGAGGAGAGAGTGAGAGGAGAGAGTGGGAGAGGAGAGAGAGGGTGAGAGTGAAAAATGAGAGGAAGAGAGAGGGTGGGGGGTTTATATAGGAAAATCTAAAAAATCGGAAAAATTCCAAAAAATAGAAAAATACACCTCCTCGAACCTCGCGACGCGTTGATCACAACGGTACCACTCGCGTCCAGGTGAACGGCCCGGTTCACCCGCAACGAGATTCCGAAGGAATTTCCGAAACACACACCGGGAATTGGAAAACACACGCGGAAAAGCTCCGGAGCTCTTCCGGCCTCCGAAATGACTTCGGATCGCGCCGATCCGAACACGAAAGATGTTCGAAACGAAATTCCAGACACAACGGAGTCGAATACTTCAAGAAACCAGATCTAGGACCCGAGAAGAAGGATCCGAAAAACTCGGGGCGTTACACGTGATGTTTAACTTTTATGTCATGTTTTAATTTGGAATATATTTAGTGTGTTACTATGGATGTATAATTTAAATCAAGTTTTGAGCTATTATCAAATAAAACAATATTTTATTCTACATATGAAATTTAGGGGCATTTATTTTCACAAGATAATAATACTTATCTCAATATCTTAATATAGGAGAAGTCAAAGAAGTGCCATTGTTGAGAATATTAAGGACACTTTAATGTAGACAATACACTCTTTTTATATTTATTAAATTAGAAAGAAATACCTCTTATTTTTCATATTTAAGGTATTTGTAAAATAATAAATATTTATATAATCTAAAATATAGTGGTGGTTTACTAAGTGTCTCTAAAGATATAATTAGTAGTAGTTAAAAGTGCCTATATAAACCTTTCTCCGGATGGTTCAAGGGAAGTGTCCGAAAAATCTATTTAAACAGTGATATTTGAAGTAATTATATTAAATGTCCCAAAAAATATTTGAAATGTCCTTAAAACATATAGGGGCACTGGGGCTTTTATTTGAAAACCCTAAAAAATATTTTTCTTCGTAACTAACAATTCAGAAGTATAATATTAAAGAATCATAAATTAGCAAATTACCACTCAATTGTTATCCAATCCTTAATAAATCCAAGTTAGTAGGCTGTGGGTGTAGAAAATGTGAAACGCGGCGTCACAAGTCACATGATAAGTATGTGTGCATAAGTGATAACATAATGTGCCAATCAAATGAATATCATAAACATGTGACTGTGAACATGATGGCATGATCATACAGCAAGAAAAAGGTGTCAAAAGATGTAGAAGAAATATCGTGATCGCCACCAAGAGAAGACAACGTCAAAGAATGTGAAAGATTTGAAGGTGCGCGTTATGTATCTTGGAAAAAGAAGATGATCGCGCTCAATATAAAGAATGCGGGGACAATGTGGATTACCTCTCCTCGTCTTCCAGCCGGCTAGAAGGTAAGGGCCTCACTTTCCATGCTTTCCTGCGAAACAAAGACAACACAAGAGGTAAAACCCATTAGAAAATGCTAAGTGTAGAAATCTGCCCAAGTGCATAAAGTAGCATGAAAGATTGAGGGCAAACTTACCGGGGGAAGGTTTTTAACCCCTGTGGAATGGTGGAAATAATAGGTGTGTATATTGTGATGAGATTAACATGTTGAGATTGATTTAATATGCCATGATGAAGAGAGAAAGATGGAGTGCAAAAGTGCGGTTCACAAGCAAAAACTATGCAAATAGGGTGAACATGGTGCAAAGACTAATAAAAATAGTAGGGCAAACGAAGTCCAAACATGGTAAAATTTGGGATGACCAAAGACTTTAGTATTGTGAAGAAGTAGGAACAAGAATCACGCCAAAATGATGTTTGGACAGAAAGTTATGGCGCCGAAGATTTGACGAAAAATGCAGAACAATGCACAAAATACACTTAAAAAATGATGCATAACTCACATTATAGGACACCAGAAAGGGAAAGAAAGGATGCAATGGAAATGTGGGAGTATTGTGATAAAACTAGGACAAAAAGAGGGGTTAAAAATGGGGAAGAGACCAGTGAAAAATGGGGAGAAAAACGTATACAAACAGAGGGTGCAGAATAGGACAGAAAAATGACTGCGTGTCAAAACAGAGTGAAAGTGTAAAAAGACGGAGAAAAATATGCATGAAGAGGATGAGATAATGAGCTCATAATGGAGAAAAATGAAGAGTATATTTCCCTTAAGAGCCTGAAGTCGAAGGGAAGGATCAAAAGTGCACCATGGCTTCGCTTCGGTGACGCAAATGTGCCCTCGTCGCAAGAAATCTGGGTTTCAGATTGACAGAATAAAGTGGTGAAACCTGAAAAGTAGGGGCTTGAAAGAGGGGGAAAAGATGAAAGAAATAAGGCACATATATAATCAAAACGAAGCTAATACTCCCCTCTTCAAGATGGAGTCGAAGGAGGACAAAGAGGATGAAGCATGACTCCGCCCCGGCTTGAAGAACAGGCCCCCGTCGCGGAGTTGTAGTAGAAAAATAGAAAACTGTGATGATTTGCAAGAGGTCGGGGCGAAGTTAAGAGGGCAAATGTTGATGAAATCGAGCAAATAAAGAACCAACATGAAACTTATACTTCCCTCTTTAGGCTAGGGTCAATGGAGGATGAAGAAAATCTGGCATGGCTTCGCCATCGCCTCGAAAACGCGCCCCTGTCGCGCAGTTTGCACAGGGTCGTTTATATAGAAAACGCAGAAATTAAGAAACTTCTCTCTCATTTTTAGGGGATATAGTTCACCAAAACTTGAGTTCTTTAGATCAATCCCGAGATAATAGTAGAGACAAGAGATAGAAACAAGCGAGACTCGATTTAGTGGAAGGATCTGGAAGATATTCGCGTGGAAAGGAGAGCCCGGAGCTTGATCGGATAGAGTTTGACTTGTACAGAAATTGCATAAATCCAGAAGTTTCCTCCACGTTTTCAGGAGATAGAGTGTAATATCCCAGACCTTTCGGATCCTTCTTCGTGGGTCCCGGATCTGGTTTTCGGAGCGTTCAGCTCTGTTGTGTCCGAAATTTCGTTTCGGACATCTTTCGTGTTTGGATCGGCGCGATCCGGAGTCGTTTCGGAGGCCCGGAGGCGTTCCGCGACTTTTCCGCGCGTGTTTTCCGATTCCCGGCGTGGGATTCGGCTTTCTCTTCGGAAGCTCGCTGCGGGCGAATCGGGCGGTTCCCCCAGGCACGAGTGGTACCATTGCGATCGGTGCGTTCCGAGGATTTCGGAAATGTATTTTTCTATTTTTCGGTATTTTTCCAAAAATTCGGATTTTCTATATAGCCCTAATTCTCTTTCTCTTTCTTTTCCTCTTTCTCTTTCTTCTTCTTCTTTCTCCTTCCTTCCCCAACCGTGACCGCACCCCTCTCTCTCTCCCTCTCTCCCATTCGGGCGCGGCGGACCCCTCCCCGGCTGTTGACGGCGGCAGGGCGACGGCACGGACGCGTGGGCGACGGCGAGGCGATCTCGTGGGTGTGCGGCGAGCGTGGGAAGCGTGGGGAGGCGAGGTTTCTAAAAGCGTTCTTCGTGGTTTGTGGGCGATTCGGCAGAGCATTCGCTCCATTGAGGTAGGGTGACGTGCCTTAGCCTCTTGCCGTTCAATTCCCGTGATTTGTAGGCCGCGGGGAGACCGAGAGGGGATCGTTTGAGCATTTTGGGGTTTTTCCATGATTTGGGGAGAGCTCGCCCGATCTATGGATTTGACGCTTGGATTCGTGTTTTGGTGGCCTAGAATCATGCTAGGGGTCCCCAGGGGTCTTCCCCTTTGATTTCCCCCTCTCATGTGGAGGTATGGGGGCGTGGTTGAAATTTTGGGCGTTTCTACCGTTTTCGGGCGCGGACTGAGAACGTGCTATACTCCAGTAGCGCGTTCTTGAGTGTCGCGCTGCCCCGACGGGGCGCGTTCATCGGAGAAGATGAACAGTAGGGCGGTTCGTGTCGCGCTATGGGGTCCTAGCGTGATTAGCCTTGTCGTGCTAGGAGGACCTAGCGCGATCTTCCCTGTCGCGCTAGGGAGTCCTAGCGCGTTCTTCCTTCTCGCGCTAGGTGTCCCTAGCGCGATCTTTTCCGTTGTCGGGTGTTCCCCTTGGGCCGTGTGTGTGTCCTGGGCACCCCGTGGAGTTCCGTGACCGTGTCTTCGGGCGTCCGGAGATTTCAGTTGCCTTGGTCATGTGTTTGGCCATGGGCAGTGTGTCCGTTTTCTTCTGACTGCGGTCACCGTGCGATGGTGATGGTACGTGGGACGGCCCCCGTACTTCGTCAGGTTCGGACGTCGTTTTCCGTTGGTTTGAGAGTCTACTCCTTCAGTGACCCTCCACTAGTCGTAGCCTACTAGTACGCATGTGCTAGTCGCACCAGGGAGTGGTGTACGGGGCGACCTTTAGAGACGGTTTGTGGACCGGTTACCGTTGGGCCCCACGTCTTGCAGCCAGAGTCCGGCTGAGGGGAAAATCGGTCAGAGGGCCAGACCAGGGACGCGCGGTCTGTGTGTGCACACGTGGTTGGGGGCGGTTGGACCCACGTCGACGGGCGTGACCCCAGCTAGTCACTTGTTTGTGTTTACTTGTACGGTGTCTGCGCCTCGGGTAGGACCTACCACGTCAGGCGGTTCACCTGCGGCGCAGTGTCAGACGTCAGGGGACGCTACCGGCTGTGCTTCTAGTGGGTGGTACTCCTGTCGAGTACGGAGTGACAGACTGTCAGTCGTGTGTTTCCGACCTTCGGATTTTGGCGGTTCGACCGTTGAGTTTCGGTCTTCTCGTACCGTGGCACGTGTGTCGGTTTGCGTGCCGTAGGGTCTAGTTCTGTAGAGTACATGGCTTTCCTTTCCGAGGTATTTTCCTACCGCTAGAGTAGTGGTTTCTCATTTTACGAGGTAGGGTTCGCGTGATCCCTACTGAGTCTTGTTCCGAGACTCATTCCCTGCGTGTTTTCACCGTGTTTCAGGTGAGGCGCCACCTTCGGGGAGCGCATCAGGAGTGCAGCGTGGTGCGGGTGCCCAGAGGTAGTGCCAGAGGTGTAGCTGTACTTTTCTTTCTTGTCACTGTTCTAGTCGTGGACTACTGTTGTTGCTGTTGTTATTTCTATTGTGGACCATGAAAAATGTTAATTTATCTCCTGCTTAATATTATAACTGTTTAATTTCTGCAATTACTTGCGATACTTGTGTAGTTTCCACACCATCCTTTTAACCCTTCCGAGTCTTCGGGCTCGTGGGTGGCGGTGCGTGTCTCGGGTTATCGGGCCTTCCCGGTAATCGGATTCTCGGGTCGTGACATAGAGTCCACCAAAATTCGAGTTTAATAGATCAAATTCGAGATAATATCAAGGATAAGAGATAGAAATAAACGGGACTCGATTTGGTGGAGAATTCTAGAAGATATAGACCCTAGAAGGAGCCCACGGCGAGCAAAAACGCCCAGAAATAGAGTCTAACACTTAGGACTCTCAAGGCAGAAGAGGGGAAGATGAAGTCAATAGTTGACCGTGACCTTACAAAATTTTTATTTTTTATTTTTTATTATGATTTTAATAAAAAAGGAAAACGTCCTCCAAGGACTCCAAGGCTTAATGGGCTTAGAAATGACTAAAAAATGGGCTCGAAATAGGTTTAAAAAAGACTCCAAAATTATGGATAATTCAGGGCATGATAAAGGAGAATAATAGAAATAGCTCAACTTGTAGGCTGAAAACTGATGTCAACATAGGTGAAGATGTATTCATTTTTTACTAAATTATATTGATTTTCCAATACTCACAACCCCAAGTTTCTAGTTACTTCAAGTAACAACTCCTCTAAAATATCTTCAACTTATTATTAGCACATGAAATACTGTCTCAAATAATGCACAGGCTCTCTGGTAGGCCCGAAAATGGAATACGAGTTATGTCAAAACTCTCGAGTCAAAAATCAACTCTTTGATATCCATGATTACGAGAATTCAATATCACGACATAACATTCACAAAACCTACAAAGTCAACAATATAGGACCACTTAAACTCAACGAAGTAGAAATATTATCTAAAGTCATAAAGCATATTCAATCAACTGGCACATGCTAGCCAAATTGTGCCCAATGTTAATATAAGATAAAAGTTTACTTCAATGGCATAAAACATCATTAGGAAGAAGATCTTAGTGTCATGAGTCCAATGCAACAAATTGCTCATTAATCAGATTTCAAGATGTGATAAATCAAGCTTTAAAGATGACCTCGAGTGGGTCGAATGGTAAAGGACCTTGTCTCATAGTAGGGAGGTCCCGAGTTCGACTCTTAGGGGAGGGGGGCTTATCTGGCTCACATTTAATCCTCAAGAGATGTGAGCTTGAGATTTGCTAACCTTACTAGATTCCCTGTAATAAAAAAAATGTGCCTAATTCGGTTGACCTAACTCCGCCAACTCATCCATAAATGAGTTCTGAGTTGTACAAATGTAGGAAGAGCTTTGTGTTAGGAATCCAATGCAATAAATGACTTGTCAATTGGTCTTCGAGACGTCAAAATACAAGTTTTGAAGGTGGATATAAAGATATTAATATGGGCCGACGGAACTGAGCTGAAGTGAGTCACATGGCTCAACTTTGCCGAACTAGACATAATTTTGTATAGTTGAGCCACATAAGTCAAGCCAATTTGCTCAGCTTTGCTAACTTAGACCCAAACTAATTCAGTAGAGTCAGAGTCATTGAGGTCGAACGAATTAGGGGTTTGATTTTGCTGAACCAAGCCCTATTAGCCTACACTCTCACTCGAGGTCAATTTGGCTCGTTCAACCCAATTTCAACCCATTTATCGAGGAGCTTGACTTTGTCATCTTAAAATGAGGTCAACTTGTTTGAAATTCTTTTACATCAAACTTCGACACCAAAATCAAAGCACATGCGTGCTCCATCAGATCCATATCAACTTCAGTGGACAACCTAAGTCCACTGGTCAACATCGATAGTTAATGGAACTCACTTATAGAAACCCAACAAAATAAATAGATAAATAAATATTTTAATTTAATTATATAATTATAATATTTATGAAATAATGAAACTATATTGTTACTATATGAAATAAACTAGATAATTACATTTTTCTTGAAATAAATTGAGAATAAATGTTTTAAATTTCAGAAAAATCATAGGAGACCTAATTAGGGGTTATGATTAACTACTGGGCCTTTGGATAACCCATAATGGGCTGGTTTATGGGCTAACGGGCTAAAAAGAGTTAAATATGCCTAAAATTCGTAGCACATGTTAAACACCCTTGTATATGATTAAAATAATCTAATTTCTAGAAGATTGTCACACAATTCAAACCCTATATCATAGCCCACCATGGATTAACCATATTTCTTACGTTTTTCCACCAAATTAAGGCTAGATTAAGAAGATAAGTTAGAATTTGCTTCTTAAAGTCATTAAATTCGGAGTGGAGAAGTTTGATTTTTGGGGAGAGAGTTCTTATTTATTTTGGCCAAGTTTTTTAAATAAATAGGCCCCTCTCGGACCCTTTAATCACCCTTTAGACTTTTGTTACGTTGGGAGAGAGATTGGAGGTGATTTAGAGGTGTGAATTGGAGGAGAAAATGAGCTCTTGAGCATTTCGTCAAGTTTTTATCTTCCTCTTCAATTCGATTTAAAGTAGGTTTCTCTCATGCTAAATGCTTAAAAATTAATGTTATCTTGTGCGTTTTTAAGTGTTCTTTCCATTGGTACCATTTACAACAATTTTTATTAAGTATTTAGCATGTTATAGTCATTTTATTGAAGAGGTATCATAAACTCACCGAAAAAGGGTTCAGTTTTGAAAACGGTCCCACCAGTGACCGCAACTTTAAGTGGCGATCGCACAATAGACCACCACTATACAGTGCCCTTTTCCGCCCTTGAGTTTTTTTTTAAAAAAGTAATAAATTTTAATGAACGCGTCAAAGAACTTGGACGTCTTCTTGTATACACGTCCGCGAGATTGGACGCCTTCATTAAATATTTTTCAAAAAATAAAAACTATAGTGTTAACCGCGTCTTGACCCTTGGACGCCTTCTTTTATACGCGTCTCCTATGGTGGACGCCTTCATACCATATTTTTTAAAAAAATATTTTAAATACCATATGGCAGCCCACTGAGGATCGCCTTCTGCAAGAAACGGTCCTCAGGAGACCGCCTCTTGCCTGTAGAACTTGTTTTTGCCCGGTTTCATTCAGTTTTGCAATGTTCACCCGACCGTGATGTCTCCAGGTTCTAATTGAACCAATATATCGCCCATCATGTAGATATGTCATGTTATGTTGCATATAAACTAAATCCACACACAATTAAGTTAAGGATATGAAAGAAAATGATCATAATCCATGAGCTTATGTTCTTGTATCTTCATGATATTCTTGATATCCATGACTATATTATCCTTCTAGCTTGTTAAATGGAATAGTTAACATCTTTAAAACTACATGAGTTTTAGTTGCATCTTGATCGATACAAGTTTAAGTGTTACCGTGGTTACCGTGATTTTGATAAGTCGTGTAGCTCGCTAGATTTCCAAAGAAGAACGGTGTTTAAGGAAAGAGGTCCACGGGCAAACGCTTTAAGTGGATAAGTGGTTTATTAATTAGGACCTCGTGTATACGAGGGGAGCCTCCCACTGTCCCACCTCTTATTTGACTGTAATTCCTCAGTTGTCTAGTAAAGCTCCGACTACGAAGAACGAATAGAATTTCCGCTAAAGTCGTTTCCTTATTTCCGACAAGTCGTGGAATCAGTAAGATTTTCTAGGAAGAACGGTGTCTAAGGAAAGAGGTCCATGGGCAAATGCTTTAAGGGCGCATTTGGAGACGCTTGTGGCACCTATGGTATTATGAAAATCCACACAGTCGTACATGCATGCCATGCCAGTGTCAGAGATTTTGTTAGTGTTTAAAATTGCATTTGGAAGGTTGCCGCCTTTACATTTTAAAAAGTGAGAATGGCAGGGGCATAAAATATATTTTATTAGTTTGTGTGAGTTTAAGTAGATTTAAACAATACTTTATATCATTTGATTAGTCATTAGGGTGAGATTAGATGTAACAAGTTTGAAAATCTACCGAAAAGCTGGGTCGAGTGTGATTCTCCAGATTTTGTTCTCCCCACTTGCATGTGTCTATCTCTCTCTACATGAGAAAATTCATTTGGGCACAAAAACCGAACAACTCACCTGCATTTGGTTCAGCTTATATAAATGTCAGAGATTTTAATCATTAAAATTCAAAAATCCCTTGTCAAAAGCCCAACAAAACGCAACCTAAGTGGATAAGTGATTTATTATTTAGGACCTCGTGTATACGAGGGGAGCCTCCCACTGGCTCACCTCTTATTTGGCCGTGATTCCTCGGGTTCTAGCTAAAACACCCTACTGTGAAAAATTTGATCTAAACCCGTTTTACGAGATTTTTCACAAGGGCTGATTGTGCCTTGTCCGGTAATTCAATCCCTTATCGACTCAATGTCATTAAACATTATGCCTTAAGTCCTTCTTGAATCTCTCTTACAACCACTTAATCCTTGAATGATGATCTTATACCTTATTTCAAGAGCTTTACCTTAGAATTCTTGGGCCATGCGTATTATGTGGATGTCTAAATATACTTGAGATCTATGATCCATAACCCCGATGCCTGGCGTTAATGGGGCCCGATCTGGTATTGGGGGGAGCGCCCGAAAGTACTAGTGTCCATGGGAGTTGATTGACCAGGTGTGGCATTGCACCGAAGTGCTGGACTTGCTTGATTCATTTACGGCATTCCACAGTTCGTGAATTACTTGTTTGAATATATGAAGTACTTGAATTACTTGACTTGTACATACTTGCATGAAATGGCCAAATTTCATGATATTACTTTCTACATGATCTCTACTTGAACTTTACTCTTGACATCTTGTTTACTTGTGATTCCAATTACTTGTATTTCTTTACTCTATATCATATTCATGTTCCATGTTTTATTTACGTTTTCCCGGCATAGTATAATAACTATCCAAAATGTTAATTACTTTAAGTTGCCTAGTGTTGAGATATAAATTCTTACTGACTGTTTCGCTTACCCTAGATTTCTAGTTAACGTTGCAAGTAGTTTTGACGATTAACCCCAATCACATGGGGATGGGCTAGAGTGAATGAGCGATCAAGTTATCTTAGTTACCTAGGTTTATGAGCGGTCGCTCTCGCTAGAATTATGTACTTGGAAGTTGTATTACACCTCTTAAGACTTAAGATTGTTATAAAACTTTATTTCAATAGAATAAAAGTATCCTTTTCTTTTTATCTCTCATTGTGTTTGGACCCTATGTTACATGCTCTGATCGACACGAGTGTTACGACTCATCGCGCCTCGAATTTTGGCGTCGGGGCGTGACACCACTGGTCAACAAAATCAACTTCGGTGAAGAAAATGTAGCCCATCGATCAATAAAATCAAGTTTGACATACAACGCGGACTCACTAGTTAACAAGGTCAACATCGATTGTCAATGGGATCTATCATACAAAAAAGTCAACAATAATGTTTAGCGGGACCCACTGACCTAATAAAATCAACTCCACTAGATGACAAAGGGCACGTCTATCAACAAAATCAACTATAGTGTGTAACATTGGCCCACTGGTCAACGAAGTCAACACTAGTAGTCAACTAGACTCACCAGTCAACAAAATCAACTCCAACACAGAACATGGACTCGTCAGTTAATAAAGTCAACATTGATAGCAAATGGGACTCACAAGTCAATAAAATCAACTCCTACGGACAAGGCCAGACCTACCATTCAACAAAGCAACACTAGTGGTTAATAGGACCTATTGGTCAACAAAATCAACTCTTCAAGGTCATCGGGGGCCGCTAGTCAACAAAGCCAATGCTAGTGTTAGCATCAGGCCCATCTGTTAACAAAATCAATTTAGATGCTCAATGAGACTCACCAATCAATAGAACCAATATTAGGATTTGCGGCGATGGAATCTACAGAACAAATATTACGAACTAAAAGTGACAAATTTTACAAAACTGTGATGCGAAAGTGACATAACTTGCAGAACAAACATAACTATTTGAAAGTAATGGAACTCGCGAAACAAACACCATAGTCCAAAAGTAACGAAATGAGTGGAATAAGTGTTGCGTTCCGAAAGAAATGGAACTCGGGGAACAAACACCAGCGGTCTGAAAGCAATGGAATTCGCTGACCAAGCACCGTGGACCGGAAGCGAGTGAATCTACGAAACAATCATTTTGGACCAAAAGTGACAGAATTTGTAGAACAAGTATTATAGATTGGAAGGGATAGAATTTGTAGAACAAATACCGTAGACCAGAGCCGATGGATTCCAATAAACAAGCACAATGGACCGAAAGTGACGGAATCCATAGAATAAACACCATAGACAGGAGGGATGAAACTTGCAGAACAAACACCACGACATGGAGACGAAGCACGTGGAGCTTGCAGAGCAACAATGGTGGGGGATATGAAATGAGATGGAATGATGCCAATCGACGTCGATATAGTACCCAGTCACAAAACGGTTGAGTTGACCAACTCAAAAGTATAATTGGGTCAGTCAACCCAACCTTGGCTGACTGTGTTATGGGGGTTTCACCCTTATTTACTACCACCCTTTTGCACTCACCCAACCATATCATCTCACCCTATGAAATCTTTAAATGGGACCCTCGAGGTTGAGATTAAGGGGAAGGAAGAGAGAGAGAGAGTACCCTTGGGACACTTTGCCCAACTTGGGAGTGCCTTGGAGTCCTGAAGGGAAACACTACCCAACTTGGGAGTGACCTTTGATGCCAATGGAACTTTGGTTTTCATGGTGTCATGGGGGTTGGAATGTAACGTGGAGATCGACCTAGTTGGGCGATATTCTAATCGTGGGTGGCGTTGGGGTTCCTATGTTGGTCACTCCATTCCCTACCATGTAAATGGTATGAGGTTTTATCCTCGTCTTGTGCAGACATGTTCGGGCAATCTCACTTCATAGGTATCCCTAGGTGCTCCCTAAGGCATAAGAGGATGTTGCCCAGTGTTCGACCTGCCGCATAAGTCTCCCTCATGTAGCTGCTATAATCCAACAAGTTCTACGATATCTATGGGAGATTGCTCCTCCTAAGCACTCATAAACAAGGTCGTTGTTGAACTACCTAGTTTATTGTCCCTCCCTAAGCTATAGCTTTGTATGACGAGTTAGTGGTGGGTTAGTTATCAAGACTAATTCTCCCAACTATCTTCTCTAAGGATCAATCCCTACAAAATGAGATTACTAATTGTTTAAGTCTCCAGGCTGCTGTCATTCAGGTGAGACTCTACTTGATGGGTAGGAGTGTCAACAGATCGGATCTGAGTCTGATCCTTCACGATTCGAATCCAGATCCGATAGATGAAGATTTAGATCCAACTCGAATCTGAAATAAATTATCATTTCAAACTCGAATCAGATCCGAATTCGAACTTAAAACTTCGGATCCAGATCTGACCTAAAATTTAAATATATATCTTTTATAGTCGATGGATGTGAGAGGATGTGCTTGTCACATAGAGAAAAGGGTATAGAGAGGAGAGGGGGGAGATATTCTTTCAAATTTCAAACAACTCTTGAATTTTCCATACATGTCTCGTGAAAAGAGTAAAAACGGGGAGAGAGAAGGAAAAAAAAGGGGGTGAGAGAAGATACCATGTCTCAATATGACCACGTGATGAGTGGGAGAGAAAGAGGTGGAGAGAGAAGAGAGGAGAGAGAGAGAGGCACCTCTATGTGGAGATAGAGTAGAGAGAGGGCCTCTTTTATCATTTCCTCC
Source organism: Amorphophallus konjac (assembly GCA_022559845.1). Classification (NCBI taxonomy): domain Eukaryota; kingdom Viridiplantae; phylum Streptophyta; class Magnoliopsida; order Alismatales; family Araceae; genus Amorphophallus; species Amorphophallus konjac. The sequence goes on along the minus strand of CM040121.1, from coordinate 544,720,410 downwards.
CCTTGTCAACCTATCACCTATCCCCCCTTCTTTCTTTTTCATTCTTTATACTTCTTCTCTTTCTATGTTTGTTCCTCTTTTCTTACATGTCTCTAGATGAGAGAGAGGGGGGGGGGAGGAGGGCGAACCACAGTGGTAGAATTTATGTAGGTTGAAGAAAGGCAAGAGGCCGACGAGATGCTTGATGACGTCGGTGTCCCCCCTTGGACACATCGCACTAGAGGAGGAGCACTCCCGCGCACGCCATCCTCCCCCTCTTTAATGACGTCACCATCCCTCTCGGCCTCTCTCTCCCACCCTCCGTCCCTCTACGGTGACATTGCCCTCCCTCTCCCTCTATGACGATCTACCCCCATCCTCTCTCTCTCCCTCTCCGATAATGCCCCTTGGGTCTCTCTCTCCCCTCTTTCTCCCCAGTAACCTCGCCCCCGACATCTCTCTCTCCCTCTTCCCAGTAACCTTGCCCCCAACCTCTCCCCCACTCTGATAACCTCAATCTCCCTGCCCTCTCCCCCTGTATGGTCGTCTCTCTCCCCCAGGTGACCTCGCCCCTCGACCTCTCTCTCTCTCCCCCTCCCTCCCTCCCTCCCTCTCCGATAACTTCCTCGCCCCTGGTCTCTCTCCTCTCTCCCTTTGCAACACAACCCAAGGGGAAGCCGCTAGTGCCAGAGGTGAAGCCCCCTCCGACGACCTCACCCCCTCTAGTGCCCTCTCTACTCTACGCTCTCTACACTGTCTCCCTCTCCACACTACTCTCTCTCTCTCTCTCTCTCTGTGCGCGCGCGCGCAGAGGCGGTGGAGTGTGGCATGTGAGAAAGATTTCGGGGCGGTAGTTGAAGTGTGATATGAAAAGATCCGATTTTAGAGATTCGGATCGGATTCAAATTTACCCGAAATCAATTTATTTCGGATCACACATGTGATCCGATCTTATTTTTTATTTTAGATTCAAATCAAATTTCGAAACTTTGTGATCTATTGACACCCCCACGCCAATGATGGGAATGGTGGGACTTGGTCTCAATAAGCCCCTCCTCAGGTTGGGCCTCCAAATCTATTCGCCATAGATTTTTCAAAGAATGGGATCGTTGGCTGTTTGACTTTTCGGATTCTCCTCCGCTAGTCAGCGTGCTGTCGAATGATGTTTCTCAAGAGCAGATCAAACAAGTCCCGACACTTCAAAAATCTCTGGCCTAGAGTGGTCTCGCCAGAGAGCATGAATCCAAGGACAATCCCCAGTGAGGACTTCGCGCCGCTGATGATCGCAAAATAGCCATGGCAATGTCATTTGCATAACCGTACTGCTTAAACTTGTCTGTTGGAAATAATGACCGTTTACACTTCGAAACATGCGACTTTGGAACTTGATCCGACGAATGCACACTCATGTCATAATACTACTCTGAGAATTAAGAACTGTACTCATCTCATGAACTCAATTTAACTAAAGATTTTTGTTTGAACTGTTAATGGACCAAATGACTCGGCCGCAGAAAATAATCACAATTGACCGATCTCAAAATCAATAACTTAATTACACGATTTTCGTGAGATGGTTTGAAACTTGGCATGAACAATGCCGTCGTCGCAATCATGTCTTTAAGTATCCTTTAAGGTTAATTGGACATCGGAAATCCCACGACACAAAATATAGCGGCATTTTAACTTCTAAATTCCCAAATTTCAGACGTGATAGTTGAAACGCATGTCAGATAACGGTTCAAAATTCAAACTCAAAGACTGTAAATGTATCTCAAAACCATTAAGTATCCTCTAAGGTTCCTAAACACTTGAAAATGTCGTTTTACATAAAATAATGGGGTTTCCGTTCGCTTGCAGATTTTGGGCCCAGTAGTTTAGATATGTGTGCATCTCACAGCAGCTAAAACTTCAAGGTTAGAGATTGCTCCTTAGCTATGTTTTTTTTTGTTATTTATCCTTTAAACTAGTCGGACTTATAAATTGCAGTTCACATAAAATAATGATGTTTTGGCTTCTTAACTTTAAAGTTTCAAAATCAATGGTTTTACAGCATGCGCACTTCGTCCCCTTTTCAAAATCAAAATTTTATATCATCGATTAATAGTAAGTTCAAAGTTTGCCCATATGGACTTGGCCTTCCCATCACGTAAAATGATAATTGTTTGACGATGAAATGCTATTTAAATCATGCTATTTAAATTGAGTAATATTTTGTGCACCGCATGCGGTGCACAAAGTCACGTCATTCTGTAACTCATGGCAGCGATTGGTCCACGTTGACATATACCACTTCATCGGTCGGACGAACCGAGACGTGCTCTGATAGATTTGAAGGCGTTGTCCCAAAGCCATTAAATGGTGTGATTCCCGCGCAAGTCTCAATTTTTGACATACCGAAAATACCCTTCTGTGATGGATATATTAAAGCCTTCATTTTAGAGTAAAAAGCATTGCTCTTCATTTTATTGCTACCGCATGCTTCACTTTCTCTCTGTGGAGACATGATGGAGGTCTGATCAGGAGACGTATTCAAGGCTCTGCGGAGCGAGTGAGGTAAAAGGAGAAAAACGGTACCTGTTGCAGCATCTTCTCCTTCCGTTTACTCTGTTTACCTTTTTTCTCTGAAGTAAATGTGTAACTGAAACTGGAGGAAACATATTCAATGTAAAATATATTGCAGCAGTATTAATGGCATACGGGAGACTGTTATGCTGAAGAATAAATAGATGGAGTACTTGTTGTTACACATTAAATATGGAGCTCCAGTTAAGATAGCCTATCTCATTAACTGGAGCTATCTCATTATTAGGCATGATATGATATTCTTGCTCCTTCCGTTTACTCTGTTTACCCTTTTTCTCTGAAGTAAATGTGTAACTGAAACTGGAGGAAACATATTCAATGTAAAATATATTGCAGCAGTTTTAATGGTAAACGGCAGGCTGTTATGCTGAAGAATAAATAGATGGAGTACTTATTGTTACACATTAAGTATGAAGCTCCAAGTAAGATAGCCTATCTTATCAACTGGAGCCATCTCATTATTAGGCATGATATGTTATTCTTGTACATTATAGTTCACAAATATACAACACGTTTCATTGATATAGTCCTGAATAATATGTCATTCTTGCACATTATATCTCACTCTTGTACACCATTTAATTCTTGTACATTATATTGAATAACCGTCCAAATGATTACACTGATACGTAGCATGATTTATAACCGAGCAAAATATTTCATTCGAATTCATTTTATTTCATTCCTAGTACATTATATCTCATATATGTACAAAATATTTCATTGATATAGTGCACCGATAATTCCTTAATTATGTATTATAGTCTTGTATAGTATATTTCATTCTTACATGTAGCCGACCCCAATTAATTGGGATAAGGCTATGATAATGATGATGATGATTACAATAGATTTTATATATAAACAACATATTTTAGTATTGCAGATGCGATGGAGAAGCCTACACCTTTCGGTGACATCAATGAATGTGAAATTTTAAATACACCCACAAAAAATGTTGAGAAGCCTGCACTGTGTGTGTTCCCACTAGAAATAGGAATAAAATTTGATACAAGGGAAGATGTCCACAAATTTTATAATGTATATACAAAATCAGTTGGATTTGGCATCACTACATTATGCAGTCGGAGCTACAAAAGAATACCAAATTTCAAGGATTTAGGTTGTTGGAAATCTGGGATGTCAAGGAGAAATCCTAACAGTGAGCGCCCAAGAGACTTTCCAAAAGTGGGTTGCCCTGCATCAATAAAGGCAAGACTTCTCACAAAGAAAGGGAAATGGATAATAGCAGATTCAGTCATTGAGCATAACCATGACCTAAATCCACTGTCGGTCACATACCTTAGGTCACATTGAAAAATGTTGGGTTCTGTGCGTCCCCTCGTTGTCTTTGACAATGGTTTTGATGATTCCAATATATCGTGTGTTTTGTGTTTACTTTAAAGTGGAAATCTTGTTTGTTTATGTTCAATGGCATCTTGATGATAAATAAGCTAACATGATGGTATCTTGGTTTGCAGGTGGCAGGTTGACAGATTATGGTCCTTCACAAACAAACATGTGAAGTTGCCTCATGCATGCTATGCATGAGACTTTGGAACAAACCTGTGAAACCTTGTGTTTTGATAATCTGCTCATGGGGTTTTTAATGAATTCATATAAATGCTTGACATTGTGTTTCATGCATACTCAAAGTCCATACATTCTGTTTCATACATTGGCCTTCATCCTCCAAGTCTACGCATTGCCTTTTGGAATCAAAGTCTGTACATTGGCCTTCATACTTCAAGTCTATACATTGGGCTTCATATTTCAAAGTCTGTACATTGGCCTTCATCAGCCAAGTCTGTACATTGGCCTTTGGCCACCAAGTCTATACATTGGCCTTCATACTTCAAGTCTATACATTGGGCTTCATATTTCAAAGTCTGTACATTGGCCTTCATCAGCCAAGTCTGTACATTGGCCTTCATACTTCAGGTCTATACATTGGCCTTCATACTTCAAGTCTATATATTGGGCTTCATATTTCAAAGTCTGTACATTGGCCTTCATCAGCCAAGTCTGTACATTGGCCTTCTATCATACAAGTCTATACATTGGCCTTCTTCAATCCAAGTCTATACATTGGCCTTCTGCCAAGCCTATACATTGTCTTGTGCCTTCAAGTTTCCAAGTCTATACATTCAGTTTCATGCATATACAAAGTGGAGATTTGAGTTTGCTCTCAATTCATCTAATTCATGTTGGCTTGATTAAATTGTATTTGAAAGGTGAACCTGTGAAAAATATGGTTTGGAAATGTTTGAATCAGTTGTGCATATAGTTGCACTTTCAACATACTAATGTGCAGGTTCATCAAGGTTGAAATGCATTGAAGAGGTGGTATTGTGTGGATAATGCATTCAAGTTCGATTCTTCATTGACATGGATCAAAGCATAACATGAAATTGATTGTCTAAAGGTGCGGGTTCATTAAAGTCTAGAAATCTCTGAAATCATGGTAAGAATCTTCTTATGATGGATTTCCATGTGGGGAGATTAGGCTCACTTCATGCTTCATGGCTTTGGGGTTAATTGGCTTCCAAATTGTCAATTTGATAATTGTAGTTCATATTGCATCATGCTCATGTTGAGTTCTATTCTTTCATGCAATATTTGATTGGATTTGGTGTTACTTTACCAAGTGATTTATGCATGTTCTTGAGGAAGTTCTTGAGTTGAAAATGTGATCAAATATTTATGTGCCTCATACCAATGCTTTCATAATCATATTACATGTCTTTTGGGTCTTGGACTCAAAATTAGTTCTAAATGTGAATGCATGATCCAAATATTTTAATTCATGATTGGGTTCAATGGATTGCATGTTTAGATCATTGGGAATGCATTTAAGAATCATTTTTCAAGGTCCCAAGGTCAGTGGGTCGACCCCCCATGCTCAATGGGTCGTCCCCTGGGCAAACAGGTTGTTTTTAAGCTTCTGGCTGAAAGTGGATCGACCCCCCTCTGCAAGTGGGTCGACCCCCCTGTAAAAACCTGCCAGACAGCATTCTGTCTGGCAGGTGGGTCGACGCCCCTCCAAAGTGGGTCGACCCCCCCCTGTTCGCAGGTCCGCGCGGCTTTTTCGTAAATTGCCGAAACCCATCCAAATGACCTCCGATTGGGCTGAAAATTTACACACTTGCCCTTGGGTTAGTAATGAACATATTAGGGTGATTTTGTTAGGGTTTTGCAAGGGTAATATGGTCTTTTGATCAACCTAACTTGCTGCTATATGTATGTTGCGAAAATCCATCGTAAACAAGATTGGGGGCTCATATTCTTCATCTTGGCTTGCAGGAAAAGAAGGGAGAGGAGCTGTAGGCGCCGCCCTACCTGGAGGAGGAAGAAGAAGAAGAGGAAGACGTCGTCCACGAGCTATTCTCTGCCGATCTGTCCCAGCTCAGAAAGCGGTTCTTGAAGATACATCCCTGGACGTCTCCCACGGGCTTGATCAAGTTCCACTCCGCGAAGAACACTCTCCGGCGCACCCTAATACTCCCTTGAGTGGATTTCACTGTAGATTTGAGGGGGATCTTTCTTCTCTCATATCTATTCTTCTATAAGAGCATAGATAATTTTTGGGCGCATATTGTATATCCTCTTTGTTTGTTAAATTGAGAATACATTGTGTGTGTGCGGAGTTCTATCTCCGCATGTGTGGGTTTATTGTGGGGAAATGCTCCCCGTGTGTTGTTGTGTTTTGACGGAGCGGTGACTCCGTGTGGATTTAGTGTCCGGGGTGTGTTCCCCGATTCTGTGTGTGGTTGTGTGCTGCGGTAGCAGCGGGTTGGGGATTTTTCCCCGTGTGTGGATATTGCCGCGGAAGCAGCGTGTGTGTGTGTGGTTGGGGTTCGTCCCCGTGTTGCTACTTCGATAGCGTGTAGTGAAGCCTCACCCGGTTGGGTGAGGGGTGGACGTAGGGAGCCCTCGTGGTCCCGAACCGCCTAAAATTCTCTGTGTCCTTTGTGATTGCCTGTGTGTTTGTCCTTTTCTTCTATTTCCCTTCACAGGTTAATTTAATAGATTTTTACTCACTACACCACTGCACACCGCTACTTCTGTTATCCGTGTTAGGCATAATTTCATCTAACGTTTGCATTGTTATTACGAGTGAGATCGGAAAGAACGAGAGCATTCTTATAATCTCACTTGAGTTTATACTATTAATGAAGTTAATTTTAATTCCGTCGTGAATAGTTTAGATTGTTTTTTAAATCCGCCATCTAGGTCAAGGGGACAATTCAACCCCCCTTCTTGTCCGCCATCTCTATCTGGGCCAACAAAAAATATGTACACTGAAAAATGTAGAAATTAAGAACATGCGTACGGTAGGAATCCCAACATCTCAGATAATGTCTGCACTTGCTAGAAGAAAATGTGGAATTCAACAGCTTGACTTTACAGAAAAAGATTGTAGAAATTTCTTAACCCGAGAGCGTTAGACGCAACTAAAGGAAGGAGATGCACAAAAATTGCATAACCATTTTGTCAAATAGCAAATGAGTAGTCCAACATTCTTCTACATGATGGATTTGAATAATGATGGATAGCTAAGACATATTTTCTGGGTGGATGCAAGGTCAAGACTAGCATGTTCATATTTTGGTGATGTAATATCTTTTGATACTACTTACTTGACAAACACGTATGAGATGTCATTTGCTCCATTTGTCGGAGTTAATCATCATGGTCAGTCAACCCTACTTGGTTGTGCACTGCTTTCCAATGAGAAGACGGAATCATTTATTTGGGTATTCAATTGTTGGTTAAAGGCAAATGGTGGATCGCAACCGACTGCGATTATTACTGATCAAGACAAATCCATTGAATCAGTAGTGAGGGAGGTCTTTCCTAATGCTAGGCATCGGTTTTGTTTATGCCATATATTGAAAAAAATACCAGAGAAGATTGGGCATATATGTGTAGCAAACAAAGGTTTTATGGAGGACTTCGATAGTTGTATCTATGATTCAATTTCTTTGCACGAGTTTGAAGAGAAGTGGGAAGAGTTATTGTGCAAGTATGAAGCATGTAGAGAGAATGATTGGTTGAATCAGTTATACGAATGTCGTGTCAAATGGGTACCATTATGTTTGAAGGATACATTTTTCGCAGGTAAAACATGTTCTACTGGACTTATCTTTGCATTATAATGATACATTTTGCACTGCTAGAATAGACTTTGTCCTAGATTGAAGCATAATGCATAGAAATGCATTGCGTTAGAATGAACCTCATTGTACACTAATATTTTTCTATAATCTTAATAAGTTGGTTTCATGTTTTTTTGCTAGGAATGTCAACTTCTCAACAAAGTGAGAGCATTAATCACTTCTTTGATGGATATGTTCATACAAAGACCACTCTCTCTGAGTTTTTTGAAAAGTTTGAACTTGCATTAGAGAGTAGATATGATGCTGAGAATGAAGCGGATGTTAAAAGTATAGAGACAATAGCATACCGGAAGACATCTTCGCCCTTAGAGAAGTATGCAGCCAATAAATACACAAGTGCCATTTTTTAAAAATTCCAAACAAAATTGGTAGAGACTGCATCATGTCACCCAAAGGTAATTCACCATGAAGGTTCAAAAACCACATTCGAGGTAAAATCTTTTGAACAGATTAAAGTCAAAGGAGTTGGAGCTGACATTGTGGAAAATGATTTACTGAAACAATATACAGTGTATTGTGATGTAGTTGGTGAAGTTGTTTCATGCACTTGTCGATCCTTTGAATTTAAAGGATATTTGTGTAGGCATGCACTAGTGGGACTTCAATACTGTGAAAATTTTCAAATTCTTGAGAGGTATATTCTAAAGCGATGGACGAATGAGATGCGCCAGCGTCACATGCTAGATGAATTTAACAAGCCAAGTGATGGCAAAGATTCAAGGGGATGTCGGTATACACATTTGTGTTACCGGCTGATGAAAGTTGCTGAGGTTGGATCAGTGTCAGAAGAAGCATATGAACTCCTATTAGCTGAGCTGCCAAACCTAATGTCTACATTACTGGATGCAAACACTTCTCATATGCAATCAAAAATGATCAAAGATGTTGGTCCTTCAGGTGCAGTGAAAGACCCTCGATGTACCAACTTAGAATTGATTGTGAAAGATCCATCAATTATTGCAAGGAAAGGAAGAGAGAAAAAAGAATACAAAGTATAATTGAAAAGTGTCGAAGAAAATCTAAAAGAGCAAAGAAATGTAAAGTATGTGGCAATGATGATGGGACCTGCGTTCGTAGCTGCAAATTAAAGTCCAATGTTACTGTCAATGTCGATATTTTAGGAGCAAATAATCTCAATCATACCTTTCCTGTGCAAGTATGGACTACAGAACAATCTGCTATGATGATTGCTGGTACATGCACACTATCCAGCAATGTTATGTAGCGACTTTGGTTGGATTATGTTGTGTCCTTGTCCCTGTGGTTTTGATGATGTCAATCTTTATGACTCATTCTTTATATAACCTTGATGTAACCTTGTTGGGTTTTGATGATGACAATTTAAATGACTCATTTTAGATATAATTTCAATGCATTCACGAGGTTTTGAAAAATAAGGTTAAGAAGGCAAAACAATTTAGATATATTGGTATTCCACCCAATGTAATAAGAAAAAATAAGGAAAAGGTTTCAAAACCTGTGCAAACAATTTTGATGCACAACCAAGTTGAAAAATAAGAAAAAATTTGATACCATTGCGCATTTTAGATATAATTTAAATGACTCAAAATGTTTCACCCATGTGCAAAAAATTTTAGTTGTATGTAAAATATTTCACCCCTGTTAAGAAGGCAAAAGAAATATAACTGAGGTTGCCTGAATCATGCAAGAGCAGAATATTTCACTCCACTTCAAAATGGTTTACCCCTGTGCAAAAAGTTTCAGGTGTATGCAAAATATTTCACTTATGTTAAGAAGGCAAAAGAAATATAACTGAGGCTGCCTGAGTCATGCAAGAGCAGAATATTTCACTTCACTTCAAAATATTTCACCCCTGTGTAAAAAAATTTAGTTGTATGTAAAATATTTCACCCCTGTTAAGAAGGTAAAAGAAATATAATTGAGGCTGCCTGAGTCATGCAAGAGCATAATATTTCACTCCACTTCAAAATGTTTCACCCCTATGCAAAAAATTTCAGTTGTATGTAAAATATTTCACCCATGTTAAGAAGACAAAATAAATATAACTGAGGTTGCATGTAATGCCCCGGGTTTTTTGGATCCCTCTTCGTGGGTCCCGGATCTGGTTTCTCTGAGTGTCCGACTCCGTTGTGTCTGAAATTTTGTTTTGGACATCTTTCGTGTTCGGATCGGCGCGATCCGGAGCTGTTTCGGAGGCCCGGAGGCGTTCCACAGCTTTTCTGCGTATGTTTTCCGATTCCCGATGTGTGTTTCGGTAATTCCTTCGGAACCTCGTTGCGGGTGAACCGGGCCGTTCACCTAGGCGAGTGTGGTACCGTTGCGATCAGTGCGTTCCGAGGATCGCGAGTGTGTGATTTTCTATTTTTTGGGATTTTTCTGAATTTCCAGATTTTCCTATATATAACCATTTTCTCTCTCTCCCCTCTCATTTCTCTCTTCTCTCCCTCTCTCTTCTCACGCTCTCTCCTCTCTCCCTCTCTCTCCGACGGTCGACGGGGTGGAGCGTGGGCGAGGTGGGGACGGCGCGGGCGAGGTACGGGCGAGGATGGATGAGGATCGAGGCGGTGGAGGCGCGGTGAAGCTCGGCCGTGGGTTCGTGGAACGGCGAGGCTTCAACGGCGTTTCTTCATGGATCGGCGTCCACGGTACGCAAAATCTTCGGTGGAGGTAGGGAGATGGACCCCCAGCCCGTGCACTTCAATTCTCGCGAGTTTCGTAGGCCGTGAGTCGAGCGGGTCGTTTGAGGCGTTTTGGGGAAAATCATGTTTTGGGGGAGTGATCGCTCGATCTAGCGTTTCCTTGCGTTTTAGGCCGATCCGAGGCCATAGATGCATGCTAGGGACTACTGGGGAGCTTCCCCTTTGTTTTCCCCCTCATCCGTGGATGTTTGGGGGCGTGGCGGGGATTTTTGGGCGTTTTCCCGCCGTTCTCGGTTTTCCGAAATGATCGCGGTCCACCAGTAACCGCTTTCACTGGTCGCGGTCTTAGGAGAACCGCCTTCACCCTTGTGTTTTGGCCAAGAGCGTCGGCAAGCGTCGCGGACGTGCGATAGACCGTTTTCGTCTAGTCGCGATCGAGACCCGACCGTGACTATGGGGTCGTGGTCCTAGGGCGACCGCTACCACCGGGCTGCGCCTAGCTAGTCGCGGTCGTGACCCAACCGTGACTGCTTAGTCGCGGTCCCCGGTCGACCGTTTCTAGGTGGTCACGGTCCTCAGGTGATCGTGACTACGTTGCGGTTCCCGTTTGCGTTGTTTTGACCCCTGGTCGACCCGGTTGTGACCCAGTGGTTGACTTTAGGTCTCGTGAGTGTCCCGGGCACCCCGTGGGTTCCGTGTCCGTGTTTCTGGGGTGTCGGGAGGCGCTGTGTTACCTCGATTAGCGTGCCCATGGGTATGGTGGGTCTGGGTGACCTCACGTGTTCTGGGCTTTCGTGTTACGCTCGATCGAGTCACCGTGTATCGGTGTGTGTGCGGTGGGGTCTCCCCCGCATGTCGTGGGTCTCTTTGGAAGGCGATTCCCGTGTGGGCCATGTGTTTGGCCTTGGACTGTAAGTCCAGTTATCCGGCCTGGGGCTGGAGGTTTCCCGCTTGCTCTGGGATGGGAAATCGACGTGGCGGCTTGTGTGCTGCCCTGGGAATCATGCTTCTATGTTTTCCGTGTGGCCCGTGTGGGTGGCTTTAGTCCTTTGCGTTCCCTTCCCGAGGGAGTGGTCTTGGCGGCTCGTGAGTTGTCTCGGTACTCGTGATACCATGGTTTTAGACCTAGAGATTGGACTAGATTGACGACCTTGTGCTGTTGCATACAACGGTCTGGACCCCGAGTCTTGTGATTCAAGGACCATTGGGTGTAGTGCCTCTAGAGGACTGTCCAGAGTCCAGTGGCTTAGCGCCACTTGAGTTTTCTCGACTCTCGCGCACGGTGCGTGCGTGGCCGTGGACTGCGAGTCCTGTTTCTTCTCTGACTGTGGTCACCGTGCGACGGGGCCGGTACGTGGGGTGGTCCCCGTACGTCGTCGGATGCGGACGTTGTTTTCCGTTGACTTAAGAGTCTACTCCTTCAGTGACCCTCCACTAGTCGTAGCCTGCCAGTACGCGGTGCTGGTCGCACCAGGGAGTGGTGTACGGGCTTACCCTTTGAGACAGTTTGTGGACTGGTTTCCGTCGGGCCCCTCATCGTAGCCAGAGTCCGGCTGCCGGGGAAAACCGGTCAGAGAGCCAGACCTATGACGCGTGGTCTGTGTGTGCACACGAGGTTGGGGACAGTGGACGCACGTCGACGGGCGTGACCCAGCTAGTCACTTGTTTGTGGTTACTTGTACGGTGTTCGTGCCTTTGGTAGGCGCTACCACGTCAGGCAGTTCACCTGCGGTGCGGTGTAAGTCGTCAGGGGACGCTACCGACTGTGCTTCTAGTGGGAAATACTCCTGTTGAGTTGGGAGTGACAGACTATCAGTTCCGTGACTTCGACCTTCAGGTTCTCGGTCGTGTTGACCGTCGAGTTCGGTTGTTTCACCGTGGCGCGTGTGTCGGTTCTCGCGCCGTGAGACTAGTGCTAGTGGCTTTACCGAGGTTGCGCCTTGTTGTGCGGTACCCGCGATCGGATGGTCGGAGTTGCACCGTGGATAGCGTGTCCAGGTCGGCTGTGTCCAGGGGACAGGCCTCTACGGCGTGGTTGCCGTGTGTTTTTACTTCGGTAAGCGGTACTCGTGTAGTTTGATAGCCTCGACTGCGAGGTCAGGGTGTGTTTCTGGTACAGTAGGAGTAGCTGTAGTGCCGAGTTTCGACCGACCACCGGGTTTACTTTTCCTACTGTTGCGGTTGCTCTTGTAGCCTTCCTTTCCGCTACCGCCGTGATTTCCGGTTGGGGTTCCGCGGGATCCCTGCTGAGTCTCTGTTTTGGAGACTCATTCCCTGCTTTTCAGGTGTAGCGGTTCTTCCTCGAGGTTCGAGGTGCGGAGCGGAGGTTCTCAGTTGCCAGCTTGCCGGGCCGAGTGTTCACTTGGCATGTGGTACGTTTTACTGCTTTAGACTGTACTTTCTGTTGGACTGGACTATGTTGTAGCTGTAGTTGTTTATTTATTTCTGTTAATTGTTATCCTGCTTTATTTCCTATTTCTTTGTGCCTCCACACTCCTTTTAGCCCTTCCGAGCCCTCCCGACTTGTGGGCGGCGGTTCGAGTCTCGGGTTATCGGGCCTTCCCGGTAATCGGATTCTCGGGTCGTTACATTGCATGAGTCATGCAAGAGCAGAATATTTCACTCCACTTCAAAATGTTTCACCCCTGTGCAAACAATTTCAGTTGTATGTAAAATATTTCACCCCTGTTAAGAAGGTAAAAGAAATATAACTGAGACTGTCTGAGTCATGCAAGAGCAGAATATTTCACTCCACTTCAAAATATTTCACCCATGTGCAAATAATTTCAATTGTATGTAAAATATTTCACCACTGTTAAGAAGGTAAAAGAAATATAACTGAGACTGCCTGAGTCATGCAAGAGCAGAATATTTCACTCCACTTCAAAATGTTTCACCCCTGTGTAAAAAATTTCAGTTGTATGCAAAATATTTCACCCCTGTTAAGAAGGCAAAAGAAATATATCTATGGGCGTTAAGAGTGAATAATGTCCAGTAAGGCTGACAAATACCTTCTAAGGCTAGAAACCCTATGTCTTCTACTTGTACTTCACAACCAAGCTCGAAAAAGTAAGTCCGTGGGCACGTGATCCAAGGTCATCACGTGGCATCTCCAGATGGATAGATGGCGAGAAATTCATTTGGATACTCTTTATTTCAAATTTTCTTTTGCATCAAAGCACACAACAATATGTGTCGACTCATGGTGACGACTCTTACCGTCTTGGCAAGAAGGTGCACCGACCTTGGTTGGCGCACACTGACCTTATATGCAAAATGCTTAAGACATGCACGGACCTACATGAATGAGCAGTAGCATGCACTGACCTTGACAAAGACAAATCAAAACGTGCACCGACCACATGTGGTCAGTGTAAAACCTGCACTGACCTTATGTAACGACCCGAGAATCCGATTACCAGGAAGGCCCGATAACCCGAGACTCGCACCGCCACCCACGAGTCCGAAGACTCGGAAGGGTTAAAAGGATGGTGTGGAGACTACACAAGTATCATAAATAATTACAGAAAGTAAACAGTTATATAAGTAAGAATGAAATAAATTAACATTTTACATGATACATAGTCCACAAGATGTAATAAAATAAACAACAGCAGTAGTCCACAACTAGTACAGAGACAAGAAAGAAAAGTACAGCTACACGGGACATACCCCGGCTCTGACCACTGGCACTAACGCTGGGCACCTGAACCACGCTGAGCCTCAGACGCGCTCCCCTGAGGCCGCGACTCACCTGAAATACGGTGAAAATACGTAGGGAATGAGTCTCAGAATAAGACTCAGTAGGGATCACTCGAACCCTACCTCGCAAACGGAGAAACCGCTACGCTAGCAGTAAGCGAGTACCTCGGAAAGGGAAGCCCTGCAATATGTAAAACACCGATCTCACGGCACGAAAACTGACACACGTGCCACGGTGTAACGACCGAAACACCACGGTTAACATGACAAAACCCGAAGGTCGAAGTCGCACGACTGACATTCTGTCACTCCCGACTCGACAGGAGTACCTCCCACTAGAAGCACAGTCGGTAGCATCCCCTGACGTCTTACACCACACCGCAGGTGAACTGCCTAACGTGGTAGCTCCTACCAGAGGCACGGACACCGAACAAGTTACCACAAACAAGTGACTAGCTGGGGTCACGCTCGTCAGCGTGGGTCCAACTGCCCCCAACCATGTGTGCACACACAAATCGCGCGTCCCTGGTCTGAACCTCTAACCTGTTTTCCCCTTAGCCGGACTCTGGCTGCAAGACGTAGGGCCCGACGAAAACCGGTCCACAAACTGTCTCTAAGGGTAGCATCTCCACCACTCCCTGGTGAGACCACACGCGTGTAAGCAGACTAAGACTAGTGGAGGGTCACTACGGAGTAGACTCTCAAGTCAACAGAAAACAACGTCCACATCCGACGACGTAGGGGGACCATCCCACGTACCAGCACCGTCGCACGGTGACCACGGTCGGAAAAGAAACGGGGTTGCAAACCACCCGGGGCAACCCTGAGCCTGATGGTCTACCCTAGACGCGTCACAAGCTCTAACGGTCTAAGGCTGGACCGTTACAGCCATCTGACAGCCCAACACAGGGGCGTCAGACCCTCGGTGCAACAACGACTGTGACGCGCCTACGCTGGTGCGTCACAGGCCCTGACGCACCCAGCCTGGTGCGTCACAAGGCACGAAGGAACAAATTGTGACGCGTGCCACTCGGTGCGTCACAGACTGTAACGGACCAAGTCTAGTGCGTTACAGGGTGGGAATGCGTCCACTCTAACGCATCCACACATAGGCGTCACAAGGCTGTGACGCGCCAAGCCTGGTGCGTCACATGCCTTGACCCCCAACGGTCAAAAACTAACGGTCAAAAGCCAACGGTCGAACGTCCCTGATGGTCCAACCCAGGTGCGTCACAGAACCTGTGGCGGTCAATCGTGGGACCGTCACAGCCCACAGACTCCAGTTGGATGAAAACAGGACTGTGACGCACACATCCAGGTGCGTCACATGGTGTGGCGGTCACTGGAAGGACCGTCACACCCGTCCGAGGGCGAAATGGCGTGAACCGCCCAAAAATTCCAACCACACCCCCATGCCTCCATAGGAGAGGGGAAAATCAAAGGGGAAGACCCCTGGGGACCCCTAGCATGCTTCTAAGCCATCAAAACACCGAATCGCAGCCTAAAAACATAGATCGGGCGAACTCTCCCAAAATCATACTTTTGCCCAAACCCATTCAAAGACACCCCTCTCGGCTCCCATTCGGCCTACAAAACGCGGGGGATGACGGGATGAGCATAGGGATTCGTCCCCCTACCTCAATGGAGCAAAAGCTCCGCCGAATCGAGCTCAAATCATGAAGAATGCTTTTGGAAACCCCTCTCCTTCACGCTTCCCACGAACATCGCACGCCCACGAGCTCGCCTCGCAGCCGCCCACGCAACCGCGCCATCGCCCCGCCGCCGTCTGCAGCCGGAGAGATGCCCATCGCGATCGAATGGGAGAGAGAGGGGGAGAGGGGGGCGGTTCTCACGATGGGAGGAAGAAGAAGAAGAAGAAGAAGGGTGGGGGAGAGAGAGAAAAGAGAGGGTATTTATAGAAAATTCAGAAATTCTGGAAAATACCAAAAAATTAAAAATTATATTTCCGCGATCCTCGGAACGCACCGATCGCAGCGGTATCACTCTCGCCTAGTGTGGACGTCGAAAAAATGTCGATGAGGATCATACGGCAGGCATGTCTCGACACTCGAGAGCAAGCCGAAGATGAAAATACAGAATAAATCTCATGCCTCGCCCGATCAGGACAAGAACTCGCTTGGTGGTTTGCTACCTGTTAAGGAAGCCCCCCAGGTGGAAGACGCGGCCACAACTCTCCGACCGGTCGTGTCGAGAGCGGAATCAGAGAAAAAGTCGGGAACTCCAGCACAATCTTGGGATGCACCGAAAGTCACGCAAAGTCCGGGACCACGCCCCAAAGGCTGCAAATGGAATATTATAGAGCCCATGCATTGCAACTAGAACATTCCAGGAGCGCCAACACTCAAATAAATGGCTGCGACTACGAAAAGAATCCATTTGAGGCTTAAAACGGCGCGGAAGGGCCTTAAACCGGCGCGCTCTAAACCGGCGTGCCCCTTCAACATCTTAATCCGGCGCCCCCAAAACCGGCGCGCCCCATTTTCCTATATGCCCCTCCTTCCCTTGTTAAACCGACGCGCTCCTCTTTTGGTCCTAAACCGGCGCGCTCACCCCCCGCGCCGTTTCAACCAAACTGCCATCCCATCTACACTCCGATGCTCTGTTTTGCATCATTATGGCGTGCAAAGAACATTGAATGCCCAACGCTCTGTCTCTGCCTCCGTTCGACAGCGAAGCGGCAGTGATGGCAGCAACCCGCATCGACAGCAGTAGCAGCATAAGATCTTCTGGCAAATCCGCAAATGTCCTGTCCTCGGACGAACAACAGTTTACGGCACCAACCACTGGATGCCACCGCAGACGAATGAAGTGGCGGGAGTTTTTCTTCCGTTCGAGCGAAGAAAGGGCAACCCATTCTATATATACTCCGCCTGTTCCACGGAGCATCTCTCTCGAACCCCCGAAGGGCGATGGAAAAAGAGAAGAGAGGGCCACCCGAAGAGAAGAAGAAGCTTCGTCCCCGTGCCGGAGAAGAGAAGAGAAGAGAAGAGAGGAGAGTGAGAGGTGAGCTCGGAGGGGGGGGGGAGCTTGTGCTCTGTTCCCCCTCTCCCATTGACGTATCTCCTCTTCTTTCCCCCTAAATGTATTTCTCTCTGCCCTAGGGTAGATCCCCCTTTTGTATTTCGACCTTCCCCTTCTTGTGGATGAATAAAAGGAAGTCTGTCGGCAAGCACGGTTCTTGGCTTTAGCTCCCGTCCCCCGTTTTCTCCCTATCTTCCATGCATCCAGGGTCTTTGAAGCCTGCCTCTCCGTGGCATGGCCTTCGAAGGAACCCACATGAGGATGAACATTCATGGCCCTTCGTGGCATACATTTGTCCCGCTTCATGAAACCATCACCCGTGAGCCGTGGGAGCTCTTGAAGGCTAGTCCTCGAGCTTTTCCACACTCACATTTGGGTTATCGAACCGCCGTGAGGTCTGGATTTGAGGTTCACCCCGGAGCAATCCATTTGGTGTTCCCCTATTTATCTCTGGCAAGCCTCAGTCCGGGGGAGGTGTTGCCCAAATTTTGCCAGAGGAAGAACACGTAAGAACAGAGAATACGTAAGAATAGACAGACGAACAAACTAAGCCCTTGAATCAAGCTAAATCTCTGAGTTCCTGCACAAACTCTTCTAACGAAACACTTGAATCCTCAGGCTAATTCACCCTAACAAATAATTAAAATACTTAAACTCTCTTTCCACAAGCTTAATCCATCAATAAGATGAATAAATCAATCAACAGATTAACTTGCAGGTGACAGAAACAAGAAACAGAGCCAACAGAATAAAAGAAAACCTCATAGAAGCTTAACCCGGCGCGCCCTAATCCGGCGTGGGCTAATCCGGCGCGCTACCCCCCCGCACCGGTTTAGCCCCACACTCAAATCCACTTTGGAATTCCTGAGATGAATAGTGCCCCCTCCCATTCCTATTTGGAGCCCAAACCGGCGCGCCTCCCCTTCTTAGGCTATTCCGGCGCGCCCCCTCTCCCTCCTTAGCATTACCTTAAACCGGCGCCCCCCCTCCCTTGGCCTTGAACCGGCGCGCCCCTTACACCTCTTATTCCGACGCGCCCCTAGTGTCCCCCTAAACCGGCGCGCCTCCTTAACACAAAAAAGGATAAGTAGCCAATAAAAAAAGGGAGAAATATTCAAAACTAAAAAAATGAAAAAGTGATCAATCTTAATAAAAAAGGAAACAAACACCACCGCGCAGGTCGATCCGTGTGAGAGGCCGCACGTTGGCGAGTTCGGGCTTCACACTTAACGACTCACTTCCCCGGACTGTGCATGAAAAGAAAATCAATGACGCCCCGTGGCATCAGACGTGGTCCTCGGAAACCCCGATATGGCCATAGTCCGCAACCACCTCGGGCCAATAGATCAATAGCTTGACTCACCTCCGTCGGGATCCAATCCCGCATCCACATTAACCTTGCCGAATCTGCGGCAGACATTCGTACGGTTTTGTCACCGTCTTTTATGTTGCAAACACGGACTTCTGTCCGAATAAGAAATGGTCCGTTAGTGACCGACATATATATACCGGAATTTAATCCCGCACCTGCATTAAACTTGCCATACTCATGGCAGACATTCGTACGGTTTTGTCACCGTCTTTTATGTTACAAATATGGACTTCTGTCTGAATAAGAAATGGTCCGTTAGTGACCGACATATATGCCGGGATCTAATCCCGCACCTACATTAAACTTGCCGTACCTACGGCAGACATCCGTACGGTTTTATCATCGTCCTCGACGCTACTAATACGGACTTCCGTCCGAATAATGAATGGTCCGTTAGTGACCGACATATATGTCGGGATCTAATCCCGCGCCTACATTAAACTTGCCGTACCTACGGCAGACATCCGTACGGTTTTATCGTCGTCCTCGACGCTACTAATACGGACCTCCGCCCGAATAATGAATGGTCCGTTAGTGGCCGACATATATACCGGGATCTAATCCCGCGCTTGCATTAAACTTGCCGTACTCACGGCAGACATTTGTACGGATTCGCTCCCGTCACCGTCTTGTTTTCTATACGGACCTTTGTCCGAACATAAAATAGTCTGTGTAAGACCGACAAAAATCCGAATGGAATGAGGCGGCTCTCGTCCTCCCCGAACCCTACGCATGGGAACATCGATAAGGCCGTCGTGAGTCACGCTCGGACCTCGGGTTTGCCCCAACCATGGTCATCGCTTGACTCACATCCTAGGCCTATAGCCAGCTATCTTTGTACACATCTTTGTTTTGGAATCTTGTCCCGGGACACTTTCCCGCTGCCTTTTCGCACCGGAAATATTAATGATGCCCACGCAAGCCTCGTTTGGACCGCGGGAGGCGTCCCCGGAATGGTCCTTACTGGATCTCGCACCGGGCCAATAAACTCGCTGATTTCTGACCACTCTAACCGGGATTCAACCGAATGTCTTCTATCCCTTCGAACAATAAACTTGCCGTACCCCGGCATACATATGCTCCAGTTTTTCCCGTGGCAATCACGATTCTCTGAAGCCGGACGCTCGTCCGAATATCAAAATGGTCCCTTGAGTGACCGACATATTTCGAATGCTTGCTTCCCTAGACATAGGGCTTTTCGGCTGACTCGAGACCGCTATCGGCTTGTTTCTCTCGATATAGTTTTCTGGCCATGAGGTCCTGATTCCCGACGATTAATCAAGGGTGTTCCCCTCTCCAAGGGGATGTAAATAACGTCGTGACCTTTACGGCGCGGCGGGTTCTAGTCCCGACACGAACCACACAATCGTCTGATTAGTCAGATCGAGCGCACAATAAATCGTCACTTTGTGACTGGCAAGCCCACGCACTTAATAAACGCCAATAAACAAATAAACAACGATTTTAGATAAAAAGTGCGTCCACACATAGGTGAATGACCCGGTTCTCCCGCAACGAGGTTCCGAAGGAATTACCGAAACACACACCGGTAATCGGAAAACACGCGCGGAAAAGTCAAGGAACGCTTCCGGGCCTCCAAAAAAACTCCGGATCGCGTCGATCCGAACACGAAAGATGTCCAAAATAGAATTTCAGACACAACGGAGCCGGACACTCCGAGAAACAAGATTTGAGACCCATGAAGAAGGATCCGAAAGGTCCGAGATATTACAGCCCTCCCCATTTAAGGAATTTCGTCCTCGAAATTGAGAACAACCCAAGGGGAAGAAAGAGGAAAACTCACTCGAACAAATAAGGGAACTGCTGACGCATCTCGTCCTCAAGCTCCCAAGAAGCCTCACCACCAGAGTGCCGCTGCCACACCACCTTAACCAAGGGAATGACCTTGTTCCGCAAGCGCTGCTCTCGCCTATCCTCCACGCGGACTGGAAACTCTGGGAGAGAAAGATCTGGAGTCACCTCGAGCCAAACAGAATCCTCGAGCAGATGAGAGTCATCGGATATATACTTCCGCAACATCGAGACGTGGAACACGTCATGCACCGACGCCAACTCAGGGGGTAACTGCAATCGATAAGCTACCTCACCGATGCGCTCCATGATGTGGAAAGGACCAATATAGCGGGGACTCAGCTTCCCACGCCGTCCAAAACGCATAACCCCCTTCATCGGAGAAACTCTCAAGAACACGCGATCCCCCACGGCGAACGCGAGAGGCTACCGCCTACGGTCAGCATAGCTCTTCTGTCGACTCTAGGTCGCCAACATGTTCTGACGAACCATGTGCACAACATCCACACACTGCTACACCAACTCTGGTCCCGTCAAAACACGCTCACCAACCTCAAACCAATCGAGTGGAGTCCGACACGGATGCCCATACAACGCCTCATAAGGAGCCATGCCGATGCTCGAATGATAGTTGTTGTTGTAGGCAAACTCCACCAACGGCAGGTGGTGAATCTAACTCCCCTGCCACTCTAGGTAGCAGGATCTCAGCATGTCCTCCAAAGTCTGGATGGTCCTCTCTGACTGACCATCTGACTGAGGATGATACGCCGAGCTAAATGCCGAATATGTGCCAAGAGCTCGCTGAAAACTCCTCCAGAGTCCAGACGTGAAGCGCGGATTCCGATCTGACATGATGGAAATGAGAATCCCATGCAACGGAATGATCCGCTCCACATAAAGACGAGCCAACTTTGGCACGCTCCAGCTGACTTTGACCGGTAACAACCGAGTCACATTCATCAGCCTATCCACCAGCAATCAAACACTATCCTGCCCACTCGGAGTCCTCGGTAATCCCACCATGAAATCCGTGGTCACGTGGTCCCACTTCCACGCGGGAACATCCAAGGGCTGGAGAGTACCTCCCTGTCGCTGATGTTCCGCCTTCACTTGCTGACAGGTCAGGCACCTGGCCACAAATTCGGCAACATCTCTCTTCATGCCAGGCCACCAGAACTGCCTCCGTAAGTTTCGATACATCTTCGTCGCACCCCGGGTGTACGGTGTACCTGCTCCCAAGAGCCTCGCGTAACACCGCGCGACGAACCTGCTCCTCGACTGGGATGTACAGCCTACCACGGAACCTTACAGCACCGTCCTCACTGAGCTCCACATCAGCCATAGCCAAAATCCGGGGCAACCCGGGGTCTGCATGCTGAGCCTCTGTCACCTGAGGACGGATAGCAGGCGTGACAGTCAGACTTGCAAGCACTGCTAACCCTGGCTCCTGGGGAATCTTGAGCCTGAACAAAACTTTAGGCACTTATTCCCAGAGCCTCCACTTCCTCAACATCAAGGCACTGACTGCGACCTTCCGACTCAAAGCATCGGCAATGACATTCATCCTGCCCGGCTGATAAGATAGGGTGAAGTCATAATCCTTCATGAACTCCATCCAACGCCTCTGCCTGAGGTTAAGGTCCCTATGCGTGAACACATACCTCAAACTCTGATGGTCAGTGAACACCTCGAACTTCTCACCGTACAGATAATGCCTCCAGATCTTCAGCGCGAAGATCACAGCCGCCAACTCCAGGTCATGTGTAGGGTAGTTCTCCTCGTGGGGATTCAGCTGCCGAGATGTATACGCCACCAATCTTACCATGCTGCATAAACACAGCACCCAATCTGATCCTGAAAGCATCTGTACACACCACAAAACCTCCCGATCCAGAAGGCAAAACCAACACAGAAGCCGAGGTGAGCAATCTCTTCAGTTCCCTGAAACTCTGCTCACACTCCTCAGACCAGACGAAAGGCACATCCTTCCGCATAAGTCAAGTCATCGGGGCTGCAATGTGAGAAAAATTCTGAATAAACCACCGATAATAGCCCGCAAGCCCCAAGAAACTTCGGATCTTCGGCACATACCTCGGCCTCGACCACTGCATTACTACCTCGACTTTGGCAGGGTCCACGGAAATACCATCACCAGAAATCACGTGCCTCAAAAAGTGCACCTCACGAAGCCAGAACTCACACTTACTGAGCTTCGCATACAACTGGTGATCTCGCAACGTCTGCAGCACCACACCCAAATGGTACGCGTGCTCCTCGGCAGACTGCGAATAGACAAGGATGTCGTCCACAAATATGACCATGAACTGGTCCAGATACGGATGAAACACCCTCTGCATCAAGTCCATGAAGGCTACGGGGGCATTGGTGAGCCCGAACGGCATCACCAAGAACTCATAATGCCCGTACCTCGTACTAAATGCAGTCTTCTCCACATCGGACTCGTGAATCGTCAGCTGATAGTAACCGGACCGCAAATCAATCTGCGAGAACACTCGCGCAGACTGAAGCTGGTCGAACAAATCATCAATCCGCGGCAACGGATACTTGTTATTAATGGTCACCTCATTCAGCTGCCGATAGTCAATGCATAACCGCAAGCTACCATCCTTCTTCTTCACGAACAACACGGGCGCACCCCAAGGGGAAAAGTTAGGACGAATATACCCCTTGGCCAGCAGCTCATGCAACTACACCCTCAACTCAGCGGGGGCCATACGCTAGGGAGCCTTCGCCAAAGGTCCCGTACTAGGCACAACCTCGATAACGAAATCGATCTCCCGTTGGGGAGGCAATCCAGGTAAGTCCTCCAGAAAAACATCAGGGAACTCGCATACCACCGGGATGTCCTCGACATTCGGCTCCATCCGGTCTGCCACAACCATGGAGGTGAGAAAACCCTGACAACCCGCATCAAGCAAACGACGAGCTCGAATCGCAGAAATAAGAAAGCGGCAAGAGGAAGACCTGATACCTTGGAAATAGAAGGTGGGTCCGTGAAGTTGCCGGAAATAAACCCTCTTCGAGCCGCAATCCATCAAAGCATGATGTGCCTCGAGCCAATCCATGCCCAAAATCACATCAAAGTCCTGAAGCGGCAACGCATAGAGCCTAGCCGGCAAACTCCTCCCTTCCACCCACATAGGAACCTCATCGAAACAATACGGAGTGATCATAAAATCACACGAAGGCAACTCCACTGCCAAATCACAGGACAACTGGGTCACCGGCTCCTCAATACTCAGCGCGAAATCCTCCGAAACAAACGAATGAGACACGCCAGAATCGAACAAAACTCGAATCGTACAACCCAAAATCTGAACGGTACCTTCCACGAGTTGCGACGCCACTACCTCTGCCCTGGTCATGTGTGTGATCTGGCTTCGAGCTCTCTGCCTGACTCCCACACTAGTTGACCTAGGTAGCCGCGGATACTGCCCCTGTTCCTACTGCTGCTGCCTCTGCTGCGGGGGAACCTACTGCTGTTGAGGAAACTGCTGCTGCTGTTACCTCTAAGGACAGTCACGCGCCATATGCCCTGGCTGGTCACACCGGAAACAAACTATCGGCGATGTACACTGCCTGCCTGGATGGTACTCGCTACACCGTGGGCACAGTCCTCGCGATCCACCCACTGATCCCTGACGCTAAAATGAAATCTGCTGCTGTACACTGCCCGATGATGCCTGCCTCTGATCCTTGGGCTTCTTCTTACCAAATCCCTTCTTGAAAAACTTCTTGACCTTAGAGCCAAAAGACACGGATCCTGTCGCCGACGCTGCCGGTGCCGGCGCTCCTGAACCACCCGACACATGCTGAAAGGAACCCTGCTGCTGGGTAGCCGACTGCTGGCTGCGACCCGACAAAGACTGCCCCTGGCTAATCGGTCCTCGCGTCCTCTGCATATCCATCTCCGAAGAAGCCGTAACACGAGACGCTGTCTCTAGATCAGTGGTCGCATTCGCGATCAGATGGTGCCTCAGCTCCTGCCTCAAGTCCTGTATGAACTGTGCGGTCTTCACCCTCTCATGCTTCATGATATGAGGTGCATACCAACCCAGCTCAACAATCGGGCCCTGTACTACAACACGGACATGTTGCCCTGAACAAGCTCCAAAAACTAACGCATCCGCTGCGTAGCAATATACTCTGGGCAGTAGGTACACTCGAAAGCACTGACAAAGTCACTCCACGCAATCTGCTCGAGTGGAGGAAGCTGGAAGGACATCTTCCACTTGGAAGACCACCACTCCCAAGCCGCACCCTGCAACTGGTTGTAGGCCAACATCACTCGGTCCTCCGTAGTACACCGCAAGGAACTGAACACCCTCTCCATCTCGTCGAGCCAACTCCGAGCCATATCAGGGTCTGGCTGACCGCCGTAGTAAGGTGGATGAAACTGCATGAAATCCCTCACTGCTCGGCCTGGCCCACCCCTAGTCGATGAGCCCTCACCAGCCTCTCCGCCGAACTGCTGCGACATAAGTTGGTACATGCCACGGAAGAAATCCTCGGCCCCCGGAAACCTCGCAGTATCAGCTGCCTCGGTGGCCGCAGGTGGCGCTCTACTATGCTCCGCCTGCTCCCGCTGAATCTCCTACTGGATCTCTTGACCTCTAGCCGACTACCCCTTCCGAGAGCGAGTGCCCCGCCTCGACGCCATGCTCGCTCCTGAAGCAAAAGATAGGAAACACGGAAACATCGAGGTTAAGTAAAACACACGATGCCCGATGCCAGCGTCACCTGTACATCATCGCTGTGGACTAGTGGACCACTATAATTACTTGTGATTCTCGTATAATCCCACAACCGCTGCTCTGATACCAGCTGTAACGACCCGAGAATCCGATTACCGGGAAGGCCCGATAACCCGAGACTCGCACCGCCACCCACGAGTCCGAAGACTCGGAAGGGTTAAAAGGATGGTGTGGAGACTACACAAGTATCACAAATAATTGCAAAAATTAAACATTTATATAATTAAGCAGGAAATAAATTAACATTTTACATGATACATGGTCCACAAGATATAATAAAATAAACAACAGTAGTAGTCCACAACTAGTACAGAGATAAGAAAGAAAAGTACAGCTACACGAGACATACCCCGGCTCTGACCTCTAGCACTAACGCTGGGCACCTGAACCACGCTGAGCCTCAGACGCGCTCCCCTGAGGCCGCGACTCACCTGAAATACGGTGAAAATACGTAGGGAATGAGTCTCAGAATAAGACTCAGTAGGGATCACTCGAACCCTACCTCGCAAACGGAGAAACCGCTACGCTAGCAGTAAGCGAGTACCTCGGAAAGGGAAGCCCTGCAATATGTAAAACACCGATCTCACGGCACGAAAACTGACACACGTGCCACGGTGTAACGACCGAAACACCACGGTTAACATGACAAAACCCGAAGGTCGAAGTCGCACGACTGACAGTCTGTCACTCCCGACTCGACAGGAGTACCTCCCACTAGAAGCACAGTCGGTAGCATCCCCTGACGTCTTACACCACACCGCAGGTGAACTGCCTAACGTGGTAGCTCCTACCAGAGGCACGAACACCAAACAAGTAACCACAAACAAGTGACTAGCTGGGGTCAAGCTCATCAGCGTGGGTCCAACTGCCCCCAACCATGTGTGCATACACAGACCGCACGTCCCTGGTCTTGCCGTCTGACCAGTTTTCTCCTCAGCCGGACTCTAGCTGCAAGACGTTGGGCCCGACGGAAACCGGTCCACAAACCGTCTCTAAGAGTAGCCTCTCCACCACTCCCTGGTGGGACCACACGCGTGTAAGCAGGCTACGACTAGTGGAGGGTCATTACGGAGTAGACTCTCAAGTCAACGGAAAACAACGTCCGCATCCGACGACGTACAGGGACCGTCCCACGTACCAGCACCATCGCACGGTGACCACGGTCGAAAAAGAAATGGGGTTGCAAACCACCCGGGACAACCCTGAGCCTGACGGTCTACCCTAGACGCGTCACAGGCTCTAACGGTCTAAGGCTGGACCGTCACAGCCATCTGACAGCCCAACACAGGGGCATCAGACCCTCGGTGCAACAACGACTGTGACGTGCCTACCCTGGTGCGTCATAGGCCCTGACGCACCCAGCCTGGTGCGTCACAAGGCACGAAGGAACAAACTGTGACGCGTGCCACTCGGTGCGTCACAGACTGTAACGGACCAAGTCTGGTGCGTTACAGGGTGGGAATGCGTCCACTCTAACGCATCCACACAGGGGCGTCACAAGGCTGTGACGCGCCAAGCCTGGTGCGTCACATGCCTTGACCGCCAACGGTCAAAAACCAACGGTCAAAAGCCAACGGTCGAACGTCTCTGACGGTCCAGCCCAGGTGCGTCATAGAACCTGTGGCGGTCTATCGTGGGAGCGTCACAGCCCACAGACTCCAGTTGGATGAAAATAGGACTGTGACGCACACATCCAGGCGCGTCACATGGTGTGACGGTCACTGGAAGGACCGTCACACCCGTCCGAGTGCGAAACGGCGTGAACCGCCCAAAAATTCCAACCACGCCCCCATGCCTCCATAGGAGAGGGGGGAATCAAAAGGGAAGACCCCTGGGGACCCCTAGCATGCTTCTAAGCCATCAAAACACCGAATCGCGGCCTAAAAATATAGATCGGGGGAACTCTCCCAAAATCATGCTTTTGCCCAAACCCGTTCAAAGACACTCATCTCGGCTCCCATTCGGCCTACAAAACACGGGGGATGACGGGATGAGCATAGGGATTCGTCCCCCTACCTCAATGGAGCAAAAGCTCCGCCGAATCGAGCTCAAATCATGAAGAACGCTTTTGGAAACCCCTCTCTTTCACGCTTCCCACGAACACCGCACGCCCACAAGCTCACCTCGCAGCCGCCCACGTAACCGCGCCGTCGCCCCGCCACTGTCTGCAGCCGGAGAGAGGCCCATCGCGATCGAATGGGAGAGAGAGGGGGAGAGGGGGGCGGTTCTCACGGTGGGAGGAAGAAGAAGAAGAAGGGTGGGGGAGAGAGAGAAAAGAGAGGGTATTTATAGAAAATCTAGAAATTCTGGAAAATATCGAAAAATCAAAAAATACATTTCCGCGATCCTTAGAAGGCACCGATCGCAACGGTATCACTCTCGCCTAGGTGAACGACCCGATTCACCCGCAACGAGGTTCCGAAGGAATTACCGAAACACACACCGGTAATCAGAAAATACGCATGGAAAAGGCGGGGAACGCTTCCGGGCCTCCGAAATAACTCCGGATCGCGCCGATCCGAACATGAAATGTTGGGTCCCACGGTCAATGACACCCAAGAGGGGGGTGAATTGGGTGATTACAAATTTTAAGGAAACTCTTTCCCTTTTAACAAGTGTAATGAAATAACAATTAAAACATCAAATCTGTTAAACTGGCAAGTTAGATTACAACCTACACTAACCCCCACACTAGACGACAAGACGAATGCTGTGTGGTGGAGTAAACTCTTTACAACAAGATTAAGGATTCTCACTCCTTGTGCCAATTGATAAGATTCTCATCATTGAGAAGATTAAGAATGTGCTTAAGTTGATTCTAGAGGTTGTTCAAGTTTGGGTATCCCATCTCCTTGTGGCAATTGAGAAGATTCTCATCATTTTTCATCCTTGCAAGGTGTTCCTTTAGTTGATGCAAGCTTGACTATGAATGGCCAGCATCACTTGGATTTGGGGAGTGTAATCTGCATCCAAAGACAAAAATAGATTTGATTTGTCAATTATGATTCAGATTTATTAACAATGGCATCATAAATTATTTTAACAATCAACATCCCCTAGATAGCTCAAGATGTAATGCATGACTCATGTATTGACCTAAACATTAAGCTCATATGGTGAATGTGGTTGCTCCCCCTTAGTGTGTGCATGAATGCAAGATGTTCAGTAACAATCCAATGCCATATGCAGCCTTTTAAGTAAATGACTCATAGTACCATGCGAAGAACTTAGATCCAAAGATCACCTCACACATAGTGATAGTTTTCAGACAGGCTTAACCTGCCCTTCCACATGTCACCATTTGATATACTATGTAATCATGGATGATGAAGGTAGGAGGATTGCTATGCATTATGACATGAATTCACAATGTTCAACATTTGCATGATAGAGTACGAAAGTGTATGCAAACTCAATATGTGTAGTGAAATCATGCTTTGGTGAATCTTCAAGCTCTTCTTTACACAAAGATGCTATATGACAAGTGATATATGCACAAATATGCAACCAACCATGAATGAAGTGCATGTACGGACATATGCAAGATTACATGACTACATAGCACAAAGTCAATTAAAATATGACACAATCACTACAGAAGGTAGGAGAGATATCACCTGATCTTCAAGTTCAGTTTTTAATTTTTCTTCCAACCTGACTTATGCCATGTGACCCGTGTGCCTTATCTTCTTGATGAAAATAGATTTCATGCTTTACATTCCCAAGGCACACCTGCAAGATAAATTTCTAATTTGGCCTTCTTAGGTACTCAAACCATCTTAGGTCCTTGTGGGTTAGCAGCAGCATGTGCATGTGATTTCTAATTTTTGACAACATTCAAATCATCATCTTTTACAGGAAAATAATCATACTTAACATTTCCAGATTTGCCAAAGTGATGGGGGGGAACATGTGACATTATAGTTTTCTTTCTCATTGGCTTTACTGGTTTGTGTATGTGAGCATGACATGTTGAGTGAAAACTCATTTTCTTCATGAGTAACCAGCATTGTGACTTTGTGTGACCTTTTTTACCAGAATGATTACAATGCATGGAAGATTTTGTGGTGAATGTTTTCTTTACATTTTTCAAACCAACCTGATTTCTACATGCTCTCAAATCATCATTTTTCATAATGAAACAATTGTGCATCATGTGTCCAAGTTTTCCACAATAGAGACAAGTAGAATTTCCTTTCTTAGATGCATGGGGTTTCACATGAATGGTTTTAGCATGAACATTTTGGACATCCACACTTTTTTTCAGATTTGGTTGAGTTCTAGACATGGTGTGTTGCTGGGTGTGAGATGTGGAGGTACTAGGTATACATGTGATGTGGACAAATGAGGTATGTAACTTGTTTTCAAATTTCTTTTTCTTCACAGGATTATATCACAGTCCTTCTTTTTGAAAATTCACTTTCATTCCCAATAATTTGTCCAAATTATCTTTACCATCTACAAATTTAGATATCGAATCATTCAAGTCAAGAATTTCAGATTCAAGAGATGCAACATGCAATTCATAGGAAGCCACCTTATTTTCACACGAATTGACTTGTTCATGTAAGGTAGCATTGATGGTTTTACGACTTTCTATTTCTTGCAACAAAGAATACACTTTTTCAGATTCATCAATATTCACAAATTTTTCTTTTTCAAAAGCAAGCAATCTTTCAGAAATGGTTCTATTCAATTCCTTCAGTTTCTTATTTTCCATTTCAAGATTTTTATCATGAGCAAACTCATTTTGACCATTGTTCATAAGACTTACTGTAACGACCCGAGAATCCGATTACCGGGAAGGCCCGATAACCCGAGACTCGCACCGCCGCCCACGAGCCGGGAGGGCTCGGAAGGGCTAAAAGGAGTGTGGAGGCACAAAGAAATAGGAAATAAAGCAGGACAACTCAACAAATAACATAAATAAATAAACAACTACAACAGAGTCTAGTCCAACAGAAAGTACAGTCTAAAGTAGTAAAACGTACCACATGCCAAGTGAACACTCGGCCCGGCAAGCTGACAACTGAGAACCTCCGCTCCGCACCCTCGAACCTCGAGGAAGAACCGCCACACCTGAAAAGCAGGGAATGAGTCTCCAAAACAGAGACTCAGTAGGGATCCCGCGGAACCCCAACCGGAAATAACGGCGGTAGCAGAAAGGAGAGCTACGACTACAGCAGGAACAGCAAACCGGTGGCCGGTCAAAACTCGGCACTACAGCTACTCCTACTGCCAGAAGGCAGACCTCGACCACGCAGTCGAAGCTACCGAGCCACGCTAGTACCACCTACCGAAGTAAGAACACACGGCAACCACGCCGTAGAGGCCTGTCCCCCGGACACAGCCGACCTGGACACGCTGTCCAAGGTGCAACCCCGACCATCTGATCGCGGGTACCGCATAACAAGACCCAACCTCGGTAAAGCCACTAGCACTAATCTCACGGCGCAAGAACCGACACACGCGCCAAGGTGAAACAACCGAACTCACCGGTCAACACGACCAAAAACCCGAAGGTCAAAGACACAGAGACTGACAGTCTGTCACTCCGTACTCGACAGGAGTACCACCCACTAGAAGCACAGCCGGTAGCGTCCCCTGACGTCTTACACCGCACCGCAGGTGAATCGCCTGACGTGGTAGGTCCTACCCGAGGCGCAGACACCGTACAAGTAACCACAAACAAGTAACTAGCTGGGGTCACGCCCGTCGACGTGGGTCCAACCGCCCCCAACCACGTGTGCACATACAGACCTTGCGTCACTAGGCCTGGTCCTCTGACCGGTTTTCCCCCGTAGCCGGACTCTGGCTATCGACGAGGGGCCTACGGTAACCGGTCCACAAACCGTCTCAAAGGTAAGCCCGTACACCACTCCCTGGTGCGACCAGCACACGCGTACTGGTGGGCTACGACTAGTGGAGGGTCACTGAAGGAGTAGACTCTCAACTCAATGGAAAACAACGTCCGAATCCGACGACGTACGGGGACCACCCCACGTACCGGCCCCGTCGCACGGTGACCACAGTCGGAGAAGAAACGGGACTCACAGTCCACAGCCACGCACGCACCGTGCGCGAGAGTCGAGAAAACTCAAGTGGCACTAAGCCACTGGACTCTGGACAGTCCTCTAGACGCACTACACCCAACGGTCCTTGAGTCACAAGACTTGGGGTCAAGACCGTTGTACGCAACAGCACAAGGCCGTCAATCTAGTCCAATCTCTAGGTCTAAAATCACGGTAGCACGAGTACCGAGACAGCTCACGAGTCGCCAAGGCCACTCCCTCGAGAAGGGAATGCAAAGGACCAAGGCCACCCATACGGGCTACACGGAAAACACAGAAGCACGATTCCCAGGGCAGCACACAAGCCACCACGACGATTTCCCATCTTGAAGCAAGCGGGAAACCTCCAGCCCCAGACCGGATAACTGGACTCGCAGTCCAAGGCCAAACACATGGCCCACATGGAAATCACCTTCCAAAGAAACTCACAATATGCGGGGGAGAGCCCACCGCACACACCGATATACGGTGACTCGATTGAGCGTAACACGAAAGCCCGGAACACGTGGGGGCACCCGGACCCACCACACCTACGGGCACGCTAATCAAGGCAACACGGTCCCTCCCGACACGCCAAAAACACGGACACAGAACCCATGGGGTGTCCAGGACACTCACAAGGCCGGAAGTCGACCACTGGGTCCCAACCGGGTCGACCGGAGACCAACACAATGCGAACGGCACACTAAAGGTCACCCGGACCCTTAAGCTCATGGCACGCAAGACGAGGTAAGTGGGACAACCTCTGGACACCCAAAGACACGGTCACGGAACTCCACGGGGTGTCCGAGATACTCACGAGACCTAAAGTCAACCACTGGGTCACAACCGGGTCGACCGGGGGTCAAAACGGCGCAAACAGGAACCAGAACATGGTAGTGGTCACCCGGTGACCGCGACCAGATGGTAGCGGTCGACCGATGACCGCGACCAGGCTGTCACGGTCGCCTCACAACCGCGACAAGCCACGATCAACCCCGCTGGTAGCGGTCGCCCGAGGACCGCGACCAGGTGGTAGCGGTCCCCTTGACCGCGACCAGACAAAAGCGATCGATCGCACGTCCGCGACGCTCGAAGGCCTTCCGACTCAAACACAAAGGATGGAAGCGG
This sequence comes from Amorphophallus konjac, assembly GCA_022559845.1. Taxonomy (NCBI): domain Eukaryota; kingdom Viridiplantae; phylum Streptophyta; class Magnoliopsida; order Alismatales; family Araceae; genus Amorphophallus; species Amorphophallus konjac. The sequence goes on along the minus strand of CM040121.1, from coordinate 544,688,160 downwards.
TTCTCCCAGGACCGCGACCAGATGGTAGCGGTTTCTGGTGGACCGTGATCATTTCGGAAAATCGGGAACGACGGGAAAACACCCAAAAATCCACGCCACGCCCCAATCATCCACGGATGAAGGGGAAAACATAGGGGAATCTCCCCAACAACCCCCAGCATGCATCTATGGCCTCGGATCGGCCTAAAACGCAACGAATCGCTAGATCGGGCGATCACTCCCCAAATCATGATTTTCCCCAAAACGTCCCAAACGACCCGCTCGGCTCACCACGGCCTACCAAACTAACGGGAATTGAAGCGCACGAGCTGGGGGTCCATCACCCTACCTCCACCGAAGATTTCGTACACCGTGGACGCCGATCCACGAAGAAAACGTCGTTGAAGCCTCGCCGTTCCACGAACCCACGGCCGAGCTTCACCACGCCCTCGAGCCTCGATCCTCGACCCATCCTCGCCGTCCTCCTCGCCCGCATCGCCCCGCCTCGCCCCCGTCTCGGTCCGTCGGCCGCCGGAGAGGAGAGAGTGAGAGGAGAGAGCGTGAGATGAGAGAGGGAGAGAAGAGAGAAATGAGAGGAAGAGAGAGGGTGGGGGGTTTATATAGGAAAATCCAGAAAATTGAAAAAATCCTGAAAAATAGAAAATCACACCCTCGCGATCCTCGGAACGCACCGATCGCAATGGTACCACACTCGCCTAGGTGAACGGCCCGGTTCACCCGCAACGAGGTTCCGAAGGGAAAGCCGAAACCCACGCCGGGAATCGAAAAACACAAGCGGAAAAAGTCGCGGAACGCCTTCGGGCCTCCGAAACGACTCCGGATCGCGCCGATCCGAACACGAAAGATGTCCGAAACGAAATTTCAGACACAACGGAGTCAGACGCTCCGAGAAATCAGATCCGAGACCCATGAACGAGGATCTGAAAAACACCGGGGCATTACAGCCCTCCCCCCTTAAAGGAATTTCGTCCTCGAAATTCAGGACCAAGCACGAAGTCACAGGGGAAGAACACAGAACGAACTGACAACGCTGTCAGAGCCCCAGCACAGAAAATCTCAGTTCTCATGAAAACACCAGTCCTGGGGGACACAGCCAGACTTACAATCACAAGCAACACCTCGCTCCTCGCGCCAAGCACACTGGCCAACAGAGCAGGCATATACCAAAGGACACAGTCCGGCATCACCTCAGACAACGCGAGAACCAACATGGCACCGCAGCCACAATCTCACCCACCGAGGAAACACAACCCTCGACACGAGCAACAGCTACCGATTCATCCAATGGTCGGCAGACAAATCGCACATCAGCTTCGCAGCCAGCTGGCAGGTCGCACACCCTCCTCAAGGGAGTAACCAAAACAGAGCCTCCACCAGCTCACGCAGTTCTCTCTACAGACCGCAGCCAGAACATCGGCTCAGCACCAAGAAAACACCTCACACATGGCAAGCCGAAAGCCGGACATAACACCGTGCCAACTCTTGTCAGAAGACAAACTTCGACAGAGTCCAGATCCCATCCGGAAAGGCACATCACAAAAACGACCACCAACGGTCTCGCTGGCACACGGCTCTCGCCACGCTCGAGCCCCAACAACCAGCATCTTCTGTCTCTAAAAAAACCATCCACTGGTCACCAACTGCTCGTCAACGGGAAACCTCCGCTTGCTCAGCTTCTTCCTTCTTTCCTGGTCCTCGACCGGGTCCAAAGGAAACATTCCAAACCTCGGCAAGCCATCCGTCGAGTCACACACAGACTGATGCCGCATCTCGAGCTGCACTCCTCTCGGACACCGCATCCGAGCTCGAACATCGCTCCAACTCGACCCTCTCGGGGAGCATGACGAAATCAAATGACGGATCCTGGTGTCTTCAGTCATCACCTCGGTCGACTCAGACTCACAGGGGAACCACCCCATGATGGTCACCAAACCAGGGACAACCATTGCGACACCAACGTCCTATCAAGGACCACCCTCCGACGCCCATCTCACAAAAAGGCCTCCGCCCACAGGCGTCACTCATCCATTTGGTCTCATCAAATCCTTCGATCAATCCAAGTGGACAGCTGCCAATCCCGATTCCGCCCTTACCACAGAGTCACGGGACACCACCTGAACAGTGCTCATGGGTCCCCAAAGCAACAAACATCTCACTGTCGCAATCCGACAAGACCGTAGAGCCAACAGACGCTGCTGTGGTCGGTCACACGGTTAGGCTCACCAGCCACTCATAGCCACCAACCGGGACCCATGGGACCTGTGGGTTATGGGCCCACCACGCTTCCGTTGCGCACTCTGATCCACGCGCACAGCCGAGAAAGCAAAACACCGCCCAACCAGCACTCGTCCTTCCAGAACAGCGCCAGCACCCTCACAAGACAAGGGAATGGGCACGACTTCTCACAGGCAACCACCCTGCCAAGACAAGGAGCACGTCTCGCACAGACTTCATGGCACACAAGGCCAACCAATCCGAACACACAATGCAAGACGACGAACCTTAACCCAACACAATCTCTCCAACCAAAGGGGAGACCAAACGCACTTTCGACCAACGGAAGGACTCCACGCTCGACCTGACCTCGAACCTCGCGCACGCTGGAAACAGCACCATCCAGCACCAAGGAAAACCATCGCTTCCATCAGGTCAGCGCCTCCGACACACTCGACGAGTGTCACGTCGGACCACAATCACAGCATCTCTCGATGCATCACCGTTGCAATTCCTCGAACTGCAACACGGCATGCCAAGAGTCGCAACACGAGCCGTAACGACAACCGTTGACGCTCATCCTCGAGTCCCGAAACTCACCGCAGAACCTTCACACCTCAGACCAAATCCAAGGCGAACACAACCCAATCGTACATAAGAGCGCAGGAGCAAGACTTACTGGGACACCAAAACCAATCCTACCTCGAAATCCGCAAAACAACCGGGACCGACACGTCATTTCTGACGCCACAGAGCACGACAAGATCATCAGGCTCGACGAAACAGCAGCTCACCGAGAAGATCCTCCGCTCACCCGAGCACACTTCTCGATCAGAACACACACTCTGCCACCTTAAACCACAACCTGAACACCTCAGGGGCTGGACAAACCTCAAGCTGGAGTGACCAAAAACCGACAGCAGCTCCCTCAGAGCACGCTCACGGCCACTTAACTAAGAACAGTCCGCACCAGCCACCTGAACACGCTGCAGGTTCCTCGAACGCAGCACCGCGAACTCACGCCTGCCAGCAACCTCTGCCCAACGCAGCACAACCAGGGCCACCACCGATGAGGGAGAAGGCTCTCGACCTCGATCCTTAGACCCCATGCTGGCACGAAAGCCGTGGACAGTAACCACCTTCACAGCGCCGCACAGCGCACTCAAACTCTCAAGCGAGAAACAAAGCGGATAAACAAGCACAAAACCCTATGCCAGCTGCCGACTGTACTGGACCTTATGGACTCTGATCACTGCAATATTTCAAATTCCTATGTACGTCCACAACGACCGCTCTGATACCAGCTGTAACGACCCGAGAATCTGATTATCGGGAAGGCCCGATAACCCGAGACTCGCACCGCCGCCCACGAGCCGGGAGGGCTCGGAAGGGCTAAAAGGAGTGTGGAGGCACAAAGAAATAGGAAATAAAGCAGGACAACTCAACAAATAACAGAAATAAATAAACAACTACAACAGAGTCCAGTCCAATAGAAAGTATAGTCTAAAGCAGTAAAACGTACCACATGCCAAGTGAACACTCGGCCCGGCAAGCTGGCAACTGAGAACCTCCGCTCCGCACCCTCGAACATCGAGGAAGAACCGCCACACCTGAAAAGCAGGGAATGAGTCTCCAAAACAGAGACTCAGCAGGGATCCCGCGGAACCCCAACCGGAAACAACGACGGTAGCGGAAAGGAGAGCTATGACTACAGCAGGAACAGCAAACCGGTGGCTGGTCAAAACTCGGCACTACAGCTACTCCTACCGCTAGAAGGCAGACCTCGACCACGCAGTCGAAGCTACCGAACCACGCTAGTACCACCTACCGAAGTAAGAACACACGGCAACCACGCCGTAGAGGCCTGTCCCCCGGACACAGCCGACCTGGACACGCTGTCCAAGGTGCAGCCCCGACCATCCGATCGCGGGTACCGCACAACAAGACCCAACCTCGGTAAAGCCACTAGCACTAATCTCACGGCGCAAGAACCGACACACGCGCCAAGGTGAAACAACCGAACTCACCGATCAACACGACCAAAAACCCGAAGGTCAAAGACACAGAGACTGACAGTCTGTCACTCCGTACTCGACAGGAGTACCACCCACTAGAAGCACAGCCGGTAGCGTCCCCTGACGTCTTACACCGCACCGCAGGTGAACCGCCTGACGTGGTAGGTCCTACCCGAGACGCAGACACCGTACAAGTAACCACAAACAAGTAACTAGCTGGGGTCACGTCCGTCGACGTGGGTCCAACCGCCCCCAACCACGTGTGCACACACAGACCTTGCGTCACTAGGTCTGGTCCTCTGACCGGTTTTCCCCCGTAGCTGGACTCTGGCTACCGATGAGGGGCCTACGGTAACCGGTCCACAAACCGTCTCAAAGGTAAGCCCGTACACCACTCCCTGGTGCGACCAGCACACGCGTACTGGTAGGCTACGACTAGTGGAGGGTCACTGAAGGAGTAGACTCTCAACTCAACGGAAAACAACGTCCGAATCCGACGACGTACGGGGACCACCCCACGTACCGGCCCCGTCGCACGGTGACCACAGTCGGAGAAGAAACGGGACTCACAGTCCACGGCCACGCACGCACCGTGCGCGAGAGTCGAGAAAACTCAAGTGGCACTAAGCCACTGGACTCTGGACAGTCCTCTAGACGCACTACACCCAACGGTCCTTGAGTCACAAGACTCGGGGTCAAGACCGTTGTACGCAACAGCACAAGGCCGTCAATCTAGTCCAATCTCTAGGTCTAAAACCACGGTAGCACGAGTACCGAGATAGCTCACGAGTCGCCAAGGCCACTCCCTCGGGAAGGGAATGCAAAGGACCAAGGCCACCCACACGGGCTACACGGAAAACACAGAAGCAGGATTCCCAGGGCAGCACACAAGCCACCACGACGATTTCCCATCTTGAAGCAAGCGGGAAACCTCCAGCCCCAGGCCGGATAACTGGACTCGCAGTCCAAGGCCAAACACATGGCCCACATGGAAATCACCTTCCAAAGAAACTCACAATATGCGGGGGAGAGCCCACCGCACACACCGATACACGGTGACTCGATTGAGCGTAACACGAAAGCCCGGAACACGTGGGGGCACCCGGACCCACCACACCTACGGGCATGCTAATCGAGGCAGCACGGTCCCTCCCGACACCCCAAAAACACGGACACAGAACCCATGGGGTGTCCAGGACACTCACAAGGCCGGAAGTCGACCACTGGGTCCCAACCGGGTCGACCGGAGACCAACACAATGCGAACGGCACACTAAAGGTCACCCGGACCCTTAAGCTCACGGCACGCAAGACGAGGTAAGTGGGACAACCTCTGGACACCCAAAGACACGGTCACGGAACTCCACGGGGTGTCCGAGATACTCACGAGACCTAAAGTCAACCACTGGGTCACAACCGGGTCGACCGGGGGTCAAAACGGCGCAAACAGGAACCAGAACATGGTAGTGGTCACCCGGTGACCGCGAACAGATGGTAGCGGTCGACCGATGACCGCGACCAGGCTGTCACGGTCGCCTCACAACCGCGACAAGCCACGATCAACCCCGCTGGTAGCGGTCGCCCGAGGACCGCCACCAGGTGGTAGCGGTCGTCCCCTGACCGTGACCAGACAAAAGCGGTCGATCGCACGTCCGCGACGCTTGAAGGCCTTCCGACTCAAACACAAAGGATGGAAGCGGTTCTCCCAGGACTGCGACCAGATGATAGCGGTTTCTGGTGGACCGCGATCATTTCGGAAAACCGGGAACGGCGAGAAAACACCCAAAAATCCACGCCACGCCCCAATCATCCACGGATGAAGGGGAAAACATAGGGGAAGCTCCCCAACAACCCCTAGCATGCATCTATGGCCTCGGATCGGCCTAAAACGCAACGAATCGCTAGATCGGGCGATCACTCCCCAAATCATGATTTTCCCCAAAACGCCCCAAACGACCCGCTCGGCTCACCACGGCCTACCAAACTCACGGGAATTGAAGCGCACGAGCTGGGGGTCCATCACCCTACCTCCACCGAAGATTTCGTGCACCGTGGACGCCGATCCACGAAGAAAATACCGTTGAAGCCTCGCCGTTCCACGAACCCATGGCCGAGCTTCACCACGCCCTCGAGCCTCGATCCTCGACCCATCCTCGCCGTCCTCCTCGCCCGCATCGCCCCGCCTCACCCCCGCCTCGGTCCGTCGGCCGCCGGAGAGGAGAGAGTGAGAGGAGAGAGCGTGAGAAGAGAGAGGGAGAGAAGAGAGAAATGAGAGGAAGAGAGAGGGTGGGGGGTTTATATAGGAAAATCCGAAAAATCGGAAAAATCCCGAAAAATAGAAAATCACACCCTCGCGATCCTCGGAACGCACCGATCGCAACGGTACCACACTCGCCTAGGTGAACGGCCCGGTTCATCCGCAACGAGGTTCCGAAGAGAAAGTCGAAACCCACGCCGGGAATCGGAAAACACACGCGGAAAAAGCCGCGGAACGCCTCCGGACCTCCGAAACGACTCCGGATCGTGCCGATCCGAACACGAAAGATGTCCGAAACGAAATTTCGAACACAATGGAGTCGGACGCTCCGAGAAACCAGATCCGGGATCCATGAACGAGGATCCGAAAAACACCGGGGCATTACACTTACTCTCTCTCTCAGCTCTTTATTTTCATTTCTCAAAGAATAAATTTGATCTTTGTGAATTTCAATGTCGAACACATGACCATCAATCAATTCTTTCAAGTGTGAGCATTCTTTACATGTAGAATCACATTTATTTTGTCCAACATTCTTTTTTGATTTTTTATTTTCAGACTTAACCCTCTCATATTTATCAACAAGCTCATCATATGCAATCAATAACTCCTCATAGCTAAATTCATCTTCATTATCAGAATCAGAATTTACCTTTGAGCTTGATTCAACTTGCTGATCGCTCCCTTGTTCACTCGTGCCTTCTACAAGGCATCTGTCTTTGTGCTCTTCCTTGATGTCTGTCAATCCATCTAGTATTTCCTTCGTGGATCTACAATGGGAGACAAAGGGAAAATAGTTAGAATCAACTGCAGCAATAAGCAACTTCAAAACCAAGTAATTTTGATCATGTTTGCGTTTTTTATTTTCAGTCCAGACATTTTTATCTTTAGGCAATTCATGAGGACCATGTGAAATAAGCTTCCATAGCTTAGGGTCATATGAATTGACTAGACTAAACATTCTACCTAACCACAAATCAAGGTTACAGGCATCAAACACTGGTGGAGAAGTCAAAATGTACATCATGGTACTCATTGATTCGGATCACTGTAGATCGTTAGATCTATGAAATTAGAGCCTTAGCTCTGATACCAATTGTTGGGTCCCACGGTCAATGACACACAAGAGGGGGGTTAATTGGGTCATTATAAATTTTAAGGAAACTCTTTCCCTTTTAACAAGTGTAATGAAACAACAATTAAAACATCAAATCTGTTGAATTGGCAAGTTAGATTACAACCTACACTAACCCCCACACTAGACGACAAGACGAATGCTGCGTGGTGGAGTAAACTGCTTACAACAAGATTAAGGAAGTTAATTAAGTCAAGAAGTAGATTCTCTCAATCTCAGCGTTCCCACACGATCATATAAAAGGATTCAACAATCAAACCAAGCCAATGCGCAAAGCAAACCACAATGTACATAAATTTTAAGGTGGTTCGGGACCACGACGGGCTCCCTACGTCCACCCCTCACCAAACTAGGTGAGGCTTCACTTGGGGATAAATCCCCAAATGGAGACGACGCTCCAACCATACACGCAGGACGACGCCTGCACACACACACGAGGACGTGCCCCAATGCACACACACACACACGCACGGAGACGAAGTCTCCAACACGATCCAACAAGCGGATCAACAAAACGCACACACGCTGCGACAAGTGCAGCAAACCTTACACACACGTAGATCTAGGAAGACCTACGCACACACATGAATCAAATACGACACACACAAATGACCACGGATCCAACAACGATCCACACACACACAAGTATGTAGTTTATAAGAAACACAAATCTGAAACTTAAAACACAATAAGGCACAGTTGAGAAAAACTCCTGATTTGGCTCTCCTTTGAATGTATGTTGTTGATTTTGAATGTGGCTTCAATCTCCACTTGATCGGAGCTTTAATCCGGGCTTGCTTGGCTCTTCTTTTCCTTGGACAGCACTCTCTTGATCTCCCTTGGATCTCTCTTGACTCCCCTTAGATCGTTCTTGAAGGATGATGAAAGATTCTTGCTCAATTGAAGTTGTAGCTTGATTCTCTATGCAACTTCCAGTTAGGGATCGATTGGAAACTTGTTTGCAGCTTGTTCCCTTCACATTCATGCTCAAAACATGGTGGAAGAAGCCTTGGAGCTACTGCCTGCGACCTGCACACATAAGGATAGAGAGGAATTCGAAATTTCAGATCTAGCTTGGTCCCATTTAGGGTTTACAACCCAATTAGAAGTATTTATGCCTCTAGGACAGTCAAGAGACAGCCCTGGGACAAGATCCACGTATCCTAGAGTGATTTGGGGCTTTTGGACCGGATTGGGAGGACTTTTGGCGCACTTAAACGAAGGTCAAATTTGGCGGCGCCGCCCCGTATAGGAAAGGGTCGACCCTTGGGGTCGACCCTCGGGCAAACAGAACCCCAACAGAACCAATTTCATTTTCTATTTTACAGGGGTCGACCCTCGGGCTAACAGAACCCAAACAGAACCAAGTTTTGGTTCTGGTTTACAGGGGTCGACCCTTCAATGGGTCGACCCCAGGGGTCGACCCTTTCAGGCAGGGTTAGGGCTGTCAATGGGCCGGGCCCGGGCCGGGCTTAGGTCGGCCCGGCCCGGGCCTGACTTATCAATATTAAGGCCCGAGCCCAGCCCGGGCCCGAGCTATGTCGGGCAGGGCCGGGCCTGATATTATTAAAAAATTGTGAAGCCCGACTAAGGCCCGGCCCGGCCTGACAATTTAAATAAAAAATAAAACTTAAGGAAAATTAATACATTTAATAATATAAAACTCATAATCTCACTAAATTAACTAAAGTTTTGATATTAATTACATAATTTGTATGAAAATAGTGTTTTAAAATTTCTAATTAAATAAAATAATATAATTTTAACTGAGTAGTTTTTAAAATTTGAAAGAAGAAAAAAAAAAGAGAACGGGCCGGGCCGGTCCGCGGGCCGAACTTAAAGCCCGAGCCCGACCCGTGGACCTAATCGGGCCGGGCTTTAGGCCCGACTAAGAGCCCACGGGCCAGAAAAGGCCTTGCAGCCCGGCCCGAAATCGGGCTAGGCCCGCGGGCCTGTCGGGCCGACCCGGCCCATTGATAGCCCTAGGCAGGGTGCATAAAACTGGTTCTATTTTGATCAGAACCTAAGAGGGTCGACCCCCTGGGTCGACTCCTTCTTGTTTGGGTCTGAAAAATAGCTAAAACCTCTATCAAATCAATGGGAAATAATTGATTAAATATTATCATAATCCCATGAAGATCAACCATGATTTTTCATTCTGAAAAACATGATAAAGCAAGAGGTTAGATCAAAATCAAAATATATGGGTCATGCTTATCATATGAAGCTAGTTTTGAGACCGAGACCTAAATGACATGAAGTATGATTATGAAAGCATTAGCATGAGACGCATAGATGCTTTGAAAACATTTTCATCTTAAGAACCTCCCCACGAATATGCATAAGATACTTTGAAACCATTAAGTCTTTAACTATCCAATGAAGTCAATTGAGAGAACGACTAATGAATCACTCCCAATCTAGGCACATGGAAATTCATTTCCAGCTCATGGATACTTACCATGGATTCAAGGGTAGCCAATACAAATCAATCAAACCTCATATGAGTTCCAACTTCAGTCCAGAGCAACATGTATCTAATCATCATTGAGTCATGATTTTGTATGAGTGAGAGGAAGATGATGGATCCTTTCAACAAAGATAAACAGTGAAGTGGAGATGATTTTACACAATGACAAGCAACCAATTCATATCAACGAATACTCAATGAATACTCAATGAATTACATTAGTATGGGCAAAAAGAACAAGAACATTAGTCTTAACATTCCCACACTAAAACATGCATGATGGCGCATGTATTCTAGCCCAGTAGCAGTACCTGCAAAGTAAGATATTAACATGTGAGTTCGTTTGTCATGACGACGAGTTCATTTATGATGAAGATATTTTCCATAGATCACTCACACATCAAAACCATTATCATCACACATGAAGTTTAGTTATCATCAAAACCATAGCTCAACACAAAAGATGTCCGAAACGGAATTTCAGACACAACGGAGCCAGACACTCTGAGAAACCAGATTCGAGACCCACAAAGAAGGATCCGAAAGGTCCGGGATATTACACCTTAGAATGCGCAAGAAGAAAAAAAACATGCACATACTTTAGTGTTCAAACCAAACATGCACTGACCTTGGAAGACATGTGCTCAGACTTTGTATATGAAGTAAAACCTGCACGGACCTTCTACATGCACGGACCTTGTTTGGCACAAAACTAAACATGCACTGACCTTATATGCGTATGGACAAAACTTGCATTGACCTTATATAAAACTAGCACCGACCGTGTTTATGCATAAGGCAATAACTGCACCGACCTTGTGTGTGCATGAGATGCTACTAGCACCGAGACTTGAACATGCACCGACCTTGACTTGTGCCAAGGACAAGATGCACCGACCTAGATTTCCACCAAAGCAAATGTGCGCTGACTATGATATGTAATGCTGGAAAGAAACACCGACCTACGTATGCATGCAACAGTATGTGCACCGACCTCAATGTATCAAATAGAAACAAGCACAGACCTATGTATGAACATGCTCAGTACTAGCATCGACCTCACAGTACTAGCATCGACCTTAGCAGAACTAGCACCGACCCTGTATGCACTACACGTGCTAGCATCGACCTCAGGTATGCATGAAACGTAACTAGCACCGACCCTGTATGCAACTAGCATCGACCCTAGTTGTGTCCAAGGCACAACTAACACCGACCTCAATATGCATGAACCATGAACTAACATCGACCTTAGTAAGCATAAGCCATAACTAACATCGACCTTAGCACATGTAACGTTGACCCTAGTATGCATACTAACACCGACCTAATCAAACCAATACACTCCAAACATTGATTCAGTCCAAACAAGCTGAACCTTCACAATCTGAAAATTCAAATTCATATTAAAGTTAAATCAATACATTTGAAATGCATAATCACTATGCCATTTTCTACACAAGCTTCACATATCAAATTTGATTCAGCATGGTAAAACAAGTTCTAATTCAAACAGAGCATACATGATTTTAGTCCAAAGATTTCAATAACAAGCTTCATAAGCTCACATATCAAATAATGATTCAAGCAAGCCACCATGAATTCCATGTTCAGACCAAGACTATCAAGTTCAGTCCACAACCTTCCAAGTTCAGACTTCAATCAAAGCAATTGATAATTACTGAAGTCTTGCATTATATCCTTCACATAAATCTTCCGACCTGCACTAAGGACCTTTACAATCCAAGAATTGCTTCATACATGGAGAAGCCATTTCTAAATTAAATCCAATCAAGCTTTCATGGACACAAGTTCAGTTCAAGGCAAGGAAAACCCATTTCCAACTTAATTCAATCAAAACACACATGAATTACACAATTCATCAAAATATGAACATCATGAACTCAAGTGCAATACATGAACCTCATTCAACTCAGTTAAGCCTAACACTCATGTAAAGCATGTTAAGACCCAAAACACTTCAAATGTCCTATGATAAATATGTATGTACCATATTCATGATATGCAAGAATTAAAGGACATTTTTCACAACGCATACAAACAATATATTGTTAACATCAAAACCATCACCAAAGACAGAGAGGGAGTGGCACGAACCCAACAGACTTGAACATGTATCAGACTAGGATGAGCATTGTCTTTACCTGTCAGAGGCTTACTCACATTTGACCAATGATGTTGACTTGCTATCAGTTGGTGTTGACTGTTGACTTTCTTGCTTTGACTTGCATTTATGCATATCAAAATAATCATTAAAACCTCGTGAGCACATGTGGTCGATGCACGTTTTCTAAGGTCGGTGCATGTGGAGTGAAATATTCTACTATTGCATGACTCAGGTAGTCTCAGTTATATTTCTTTTGCCTTCTTAATAGGGGTGAAATATTTTACATACAAGTGAAATTGTTTGCACATGGGTGAAATATTTTGAAGTGGAGTGAAATATTCTACTCTTGCATGACTCAGGCAGCCTCAGTTATATTTCTTTTACCTTCTTAACAAGGGTGAAATATTTTGCATACAACTGAAATTGTTTGCACAGGGGTGAAACATTTTGAAGTGGAGTGAAATATTCTACGCTTGCATGACTCATGCAGCCTCAGTTATATTTCTTTTACCTTTTTAATAGGGGTGAAATATTTTGCATACAACTGAAATTTTTTGCACATGGGTGAAACATTTTGAAGTGGAGTGAAATATTCTACTCTTGCATGACTCAAGCAGCCTCAGTTATATTTCTTTTGCCTTCTTAACAGGGATGAAATATTTTACATACAACCAAAATTTTTTGCACATGGGTGAAGCATTTTGAAGTGGAGTGAAATATTCTGCTCTTGCATGACTCAGGCAGTCTCAATTATATTTATTTTGCCTTCTTAACATGGATGAAATATTTTGCATACAACTGAAATTTTTTGCACAGGGGTGAAACATTTTGAAGTGGAGTGAAATATTCTACTCTTGCATGACTCAAGCAGCCTCAGTTATATTTCTTTTACCTTCTTAACAGTGATGAAATATTTTGCATACAACTGAAATTTTTTGCACAGGGGTGAAACATTTTAAAGTGGAGTGAAATATTTTGCTCTTGCATGACTCAGGCAGCCTCAATTATATTTCTTTTACCTTCTTAACACGGGTGAAATATTTTACATACAACTGAAATTTTTTACACAGGGGTGAAAATTTTCGAAGTGGAGTGAAATATTCTGCTCTTGCATGACTCGGGCAGCCTCAGTTCTTTGCCTCTTGGAGTAAAAGGGGTCTTATTCAACACACGGAAATGGGTCTTATTCAACAAAGTTTTGTGACAGTCCATGAATTTCATTTCTTGAACAGTCTTGGAGTAAAAAGATATGAAGCAACGATGGTTGATTCGCTTTGGAATCTTCTCCATTTTCTGTTCAATTCTTTGCCTCTTGGCCAACAACTTTCTTCTTACATTTCCTGAAACAAAAGAAATAAAATAAGACTTACAGAGAAATATAAGTTACAAGGTAAAGAAATATGCAAAACATTTCACTTATATGCAATAAAATAAGACTTCTCGAAATAAGTCACTTATATGCAAAATATTTCACTCTTGTTAAAAGGCAAACAAATATAAGTTACAAAGAACTGAGACTGCCTGAGTCGTTCCAGAGCATAATATTTCACTCCAATTCAAAATATTTCACCTATGTTCAAAAACTTTCACTTATATGCAAAACATTTCACTCTTGTTAAAAGGTAAGGAAATATAAGTGACACAGAACTGAGGTTGCTTGAGTCGTTCCAGAGCATAATATTTCACTCCACTTCAAAATGTTTCACCTATGTTCAAAAACTTTCACTTATATGCAAAACATTTCACTCATTTTAAAAGGCAAAGAAATATGTTACAAAGAACTGAGGCTGCCTGAGTCGTTCCAGAGTATTTCACTCCAATTCAAAATATTTCACATCTGTTCAAAATTTTTCACTTATATGCAAAACATTTCACTCTTGTTAAAAGGTAAAGAAATATAAGTTACAAAGAACTGAGGTTGCCTGAGTCGTTCGAGAGCAGAATATTTTACTCCAGTTCAAAATATGTCACCTCTGTTCAAAAACTTTCACTTATATGTAAAACATTTCACTCTTGTTAAAAGGCAAAGAAATTTAAGTTACAAAGAACTGAGACTGCCTGAGTCATTCCAGAGCAGAATATTTCACTCCAGTTTAAAATATTTCACCTCTGTTCAAAAACTTTCACTTATATGTAAAATATTTCACTCTTTTTAAAAGGTAAATAAATATAAGTTACAAAGAACTGAGGCTACCACTGAGGTACCTGAGTCGTTCCAGAGTATTTCACTCCAATTTAAAATGTTTCACCTCTGTTCAAAAATTTTCACTTATATGCAAAACATTTCATTCTTGTTAAAAGATAAAGAAATATAAGTTATAAAGAACTGAGGCTGTCTGAGTCGTTCCAGAGCATAATATTTCATTACAGTTCAAAATATTTCACCTCTGTTCAAAAACTTTCACTTATATGCAAAATATTTCACTCTTTTTAAAAGGTAAAGAAATATAAGTTACAAAGAACTGAGGCTGCCACTGAGACTGCCTGAGTCGTTCCAGAGTATTTCACTCCAATTTAAAATATTTCACCTCTGTTCAAAAAAGTTCACTTATATGCAAAACATTTCACTCTTGTTAAAAGGTAAATAAATATAAGTTACAAAGAATTGAGACTGTCACTGAGGCTGCCTGAGTCGTTCCAGAGTATTTCACTCAACTTCAAAATGTTTCACCTTTGTTCAAAAAACTTCACTTATATGCAAAAAATTTCACTCTTGTTAAAAGGCAAAGAAATTTAAGTTACAAAGAACTGAGGCTGTTGAGTCGTTACAGAGCAGAATATTTTACTCCACTTCAAAATGTTTCACCTCTGTTTAAAAATATGTAAGTGTTTTGTTAAAGACCCCCACCCCCACGCCCACCCATGCTGCCAGTATGAATGAAATAGGTTGCATGTAAATGAAAAGATTTGTAGTGGAATGTCATATATTACATTCTAGTAGAACATTGTCTTACCTCCCGTCTGTTGCTGTTGAGCCCTTCCTCTCTGTGCCTCTTCCAGCGCTGTTGCCAAGCATACAGTTTCTTGTTGCCTTTCTTCTTCAGCAGCCCTCGCACTGGATGGGGCTTCCTCTCCCTATGGCTCTGACTTCGTCCTCTCATCTATTTTTTCTACTTCCTTTTCCCTAAGCACATTGCCTCGTAGCATCTTACTCTTCCCCTTGCCGGTCTTAGGTGCCATAGCCAACCCTAAACCCTCGCCGATGATGGACTGACGCACAGATGATGGGCTGACGCGCAGACGATGGCCTTCTCCTTCCGTGCATATTTCTGCTCCATTAATCACTACCGCCGACGGAGAAGATGAGCAACCGAAGAAGGGGGCGGGGGGAATCGGCATAAGAAACAGTCAGTTGACAATGCCACTGGAGGGAAAGACGATGCCTGAAGTTTCACGGCGTCTCAATGCGCAATGGAGGGAAAACTGCAAGGGCATTTTTGGTAAGTTGAAATCGTGGCCTTGATAATGAGTTGACAACGCCTTCAAATCTGTCAGAGCACGTCTCGGTTCATCCGACCGGTGAAGTGGTATATGCCAACGTGGACCAATCGCTGCCATGAGTTGCAGAATGACGTGACTTTGTGCACCGCATGCGGTGCACAAAGCATTACTCATTTAAATTTCATACATGCTGCTGCTTAGCTCCAGACTTTCAAATTTCAATTTCAACAACTACAAACGTCAGGCTTTACTTTTTCTGACTTATTAATCAAGGGTTTGCTGTGATTTCCACACAAGACGTAATTAAAGCAGACTTTCAAATTTCAATTTCAACAACTACAAACATCATGCTTTACTTTTTCTGACTTATTAATCAAGGGTTTGCTGTGATTTCCGCACAAGACGTAATTAAAGTTGTATGTTTATGAGATTGCAGGATAGGATCCACTGACATTTACAATTACCTGATCCTCATAGTCACATTGAACACATATGTGCACACTCAAATCCACTAAAACTTAAAGAACATAAGTCTATCAAGAGTACGTGCATTCCATGGTCCCTCAAAGGTTAGAGTACTTTCTCACATTCCCTTACCTTTCACTCTCATTTATTCTCTCTCTCTCTCTCTCTCTCTCTCTCTCTCTTGCGCGCGTGTTCGAATCCAACAAGAGTTTTATATAATTTCATAGTTTAGGTTCTAACCTTGGTCAAACCTAAGCTAGTTAATGAAATAACAAATATGCAATTACATTTTACATGAAAATGGCATTTCTATGATTTTTCGGAATCTCAGATAAGCAGACCAATATACAGAAACGGGGGTTTTAAGCCCACCTAATGGCTCATTAGAAAAAGTGAACACAAAATTGCAGCTAAGTTAACCCTCTTTCTAGGTTTTAGTTTCAAATCAAAAGGTTGACAGGGTGTTTGGTTGCTCTTTTTTGTATTTTTTTCTCTCAATTTTAAAAAAAGAGAAGGAGATCTTATAACCTTGTTTGGTATGCCTCTCCTAAATTTAGGGAGAGAATCTACTCCCGTACAAATCTTTCTAAAAAAAAAAAAACTCCCGACCAATTTTTTATTTGAGACCGCAGTCTCTCGTTCTCCCCCCGTGCGTCTCCCTCCCCTGGCTCGTCCCCCCCTCCCCCGACCGTTCCCCCTCCCCCTCCCTCCCTGGCGGATCCCCCCTCTCCTCCCTGGCGGATCGCGCAGCCCCTCTCCCTCCCCCCCTCCGACAGCGCAGCCCCAGCCCCCTCCCCCTCCCCCTCCCCCCCTCCGGCTCCTGCGGCCCCCGCACGCAGCCCCTCCCCCCCTCCGGTTCCCCCCCTCCGGCAGCGCAGCCCCGCGCGCACCTCCGGTTCCCCCCCTCCGGAAGTGCAGCCCCGCGCCCAGCCCCTCCCCCCCTCCGGTTCCCCCCCTTCGGTAGCGCAGCCCCCTCCCCCTCCCCCCTCTGGCTCCGGCGGCCCCCGCGCGCAGCCCCTCCCCCTTCCTCCGGTTCCCCCCCTCCGGCCGCGCAGCCCCTCCCCCTCCGACTCCGGCAGCCCCCGCGCAGGCCCCTCCCCCCCTCTGGCTCCAGCGGCCCCCGCGCGTAGCCCCTCCCCCTCCCTCCGGTTCCCCCCCCTCCGACCGTGCAGCCCCTCCCCCCTCCGGCTCCGGCGGCCCCCGCGCAGGCCCCTCCCCCTCCCCCCCCAGGCTCCGACGACGCCCTGCGTAGCCCCTCCCCCTCCCCTCCCTCCGGTTCCCCTCCGGCTGCGGTTCCAGCTCTCCCCTGCCAAACAATTCTATATAAATTTTAAAAATTATATCATTTTTACCAAACAAATGTTACCGATTTTTATCAATTTTAAAATTTAAGTTAAAAATTAACACAACATAATTTTTGAGATAGAAAGAGTTCTAAAAAAAAAATACTCCCAACCACCCCCATCAAAATTTAGAGTGGGGATTCGATGTCATCGGTGGCAATAGATCCCACTACCATCATATCGGGGCCATCCGACCCACTTCATCGTATGACCCAAATTTGGTCTTAGACTTGTTAGCTATTGGACCTAGATTCTTACCGGGCACAGCCTAGTGGCTTTAGTTAACCTAGGGTAACGGGTTGATGGCTTCACAATTTGGCGTATTACACTTCATTACTTTATTAAATATTGTTGCACTGTTATAATAAAATATTAATACGGTATTACATTAAAACACACGTTGCTATATTATTAGGCAATTTTGTTCCAATATTTACCCGTTACTAGGTTATCGCACTATTACATTATCGCAATACGCAATGTCTTACTTTATTGCTAATATTAATATACTAACATGCTAATATGTTACTACGTTATTGGCTTTTATATTAATATTAAAATGTGCTATTTTGTTATTAGGGTATTTACTTATTGTACCAACTACCAAGCACCTTTATTGGTAGCAATTTTGGTATTGCCATTGATATTAGATGTTTGATTATGCTCTAGCGTGATTAACATTATTCTGTTAGAGGAGTGTTAGTATTATGCAAAATTTAGTATATGTCTAAATTTTTATTAAAGATGATAAAATTCAAGCTCCGGGAGTTTAAAGATACCTCTTCTCTTCTTCTTTAGTTGCCGTTCTCCATATTCGTTCCATCTTAATATGAATATCAATATCATGTGCTATAAAAAAATTCTTACCAAAATTAATATTATATCAAAATGAAATAATTACACACCACAAAATATTGAGTATTTTGCTTTACATCCCTATATTCTTCTATTGGCATGTGTAGGCTCGTAATTAACTGCATTTCATTATATATACCCTTATTGTCATCTACTTTATTTAACCGAACTTTTGGTAGATTATAATAAGAAAACGACTAATCTATCCTTATTTGATATGCTCATGTTATTAAAATAATATCATACATATATTCTCTTGTATATCCCTCCAAAATATCATATTTTACATCTTCAAAAGAATATTATACTAATTATGATGGTTCCAAGGGGTATAACTGAAATAATATAACTCATTATAAAGAGAAACACGATAATATGAAGAATATAGGGTGCAGAGTGGATTACTCAAGATTTTAGGAGTAAATATGTAATCATGCCATTCAAAATGGATGCTTCAACCAATCAAGGCATAACATATTAACGATAATTATGGGGAGGGGGCGAAAAATAAGTTTGATATTAAAATAAGAATTTTGATCAATAAAAATAAATTTCTTTACATATAAATCATTGTTAAATGTCTAATTGTGGAAATATCAAATCTGGAAATATATTAACATATATTCTTATTTTGGTCAAAATAGTGTAAAAATACTATCGCCGTAGCCTCCCGTTATACGCCGTGAATCTAATCCTAGTTTACTTTAACTCAACATGAGAAAAGATGATAATGTCCGTGGTTTAAAAAAAGACTCATCTCTCTCCCAACTTCGTTCCCCTCTCCTCCATAACTCTGATTTCAGAAAATTCTAATGGGGTTTGTTGGAGAGGGTTCGTCAGAGAGGGGGGCGTACCAAGAGGGATCAATCGGCGGAGTCTCTCTCTCTCTCGATCTCTCTCTCGATCTCTCTCTCTCTCTCTCGAGAGAGAGAGAGTTGAACGACTCACCTGGTAAGATGGGGGATGCGACGGTCGATTGGGAAGAGGTGGAGATCGACGAGGGGCGGCATTGTCGAAGGAGCCCGACCTGGAGGAGAGCCACTTAGAGGACAACAAGATTGCGTCGGTGGTGACCCGCCAGTTCTTCTCGATGGTCGACATCCATTGTGGAGGCAATGGAGAGCGGTTGTAGGGTAGGGACTCTGGCAGGGAGGGGGGCACAGTGTGGGGGTTGGGGGGTTGCAGCGGTGGGGGAGGGTGGGATGAAGGTTACCACGATGATTGCACGCCGGACACTCCTAGCTAGTCCAAACAAACCCCGACATGATCTGGAGCAGTACCACCCAGCGAAAAATGACCCTGTGCCTCGCCCATCAATGATTCCAAGTCACCATTGTGACCTCATGCATCTTGGATGTTGAAGAAGCTCACGTCAATGCCGTTCCAAACATGGTCCTCCTCAGAGATGCCAGATTGCTCAGCCATCCCCTGTGAGATGGTGCCTTCCTATAGACCATGGGGTGCTGCGGCTACTTCGAGGCAAACCTCCAGGGCAACAATAGGGGCGATGGGGGCGACGACCTGAGCCGTGCCAATATCTACACCTAGGGCAGCTGCGACTTCCATCACCTAGGAAGAAGCGATCCAGTTTCCTCCACCACAATCCATGTGGCCGGTACCTACTCCAAGCACTTATAGAGAAAATACAATCGGCGAGTCCATACTAGCGGCATTGGAGGGGACAAGCATCTACTCCACATAACTGCTAGACCCCTATGGGCCTTGAGATCCTTGCAGCTCAAACAAGGTAGAAGAAGTACTTCGACTACCCCTCTTGGCCGTCATAAACTGCCAACCCCGATCCTCCTCTTGCTCAACTCTGATGGTCAGTTGCTAGAGTGTCGACGTCCTCGATGAGATCAAAGGTCTTCCACCTATTTCTAGATAGATGAGTGGCGAGCGGGCATCCGATCAATGGCCGCGTCTCCGACCATCTTCGTTGCCACGTCTTCGAGCAACGTCGGGATTGCTGATGTTCCAGTCCTCCGCTATGTTCTCCAATAGCCTTAAGCGGTTCATCCTCTGGCAACTGCGTTGGTGAATTCTCGTGGGTCTTTGCTCTGTGGAGGGGTTTCCAGCAGGAGGGGGTTGCAATGGAGGGAGGGGGTTCCTAGCAGGAGAGGGGTTGCAGTGGAGGGAGGGAGTTATACGCTGGTTGTTTGCCTACTTGCCTGTCTGTCGAAGGTCCCTCTCTCTCTTTTAGTCTCTCTCTTCTCTATGCAACTCAATGAGTCACCCCCCCACTTGATGGGTTGCCAGCACTGGAGGGGACTTTCCCCTCCGACACCTCCCCCCCTCTCTCTTTCTCTTGGTCTCTCTCGTCACCCTTTTGATGAGGGTGGGACATTTGATATTTGATAGGGGTATTTTAGTCATTCAATTATAAAATAAAAAGAATATTTGAATATTTGTAAAATATTTGATTTTTCATTGACAATAGTTAACCGCGACGGCATTTTACATTATTTTGATAAAGGTAAGGATATCTTTGTTAATATGTATTTTTAGACATGATATTTTTACAATTAGATGTTTAGCAATGATTTATACGTAAAAAATACTAAAAAATTCACAAGAAGTGCGAAATGAAGCACAGTTATGCTAACAGAGTATAGTTGTTTTCCTTGGGATTTTTAGTTTTCATCTCCCATCATTTTCATATCATAGATTTACCCCCTCGATCTAGATGTTTATTTATAATCCTTAAAATCTCAAGTTATCTCGAGAAACGTCCCATATCATTACTAATAA
This sequence comes from Amorphophallus konjac, assembly GCA_022559845.1. NCBI lineage: Eukaryota > Viridiplantae > Streptophyta > Magnoliopsida > Alismatales > Araceae > Amorphophallus > Amorphophallus konjac. The sequence goes on along the minus strand of CM040121.1, from coordinate 544,667,087 downwards.
GACCCTAAAGTATTTATGAAAAAGGCCCTAAAAAGATATTTAACATATAAATGTGTAATTAAGAAGCTTTACAAATGAATATCTAGATTGGAGGGACTAATCCATAAAAATAAAAAACGTATAGGGATTGAAAACAAAAAATGCCTCTTTTCTATAGCCTCTGTACATTTATTCTATATTATATAGTAAAAGAAAATGTTCATTTTTTAAGAAGAAATGTAATAGACGTGTAACCTGATGTTATCTATTCGAGAATTTAACCTCTAACCACATGTTTTAAGGGAAAATATCCATGGAGACACCTAAAATTTTGAAATATCAAAAAGAGGCATTGAAACTTTAAAATATCTAAAAAGGTCATCTTTTAAAACTTGTCACAATTAACTGGGTCAACATGAATTTTATATATGTAATGTTTTGCACCCAAAGTAACCATGTGTGCTCAATCGGTCCTCCATCTGGAAACTTATGCCAATTGGATGGCGTTGGCAAGTCAAGAGATCAATGATTCGGAGTTACATGGCAATCGTTGATGTCAAAGACGGAACAAGGCGTGGAGAGGGGGATTTCTGCAGCCCACTCAAAGAGCAGCGCAACAAGACCCAACAGGGTTCAACGAGGCAAGCTCACCTGAGTGACAGCCCACAGGGCCCACTTAGGAAAGAAAAGTCCAATGAACAAACACTCGAGGAACCAACTCTCCCCGGCGGCCCCTAGGCTCGGAGGGCCCGAGTAATGGTCAGGTCACAAGGAGGGTCCAGTCCAAGCCGTTTCCCCGCCCGGGAGAGACAGGCATTCGCCGACCTATCCAACCCCTCTTTCGCCGAGCTATGCTCATCACCCGGACAGGGCTGGCGTTTCAGAAGCTCGGCCAGACCGGATATTATCCGTTCGTGCTGCCGTTAAGAGTCCCCAACGGACAGGGGAATCAAGAAGCCGCCGGACTTCGAGGCGATAACGTTCCCACGATAAGGCCATGAAAGTCCACGTTGAGGACGTAACTCCCGCCGGAAACCCCTCAGCTTGCAGGACTCCTGGAGGCGGCGTACTATTTAAACCAGGGATACCCTCTGGTGGAAGGTAAGGGCCATTAATGCACTCATACACCCAAACTCCTGAGCACAATCCGCTTCGCCTCTCTGGTGGAGAGGAATCTCGCGCACTAGTTTTTCTCCTCCCCATTATTGCTTCCACCACAGCTCTACTGACTTAACCATCAGAGGGTTTTTCCCCAGGGAAATCCCCTGGGCCCTCTGATACGTTTCCCTGTCTTGCAGTTCATCTTCTGGTGATCCACAGCCCGCTCAGGACACAACGCGAGATTTCGCCTCTTCATCTGGCGCCGTCTGTGGGAAACGCACGAAGAGCCAAGATAGTGAGAAGAAGCTCAGGGAGGAGGTCCGCCGGCGAGAGGGGTAAGGCCATGGTGGCGGCAGGAGATGGCCCCCCTAGGGCCTCATAGAACCCTCCCTCCAACGCCAGCGTCCCCACCAACGGGCCACCTCCCCCTCCGACTGCGACGGGGGTACCCCCCAAGGGTGGCGACGAGGTCTTCCAGGCCCTCAATAAGAAGCTTGATGTCCTCGTGGAGCTCATGAGGGCCCAGGCGGCAAGGGATGCTAGGTCCCGCGCCCCGTCCGGGAGCCCCCCCCGTCGAAGTGCGTCCCAGCATACCGCCGGGGGCCACTTCACCCTCCGCGGTCAGCAGCTCATCCGCAACAACGTTGGAGGACCCTCGCAAGCTCCGCCCCCGGAGCAAGAGGCTTCCTCCACGCCCAGAAAAGGGAAACAGGGGGCGAGGCCTCCGCGCCCGGGCGCTGACGTTCCTGAGGATCGCCACGACGCTCCCCCCAGTCCCACGGCACGACCGCAGCCGGAACTATCCCTCCGACTGAGGGATTTCGAAAGACGTTTTACAGAGTAAGAGCGCGCCCTCCGCGCCCTGCAGAAAACCTCTTTCCCGGAGGACGAGGAGAAATCCCCTTTCTTCGAATACATCTTGAAGGCAGAGGTGTCTCCCAGAACCTCCATTCCGACCTTCAAGCTCTATGATGGCCAGGGCGACCCAGCCGACCACTACGACAGCTTCGACGCCCTGGTAACTCTGCATGGAACGCCGGATCCTATCAAATGCCGAGCCTTTGCGGCCACCATGGTCCAAGGCGCTCAGGCATGGTTCCGGGCCCTCGCCCCTGGGTCCATCCGGAACTTCAGGCAATTCGGGCGAGTCTTCAAGGAAAGCTTCGCCGGGAGCGCCCCCCCAAGGTCAGTAGCGGGGCTCCTGGCCCTCAAACAGGCGCAAGGGGAAAGGCTCCGGGCTTATGTCCACCGATTTAAATCGGAAGCCCTCAGAATTCCCCGCCTGGATGTGGCCTCGGCCACGACCGCTCTGACCGGGGGCACCCGGGACGAGAATCTCCGCCGCGAACTGGTCCTCTACCCTCCCTCGACCCTTGCCGAGCTAGTGACTTTGGCACTGCACCACGCCGAGTGCGAAGAAGTACTCAGCGCTTGCCGAGACACAACCGGCTCGGGTCGGGAGGGGGACAAGAAGCGGGCCTCCGAGCCAAATCCTGGCTCGGGCAAGAAGCGCGATCGGGAAGGAGAGCGCAAACGGAAGTATGAGCGATACACCCCGCTGACCGCGCCAGTCTACGAGATCTATGAAGACATCAAAGACTCGGGACTCCTCCGCCAGCCCAAACCAATGAGATCGAAGCCAACCCCGACAAAGTCCAGGCCATCCTGGACATGCGCCCGCCCACGTGCGTTAAAGACGTCCAGCGTCTGACAGGGCGTGTCACCGCTCTCAGCCGTTTCCTGTCCCGTGCGGCCGAACGATGCTTGCCCTTCTTCAAACTGATGAGGGGACCCAAGCTAGCATCTGCTACGTTCGCATGGGATGAGGAATGCCAGACAGCATTCGTCGAGCTTAAGAAGTTCCTGGCTTCGCCACCGGTGCTCTCCAAGCCCGTCCCAGGCGAAGTCTTGCTGCTCTACCTCTCGGCGACGCCATCCACGGTCAGCTCGGTCCTAGTCAGAAATGACTCGGGAATCGAAAGACCGGTCTACTACACCAGCAAGGTGCTCAATGAGGTCGAACGGAGGTACCCCGCAATCGAGAAACTCGTGCTAGCATTGGTTACCTCCGCAAGGCGCCTCCGACCCTACTTCCAGGGGCACCCCATCACCGTGCTAACCGGCGAGCCGTTGAAGAAGATTCTGGCCCACCCCGAGGCCTCAGGGCGACTCGTCAAATGGGCCATTATGCTCGGGGCCTACGACATCTCGTACCGGCCACGATCAGCAATCAAAGGCCAAGCGCTCGCCGACTTCATTGCTGAAAGCACCATCCCGGCCGAAGATAGGCCTCCGACCACGACCTGGCCAACCTGGGAACTGTTCGTCGATGGATCGTCCAATTCGGCAGGCAACGGTGCGGGGATCCTCCTGAGGTCCCCCGAAGGGATAGAGCTACAGTACGCCTTGAAATTCAACTTTCAGGCATCCAACAATGCTTCCGAGTACGAGGCCCTTATCTTGGGAGCACGCATGGCCCGACGGTTGGGGGTCGAGCGAGTCAGGATCCACACCGACTCTCAGCTGGTCGCAGGTCAGGTCAACGGTGAGTACGAAGCTCGGGAGACACCCATGATCAAATACCTTCAGCTGGTCCGGAGCCTGGCCCAACAGTTCGAGGAATTTGGGGTAGTCCGGATAGCTCGGGAGTAAAACTCTCGGGCGGACGCCCTCTCTCGATTGGCCTCCTCCTTAGACCCGGAAGGTACACGATCGGTCCTCCTAGAAGAGCTAGAGCGCCCGAGCATCGACACGGAGCTCCTCGCTGTTGACTCGGCCACTCCAAGTGACTGGCGCCCCCCCTACCTGTCCTGGCTACAGGACTCCCAAGAGTCCTCCGACCCTCGGGAAGCCCACCGAATGAAGTATCAAGCTCGACGCTTCGTCGTCCTCGACAGCACTCTCTACCGAAGATCGTTCTCCGGTCCCCTCCTGAAGTGCCTCGGTCCCGACGAAGCAAGCCGAGCCATCCAAGAGATTCACCAAGGCCTGTGCGGAGCGCATGCAGGAGGTCGGCCGCTAGCCAGGATCCTGCTACGGTAGGGGTACTGGTGGCCCACCCTGCAGCGCGACTGCACGGCTCACGCACGGCAGTGGGACCGTTGCCAGCGGTTCGACCATTTGGTCCATCAGCCAGCTACGGAACTTGTCACCCTAGCCGAGCCTTACCCTTTCGCTCGGTGGGGAATCGATATCCTTGGGCCATTCCTGACGGCCCAGTCCCAGAAGAAGTTCATCATCGTCGCCATCGACTACTTCACCAAGTGGATCGAGGCCGAGGCTACGGTAAGGATCACCGAGACAGTCGTTTGGGGCTTTATTTGGAAATCGATCATTTGTCGCTTTGGCATCCCCCGAGTGATAGTAAGCGATAACGGTCGGCAATTCGACTCTCGGTATTTCCGAGATAGATGCGCCGACCTAAATATCCGCAACCACTTCACTTCGGTCGCCCACCCTCAGGCCAACGGGCTGGTTGAAAATGCCAACAAGACTATCTTAAAAGGCATAAAAACCAGACTCGGTAAGGCTAAGGGTAGCTGGCTCGTGGAATTGCCTAGCGTACTATGGTCGCACCGAACGACCCCCAGGACGGCAACCGGTGAAAGCCCTTTTCAGTTGGTATATGGCACCGAAGCCGTCGTTCCATTAGAGATCGCCAATCCGTCTCTCCGAGTGATCAGCTTCTCACCCGAGGCAAACGGGCAAAAGTTGCTCGAGAACCTCGACCTGGCAGACGAACTCCGAGAGATCGCGAACGTCCGAGCAACGGAGTACCAGCGCCGCCTCACTCGATACTACAACGCCAAGGTCCGAGACAGACGTTTCCAACCGGGGGACTTCGTCCTCAGGAAGGCCGAAGCCTCTCGACCACTGGAGGCGGCGGGCAAGCTATCCCCCAACTGTGAAGGCCCCTACCGAGTGCTCGAGACGCTCGGGAAAGGTGCGTACAGGCTAGCTACAATGGAAGGGGAACCCATTCCCCGGACATGGAATGCGACCACACTACGCAGATTCTATTTCTAAAGTTGTATAGCAAGTTTGAATGAAATAAAATTCCCTCTCCATTCATTCAAACAATTGTTGGTACATCAGATAGGCAAATGCCAGTACATCACATAGCAAAAAGTAAAAATCCGTCTAACATCGCTTCAAGAGGCCATCGCTCGGCTGACTCGGTCTTGATCTCCTCGCATCCAGCCACTGACTCTGCCTCGTGTGTGTAGATCTTAATTAAAAAAATCCACTTAAGAAAAATTTAAATAAAAGACATGCAATAAGCAATAATGGAGAGAAAAATGTGCACGAGGTGCACAAGGGGAGTGTGTGTGATCGCCAGAGACGCGAGGGTCTCAAGTGGAAAATAATATGGGGAGATGATCGCAAAATACCTCTTAAAACGCGGGGATGTGAGTGCTTCCTTTCTCTTCAAATCGGCCGGCCGACGAAGAGAGTTCTTCAATTAATTACCCTTGCAAAGAAAAGACAAACACCAATAAAAATATGGATTAGAACATGGTGAGTGTAGTATCAAATTCAATAAAAATATATGAGCATGAATAACATGATTAAAAACACACCTTGTGGGTGTTGGCCCTTAAACCCCTATGCAAAAGGGTATGGGGGAATGAATGATGTGATGGATGCATAAAAGATAAAAAAAATATAAACAAAGGGGAAAGAGTGCAAGAGTTGCACTATGGGGAAAGTCTCAATCACGTTGAGAATAAAAATCAAAGGGGGGAAGAGCATGCATGCATATACATATGATGCAATAAACCATAAAATAAAAGAAAACAGAAGAAAGGCCTGGGCTGATGGCTTTATATTCTTGACGGGGAGAAATCTTCAAAAGATGAAGAAATGAAGATGCGCACGGGAGTCTTCTCCTTTAACCAAAACAGCAGCAGCACCTTCAACCTGTAAAACAGAGAGAAGAACAAAGGAAAAAGAAAACGGAGGGGGAAAGAAAAGGGTCGAACAGGAGGGATCCGAAGAGGAGGAGTCCAACCAAATAACAGAGCCAATGGCTCTATTAAATAGGAGAAGAGGGGATAAACATGGGCAAGAGTCCAATAAGGGGAATGATAAGAATGGGCAAGAGCCCCATTCAAAGCAGGTGTCTAACGAAGCAAGGACTCTCTGGGGAAAGGGCTGCGAAGCCGGAAGAAGAAACACGCCTTAGGTCAGGGCGTTAATTTAAGAATTGACGACCTACCCTAGGGCGTTTCTCAAAAACACGCCCTGCACAAGGGCGTTTCTCAAGACCAAATTTTTAGAAATGAAAACTCCCCATATTTGAAACATGAAAAACACGCCTCAATCAAAGCCGCGTTTCAAAAACACGCCCCTGGGAAGGGCGTTAATTTCAAGAGCTCAAATGGGGAAGTCGGTCAAACCAAAAGAATTGACGCCCTCCAGTGTGGTCGTCCTTTCTTAAGAAACGCCCTAGTACAAGTCGTGTTTTAATAAAAACACGCCCTTACCCAGGTCGTGTATTTAGAAAATTCATAAAGTAGATAAAATGGGGATAAATAGATAAAATGGAAAAGACACGCCCCAGTCAAGGTCGTGTTTCAAAAACACGCCCCTATCAAAGGCGTTAATTCAGAAAATAGAGATAAATACCCAAAAAATCTAAAAAAAATAGGAAAAAGGAGATAAATGAGGAAAAATAGAAAAAATTCAAGAAAAGTGAGGAAACCACTCAAATAAGCTGATTCGAGGGTCAAATGGGGCATCGCAGAGCGATATGCAATATACTCAAAATAATGTCAATTTTGGCGTGTCTACAGTGTGGAAACTGGCTCGGACAAGAGGTGGTCGAGCCAGTTGGCTCAGGTGGCCCGTGACAAAGGTGACAGAGGGAACCGCTCCGCCCTGGGCACCCCGCCAGAAGGCTCTGCTCGAGCGACGGAGCTGACCGCCTCGCGCACCACGGTCGGTTGGGGTTGCGACGCCTCCTCGGGTGAACCCCCAACCTCGACCGGCGCCGCGGGATCGACCGCACTGGGAACTTCAAGCACTTGGGGCTGCAACGCCCTAGCGGGCGAACCCCCAGCCCTGCCTGTCTCGGCCCGCACCTCGTCGACCGAGACATCACCGACTCCGACCGATCCCCCGGTCTCAGCATTAACTACTTCAACATCGGCCCCCTCTACCCCCGTGGGGGGGAGAGCCGACCCATCGCCGCCCTCTGAAGGGCCCCCGGTCTCCTCGGCCCCCTCTCGCCTGGCAGGTGGGGGAGCTGGCCCCGAGGGGTCGGCCCCATCTTGCCCCCGAGAGGGGAGCACCGCCGAGCCGGAGTCACCCCCGGCGGTAGTAGGAAGACCTGCCTTCTTGGCTCGTTTCCTGGCCTTCGCGGCCTCCCGCAACTTTCCCGCCGTGGGATCCTTGCGCTTCGTACCAGTTGGTCGTGAAGATCCCTCGGGGGCCACCCCCTTGCCCTTATCTCGGGCTTGGGCGCGACCCGCAGAAGCATCTGGTTCATCGGCCGCCGAGTCATCTCCCAGATCAACGACCTCAGCAGCTTCCTCCAGAGGTTCCCGCCTCACGTCTGCAACAAAGGAAGAAGACCCGGTCAGGAGAAAGAAAGTAACTACCACCCCAGGAGAAGAACCTCGAGAGCGATACCTGTCGACGTCAACCGCGTAAGAAAACACCGTTCGATGTTCTCCGGCGTCACCAGCTCCTCGGTCGACTGGCGGTTATCCAGCAGACGAGCGGCCTGCCGCTCCATGTGGGGAGGGAACTCCTCCTGGCGAGGGGGAAGATTCGGATGAAAATGGGGCGAGACTAGACATCTCCAAGACTCGTCCGTCGCCTCCGCCTTCACCCAGAAGAATTGGGTCTTCCACCCCTTGTACGAGGAGTCCTTCGCTGCGAGTGAGATGCAACTCATGTTCCTCCTCGCCTGGATAAAGTAGAAGCCCTTCCCCGCCGACGGGTGCGCTTTCAACTCAAAAAAATAGTGAAAGAGGTCCAAGGAAGGAAAAATGTCGTGCTGACGACAGAGAATCCGAAAGGCGGAAAGAAGGAGATACGAGTTGGCCACCAACTGAATAGGCGCCAACCGGAAAAACTCGAGAAGCTTAAGTACAAAAGGCTCGAAGGGAAGGCGGAACCCACTCTTCCAAGCCAGAAGAAAAGTGCAAATGTGTCCCGTACGGCTGTCCAAACTCGTCTCATACGGGGCGGCGACAGCAAAGCTGTACCTGAGAGGCACGCGAAAACGATGCTCCAGCTTCCTCACCTCGACTTCCCCCAACTCACTGCAATTGGGGACGGGCTCCCGCCTCACCTGCTCGATTTCCAAAGGCAGATCCGCCATCGAGCTGGAAGATGATCCCTCGCGCGAGCTCGAAGACTCCGGGGGGGAAGGAAGTTGCCGGACCGCCTCCGCGGTTATCCTCGCCAACTCCTCAAACGCCGCCGCAAGACTTTGCGTCTCCACTGTGCTCTCACGGCGCATCAAGGAGCCCCAGAAGCAAAGAAACTAAGGAAAGCCTAAAATCCTGAGAAGCCTAGAACGACGAACAACGCCCAACACCTATAAAACCCTGGAGGAAGGCGACGCGTCGTTCCGTGCTCCGAGAAAAGGGGGGCCCCTTCATTTCAAATCCGCCAGGATCATCATTACGGGCCCAGGCGACCACTACACGTGGTTCCATAACGCCAACAGAATTCCACCCACCTGAGCCACGCCGGTCCAAAGCCTCAAAAATTACTCGACCGAGCCTCCATGGCTCGGGAGTAGGAGGGGGATAAGTGGAGAGGGGGATTTCTGTAGCCCACTCAAAGAGCAGCCCAACAAGACCCAACAGGGTCCAACGAGGCAAGCTCACCTGAGTGACAGCCCACAGGGCCCACTTAGGAAAGAAAAGCCCAATGAACAAACACTCGAGGAACCAACTCTCCCCGGCGGCCCCTAGGCTCGGAGGGCCCGAGTAATGGTCAGGTCACAAGGAGGGTCCGGCCCAAGCCGTTTCCCCGCCCGGGAGAGACAGGCATTCGCCGACCTATCCAACCCCTCTTTCGCCGAGCTATGCTCATCGCCCGGACATGGCTGGCGTTTCAGAAGCTCGGCCAGACCGGATATTATCCGTTCGTGCTACCGTTAAGAGTCCCCAACTGACAGGGGAATCAAGAAGCCGCCGGACTTCGAGGCGATAACGTTCCCACGATAAGGCCATGAAAGCTCACGTTGAGGACGTAACTCCCGCCGGAAACCCCTCAGCTTGCAGGACTCCTGAAGGCGGCGTACTATTTAAACCAGGGATACCCTCCGGTGGAAGGTAAGGGCCATTAAGGCACTCATACACCCAAACTCCTGAGCACAATCCGCTTCGCCCCTCTGGTGGAGAGGAATCTCGCGCACTAGTTTTTCTCCTCCCCATTATTGCTTCCACCACAGCTCTACTGACTTAACCATCGGAGGGTTTTTCCCCAGGGAAACCCCCTGGGCCCTCTGATACGTTTCCCTGTCTTGCAGTTCATCTTCTGGTGATCCACAGCCCGCTCAGGACACAGCGCGAGATTTCGCCTCTTCAAGGCGCACTCAGCCATAACCTCTCTCTTGTAAAGCCCCATTGCATGGCTCGCTGATTTGGGTTTGCTACTGGTGTCCTCCAACCCCACCCCATATGCAGATAGCAGTTGAAACCAGTGTCCTTCCTACGGGCCTACCCGAGATCACCCTCGTAGGTCAGGCAGCCGATATCCCAAAACATATAATGTCACCGTCAATGACGAGTTGAGCGGCTTGAGCTTGAGCATGGGGAACAAAATTCTACAATTGACTCCGACCGCAGTGGCGGCATCAATGCAAGCCATGGCTGAGGGTTCTTGCTATGGTCGGACCTAAGGATTTTTGTCTCGAATATTAGTTTCGTCTTGAAAAGATGGAAGAGAAGAGATCTCGGAGAGATTTCAAAAAAATCTAGGGAGATCGGGTTCGACGATTTTAAATTTTTTTCATATATATAACTTATTTTTAAAAAAATATTTAAAATTTTCTATCAGCGACTCAATTTCACAAGTATAATTTTTTAATTGACACCTTAATTTTACAAAATAATGAGTAATTATAACAATAAGAAATTCATTCAGGTGCACTAATATCAATATACATCAAAAGTTATACCATAAAAAATACACAGATAAAAAAATGAAAAATATATAAAAAATTATCAAAAATGATACATGTATCTCTGTATCCTCCCTCTCTTTGTCATTATGACATAGAGAAGAAGGATACGAGGAGAGAGAGAGAGATAGAGTCACAAATGGAGAGACATAGAGAGTCCGGTGAGAGTGAGAGAGAGAGTTAAGGGGGTCGGGGTAGAGGGAGGCAGGGATAGAATAAGGAGGAAATCGAGGGGAGGAGAAGATTTAGATCTCGAGAGCTCCGTTTCTCACTACCGTTAGAGAGATATAAATCTCGAAGAGATCACGGACATCTCGTAATAGATGATAAACTATGGTCCGAGGACAACCGGATTCTTCGTCTATCTATTTTTTATTTTTTATAGGATCAGCCAGGGTCCATTTCTTTGCCCTGGCTGTCAAACGGATGTTATTTCATGCTGGTTGCTTTTCTAGTAGTAGACATGGGTGTTTTTGGGGGAAAAAATACAGGGTGGTGAATAAGCCTCTTCCCGATATGAAAAGTTAGAATTGCGCCTCTTTCAGATATTATGAAAACCTGAGTACTTCGAGCGGACATTTTGAAACTTTAATTGCTCTTCTCAGATAAAGATTCCCTCGGAATAAAGATAAAGACGTATGAAGATAAAAGCAAGGCAAAAATAAACCAATAGCTATCCTCTGTTGGGAGGCGCTGTTGGGCCCCTTCGAGGGTTGTTGTCTCCGGAGAGTCGTCGTTCCGATGGACCCGAGCCCACATGGCGCCGGCCCACAATCGCGGTCGTTCCCCTTCACCATCACGGGAGCGCACGGCAGAGATGCAATCCCAGTTAAACTCCCGCAGTTATAAAGGATTAGGGTTTCCGGCCCGTCTTCCACTCCCTCTTCTTGCCCGAGCAGCCGCGGCCGCAGAGCAGGCGAGGCGGCGGGGCAGGAAGCCGAGGAGGAGGAACCAGGAGGAGCAGCCATGGTGCACGTCTCATTTTACCGGAACTGTAATATCTCTTTCTTTCTCCCTCTCTCTAGTCTCTTAAGTAATGATCGTTTTGGAATCGATTCAGGGAATAACTGGATCGGGGATCCTGTTTTGTTGGACTTCCTGATCCCCTTCGGAAGTTGATTGTAGTTTGAGTGGCCGTTAACTTCAGGTTCCTTGCAGCCCGTCGATCTGTTTGTCAGGTTATGTTGGTTCGCGTTTCATCTCTCTGCAGTTTTTTGTTGTTGTGATTCGGTCGATGACCTTGTTGTCTGCGCCAAGGACTTGGGGCTGCAGAACGATTGGATGTTCTTCTTTTGTTATGCTTCTGCGGCGAGATGCTGATGTCCATTCTCTGTTGAACTGGTTAGGGACTGTGGGGCTGTGATACGTTCATTATGACATATCCATGATTTCTTTATATTTTTAACCAAAGTTTTAGTTTTGGCCAGCGTCATATTAGCACCAGTTCACGATGTTTTAGGTAAAAAAATAACCTTTTTTTGAGAGTGAGAAAGCTTTTTAAAAAACCTTTTATGAAGCTAATGTCCGGAGATTTACTTGGGAAGTGTTCTAGGCTCAAGGAACGTTCTCGGATGATTCTAATATCCAAGTATTTCATGAATAGCTTCTAATGGTTTTTGCATATGCAGAAATGACACTTCTTTTATGATTCCATTTCTAGTCCCTAGTGCACAAAATGAGCATATTACAAGAGGAGGTATTTCATTATGTGTGTGTTCAACGATCCATTTATTGCTAATATTGGTGTTCTAGTGTAATCCTGGGGATTGCTAATCTCTGCATAGTTCATGCACTGCTTCTGATGGTTTTCGCATACCTAAAAATACATGCGGTTTCTGTTGAGGAAAGTTCATAAATGTCTAGAGCGTGCGCATAATTAGCTTATTGTTTGTCTATTTATCTTCAGTACGAGTCTTTGATCCGGGTATTTCTCTCTTCTTCGTCTTCTTCTTATCAGATGGAAAGACTTTTAAGAAACCACGGCGTCCGTATGAGAAGGAGCGTCTCGACCAGGAGCTTAAGCTTGTTGGGGAGTATGGGCTGAGGTGCAAGAGGGAACTCTGGAGGGTGCAGTACGCACTGAGCCGAATCCGTAACGCTGCCAAGGAGCTCCTCAAACTGGATGAGAAGGATGAGAAGAGGATATTTGAGGGTGAGGCCCTTCTCCGTCGGATGAACAGGTACGGGCTGCTGGATGAGAGCCAGAACAAGCTCGACTACGTACTTGCCTTGACACCGGAGCACTTCCTGGAGCGGCGTCTCCAGACACTTGTGTTCAAGTCTGGGATGGCCAAGTCTATCCACCATGCTCGCGTGCTCATCAGGCAGCGCCATATCAGGTTCTTTTGCAGCTTACTTATCTTAGGTGCTATTCACGTTTGTCCATATTTTATAACCACTTTGTTGAAGCATGCATAGTTAACTACTGGCTATTCTGTTACTATTGTTTATTAGACATTGACTGTGCCTCTCTTGTTTTTTTATTAATTACATCCTATTATCATCCTTTTATAGAGTTTCTTAGTCATTACTCTCTTCTGCATGTGCTTTTTCCCATGTCTCTACTGAATTGTGTGTGATTTACACCTAAATAAGCAAAGGATTAGCAGTCTAGGGGGATTCAAGGTGATTGTAAATGAAGAAATTGGAGGTTTAGAAATAGTCCTATATGTTTTTTGTTTATACCCTCTTTGCTTTCTGATATCAGTTTTGATATGTGTTCTCTTCAATTTTTTTTGAAGAAAATAACTCATTCTTTTTTTGCTATTTTCATTTGATGAATTCCTTAATTGTCTGAAGTATCAGTAGTAAAATTGTTGGAGCTTTCATTCTATTGGCAATTGTTGTGGTATCTTCTTTTGCATTGGCGACTGTTTACTTTTTTCTGTTCTGTTTTTTTTTTAAATTTTATTTTGACCTACATTGGCGACTGAGATTAACATTTGATATGTTTTTGTTGTTTCTTTTGGTTCCATATCTTTGTTATAGAGCTGTTGGTCTTAAGGGGGTGACAGTGGGTATCGGTGTAATTTATGCTTTTTATTAATGAAATGTGTTCTACTGGCTATCTTCCAAATGCTATTTGAAGGGTTTGTTCCTCTGAATGGAATATGGTCATCAAAGATGATCTTTAGATTCATTCTACCCCTTCAAGATGAAAAATATAATCCTGGATATTTGTCGCAAGTCCCACAGTTTCTTTTATCTGTACATCTACCTGTTATGACAATTTTACATCATATATTGTTGCATATACTTATGTTTGCCATGTGATCTTATCCCAGTATGGACATTTGGGTTCGTAGATTAATTGTTTAATATATTTCTGTTATTTTTAGTTGATGATTGTGAAATACGATACAGGAAATATGCTATTGACACTATATGTTCTCTGGGAAGACTGCAACTGTTTATGTTGCAACTGGTTATGTATATACGCTGTGATTAATCATGTGACTTTATCTGGTAGTACTAATATAGTACATTCTGTATACCATGAACTTTATTTTGAACCCTTAAAGAGTAAAATGCTAGTGTATCTGATTCCAATTAGTTGAGATTTGGCGGATGATGATTCCAATTAGTTGAGAGGAAGACCATATTTCTTTTGAACCGAGAGGGAAAAAAATGGAGATACGTGAATAAGCCGAAATTTAATTGAAGGAGAACATGTGATCCCTTACCCTTAGGCAATATTCTATGTTTGCAATTTGATCTGAAAACAGGAACAGGAATGGCATTTTGTTTCATACATACATTTTTGCACAGCGGCCGGTCTATCTTGATATTTGGTTATTCACTAATGCTTTCTGGTTCTTGGTTCCCTCGAATTCTGCCTGATCCGGCTTCTGCTCCCATACAGGGTTGGGAGGCAGGTGGTGAACATCGCATCGTTTATGGTGAGAGTTGATTCCCAGAAGCACATCGACTTCTCTCTTACCAGTCCTCTCGGCGGCGGTCGCCCTGGAAGGGTGAAGCGGAAGAACCAGAAGGCTGCTGCGAAGAAGGCTGCCGGAGGCGATGACGATGAGGATGATGAGGAATGAACATCGTGACAGATAGAGCAGAAAAGCAAGCCTTTTGGATCCGTTAATTGTTGCACTTTACCTTAATTATTGTTTCCATTTTATGAACTATCTTCGCAAGGGTATTCCAGTGGTTGTCATTTGTTTTTTCGGACCATCAAGTGGAATTTTGTGATCCCTAAACTGTAGGTGGATGTTGAGATACCGGATATCCTGCTTTTTTCTTGAGTGCAATGCTTGGATTTCTCTGATTCCTTACCCTCCCTGTCTCTGAAGTATTTTTGGTTATGTACTCCATCGACTGCTGGGGTGGTTGATAACTTGATATCCGTATACTATGTGAGGTGACAGTCAGATGCCTGATTCACTTTTGCCTTTGATGAAAAATGAGCAGAATTGTGATTTGAATGTGGCCCTCTTATGCTAAAAGGGCTAAACTTGAATAATTAGGATTTTGAGAATGTGCTATGATGTCATACTTCTTGTCACTCTTTCTGGATCGTCTGATTATGAGGTCGGATGACATAACTGAGCAACTTTAATTCAGTGGTCTTTAATTTGAGAATGTTAAATTTAAGTTTAATTGTTTTTTGAGATTTTTGCTTATAGATCTCTATAAATATTAGTTTGTCAAATAAATCTCTTGTTTTGACTTACTGCCAAAAATATCTTTCATATAGTTCGTATGTTTGTAGTTATATTGTTGTGGTTCTCGGGTATCAATGTGAGGCGCATGATGAGAGAAATATGTGATGTCAACTATTAGGGTAATTGAAATATATAAAATACTTCTATTATGAGAGAGAGAGAGAGAGAGAGAGAGAGAGAGCTCATCAGGCCCTCTCTTTCCCACCCTTGATGACCCCCCCTCCCCCTCTCTCCCTCTTGGTGCCACACATTTCCACCTAGGGCTGGTGCCTCCCCTCTCCTCCTCAAGAGAGCAGCTCCATTATCACAATTTTTGGCCAAGTTATTTTTATGAAATATGGCGAGTATTGAAAGTGCATCTTTAGGAATATTTTTGGCTTTCCAACAATGAAGTTTTAAATTGTGACTTTTTAGGGGAGGGTGAAAGTAGGGTTTGATGTAATCATGGTTCTCCGACTTGATGATCCGTGTTGGATCGGGATCATCTTGATTTGGTACGATACGTCCGAGTCACATTCCGACTCGGATTGACTCGTCAGCGTCATTCTCCACCTCCTCCTCCCTCTCTCGTCCTCCTCTTTCCAGGGTTCCTAGATGAGATCGGCAACAACGTCGGATCTCCGCTGCGAACATTGTCAAGCCATGGCGTCGCATCTCACTGTGGACATCGGCCCTGTCCGGTGGGATCTAGACGGAGAAAGGTGGATGATAGGGAGAGGAGATCCGTCGGTAACAAAGAGGGGGGGGGACTATGTTGGACGTGGAGAGGATGAGCGAGAGGAGGACAAAGGGGAAGGGCAAAAGGAGGCGGTGTCGACTCGATCAGATAAGATCGACTCATCTCTCAATTTTATGTAGATTCGAGTAGACCCATCTGAGTCGATCCGACTCAGACGTAATCGACAAATCGGGGATGTAATATCTATTTAAAATCAGTTATAATCATTCATAATTTTTGTTATCTTTTGTGTTGAATCAAAAAGTTATTTTAACTAAAAGTGTTGATACATCATTAAGATCCACGTTAGTGCTCTCCCGTTTATGTCTCATTAAATGCACTCTCTCAGTCTCTCTATCTCACACTCTCTCTCCTCTCTCACTCTCTCTCATGCTCTCTCTCCTCTCTCGCTCTCGCACCCTCTCTCTCCTATTTCTTTGTTAAACTATATTTAACAGTAAATTGTTATAACTTTTATCATTATTAAAATTTTAGCTAGTAATATTAATGAAAATTTGTATCAAAATTTTTATTATTATAATGGTATATTTATCATATAGAATCTATTAAAAATATGTATAAAAGTTAAAAAATAAAGATATTAAGGTAAATAGTAACTTTTAAAAATATCTGTGACCTTTAAATTTTAATTAGTGAGATTAATGATGTTATTTATCAAAAAATCTATTTTCATAATATATTTCATTTATAGAACATATTAAAAATACTTAAAAATTAAAAAGTGTAAAGTGAACAGTAACCTAACCCATAATTAATGACGTTTTTACTTTTAAATTTTAATTAGTGAGATTAATAATGTTATTTATCAAAAAATATTTTATAATATATTTAATTTATAAAATATTTTAAAAATATCAACAATTAAAAATAATTTTTTAAAAGATGAACATAAACCTAAACACATAATTAATGATGTTTATGTGTTCTGAATTTTAATTAGTGAGATTAATTATATTATTTATCAAAAATAATTTTATTTTTATGACAAATTTAATTTATAGCATATATTAAAAATAGTTTAAATTAAAATAAAATATAAAATTTGAAGACGAACGGTAATCTAAAACTATGATTAATGACGTTCTTTCTTTAGAATTTTAATTACTGAGATGAATTATGTAATTTATCAAAATATTTTTATTTTTATTATATATTTAATTTATAATATATATGTTAAATATTTAATAAAATAAAATAAAATAAAATTTTAAAAATGAATAATAACCTAAAGTCGTAATTAACGTGCACGAGAGAGAGAGAGAGAGAGAGAGAGAGAGAGAGAGAGAGAGAGAGAGAGAGAGAGAGAGAGAGAGAGAGAGAGAGAGAGAGTGACGTGAGAGAGAGAGAGGAAGGGAGAGAGGTAGAGAGAGAGAATGAGAGATATATTAAAAAATAGAAAGATAGAAAAAAAATATGATCTTTTGATTATCATTATTATCTCGTTAATTTATTACATATTAAATCACACTGAATTAAAAATAAATTAATCAACGTCCTTATTTTTAAATTAACTCATCTCCTATCAAATTAAAAATGAGTTAATTCTATATTACTTTAAGTGGGTTGAGTTAACTCACTCTTAATCTAACTCTCCGTCAAATTGAGATTAAAAACGTCTACCCTAAGTGAATGTTTGGAAGGATGAATCGTGTTAAAGAAAAGGTAAAAAATATAAATTCTAAAGAGCTATCCTCAAGTGCCATACAAATCTTAGACTATTGACGAGGTATGCCGACGTCCAGATCTTTTAAGAAGGCAACACGTGAACCATGTGAACCCACGATCCAGAGGATTTCAATGGTGACTGGTACTTGCTCTCGAGTCTTAAAAAGTCTAACGTTTTTTTTTGAACATAAAGGATGATTCATTTCATTCCACACGGAAACAAGAGTACAGAGAAGACAGAGAGACTCACCCGTAGAAGATAGACCATACCGCAACCCATACTTGTTAGCACGTGGCCAACAATATGATAAAGGCATCGACAATGGAATGCCCATTGGGAGACACTCACCGTGATTTTCGGATCTGAGATGGGTGCACAGTAGAAGGTGGGACAGAGGGGAGGTGGGTGAAGCACCCTATAAACTGAGATGGGTTATGTCCATCGGAGTAGATGCCAAGATCGAGAGATCTGAGAAGCATAACTCACCTTGTCGGAGTCCCTAAACCTTCCGCAAGGAAACCCACCTAGAAGTATTCTTTCACTGTCATATTTTCAGATTTATTATAATCGTAATGGCCAGTAAGCTCATTGCTTCAGAGTTGGCTAAGTTGGACAAACTTAATGGAACCAACTTTGACATGTGGCACCGTAAAATCCGATATGCCCTTATCCATGATAACATAGAACATGTCATTGATATCAATGTTCCAGAAATTAATGAAACATTTACGGAACTGGAAAAGAAAAAACGGGAGTAATGGTTAATAGATGACAAAAAGGCTCAGAGCCTAATACTCATGTGCATGGAGGATAATTTAATAAAGTTTTTTGAAACTTACAAAACCTCCAATGAAATGTGAAAATCTATCAAAGAGAAGTATGTCACCAAAACAGAGGTGAATACTCAACTTTTATTGCATCGTTACAACACATGTAAGATGCAGGAAGGTGATAGCGTTATCGAGCATGTAAATAAAATGATTGTCATGGCTAAGGAGCTATCGACCGCTGGAACTGAAATTCCAGAGAAGATGCAGGTGGCGACTATATTGAATAGTTTACCAGCATCATTAGACATGGCTGTCACAACCTTAAGAATGAGTGGTTCTATTGTAAGTGTCACAGATTTGCCAGCTCGGTTAGCGATTGAGCATGACATTATGGCCAGGAGAAAAGAACTAGAAGCGCACTTGCAGGAGGCCAATGCTGTACACCGAAAGTCCACCGGCCAGAATCGTCCACTCGGAACGCAAAGGCCCAAGTTTAAGGGCAACAAATTCCAAGGCAAAGGAAAGAAGGTTCCTCATGGTGCTTGCTACACATGTGGGAAGTTTGGTCATTTTATGGCAAATTGTCCCCAAAAGTAAGGCAATGAGGGTGGAAGCAAACACCCGGAAAATAGAAGAGCTGGAAAGAGAGAATTCATCGGCGTCACGGAGTGCAATGCCGCGATGACCGACTCAAATGAATGGTGGGTCGATTCTGGAGCCACTCGTCACATTGCAAAGACGAAGAAGGGGCTGGTGACGCTGAACAAGCTCAAGGCAGGAGAACAGATGATATATATGGGTAACAACACCTATCTGGATGTAGAAGGTGTTGGTACATATAGGCTGTATCTTGAGGATAACATCATGGTCCTCAAGAATGTGTTTTATGCATCTGGAATCCGGCGGAATCTGATCTCTGTACCGGCCTTGATGAAAAATGGCCTAGAAGTGCAGTTCTACAATAATCGAGTGTCGATAGGGAATGACAAGAAAGTACTTGCTATGGGGAGGTTTATCCACGAACATGATTTATTTTGTATCCCTGTAATTGACTCTGAGAATAATAATATTGAAGATTCTGAATATTCCTTGTGTTCTTTATCAGAATGTGATCTATGACATTTTAGATTGGGACATCCTGGAAAATCTAAAATGGAACAAATGATAAAGATGGGTCTACTGCCGGATTTGTCAAAGGTGGAACTAACACATTGTGAACATTACTTAGTGGGAAAATGACTAAGAAACCCTTCGCAGTAAGACATAGATCGAATGAATTGTTAGGGTTGGTCCACTCAGACATTTGTGGCCCCCTAAGTATAAAGACATATAACAACAAGGAATATTTTATAACCTTCATAGATGATTATTCCAGATTTGCCTATGTTTATCTGATCTCTGCAAAATCAGAGACATTTGATTGCTTCCGAAAATATAGAATGGAAGTGGAAATGCAACATGGAAGGAATATTAAGGTGTTAAGAACGGATAGAGGTGGGGAATATAACTCAAAAGAATTTGAGTTATATTGTCAAGATCACGGAATTAAAAGATATATGACAATGCCTTATACGTCACAACAGAATGGTGTGGCAGAAAGAAAGAATAGAACTTTGATCAATACTGTTAGATGTATGCTATCGCATTCAGGTCTCCCTAAGAATTTGTGGGGAGAGACATTGCTTACGGCAAATCATATCTTAAACAGAATTCCCACAAAATCTGTAGAGAGTACACCTTATGAATTATGGAATGGGAGGAAACCCGATTTGAGTCACCTCAAGAAGTGGGGGTCTATTGCCCACGTTCTCATTCCAAGTCAACTTAGAGATAAGTTAGACTCAAAGACATTGAAATGTAGATTCATAGGGTATTGTGAGAAATTATTTGGTTATAGATTTTTCCATAAAGAAAAATAGATCATTGAATATAAGGATGCGACATTTCTAAAAAATCTAGAGGAAGAGGAATCTCATGAAAAAGAGAAGGAACCTCTAGTTGTAATAGATGATGACTATTACAACGATGTCCCTAGAAATGATCTAGAAATTGAGGAAGAACATCAAAATATAGAAAATGAACCAGTACCTATGAATGAAGTGCAGCCTGATCAACTCGAAATTGGCAACAAAAGATTGAGAACTCCACTAGCATGGATGGATGATTATCATTTGTATTCCTGTGAGTCTTCATGTCTGATGATAGACATGGAAGACGAAAATTGCATAGATCTCATGAATTACATAGATGCGATGAAATCGCATGATAAAGAATTATGGCAAGATGCCATGAATGAAGAAATTGATTCCATGAAAAGGAACAATGTATGGGAATTATGCGACCTACCAAAGAATCGAAAGACTATAGGATGCAAATGAGTATTCAAGAAAAAGCTTTGCGTTGATGGGTCTATTGATAAATATTAGGTCCGGTTAGTTACCAAGGGGTTTACACAGAAACCAGATATATATTTTCAAGAAATCTATTCTCCAGTGGCTAAGTTTACATCCATAAGAATGATCTTGACAATTGTTGCATATTTTGATCTGGAGCTGCACCAGATGGATGTAAAAATAGCATTCCTTAACGGAGAGTTGAAGGAAGACATCTATATGCAACAACCTGATGAATTTCAGGTGGAAGGCCAAGAGGAAAAGGTATGCAAGTTAAAGAGATCAATATATTGTTTAAAACAATCTTCTAGACAATGGTATATCAAATTTCACGAAGTAGTTATCCAACTAGGGTTTGTTTCAAACAAGTTGGATAACTGTGTATATGTCATGAATAGTGGGAGTAAGTATATCATGTTATCCCTATATGTGGATAATATTTTCCTCACCAGTAATGACATAGAAATATTGAATAAAGTCAAATTTGAACTCAGTGGAAAGTTTGAGATGAAGGACATGGGTGAGGCATCCTATGTTCTTGGTGTACAAATCCTAAGGGATAGAAAGTCTAGAATGTTGAGTATAAAACAGGAAAAATATTTGAGGTCTGTACTCAAGAGATTCAGAATGTAGAATAGCAATCCGGCACCTACGCCGTTAGTCCATCAGAAACGGTTGTGTAAGGGTCAATGCCCCGGAGAGGGACAAGAGCCGCTCATGGTGCCGTATGCACAAGCAGTCAGAAGCTTGATGTATGCAATGATGTGTACAAGACCGGACTTGGCATACCCAGTCAGTTTGGTAAGTAGATACCAAAGTAATCCTAGTCCAGCACATCGGGAAGCTGTTAAAAGGATTTTGAAATATCTGAGAGGAACTTTGTACCACAGTCTTGTTTATCAAGCTGATATGCTTGAGGTTCTCGGATATTCGGATGCAGACTTTAGAGGAGATAAAGATGACGGAAAGTCCACGTCGGGATATTTGTTCATCTTTGGTGGTGCTGCTGTTTCTTGGGGAAATAAGAAACAAGGGTGTGTTACTCGATACACACATGAAGCTGAATACGTTGCATGTAGTACATCTGCTACTCATGCAATTTGGATCAGAAGATTCTTGAACGATTTGAATCTCAACTTAGTAGATGGACCAATTGAGATGTAATGTGATAATCAGGCGGCTATTAGCCTGATTAACAGTGGAGCAAACAGTTCAAAGGGAAAACATATTGAAGTACAATATCACTATATTCGAGATATTATATAGAAAGGGGAAATAAAAGTGACTTATGTTCCCACAAGTGATATGATTGCTGATCCATTGACGAAAAGTATCTCAGCAGAAAATTTCATTAAGCATGTTGACTTTATAGGGCTTAGGAATATATAAGCCAAAAAGAAATATTTTCATGGATAATGAAAATAATGATACCTCTGACGGATAGTGGGAGTGTATCGGAACAGTACTCTGTTGAGTTATGGTTTTGATGACTGTTGTAATTGTTCAGCTATGGTTTTGATGATAACTAAACTTAATGTATGATTGAGTGATGATAACTTCATGTTCACTTTTGATTGAGATGACAAATGATAATGGTTACATGGCCTTGATCCTTGGTTTGCATAAATTAGTTTTACAAGAGGCAAGAGGTTTCATAACCTCTCTAATGTGAGCAAGCATGGTATTAACCCTGACTATTTTGCTTACAGGATTAAACTCATGGCAGTCACTTGGTGAACCTAACGTGTGGATAAGCATCTTGTTGTTCTACAATCCAAAATAGGTGGTATATGTCATTTACTGTCAAGAACCGTTGGTCAAAGACTCAGTTGACACCTTCAAGACTATCAAAGTCGATGCCACAGATGAGAATGGGTTGCTAAAGGAGTTAAGCGGTTGAGCTAACGGATTGAACCGGGAATCCCGAGGGTCTGCCCAGCTGGCGGTCGATCGCCAGCTTAGGGGCGGTCGACCGCCCCTGCCAGGAACCCATTGTCTGCAGCTCTCTCAGTGGCGGTCGACCGCCAGCCCAGTAGCGGTCGACCGAAATTCCCAGGGATCATCCGTTTACAGGTTTTTCAGTAGCGGTCGACCGCCAGAAGCTGCAGGTCGACCGCCAGCCCCGAGCTGCCCACAATTGTTGAGTTTTTCCACTTCGAGAAGAGGCTTTCTCCTTGTAATTCTTTAATCATAATGACACCAAATCACCCACAAAATGTGGATCTGGTCTGGGGGATGTCCATAGACCATTCACGGGCTATATAACATCTCATTTGGAGCTATAACTATAACGATCCAAGAGATCCAAGGAGAGGCTGTCCAAGGAGGAAGAAGAGGGTACTGTAGCTCCGTGAACAGTACCTCGTGCGGCAACAATCTTCATCCAACTTCAAGCCATTCAAGGTAGATCTGAAGCCAACATCCTCCAAGGAAAAGAAGCAAGCAAGGAAGCAAGGATTCAAAGGAAGATTGCTCAAGAAAAAAAGAAGAAGAATCAAGCAAGCACGAATTTGAGAAGAAGGTTGTACAAGGGTGAAAAGAGCAAGGTTTGCACAATCCACTTGAAGTCATTCAAGCAAAAGTGAAGGCAACATTCAAGATCAGCAACATACATCGAAATGGAAGCCAAATCAGGAGTCTTCTAAACCGTGCTTCATTGTTTTCATGTTTTGGGCTTCATGTTTCTGTTCTTTATAATCTAGAAACTTTTGTGTGTGTGTGGATCGTTGTGGATCCGTGGTTGTGTGTGTGGTCCTTGTGTTCTATTTGTATGTGTGTACGTAGAGCTTCCTAGATCTACATGTGTGTGGATCTATTTAGATCTGGTCCTTTTAGTGTGTGGAGTGCTGCATCTACTGCAGCGTGTGTGTGTGTTCTTGATCCGCTTGTTGGATCGTGTTGGAGACCTCGTCTCCGTGTGTGTGTGTGTGTGTTGGGGTGCGTCCCCGTGTGTGTGGGCAGGCGTCGTCCTGCGTGTGTGTGTTTGGAGCGTCGTCTCCGTTTGGAGTTTTATCCCGAGTGAAGCCTCACCGAGTTTGGTGAGGGGTGGACGTAGGATTGCCGCTGTTGCATCCGAACCACCTTAAAATCGCTGTGCATTGTGGTTTGGGTTGTGCTTATGTGTGGTTTGATTGTTTTATTTCATTACATGCACGTGTGGGAACGGAGAGTTTGAGAGAATTTGTTTAACAACTTTCAACTTCCTAATTAGTGTTTATCACATATTTGAAAAGGACAAAAGTTTTAATAAAAATTGTAAACACCCAATTCACCCCCCTCTTGGGTGTCATTGATCGCGGGACTTCAATTGGTATCAGAGCCAAGGCTCTAATTTCATAGATCTAACGATCTAGAGTGATCCAGATCAATGACTACCATTATGTATACCTTGAATTCTCCACCGGTGTTTGATGGTTGCAATTTCGATTTGTGGTTAGGAAGAATGCTCAGTTTAGTCAATTCATACAACCCTAAGCTATGGAAGCTTATCTCATATGGTCATCATGAATTGCCTAAAGATAAAAATGTCTGGACTGAAAATCAAAGGCTTAAACATGATCAAAATCAGTTGGCTTTAAAATTGTTCACTGCTGCAGTCAATTCTAATCAGTTTCCTTTTGTCTCCCATTGCAGGTCCGCGAAGGACATCTTGGATGGTTTAACCAAAGTCCGGGAAGAGCATGAAGACCAATGCCTTGTGGCAGGCACAAGTTGTAACGACCCGAGAATCTGATTACCGGGAAGGCCCGATAACCCGAGACCCGCACCGCCACCCACGAGCCCGAAGACTCGGAAGGGTTAAAAGGATGGTGTGGAGACTACACAAGTATCACAAATAATCGCAGAAATTAAACAGTTATAATATTAAGCAGGAAATAAATTAACATTTTACATGGTCCACAATCGAATAACAACAACAGCAACAGTAGTCCACGACTAGTACAGTGACAAGAAAGAAAAGTACAGCTATACGGGGCATACCCCGGCTCTGACCTCTGGCACTACCTTTGGGCACCCGCACCACGCTGCACTCCTGACGCGCTCCCCGAAGGTGGCGCCTCACCTGAAACACGGTGAAAACACGCAGGGAATGAGTCTCGGAATAAGACTCAGTAGGGATCACTCGAACCCTACCTCGTAAAACGAGAAACCACTACACTAGCGGTAGGAAGGTACCTCAGAAAGGAAAGCCCTGTACTCTACATAACCAGGCCCTACAGCACGCAAACCGACACACGTGCCACGGTACGAGACCGAAACTCAACGGTCGAACCGCAAAACCCGAAGGTCGGAAACACACGACTGACAGTCTGTCACTCCGTACTCGACATGAGTACCACCCACTAGAAGCACAGCCGGTAGCGTCTCCTGACGTCTTACACCGCGCCGCAGGTGAACCGCCTGACGTGGTAGGTCCTACCCGAGGCGCAGACACCGTACAAGTAACCACAAACAAGTAACTAGCTGGGGTCACGCCCGTCTACGTGGGTCCAACCGCCCCCAACCACGTGTGCACACACAGACCTTGCGTCACTAGGTATGGTCCTCTGACCGGTTTTCCCCCGTAGCCGGACTCTGGCTACCGACGAGGGGCCTACGGTAACCGGTCCACAAACCGTCTCAAAGGTGAATGCCCGTACACCACTCCCAGGTGAGACCAGCACCTCGTACTGGTGGGCTACGACTAGTGGAGGGTCACTGAAGGAGTAGACTCTCAAGACCACGAAAAACAACGTCCGAACCTGACGAAGTACGGGGGCCGTCCCACGTACCATCACCATCGCACGGTGACCACGGTCGGAGAAGAAACGGACGCACAGCCCACAGCCAAACGCATGACCAAGGCAAACGGAACCTCCGGACACCCAAAGACACGGTCCCGGAACTCCACGGGGTGTCCAGGACACACACACGGCCCAAGAGGAACACCTGACAACAGGACATATCGCGCTAGGGACCCCTAGCACGACAAGGAAGAACGCACTAGGACCCCCTAGCGCGACAGGGAAGATCGCGCTAGGGCCTCCTAGCGCGACAAGGCAGGTCGCGCTAGGGACCCCTAGCGCGACAAGGCAGATCGCGCTAGGGACCCCTAGCGCGACCAGAACCGCCATACTGTTCATCTTCTCCGATGAACGCGCCCCATCGGGGCAGCGCGACCATCAAGAACGCGCTACTGGAGTATAGCGCGTTCTCAATCCGCGCCCGAAAACGGCGGAAACGCCTAAAAACTCCAACCACGCCCCCATGCCTCCACCGGAGAGGGGGAAATCAAGGGGAATGACCCCTAAGGACCCCTAGCATGCTTCTAAGCCACCAAAACATGAAATAGCGGGCTAAAACCATAGATTGGGCGAGCTCTCCCCAAATCATGGAAAACCCCAAACCCGCTCAAATAAGCCTCTCTCGGCCTCCCCGCGGCCTACAAATCACGGAAACGAACGGCAAGAGGCTAAGGAACGTCACCCTACCTCAATGGAGCGAATGCTCCGCCGGATCGTCCACAAACCACGAAGAATGCTTTTAGAAACCTCGCCTCCCCACGCTTCCCACGCTTACCGCACGCCCACGAGCTCGCCTCACCCCCACCCACGCGTCCGCGCCGTCGCCCTGCCGCCGTCCACAGCCGGGGAGGGGCTCACCGCGTTCGAATGGGAGAGAGAGGGAGAGAGGAGGGCGGCCACGGTTGGGGAAGGAAGGAGGAAGAAGAAGAAGAAAGAGAAAGAGGAAAAGAAAAAGAAAAGAAATAGGAATATATAGAAAATCTGATTTTTTGGAAAAATACCGAAAATAGAAAAATACATTTCCGGAATTCTCGGGACGCACCGATCGCAACGGTACCACTCGTGCCCGGGTGAACCGCCCGGTTCGCCCGCAGCGAGCTTCCAAAGAAAGAGCCGAAATACACACCGGGAATCGGAAAACACACGCGGAAAAGCCGCGGAACGCCTCCGGGCCTCCGAAATGACTCCGGATTGCGCCGATCCGAACATGAAAGATGTCCGAAACGAAATTTCGGACACAACAGAGCCGGACGCTCCGAAAACCAGATCCGGGACCCATGAAGAAGGATCCGAAAGGTCCGGGATATTACACAAGTGATCAATGGAGTGATCAACAAATCGAATCAAGTTCAAAGGTAAATTCTGATTCTGATAATGAAGATGAATTTAGCTATGAATATTTATTGAATGCATATGATGAGCTTGCTGAAAAATACAAGAAGTTAAGATCGGAAAACAGAAAATTGAAAAAGGATGTTGAACAAAATAACTGTAATCCCTCATGCAAAGAATGCTCACACTTAAAGGAATTAATTGATGGTCATGTGTTTGACATTGAAATTCATAAAGATAAAATTTGTTCCTTGAGAAATGAAAATAAAGAGCTGAGAGAGAGAATAAGTTCAATGGACAATGGTCAGACTGAATTTGTCAATGATAAGAAACTTGAAAAAGAAAATGAGAAACTGAAAGAATTGAATAAAGTCATTTCTGAAAGATTGCTTGTTTTTGAAAAAAAAATGTGAATATTGATGAATCTGAAAAAGTGTATGTCTTGTTGCAAGAAATAGAAAGTCATAAAATCATCAATGCTACCTTACATGAACAAGTCAAGTCGTGTGAAAAGAAGATGGTTTCCTGTGAATTGCATGTTGCATCTCTTGAATCTGAAATCCTTGATTTGAATGCTTCATTGTCTAGATTTGTGAATGGTCAAGAAAATTTAGACAAATTGTTGGGGGTGAAAGTGAACTTTCAAAGAGAAGGGTTGGGGTTTAACCCTGTGAACAAAAAGACGTTTGAAAATAAAGTTTATACATCTTTTGTGCATAATTCAAACATTGCCAGCACATCAAATGGGTCCCCAAATCAATCTTCTTCACAAATAATAAAAAGATCAAATGAAAATCTGAAAAAGAAAAATCATGTTGCACACATACATGCATCCACAAAGAAAATCAACATGCATCAAAAACCCAAAAATGCTGCCAGCACACCCATACATGTTAAACATATTTCTGTCACGCACACACAACCACATAGAAAGAAACTCTCTTATTTTTACTATGGTAAATCTGGACATGTTATGCATGATTGTTTCATTATGAAGAATGATGACTTAAAAGCATGTGGAAACCAAGCTATTTTGAAAAATGCAAAGAAACCCTTCACCACAAAATCTTCCATACATTGCAATCACTGTAGTAAAAGAGGTCATGCAACTTCACATTGCTGGTTATTGTTGAAGAGAAAGAACTCCAACACAACACATCATGCTCACACACACAAATCAGTAGAACCAATGAGAAGGAAAAATGCGATACCACGTGCTTCCCCCTATCACTTTGGCAAATCTGGGAATGTTAAGAATGATTATTTTCACATGAAAAATAATGACTTGAATGTTGTTAAGAGTTGGAAATTGCATGCCAAAGTTGATGCTAACCCACAAGGACCCAAAATGATTTGGGTACCTAAGAAGGCCAAATGAGAAATCTGGTTTGCAGGTGTACCTTGGGAATGTAAAGCATGAAATTTATTTTCGCCAAAAAAGTAAGGCACACAAGTCAAGTGACTCAAGAAAGGCTAAAATAGAAAATCAAATGGAATTTGGAAACTCAGGTGATATCCCTCTCACTCTCTTCAGTAATGGTGTCATGGCTTTATTCATATTGTGCTGAATAGTCTTGTGATAATGCACATGTCCGTACATGTATTTCATTCATTGTTGTTTGCATACTCGTGCATATATCACTTGTCATATAACATCTTGTGGTAGGAGAGCTTGAAGATTCTTCAGATCATGTTTTCACTACACATATTGAGTTTGCATACACTTTTATACTCTGTCATGCATAAGTTGAACATTGTGTATTCATGCCACAATGCATTGCAATTCCCCTGTCTTCATCATCTATGATTACATAGTATATCAAATGGTGACATGTAGAAGGGCAGGTTAAGCCTGTCTGAAAATTATCACTAAGCGTGAGGTAATCTTCGGATCTAAGTTCTCCGCCTGGTACTATGAGTCATTTACTTAAAAGGCTGCATATGGGATCGGATTGTCACCAAACATCTTGCATGCATGCACACATTAAGGGGGAGCAATCACATTCGTCATATGGGTTTAATGTTCAGGTTCACACATGAGTCATGCATTGCATCTAGAGCTGTCTAGGGGTGTTGGTTGTTAAACTTATTTGTCATATCATTATTAATAAATTTGAATCGAAATTGACAAATCAAACCTTTCTGTCTTTGGATGCAGATTATACTTCCAAGATCCAAATCATGATGGGCTAATCATGACCAAGCTTGAATCAACTGGGAGAATACCCTGCAGGGATGAAAATGAGGAAAACCCTCTCAAGTTGCTACAAGAAGATGGGGTACTTTGTGTAGAACAACCTCCAAGATCGACTCAAGTACAAGGTGGAAGGCTCGGAGGAAAATAGATTCTCAAGGCAAAGGTATGAAAGCAAATCTAAAATACTAACCTTCGTGAGGTCAGTGATTTTGGTGCTTGAAGGCCTTCAGTATTGTCCTTTGAACTAAGGTAATTCACCCTCTTACCATGGAAATGAAAATTCATGCATTAGTCTATGGGACTTTGTGATGTTATTCTGATGACAGGTATTGTTTCTACATACCTGAAATGATTGCTCCTCCATTCAGCTGTGATTAACCTGCTTATTGGTTAAAATGAAACTGAAAATATTGAATTTTATGTTGACCTTTGAACATCCTTCAATCTGATTGTTTGAGCACATTTAAGCTCAATTGAGTATCTGGTATATCAAATACTGAGTAGTGAAAAGGTGGATTATCTTCACCTGGAAACTCTCACTATGCGTGAGTTGGTCTTTGGACCAAAGTTCTCCGCCTTGTACCAGAACTAGAAGAAATTGATTGGTTGGCCTTGAAAGACTTCTTCTGATGCTACTATTTGCTCCTTGTTAGCTAGCCCCATGTCATAAGAGAAACATTGCACTTTCACTGAATTTTTCTAAGATTCATGTTTTTGTCAAAGGGAGTCTTGCTAGCTAAACAAGTTGAAATGAATAATATTCTCTATTGACTGAGTGAACTCCAATTGGAACATGCAACATGCTCATGATGAATTACTTCAAAATTTCTAAAATTGATCCTTGTTGAAGTGAAGAGTTCTCAATGAAAATGTCAACTCCTGAATGGCTTGTGAATGTTTTCAAAACCCTTGAAAATCTGCTCTTAACAACTTCTGACAATAAATGGCTTCCCTTTGTATATAAGCCACTTGTGATGGAAATTGTCCCATGCTCATCTTTTCAATCTGATTTGCTCTCTTGTATGTAGTGTCATTTTTCATCTTGCATTCCATTCTCATATAAGAATAGACTGCATGCATTAGAATTCATACATTAAGTACAATTAGCTCACTCATTTTGTACCAGAAGTTTTACACCACTGCATTCTGTCTTGGCATGTTACATCTCATTATTATATGATCAATGATTGCATTGCACTAGAACTCATGCATTAGCCGCATTCAGTTTGTTCAATTGGTATCTGTTTGATTGGTATCAGCTGCATATTTGCATTGCATATTGCATACATTCCCTTTGTGTGCTTGCTTGATATTATATGCTATTCACCCACATTCCTTGGCACTTCTATGGCCTTATGTCCTCTTGATAAATAATGGTGCATTTGAGTCATTGTTGGAGTGTTTCTTGTCGTACACTCTGGGAGCTTATATTTTATAAGTGCATCTATTTAGGGGGAGCTGCCTTGTTATGTGTTCATGATATTTTCGGTATACATGATGAATCAAATTCGCACACTTCATGCACAAAATGTGAAAATAAGTGTTAAAGATAAGGATATATGAGTTTCTTTTCAACACTCTCGAGATGTTAAACTTGCTGCATGTATGTAGAAGAGACAGTTGAGGAAAAAGCTGCCTACCTATCTTTATTGAAAAATCTCTTAGGTAAATGAACGGCAGAGCAATGCTTGGTCTCACTGAATAAACTGGGCACATGTCACCTGAGACGTGATGTGGTTCATATCTGAAAAGTGTGGATTAATACCTCTGTTCAAAATGAAGTGAGATGGTTCAGTATTCTGAGTAACCGGGGATTCTGGCATGAGCTCCATGCGTCTACTCACGTAAAAAGGAATCATTTTGAACCTAATCACTCTTGAAAAATTCTGCCTATCATGTGATACTGGTTGAGTTAAAAAAATGTGGTGAAAAACTCATTGTGGTAGAGCGAAGCATCCAATACGCTATTCTCAAAAAAATTGAAGTGCAGTATGTGAAATGTCTCATTGTGTTTATCTGAAAATCTGAATATCCATATGGCAACTATCGTTTCTCATGTTCCTCACTTACACATCTCTGAATTTGATTTAATATGTATTCAGAAAATTGATTGACTGCATCAGCAATTGCATGAATCTCCTATATGATTGTACGATCTCCCATGTGCTACACATGTGCATTCTGGTGAGCATGACTCTCTTGCATCTTTCTTATACCCTTTCCCTTGTTATATATGTACGGGGGAGATTGCATGTATGATTATATGTAACTGTTTGGTTGCATTATGTGCATTTCATGAGTCATCATCTGCATATACATAGTTTCATGCCTTTAAAACTAAAATACAAAAATCAGAAATTTGAAAACAAAAAAAAAATATTTTGGTATGCCCTCCTGCTTATGCCGGTTGTGAAAATCTTCCATGGGATCTAGATTTTGAATGGTATCCTGCTGAAGACCTCATCTTCTGATCATCTTCGTTGATTATGTCACAGGGGGAGAAAGTTTTGTGCCATCCCATTTTTTTGATTATGTCAAAGGGGGGGGGAAAAATTGATAATTATGTGTGACAAGGGGAATAGAACATTTGTGCCATTCTGTTATATCATCATAAGTTTGTCATCATCACTAAGTTTGTCATCATCAAAAAGGGGGAGATTGTTGAGTTATGGTTTTGATGACTGTTGTAATTGTTCAGTTATGGTTTTGATGATAACTAAACTTAATGTGTGATTTAGTGATGATAACTTCATGTTCACTTTTGATTGAGATGGCAAATGACAATGGTTACATGGCCTTGATCCTTGGTTTGCATAAATTGGTTTTACAAGAGGCAAGAGATTTCATAACCTCTCTAATGTGAGCAAGTATGGTATTAACCCTGACTATTTTACTTGCAGGATTAAACTCATGGCAGTCACTTGGTGAACCTAACGTGTGGATAAGCATCTTGCTGTTCTACAATCCAAAATAGGTGGTATATGTCATTTACTGTCAAGAACCGTTGGTCAAAGACTCAGTTGACACCTTCAAGACTATCAAAGTCGATGCCACAGATGAGAATGGGCTGCTAAAGGAGTTAAGCGGTTGAGCTAACGACTTAACGGATTGAACCGGGAATCCCGGGGGTCTGCCCAGCTGGCGGTCGACCGCCAGCTTAGGGGCGGTCGACCGCCCCTGCCAGGAACCCACTGTCTGCAGCTCTCTCAGTGGCGGTCGACCGCCAGCCCAGTAGCGGTCGACCGAAATTCCCAGGGATCATCCGTTTACAGGTTTTTCAGTAGCGGTCGACCGCCAGAAGCTACAGGTCGACCGCCAGCCCCGAGCTGCCCACAATTGTTGACTTTTTCCACTTCGAGAAGAGGCTTTCTCCTTGTAATTCTTTAATCCTAATGACACCAAATCACCCACAAAATGTGGATCTGGTCTGGGGGATGTCCATAGACCATTCAAGGGCTATATAACATCTCATTTGGAGCTATAACCATAACGATCCAAGAGATCCAAGGGGAAGCTGTCCAAGGAGGAAGAAGAGGGTATTGTAGCTCCGTGAACAGTACCTCGTGCATCAACAATCTTCATCCAACTTCAAGCCATTCAAGGTAGATCTGAAGCCAACATCCTCCAAGGAAAAGAAGCAAGCAAGGAAGCAAGGATTCAAAGGAAGATTGCTCAAGAAAGAAAGAAGAAGAATCAAGCAAGCACGAATTTGAGAAGAATGTTGTACAAGGGTGAAAAGAGCAAGGTTTGCACAATCCACTTGAAGTCATTCAAGCAAAAGTGAAGGCAACATTCAAGATCAGCAGCATACATCGAAAAGGAAGCCAAATTAGGAGTCTTCTAAACCGTGCTTCATTGTTTTCGTGTTTTGGGCTTCATGTTTCTGTTCTTTATAATCTAGAAACTTGTGTGTGTGTGTGGATCGTTGTGGATCCATGGTTGTGTGTGTGGTCCTTGTGTTCTATTTGTATGTGTGTACGTAGAGCTTCCTAGATCTACGTGTGTGTGGATCTATTTAGATCTGGTCCTTTTAGTGTGTGGAGTGCTGCATCTACTGCAGCGTGTGTGTGTGTTCTTGATCCGCTTGTTGGATCGTGTTGGAGACCTTGTCTCCGTGTGTGTGTGTGTGTGTGTTGGGGTGCGTCCCCGTGTGTGTGGGCAGGCGTCGTCCTGCGTGTGTGTGTTTGGAGCGTCGTCTCCATTTGGGGTTTTATTCCTAGTGAAGCCTCACCGAGTTTGGTGAGGGGTGGATGTAGGATTGCCGCTGTTGCATCCGAACCACCTTAAAATCGCTGTGCATTGTGGTTTGGGTTGTGCTTGTGTGTGGTTTGATTGTTTTATTTCGTTACATGCACGTGTGGGAACGGAGAGTTTGAGAGAATTTGTTTAACAACTTTCAACTTCCTAATTAGTGTTTATCACATATTTGAAAAGGACAAAAGTTTTAATAAAAATTGTAAACACCCAATTCACCCCCCTCTTGGGTGTCATTGATCGCGGGACTTCATACTCATGTATAGTGAGACAATGAGAAGAATGATACCTCTGACGGATAGTGGGAGTGTATCGGAACAGTACTCACGTATAGTGAGACAATGAGAAGAATGATACCTCTGATGGATATTGGGAGTGTATCGAAAATACTACTCATGGATAATGAGAGTATAACAGTGATGGTGAGTGGAAACACTGCTCACAGATAGTGAGAGTGATCCAAAAGAAATATTATATTTCTCATGGACAGTGGGGATATAATAGTTTGTTGGCCAAGTGGGAGATGTTAGCACATGGCCAACAATATCATAAAGGCACCGACAATGGAATGCACATTGGGAGACACTCACCGTGATTTCCGGATCTGAGATGGGTGCACAGTAGAAGGTGGGACAGAGGGGAGGTGGGTGAAGCACCTTATAAACTGAGATGGGTTATGTCCATCGGAGTAGATGCCAAGATCGAGAGATCTGAGAAGCATAACTCACCTCGTCGGAGTCCCTAAACCTTCCGCAAGGAAACCCACCTAGAAGTATTCCTTCAATATTGCCAACCATCCCATCACCGGAAAGAGAAAACAACAGGAATTGTAGAGATTGAAAACATCCCAAGGCTGCTGGAAGCTCCAGAACAACGTCGAGGAAATGGAGAGCCGTATCTTCAGGGGCGTCTCCTCGCGGAGCACGAAGCTGCCAAACGACGCGACCATATGGCAGAGAGGGAGAGACACTCGGGTAGCAAACATCCACTGAGATGCAGGGGGAATAAGCGCAAGATCTCCGAGTGCCCTAAAAGTCGAGGGCGAGAACATAATAAATAGCTCCAAGAAGAACAAACCCCAACTTGACGAACACGAGAGAACGGCCCGCGTCGACAGGGATCGACTGGCCGGGAGAGTGATATAAAGAAAAGGGGAGCAGAGAGAGCTAGCAATTGGGATTAGGAGCATGGGGGAACAGTCTTCAAAGAAAACGCCGCACCAAAAGACGTATGGGAGATGAATTGCTGGAGGGGGTTGAACAAGGGGGAAACGAAGAAGATGAAATCAAGGGAGTTCCTGAGAACTCACCTGTCGGAGCTCAGATGAGTTCAGAGAAAACTCACCTGACAAAATCCAGAGGGGCGCGAAGCACCCGCCTGACAGAGCCTCCCACGAGAGGAGAAGGAGAGGGGGGGAATCCCCAGCGGGAGCTCCCCCCTCCGAAAGTTCCACCAAGGGCCGTGACGCGGAGGCGGATCCCTCGGTGAGACTCACGCAGGAGCCCTAGGAGGATATTTTCTTTATGCCCCAAAAGTCCAACCTTTTGACTTCATATTTCTTGTGAAAGTTGATATATTGCAACTTTGGTGGAGTTTGGACCACAGTTTGTCGACCCGGTTCAATTTAGATAACTTGAATTGTATCTAGGCGAATTAAGTACGTGATCGGCTAATTTTTTTAAGTTATTATAAATTATTTAAATAATAAATAATATCTAAAAACTAATAATATTTTAGGAAATAAAAATTAATAGTCATACAATAATATATCATAGTCATAGATCTTGCATTTTATAGATGGATAACATTAAACTCAATTGTCAAGTTTATTTATTTATTAATTATCCAACAAAGATATATTATTTATAAATTAGTTAAAATATAAAATAGACTAAATGATAACTACGAGATTGATGATGGTAATTCTACACCGTAATATATAGGGTAAACAATCCAAACATTATATTTTTTTTAATTTTATAAAAATAATAAAAGATCTCAAACATACGACCAGATTGAGTCGGACCCAAGTTGAGTCGACTCGTTACAATTAGTGGTAATCAAATAAGAGTCAGATCCCTAAGTCATCTAAAGTGAGTGCAACAATCCAAGTGCACGCATTATACCATTCATGGCGAGCAATTGAGAAATTTTATGTAAATCACTCAAAAATACTGAGTGCAACAATCCAAGTGAGTGCATGCATCATGCTCTATATCCTCTCATCTAAATCAGTCAATAATTTGTTTATATAGAATCCCTAAATTATTTTACATTCCATTCTATAGCCTCATGTCCTTCGTATTATCATGAATACCTTATATGCCATCATTTTGATTATACGAAGAGATCCTCTTGTAATCCATTTAAGACTAAGTTAAACAAATTGCATATGATGATAGGATTGTACATCATGGGATGTGATTTATTATGAGATTGCATGGTAATATAAAGAATATATATGCATATGATAGAGTAAGATAGATTGCACATTAAGGTAGTTATCTGAATAGGGAAATGTTATGGTGCCATATTTTTTATCACCTTTTTGTCACTCACACCTCAACCATTTGGTTAAACTTAAGTTCACTTTTTCCACCATTTGATTTTGAAATTGGATGGCAGAAAAAGGTGTGGCAAAAACAAAGTGTTTCACCATAACATTTCTCATCTGAATATATTTAAAATTTATCGAATATTTTATGGTTTTGCCCTCAATAGATGAAAAAATATGGTTAAAAAGTCATTTATCAAGTTTTCAGCTTACTCTCAAATCTCAATGAGACTAATAGATCATGATTGTGACAGAGCCTTGAAAGAAATTTCTTTGTATTTCAGTCCCCACCCTTATCTATATTGAAAACTCGAAATCTACATAAAATAAAATCTGATGGGATATTAGGACATTTAAAAATGATTTTGAGAGGGTGAATATTTCAATCATTGAAATCTTAAAAAAATCTCTCCCCAACCTATGCTTCAAATGCAACCTTAGTCTCGTATGAATGAATATATGTACTATCGCAACTGTTGCTGCAGGTTCTCTCAAAATGTCACCTTTTCTGGATAGCAAAAGACAAAGATGAAAATTTCTGAATATTGATTTTTTTAGCTTACACATTCTCGAACAAATCCTTATAGACATGCATAGGGGATTCCCCCCAACTATAGGGCACACCTGATCGATGCCCTTAACATGCGCAAGTAATTTACACTTCATTTCCCTAGTCTAATATGTTGAAGTCAAAAACAGGCAAATACCGTGTGAAGATGCAACGGATAAAATGCTTTCCCAAATTCAGTTCATATGGGTGGGCCAAATTTGGGCTGGGCTGGTCTTGTTCAAGTTCAGTTTTGGCCCGTCCAGCCCACCAACACCCACCCCTAATCACACTTATGATGATGATGTCCTAAACGTATTAACCCAAAGCCTGACGTATCTATTCAGGAACCACTTTAACAAATCGGTCGAAGTCAATTGTTTGGCACACATACTTCCCTATTAGGTCACTTTGACAATCGAGTAGAACAAGGTTGCACACCAAGCGAATATGCCATTCGACCCATGGCGCTCTGGGTGGCGTATCCACGCAAACCTCAAGGGCCGCTTTGCTAACCGGGCAGGGCTAACACAAGTGACCCATGGGGGTTGATTGCGCTAACCGACTCCGGTTAGCCTCTCTGTGTGTGAGGAGAGCGGTGGGGCCCTCCGACTCTCTCGTCGATTTTCTAGTGGTTAGAAAATGAGAGTTTACAAAGAAACACATAAAATTAGCATTAAAATAGTGATATAGAAACCACAAGGGGATACACTGGGATGTGATGATCATCTCCAAGTTTATCACCATTTGACCAATAGCGGTTGTAATTTTTGAAGGTACACCATTGTAACTCAAAGGAAATGCTTCAACAGCACTTGAATGCTCAAGCACCCAATGATCCCATGCTTATGCAATGCGCCTGCAATGTCATTCCTTAATAGTAATTGAGTGCTGGTGTCTAAGCCTACGCCACCAGTGTTTTGACCTGAGCCCTCGAGAGTGGCTAACTGGTAGTTAGCATCTGGTTCACTGAGACACCTTCCAAGGTACAGTTATAAAGAATCACATGTGGATGTGCTTCTATGGACTCTCTGGTACCTTTACAGTTTAGCCAAAATTCCAACCCTTTACATGGGTTACCCTTCAATCTCGTAGCTGCACATCAGGAACATACCCAAATTCTTGAAGGTGTCCTATCAGCTCATGCATCTGGGCATATATATTATGCGATTCTATGTGGCTTCTATCTCCAGTAACAAATACATGCATTTCTGAACCCAACTCGATCCAGCTGCACCCAGGAGCCTTCCTTACATTCCGGTGTCTCATTGCTTTCCTGATCTCCAACACATCATTATATCTACCAGTAGAACCATATGCATTAGATAGTAGAACATAGCTCCCACAATGCTCTGGCTCCATTTCCAGTAATCGTCGTCCAGCATCCACTGACCGGTCCATGTCTCCATGTACCTGACAAGCTGCTAGGTAAGCTCTCCATACTACTGGGCTGAATCCAATTGGAATATTAATTGCTAAGTCATATGCCTCCTGGAGATGCCCTGCCCGTCCAAGCATATCCACTACGCATGCATAGTGCTCAAAAGTGGGAGCTACACTGTATTCAGATTCCATGATGTTCAAAATCTCTCTCCCCTGATCCACTAGCCCGGCATGGCTACACCCAGAAAGCACATTGACAAATGTGACTTCGTCAGGTGCCACAGATGCCTCACGCATACAGGAGAACGTATCAATTACCTTCACACCATCCCCATGCAATGCATAGCCCCCAATCATGATATTCCATGATGCAACATCATGGTTAGCCATCGTGTCAAACACCATCTTTGCATCATCCACACTGTTACATTTTGCATACATATCCATGACCGCATTGTCCAAGAAGACATCACCATTCTGTCCCAAGCCATTGATTATCATAAAGCTATGGATCATTCTACCATGAAATAGTGCTACCAGATGAGCACATGCCGGAAGAACAACGGATATTGTGATGGGGTCCGGGAGGATCCCAGAATCCTTCATACAGTTGAAGATCTTCAAAGTGCAACGATGATCTCCAGATTGCTCGGAAACTGATATCATTGAGTTCCAGGAAAGAATATCCCTATGTGGCATAGCCTCAAAGATCTGACGGGCCTCTTCTACAGACTGGCACTTCCCATACATGTCAATCAGCGAATTGCAGACTGCAATATCAGATTCGTATCCAGATTTTTTCACGAACCCATGAAGCTGTCTACCACCATTGAGATCCCCGTTGGCAGCAAAAACCGACGCGATTCCTGTAACCGTGAACTTACTTGGTACAAATCCTTCTGTTCCCATCTTCTGGAACAAATCTAGGGCATCCTTAAATTGACCCATCTGCCCAAATCCATTAACCATGGAATTCCACAGGACAACATCCCTCTCGGACAATCTGTCGAACATCCTCTTGGCCTGGACTGCAAGACCCATCTTCATATAAGCATTGATCAGAGTGCTGGAGATGAAAACGTCAGACTCCAGGCCCATCTTAAACATCCGGCCGTGGATGCTCCTGGCCACCAAAGGCCCCTCTCCGAGATCTAAGCAGGCCTTGACCAGGCAAGGGTAGGTGAACCTGTCGGGCACAACCCCAGATCTCTCCATCTCGAAGTAGAGCATGAGGGCCTCCTCCAGCAACCCGTTGGCGACCATTCCCGCTATTACAGCGTTCCATTGGAAAAGATTGGGGCTTTCGATGTGGCGGAAGACTGCGAGGGCGTGGGCTGGACGGCCGCACTTGGAGTAGAAGTTGGTAAGGCTGGTGAGGACGAAGGGGGAGGCCTGGAAACCGTTGACGACGACCCAAGAATGGATCTTTTCTCCCGTGGAGAGGTCCCCAGCGGAGGCGCAGTCCTGGAGAGCGGAGACGCAGGTGCCCGTCTCGCGGAGGGGAGGAAGGAATTGGGCGACCGGCGAGGAGGAAGGGGCCGCTGGTGCCGCAGAATGGGTGCCTCTCCTGAATGGTTTTCGGCAGGAAAAGAGGGACCGCGCCGCTTTCATGTGATGCAGTCCGGAGGGTTTAGGCCTCCTGTCCCGCCCAGGCCGCCGCCGCACCGGACGGAGCCCCACCACGACCACCGGCGTTGCCCTTGCGCGGCCCTCCTGCACCCGCAGGCACCCCGCGAGCCCCCGCCAGGTCGCGCACGGCAGCCCCGCGCCGGCCGCTCCGCCCTCTTCCTCTCCTCCTGTCACGACCAGGCCACTTGCAAACGTCACCCGCGTCCCACGCTGCGGCCATCTGGGACCCCTCTAGATCCGCCCGGCCTGCCTGTCACAGCTGCCAGAGGCGCCTCTGGGCCACCCTGCTCGCCCGGCTGCTGATCCCTTCCACCACAGGCCCGAGCCACCTGAGTTTAAACGGCCGCAGCCACCAGTGCGTGGGCGATCTGTGGTTACTGTGGCAGCGTGGAGACCGAGTATCCCGCACCCGAGCCGCGATATAACGGTGCGGTACGCTTCCATCAACATCCCTCGGTCCCTAACTACATCTCCCCACTTTTGCGAGACGGTTATTGGTTGAAAGTTCGCTCATTTCCTGCTTATCACGTGGTCAGTTAAATTTGAGTGAGTTAATAATTCTTAGGTAATTATCTTATTTTACTGTTAAATTGAGTGTGTTGCGAACATTTCCATCAGTGTCAATTTGACTTGATTGCATATGTGATTGATATCCTAAGTCGTGATAATCTTATCTAACATTCTGTCCGACATTTTCTGTGTGAGAGATGATTTTTTAGAACGTAACTTCTGTTATTTTCACGTGTTATTTCTCTCATAATTCATGTGCATAAAATTTATTTGTCGATCTATTATAATGTATTGTTGATCTCGTTAATCGTCTAGTTAAACCCCTTAAGTTATCGTTCTGCATCACCTGTTATATTTTTCTTTTCTTTTATTACCTATATAGTTTATTCGTTACTGGAAGTTACATGTATATTTTTCTATTTTTTTTTCATCTTTTGCAGGTGCTTGACCATTCAAGTGCCGTAGAAGCGTTTCCTTTGACTAACAATGGTGTACCTTGAACAATTACAACTCCTATTGGTGAAATGGTAATAAACTTGGAGATGATCATCACATCCCAGTGTACCCCCTCGTGGTTTCCATATTACAACTTTAATGTTAATTTTATGTGTGTCTTTGTAAGTTATTATTTTCCACCGGCCAAAAAATTTCCATTTTTTATGGCGGGTTATCTTGTTGGTTATTTGATAGGGTTTCTTACGTATCAGTGTTTGCAAATTTAATGAATTATCGATTAATCTCTCAAATCTGACTATTATTTTAAAAGTCTCTACA
This sequence comes from Amorphophallus konjac, assembly GCA_022559845.1. Classification (NCBI taxonomy): domain Eukaryota; kingdom Viridiplantae; phylum Streptophyta; class Magnoliopsida; order Alismatales; family Araceae; genus Amorphophallus; species Amorphophallus konjac. The sequence goes on along the minus strand of CM040121.1, from coordinate 544,626,657 downwards.
ATCTTCAATGTTATACATATAGGTTCTTACCGTTCATTTCGTACTACCAAAGTTAACCAAATTATGGTTAACTTACACTCAAGATGAGTAAAAGATTAAATTAACCCTAGTTAGTCGTCTGTGTGTGTGAGAGAGAGAGAGAGAGAGACCTCCGGTGACCTCTCTTCCCCCCTCCAACATGTCGACCAACCACCCCATCCCTCTACAATCTGACAGTCGACGACCATTCTACCGATTGTTGGGCCACCACACACACAAAGGGAGTTTTGGGGCGACAGAGAGAGGTTTCATAGAGGGGGAGAGAGGACTCCGACGGTGGGGAGGGGGTTTCACGGGAGGGGGGAAGCCGGAGGGAGATGGAGAGAGGGAGGGAGGGAGGGAGAGAGAGAGGGGGGGGAGGGTGGGGATAGGATGAAAGAGAGGGAGTGGGAGGCGCTGGAAGCGTCACCCCCTCCAGTGTCCCCCCTCTGACCGTGACACAGAGAGAGAGAGGGAGGAAGAGAGGGAGAGAGAGAGGAGGGAGGGAGGGGTTGACGAAGGCATCTCCCCCTATGACCGTGACAGAGAGAGAGAGGGAGAGGGAGGGAGGGAGGGAGGGGGGAGGGGGACAAGAGAGAGCAAAAGTCAACGAAGAGAGAGAGAGAGAGAGAGAGAGAGAGAGAGAGAGAGAGAGAGAGAGAGAGAGAGAGAGAGAGAGAGAAATGAAAGTCTTCCGTGTGCACGGGAGAGACTTCAGATGAAAGTCATTCTCACACGGAGCGACTTTCATTTTAAAAATGAAAAAAAATTGAATCTCTTGCACCCACTCCCCCTCCGGCGGACCTGGCCCGCTTTCCCTACAGTCCCCTTCCCCCTCCGGCGGTCGCCCTCTTCCCTCCCCCTTCGGTCCCCCTCCCCCATCTAGCGGACCCCCCTCCCGCCTCCCTTCACCTCCGGCGAGCAACCCCCCTTCCCCTCCCATCCCCCTCCGCCTCCCTCTCCGGTGGTTCCCCTCTTCCCTCCCCCATTTGGCGGACCCCCTCCCCCTCTTGTCCCGCTCTGGTCTGGCGGACCCCCTCCCGTCTCCCTCCACCTCCATTGAGCAACTCCCCTCCCCCTCCTGTCGCCCTCCACCTTCCCCTCTGCGGTCCCCCCTCCCACCCCCCTATGCCTCCACCTCCCCCTCTGGTCCCCCTCCCACTCCGACAGTCCCCCTTCACTCCCCCTCCAGCAGACCCCTCTCGTCCCCCTCCAACTGACCCCCTCCCGTCCCCCTCCCCTTCCTACGAGCAAACCTCTGGTGTCACCAACCCCTAGAGATGGCGACCCCCTTCCCCCTCACATTCTTGGTGCCCACCCCCACCCGTGCTCACGTGCGAGCGCGCGCGCGAGAGAGAGAGAGAAAGAGAGAGAGTAGGGGTTTTGGTCTTTTCCGTGTTCGGTTAACTATTTGATGAGTTATTTCACCGAATATTTTTTTTTGACGGCAATAAATTACATGAATTTATTTACAAAATAATAAAAATTATAAAAAAATTAAGATAATAGTTAGATTTTAGAGATTAATCGATAATTCATTAAATTTGTAAGAATTAATATGTAAAAAATTCTATTTGATAATGTTAGGGATGCTAACCATCGCCATACTTTTTGTGAACTAAACCACATTCCTTAGTTCGGTGAGTTAGTGATGCCTTCTTTCCTCAGAGACTTGGTTTATTGCTGCCTGCTGTCTTGGTGGAGCTGGCTAGGTAATTTTTTAGTCTTTAATCTGCACAAAGGTTGGGAAAGGTGGCACGTGTAGATATGCATTCAGTTTTCTGTGTACGATAAATTACAACTCAAGAGTCCACATCTGATCAAACTCTCGAGGCAAAACAATTAGCAAAGTAGAATATAGATATATCATTCATGACTATGGTTTTGGATGACTAAACAAAGACTAAAGTTTCTAGATTAGTCCGCTGACCTCGCACTAATGCCTGTTGTTGACGGTTAAATATGCACATGTCCCGTGATGAGGAAATGTCGATGATGCAATAATCATAACCATCTTTATCGGCTTTATATGAATCATTGGCCTGGAATTCTTGCCTCTTGTTTGACCACCGGTCTTAAAAGGTAATGCCGGTTTGGCTTGGGGCATTTCTCTCAAATAGCAACCTCAACCCTAAAACCCTACCCGATAGTCGACTCTCCATTCTCCAATCTCGATCGCAGACGCAGTTGCCACTTGCCAGTCCGCAGTCGCAGCGTCGCCCTCGCACTCATCTCTCGCAGCCCGTAGGGCGCAGGCAGCCCCCAATTGCAGCCTGTAGGCAGTAGCACTCTCCCCTCTGCTCGTCGGCCGCCATCCACCTCCGGCTTCAAGCAAGCAACGATCGCTGCTCGCTAGCCCTCTCTGACTCTCCCCTCGTATATACCCTGTCCTCCTAGTCTGTCGGCATCCACCTCCTGACCTCCACGACTCCACATCCACAGATCTTCGAGGTTACAAGTAGCTCCCTTGCAACACAGATTCACAAAAAAGGGGTTGTATCTCTGAATTTTATTGATATTATTTGCATATTAGTTTCATATGAAATGATCGAGTATCATCAAGGGTAGATGCCTGATGGATATTGGCCATTGGTTGGTTCTACCACATGATTTTCATATCAGATAATAGTTAAAATATTTACTGTCAATCACAAGAATTGATCTTTTAGTGAAGCCCTAGAAATCTCTCTCTCCATTTTGCTAGGTGATGGAACTCGTTCGTACTTACCATTTGTTAGGTCCAAGGATTTGATATCCATGTCAAAAGCATTGTCCCGTAGCCTCCCGTCCAGACTAGCATCTCATCATTTGATATCCATGCCTAACAATGATTTAAATTTTATCGAATCGAATTAAACTAGGTTGATTTGATTTTAAAATAAATTAGTCTGGTGTGCGTGACAAAAGTGTGATAATTTTTTTTTGCAACAAAATTATTGTTAGAGATAAATTTATAAGAAAATCATTTCTGGAAATATATTAACAGTCGTATGATTGAGTTAATTCAAATAATATATAAATATTATTTATATATAATTTTTATATAATTTTTTTTTATAAAAAGTGATATGTCTAAACATAAAAATATTATTTTTACACAATTCAGATTTACATAATGATATATCTGCTAAAATATTTTTAAGAATATTTTTTTATAAATTTACCTTCGACGATAATTTTTATGTAAAAAAATCTTTTAAAAGTATGTAACCATGGCATTGCTCAACCTTGTTACCACATATAATGAGATGAGATGGTCATGCATCTTTCACAAGTTACAAGTTTTGGTCAAGTTGTTTTTATGAAATACGACGAGTATTGAAGTTGCAGCCTTAGGAATGTTTTTTACGTAAAAAATTATTGTTAGAGGTGAATTTATAAAAATTATTAATAAATCAGTCTGGTGTGCATGACAAAAGTCTGATAAAAAAGAATTTTTATATAAAAATTATTGTTAAAGGTGAATTTATAAAAATATAATTCTTAAAAATATAATAACATACATATCACTCGGTTAATTTAAATAATACATAAATGTTATTTAAACGTGATTTTTTAATAATTTTTTAACAAAAAGATAATATACTTGAAAATATGTAACCATGACATTGCTCAACCTTGTTACCACACGTAATGAGATGGTCATTCATCTTTCATAAGTCGCAATTTTTGGCCAAAGTTATTTTATGAAATATTTTTGGCTTTCCAACAAGGAAGTTCTAAATTGCGACTTTTTAGGGGAGGGTAAAAGTGGATTTTTATGTTATATCTATTTAAAATCAGTTATAATCATTCATGATTTTTTCATCTCTTGTGTTGAATTAAAAAATTATTTTAACTAGAAGTGTTGCCCGTACATCCTTAATTTGTCTTGTAATTTTATGTAATGAGCCTCAAGGTTCACATTAGTGCTCCCCCATTTATGCCTGAAGAGGAAAGATGATTCGTGTTACAAAATATAAGTGGTGAATAGCTATTCTCTAGCGCCACAAAGATACCCATCCCATAACTGTATTTAAAAGTAATCTCGAACATTCTTTAGAATTGAGGAGCATGCACGATAATCTCATTCCACTGTCGCGAGATGCTCTGCAAATCTGTGTATGTCGATGACATGATCTGGGCAACATCTACAATACACATGTCGATCACCCTCAATACTATACCCGTGCTTCCACGTACGGTGGCATCGTCCATCCATGATGACATGCAAGTGTTGAACAGTTTTACATTAGTAATTTGAAAGATAAGTGCAAAAGTCAAGACATGAACAAATAAACGATGAATTTATAGTTACGTACAAATATGTACAAATGATACATACTCCTAATCATATGGGCCCAAACTTGGCCACATCTCATCTCCAAACAATTGAACATTATACATGGTCCGTAGATAGGACAAGTAGTATGTATATTCTATTGAACTTGCATAGTTCTCCCAGTACATGCTTAAGTAGTGTTTATACTCTTGGTAACCCTGTGAATACACGATCGACTATGGCCACGCAGTTGAGAGTTGACAGTATCCTCCGATATACTGCGGCATCAAAGGATAGCCATGGGGGTATAGGTACGATGAGAAGAATACATTGTTGCTCGATGAATCGTCATGATATGTGGGTTGCTACTGCCATGATCGTCTATAGTCACTGCCAGATCCCTAAGAGTCATGTGTGATCATCCTCTCAAAATCAGATAGCATGTCGTGGTAGCTGCTACTGTCTGTAACATAACTTCCATAGTAAGGATCCCAATATTAAGCTGCCCACCTCGCCCCTCTAGGTGGAGCAGCGTGGTCAGCATTCTACGTGCCATGTGTAAAGTACTGTTCCTATGTCAATACCATGTCTTCGCGACTACCAATGTCGTGGCCCCCATGACCTTTGTCCTGACCACTGTTATGCTGTTGTCCACCAACATTAGTATCCCCACGACCAATGCGTTGACCACCACGAGAATCGGCACCACTATGGGAAGAAGAAGGTGCTGGTGTACTGTCGTCATTGGAGTCATGACTCTCACTCATGCGGGGATCTACGGATGGCTCGGGAGTGTCATCATTCGCATTCGGATCTGATGTCTCCAAGTCTGCAATGTCCATCGAATTTACCGGTGGTTGCTTGTCCTTTTTGCTCCTAAATAATGTGGTTCATAATGATTTCTTCTTCTGTGGAGCAGGCAGCTTCTCTACTATATGTTGCCTCCCTTCGGATGCCTGAGATGCAGAGGTCATGTCCAATAAGAACTTCAAGTAATTTCGTATTGTATGAATATACCTGAGACGACTGAACGGGTGCCCCAGACACCGAGCGTCGTAGCGTAGCAGGCTGAGATTGTTGTCTGGATGCTGAAGAATGCTATATAATTTCAATGCCAATAGATTCAATTAGCAATGAAATATAATTTAATATATATTTCTTCTCATTATATATAATTTCACCTCTCTAAACGATGAGCTCCTCCTAGACACAGACTGTCGTTCTTGTGCAGTCTCAAGCGTAGTAGATGCCCTTCTAGGTTTTGTAGATATTGAATGTCACGGTGTAGCAACCCGAGACCACTGTTCATGTGTTGGATCAATTTACCTTTTTTCCTTACACCGGAGTACATAAATATATTCCTACGCTTTCAAATCAAATATGAGATTCAATATGTAAGTATTATTTCACCTGAGACGTTGGTGGCTGCATCAATCAATCCCATGTTGCATCATCGCATACATATGATGTGTCTCCGGCCCCAAGTTGAAGACTTCATCCAAGTTAACTTCATGATCACCTGCCGTCTGTAACTCATCTCCAACCCATCTATATCATCTCCCTCCCCTACTGTCTACTGCACAGCTGTTGCAAGAAAAGTATTAGGCTATGGTGGCTCTCCTGGCTCTTCGACCTCCTCATCAAGTTTCACCTCACCACGTTCAGTTGTTGTTCTTTCAATCCATGCTACCATAAGGTCATCATCGTCTCACAAGTAGATAACATCTGTTGGATCATAGTCTCCCTCTCCTCTCCTTGCATCCATCTGCATATGCTTAACCTTTAACTTCATGTTGTAATGAATATACACCATTTTGTCCAACCTTATGTGTGTTAGCCTATTCCTCAGCTTGGTATGTAGGAATGAAAATGTTGACCAGCTCTGCTCGCACCCACTCGAGGAGGATGCTTGGGATAAAACCTCCTTTGCAATCTTCCTCAATGTCGGTTCGCTCGTGCCGTAATTGAGCCACTACTCAACTGTTAGTAATGGGAAAGAAAATATTATAAAAATGAGATGCAGTCATTGCACCCGAACCATTGAATAAGCATTGTACATGTAAATTACATGCATCAAGTCTGTCACGGCTAGCCACGGTATTAGGGCTCACAAATGTACCAATTACCTCTCTAAATATTTTCTTATGCATATACTAATAAAAAATAGTTACATAAATGTTTTCATCTGCATCTCAACGGCATTAGGGTCAAGTATCTAAATATATCTCATTCAACGCATCGACAACATCTATTGGGCTGCGAGACAGTCTGTCCATCACAATGTTCACGAATTCTATCAAAGTATCATCAGCGAGACCTACATCATACTAAAAGGCCAGGAGTAGGTAGTATGATATATTCACCACAGATTGAATAAACAATAATTTCATGTAAGTGGCAATACCATACATTGTATACGATGTTTATTTGTCATGTGCAGATTGCGACTCATTTGCATGTCCCATATGTCCTTTACAATATTTCTAAGATTGTGGGTCCATATTTCTCGAACGTTGTAAGGATCTTCCACTTTACAGCTTTAATCGTGCAGTACACTAATCCCATGGTTGACACTCTATCCCCGTCCACACACCTTAATACCTCATACATTGGCTCTATCAATGAAACTAATATTTTGACTCTGTCCCAAAAGTTGACAGTGTTGATAATCTCTTCGACTTCTACTCTTTCACGTGAAGTGACAAAAGAAGAACTCAACCAAGTCTTATCCCTAAACATTTGTTTCAACCCATTCTTGTAGTTAAGAAAACTCTGCAAGACGGTGTAGTCAGTGGCAAATCGTGTGAAACCAGGCCTCAAGAGTTCACCACCACAATGTTCTCTCATCCATGTCAATATAAGGGTGTGGTTGTAAATGTATTTCGTGACCTTCTATACCACCTTGATCATAGACTTGACTACGCAAAATTGACCAATCTCTTTCAGCATCAAGCTCACATAGTGTGCTGCACATGGGGGTCCAGAAAAGGTGTAGCATGATCCTCATCAACTCCTCTCCAGCCTTCTTATACTTTGAGCCATTATATGTGACCATTTGAACAGTATACTTCTCCCTAATCTCGTTCACCACTTGCTCCATCAAGGACAAAATATATTGGCGACTGTGGACTTGACCCGGCGCATCCACCGACCTATGAAAGAATACATGTCTATCACAATAAATAAGGAAGTTGATCAGGCTACTTTTAGTAGTGCCTGACCATCCATTACTTATCAATGTGACTCTATACTTGCTCTATTTCTGTTTGAAGGAGTCTACATAACTCTTGATCTTAATAACTTGTTCATCAAAGTACATGCCAGTCAACTCTCTCGCTGTAGGGGGTTGCACATGTAACCCAAGCACTTATGGTTCTTGGAGCATCGACTTGTAGTAAGCGTTGTTGGCCGTATTGAAAGGTAAACCCACGTGGTGCCACCATTTTACAACGGTCGTCCCGAGTTTCCATGTTGACCTTTTCTGGCCATAGACATCATCCATCCTTATTTGCTTGTCATGCTCTCGGACTAGTGCATCAGACTCCACATCTTCAATGTTGATCGATTGTGTCCTTTTTTCTTTGTTAACCTAAGTCACCAGTCAAGAAACTCCTGATGTCCCGTGGTTGTAGAGCAATAGATGAACCACCACTGGCTGATGCTCCGATGCTTGCCGTCTTGCGGCTTCAGGTTCTCATCTTCTCTGGATGTCTTGCCTCTTCTCTACTCAAGCGTACTGCCTCACGGTACTACGCTTCATGTGGATCGTTGACTATGATTAGGCTAGTGAGTATGCGATTGCTCATCTTCGTCGCTGGCTGTTCACGTGCATTCTTCCTTGTCATTGCCAACTACACTTCCGCTGATCACTGTAGACACGCCACTTTTGACATTACTGTGAGTAAATCTCATATTATACCATGATGTCTCAAAGTGGCTCGCACATTTGAGTTATTTGGGTGATTTCCTATTTTTCTGGTATTTTTGCCATTTTTAGAAATGTTTCAGAAAAAAGTCTTAAACGCGGCGGCCTAGAGGGACGCCTTCTTTAAAAGGTGTCACCCACCCAAGACGTCTTCTTTCAAGCCCAAGCCCGACACGACGGTGACGCCATAAATTCAAAATAAAACACGTCTTGCTGACCCGACGCCTTTTTAAAGAGACAAGAAAACAGCTCGCATTCAATCTGTCGACGTGCCTTGTCGTTGCATTTATGGGCAGATGTGGGCACGTCTTGGACTTTGGACGTGTTTAAAGATCGTGGAACCCGCTCGCATTCAACTTGTCGATGGCCGTTGTCCCCGTATTTATGGGCGAATGTGGGCACGTCCTGTACATTGGACGCGCTTAAATAACGTGTCCAAGTTGTGAGGCGCTTCTAATTAAATAAAATCATTTTTTAATAAATGACTGCGTCAAGTCAGCGGGACTCGTTTACATGAATGCGTCCTAGACCAAAGACGCGTCCATCACAAGTTTGCCTATAAATAGAAGACCCCCTCCCACGAACCAAGGGCTTCGAAACCTTGGAAGGGGGAGGAGAAATGTTGCGGCGTCCGTGTCTCACCCCGCAAGTTCTCCCGAGAAGGCTCCGCCTGATTTCCAAAGTGTTCGCGTGCATGAGGGAAGATCATTCCATCCCTTCATCCGCCCACGTCGTGCTCAAGCTGTTGAAGTCCCCCCTCGAAGCCCGCCTCCGGCGTCATCAATTCACCTTTTCTCACCCCGTCTTTCTTTCTCATTTATTCTTCTAGTCTTTGCATGCATCATCTATCTGTTGTAGTCATCTTCTAAATGCAACTCTTACACAAATGCTCATTCATCATATCATTTGCCTACCCTTTGCATCCTAAAAGGGGTTTAAAACAACACCGACCAGGTGCGTTTTGTTCGTGGATTCATTATTTCTGTCACGAGGGACTGGTGCTATACTATCTTTGTTCTGATCCATTTTTTGTTTGTTTCATTTTTTACAAGGGTAACCGGAAGGAAAAGCCCTCCTTGTTGGCCGGCCAAAGGAGGAGGAAGATGGAGTCCACATGATCTCCCGTCTATGAGGCATCCCGCAATCACTTCTTTCTCTATTTTGGGGTCCTTGACCCCTGGCAATCACATAACCACACACACGCTGTAATATCCCGGACCCTTCGGATCCTTCTTCTTGGGTCCCGGATTTATTTTCTCGGAGAATTTGTTCTCGTTATGCCCAAAATTATTTTTTGGATAGTTTTCTGGTTCGGATCCGTACATTTCGGATCAGTTTCGAAGGTCCCGGAACTTGTTCCGCAGTTTTCGCTTGTTTTTCTCTGGCAAACCTACGGAACCCCGTAGCGGGCGAACCGAGTCGTTCACCTATTCCGGGATGGTACCGGTGCGATCGGTGTTTTCCGAGGATCGTGAAAATATATTTTTTCTATTTTTCTGTATTTTTTGGAAAATCCAGATTTTCTATATAACCTTTTTTCTTTTTTCTTTCTTCTTCTTCCTCCTTCCCGTGAGCGCACCGCGGCCCCCCTCTCTCCCGTGTGAACACTTCGGCGCCCCTCCCTCCTCCTCCGACGGGCGGCGGGCTTCGGCGGCGGCGTGGTGACGACGGCGGCGACGAGAGGAACGCGGCGGTGCCCTTTTCGCGGCGTGGGAGAGGCGTTCTTGTGCGGCCAAGATTTGTGATCGGCGGCAATCCGGAGGATTTTGGCCTTCTTTGAGGTAGGGGGACGGATCCTTACCCTCTTTATTACTTTCCCAGCGATTTGTAGGCCGAGAGCGGTGTTTTTGAGCCGGGTAGGGTAAAATCCATGTTTTGGGGTTGAGCGTCGGATCTCCCGTTTCGTGGGTGTTTTGACCGATCTAAGGGCTTAGATGCATGCTAGGTTGGTTGGGGAAGGTTTCCCCTTTGTTTCCCCATCATCGGGTGATGATCGGGGCGTGGAATGAAGTTTTTGGAGTTTCTCGCCAGTTTCGCGCTCGGGTCGTTCTAGCGGTCGTTCTAGTGACCGCTATACTCCCTTTGGCGATCTCAGGGAGACCGCAAGGGGAATTCGAACGTTGGGCGGCCTTAGCGGTCTTCCTGGGACCGCTAGGGTCAGGGTCGCGGTCGTGCGATAGACCGCTACCCCTGGGTTAGCGGTCGCCAGCCGACCGTTTTCCCCTGTTTGACCGAGCACCCTCGGGGTGCGTGTTTCCGACCGTTGGGGGTCACGTGCCGCCTAGCGGTCATGGGAACGACCGCTTACGGCTGGCTAGCAGTCCAAGGAAGACCGCTAGGTTTGGGTTAGCGGCCGCGCGATAGACCGCTAAGCCCCTCGTGGCCCAGTCCCTGGCGGTCCAGTAGAGGACCGCTAGGCTTCTCCTTGCGGTCCAATGGAGGACCGCTAGGTCCCCCTTGCGGTCCAAGAGAGGACCGCTAGGCTGAGGGGCAGTCCTGCGAGGACCGCCACTCGGTTTCCTTTCGAGCAGTGATTTTCGTGAGTTGAGTCTTACCTCCGGTGACACGTCCACTAGTCGTAGCCTTCTTACGGCACGCGTGTGCTGACTCACCCGGGAGTGGTGGAGCGGCTTACCCGAGAGAGACGATTTTTAAGCTGGTTTCCGTAGGACCCATTGCCTTTGCAGCCCGAGTCCGACTGGGGGAAAATCGGCTAGAGGACCCGACCTAGAGCAGTTGGTCTGTGTGTGCACGCATAGTTGGGGGCAGAGGACCCGCGCTGACGAGCGCGATCCCAGCTAGTCCTTGTTTTGAGTTCCTTGTTACTGTTGTGTGTCTCAGTGTCCTCCTGGAGCGTTGTAGGGAGACACTTGAGGCGTGGTGTAAGATGTCAGGGGACGCATCCGGCTGTTCTTCTAGTGGGTGGTGCTCCTATCTTCCGACAGTTACGGACTCATTTTTTCGCCGGTTTGAGGTCGATCGGCTTGGTGCGGTTAGCTGTAGGGAGCTTTTCCGTTTATTTATTGTTGCTTGTTGCTTCTACCGTACTTCTGTTAGGTAGCGTCACCCTCCGTGCTTGTTCGCGTCTTTTCGCCTTGTTTCCCTCGTTGTGCGGCAGGGGTCCGGAGATCCCTACTGGGCCAATGAAATGAGGATCACCCCTGCTTTTCAGGTGAGGCGGGGTCGTCGAGAGGCGCGGCGGAGTTTCAGCGTGGTTCTTCTAATCAGGGTTAGTCGCCAGTTTGCCAGAGCCGAGGTATGTCCCGTGTACTTGTACTTTTCTTTCGGTTGACTGTACTTTATTTGGACATGAGATACACTGGACCTTGTAGCAATTTATTTATTTATTTTATTCTGTGCATTTTATTTAAATTATTGTGCTATCTCTGCAGTTACTTTAGCTTCTCTTGTACTCCCACACCATCCCTTTAACCCTTCCGAGTCTTCAAGCTCGTGGGTGGCGGGCCGAGGTTCGAGACGCGCCGGTTCCTTTCCGGTACTCGGATCTCGGGTCGTTACACACGCCCTTACGCATGCATTTTCTTTGTTTCATTTCTGCTAAATCCCGCAGAGAACAACTTCTCGCAGAGGTTTCATTCGCGCAATTTCTACTCCCGTCATTTCATTTCTGCTAAATCCCACAGAGAATAATTTCTCGCGGAGGTTTCATTCATGCAATTTCATTCTGTCATTTCAATTTATGTTAAATCCCGCGGAGAACAACTTCTCGCGGAGGTTTCATTCTGTCATTTCAATTTCTATTAAATCCCGCGGAGAATAATTTCTCGCGGAAGTTTCATTCACGCAATTTCATTCTGTCATTTCAATTTCTGTTAAATCCCGTGGAGAACAACTTCTTGCGGAGGTTTCATTCTATCATTTCAATTTCTGTTAAATCTCGCAGAGAGTAACCTCTCGCAGAGGTTTCATTCTGTCATTTCAATTTCTGTTAAAACCCGCGGTGAGTAACATGCCGCTGCGGTGTTTTATTGTGCCATTTCCATTTCGCGCGTTTCCCTATCGTCTATAACCCCAGTGGAGGCCCAACCCTCTCTGGGGTCCATCTCCCCGCGTCTCGACGCGACCCCGCGTCCCTCGCGTCTCCCTTTATCGTGACGTCGTCCACAATCACCTCTGCATCATTTTCTCCTTTTTTTCCTTTTGTTGCATCTCAACTCTTCTCTCCCGCAGGTGCCTGGCCATTGTAAGTTTCACATCTTTGGATATATGTGTATAGCTAGCAACCTCAGAATATCTCGCACTTGCTCTTCCTACCAGCTGCTTCTTCAACCGGGACACACCTCCTCCCCTATGTACTATTTTGCAATAGTTATAATGTCATCAACTACGGTTGTCATCCACCATAACTCCATGCTACCATCCAATGTGATTCACTCGTTCCTTGGGAGCCATCTATTACACAATATTTAACCTAAATTTAAGAATTACAAAGTTCTATGTGCAAAAAAATATCGAAATAGCGTGTGAAGACCCAACACAAATTTAGCGACCCACGAAAAAAATTTCAATGTATCTAAATGGTAAATAAATTTTAAAATATGACTGTCGAATAAATTTTACAAGTATAACCCTATGCCAATACATCGTTGTTTCGTAGATCTAGCGGCGAGGATGTCAGATCCAACAGCGAGGACAACGGATCCCATGGCGAGGACAACATATCAGTGATGTCGCTTGATCTCACCGGTGGGAGGGTGGAGGGGTAACCCAGAGCACAGAACCGTCGGTGCTCCGCCGTTTGCCGGCCGAAGCCCAGTCGGATCTGGCCATGAGCCCCCCCCTCTGCCTCACCGCCGCTTGATCTCGTCGATGGGAAGGCAGAGGAGGCGACCGGTGCGCAGATCCACCGTTGCTCAGCAAGGCTGGTGCAGCGGCAGATTTGCCCACTGGTTGCCCCCTTCTCCCTCCCATGGGTTGATCTTGCCGGTGGGAGGGCAGAGGAGGGAGCCGGTGCATAGATCCACCCCTGCTCAACCGTTTGCCGACAGGAGCAACGACGGATTTGCCCATTGGCCGCCCCCTCTGCCTCATTGCAGCTCCCCGCTGCCCTACTGCTCTAGAACACAAAGAAATCCAAAACAAAACAAAACAAAATACCTATCGTCGGACGACTCCGGAGGTTGTTGGATTCGAGCCTCACCGCCTAGACGCCTACATGCCGGCCTACACCGCTACTTGCCTACCTACACTGCTACCTGGATGCTCCCCTCTGCCGCTACACTTGACGGCTCAACCCCCCATCCTATCCCAACTTTTAATGCTGAACTGACACGAGCTAGATGACCTGCACATACCAGACTGGTCCCACAAGGAACCGGTCCAGTAGGTAGTGGGACGCACGGTCCCGTGCAATCCACTTAGACCTAGTGGCATGCCACACGTTGCCTGTCACCTGACACGGTCCGATACATGCAACTCGTTATGTACCGAACTACTTTGTAAAACCAAGACTATGGGTCTCTCGAAATCTCACTTTTTCTAGATAGCAAACGACAAAGATGAAATTGTCTGAACATCAATTTTTTTTTGCTTACACATTCTCGAACAAATCCTTAGACATGGATAGGGGGTTCCCTCCAACTCTGCGCCACACCTGATCGATGACCTTAAAATGCGCAAGTAATTAACACATCATTTCCCTAGTCTAATATTAAAGTCCTTAATAGTGCGCGCTTCTTTGTGGAATGCCAATTAATGTCAAAAACAGGCAAATACTTTGTGAAGATGCAACGGATGACATGCTTTCCCAAATTAACTGCATATGGGTTGGCCCAATGTGGGCTGGCCTGGCCCTTGTTTAAGGTCACTTCTGGCCCGTCCAGCCCCTCTGCACCCCACCTCTAATCACACACGATGATGCCCTAAACGTGTTAACCCAAAGCCTGACGTATCTATTCAGGAAATGAAATTTACCCAATCTTGGACAAGTTCCTTCCTTGCGACCCAACTAATTTTGGCGCTCTCCAGCGAGTCACTAACCTCCCTTGCATGCCCCCTGCATCTCTAGGGTCATATCATCATGGCAGTCATGATCAGGTCGGCATGAGACCTCGGCGGCTGCTTGCTTTCATTAAATGCTTCCCCACAAAAGATAATAGAGATGACATGAACCACCTCACTGATGGACGAACATATGCACAGGCCAAGTGACCACAACTAGAGTTTCGAGCTGACACACAATAACAGCCCACATAATTCTTCCAAGATGAAAACAAACATTGCAACTATTTTCTTTTTTCCCAAGAATTCCTCTTCAGCAAACTTTCACCAACCAACATTACAAGACTTCCATGCAAGCAATCCTCCCACATTAAGAATATCAGACATTATCTTTCCGACTAAGCACCAATAACATTGCCCACAGAAAATCAAATCCTCGACAAGCAACCATCCACATTTCACGTTCCAGACCTTCATTGGATTCTCACGTACTTCAGCAAAATAATAATAATAATAATAAAACGAGCTTGGGGGCAAAGCAGGGCAAACAAGCAGAATGTTTCTCTTGAGGATGATAGATGCTGACAAGGTGATATAGAATGAACAAATTACAAAATAATGAAGAGAAGAAATGGAGACATCCACTCCTTACTTTCACGACCAAAAACCAGTACTAGTTGCAGACGACATACGCCAAGCCAGAGTCGACAAGCCTGTGGATATGATACAATGCAAGGACGACTTTTCATGCCCTGATATCTAATCTACACAATCTAAAACTTTCGGCAACTTGAGCAGATCGAAGCCTGCTCCCCACACACCAATCAATCATGCTCTCTTTATCACAAAATAACACTTGGAACATGACCACAAGTGCCATTTTCATGCAGGACAAAAGAGCAAAGGAAAGAACTGGGATATCGATGATGATGGTTCAAGAAAGATGTCCAAGTTCTAAAAAGATATGCTGCATGACTTACTCAGTGGAGTTAGTTATATGGATACATGCTCAATATCTATAATCATCACCGCCAAAGATCGAGTAAAAGCTGTTGCTGGAATGGGATTCCCTCTCGGGATGCACCTCATCGAGTATTGTAGAGTGACCACTCCTGAATTTGGATGCCTCATCAAGTATTGTAGAATGACCATTCCTGAACTTGTTGGGTGCCTCATCAGGTATTGTCGAATGACCACTCCTGAATTTGGATGTTTCGTCAACTGCTGTCGCATGACCACTCCTAAATTTGGATGACTTCCCAGCCTGGAAGCAAACATAACTTCTCCTTAAGAGTGGGCAGCGGAATCAAGCATAATAGATAGATTGAACAAAAATATATTTCACAACTTCATCAGGTTTCTCCAGCTCAAGTGAGAATATCTCGATATTATCAACGTGATTGAGATTGACGATATCCCTGATAAGGTTCAGCAACATCTAGGTGACCAATGATGCAAAGTCTTTGAGCAACCATGAAAATGAACTTGTTCTAAGAGATGATAAATTTCTTTTCTCAGTTATCAGCCAAGAGAATTCCAATGTTCCAGACAACAGACTCATGTTTCATTCTTGGGGAATTTTTTTTTTTTGGAAGTGCATCCTTGGGGAAAATATGTAGGTCTATTCAAGAAATTCATTCTGGAGATTTAATAAACTCACAAACACCATATGACTAAACTAATTATTAAAAGAGATTTTGGCGTATAACAATTCCACAATAAAAGTTATAGGTTTATCATTCCCGCATCTGAAAAAATTGCACATATATCATCAAAAATGCCAATAATGTGCAAGAAAACCGCAGAATGGCCTTTTTGCACATGTTCCTGTGGTCTTCTTGCATACAAAAAATGATGCAAAAAGATGATGCCGTGGCCTCTTTGCACACTATTGGCATTTTTAGTCATATATGTGCAAATTGAAATGCAAGAGTCATAAATCTACCATTTTTGTTTAAACAATGGTTTATGTGTAAGGACCCCTTACTTGAATTATCAAGATCTCCAATCACTATTAACAAATTGCATTTATCATTTTGATCATTTTATGCAAGTTCAAATCTTACATTGACTTCAATTTAAATAACGCCTCCCCAACAGAAATATCAACTTTATCACTCCTTATATTCATACTACAAATCATTTTCATCATCATATGCAGCCCGAATTGAAACAATTTCCAAATTCCGTAGACAAGCCAAAAAGATGTCTCAGTGAACCTTCCATCAACTATGAGAGCTTACTTTGTTCATCAGCTTCTCCAATGCCTCTGGTCCATTCTCTTCAATGAATTTCTCTGCAGCAACTAATACATCATCCGGTCTGCTAAAGATGTCCTTTTTTCTTGGGACATACCAGATGTTTACCGTCTGGGTATTGACAAACATAGGCCTCACATAATGTTGATAAACATATGCAGCTCCACTGAAGTAAGGCAAGACTAACCAGCAGTTCAGAATCAACTTGGCATAAGACCAAAAGGGAAGCCTGCAATGGGGATTCAGTGAGTCCAAGAGAAAACAAATAAGCTGACGGTCATGAAATAAAATCCACAAAAATGATCAGCAGGAGGAAGAAGGCAATACAGGTCCATCTTTTCACTAGTGCAAATAATCAAGTTTGCTTTTTAAAGGCCTCTCTTGGGTGGGAGGTAGACTTTGGAGCAGAATATCTGTGTGCAGGATAGAGGAGAGCCTCTTCCAGGCATTTCAAAAGATAACCATGCTCTATGACCAAAATGTTGAAGTTTGGCTAAAGAACAAAATATTGTAGATGAATATGTCTGAGCTACATATTCTAAAAATTTGTCAAAAGTCCAATATTCAGCAGAATCTATAACCTCACGATCATCAAGCCCCTAAGGTTATGGATTTTGTAAAATACTACACAATAAAATGAAAACATAATTACAAACAGGTTTTGGAAAGGTTTTCTTGTGGAATCATCAATGTGTATAAAGTACCATTAGGCAAATGGAGAAGAATTAGCTGGTTGACAAGAAACAAAGTGTGGATGCTGCTGGGCTAACACATTCAGGTGGAACCTTACTGATATTGAACTAATGGAATTCTCATTCCACAATCAATTTTCTGCTAGATAATATGTAGTTGTGGATGCAGCATGTTGACGACACTATAGTCAAAAAGTGTATCAGCAAAGATCAAAATATTTTCTGGAAGCTAATTAAATAAGTAAATATCGAAACCCATGTGTAAGATGTACCAACTTCGTGGTCTCCACAATTACAATATGGGGGCATTTACTCCTGCTACAAGGCATCATGAACACTGTTTGATTATTTACATGCAAAGTTCCCATGACCAGGTGGTGGCTCCTGGCCCACTACTCTCTTATGAGGGGTCACACTGACTTAAGCTTTTTTCAGATTTGGAAAAACAGTCAGTAACGTTCCTGGCTGTTGTAAGCCACATGGTGAAAAACTAACTGCAGATTCAGAACGAACTACAGAACAATCTTAGACATTTCATGTGAATTGTTATGCAGACCATGTATTGACAGCTGTTCCAGAAATTGAAGCTGATGGCAAGGTTTGCTGTGCTGCACTGGATCAATGCATATCGCACATACCAGAACGTGGCAGCCAAAAACTGGTACGTCAGTATGCCGATACACCCTCGATCCGGTACCGGGTCGCCAGCGGCCCGGCGGCGGAGGTGGCAGTGGCCGAGGGGAAGGTTGGCGGAGGAGGGGGTGGTCGTGGCAGAAACCTTGGAGGGAGGAGAGGGAGGCTGCCACGGTGGAGAAAGGAGGGGGGTGACATGGTGGAGGTGGTGGAGACAGAGGAACTCTCGGAGAAGAGGAATGAACAGTTCCTCACTTTTACAGTTTACTATTCATCCGAGCTCTCACTGGAATAGTAAAATTGAGGAATGAGCAGCACTTAATGTTCATTCCTCACTTTTACTATTCATCCGAGAATCAATTAGGGGGAAAGAAAACAGCGGAGGCAAATGCGGCAGTGTTCTGATCACCGGCCAACACCTCCATGCCGAGCTCTGCCAACGTGCCCTCCTCTGTGTTGAACAGCTGAATGGAGGGGAAGGTCGAACAGCTGGGTAGAAAGAGGGGGGGCGGGACCAAAGAACAGAGTGGGAGAATGGACCCCCCAAAAAAGGGGGTGCGGCACTGCCGTACCGTACCGTGCCGCTGGTTGGGAGAATGGACCGCCAAAAAAGGGGGTGCCGCACGGCCATACCATACTGTGCTGCCGGAGCACTAGCGGTACGGCGAACCCTGGCTGATGGAGACTACTAAAGTAAACTTTTCACAGTTTCAATTTGTACTTTCTAAGAGGTTATCATTTTAATATGCTATGATCACTTACCCCAGACTTAAGATCTTAGTAATTCTGGGGAAAGTTGGATATATCTAGTACTACCTAATAGGGCGTTTAAGCAACTTATTAAATTCTCTTCAAAAAATATTTTAAGAGAAAGTGGAGTCTAAACCCTGTCTGGAGCAACCTCTCCCAATTTTTGGAAAGAGGTTCAACTCTTTACAAAACTTGCCCTGAAGAAAAACAGGCCTTACTATAATTTTCCTTTTGAGAATGAATCATGTGTCTCCGCTCATCTCCTCTTCTTCACCCCCTTCTCTCCCCCCCCCCCCCACCCCAACCCCTGATCATGAGGACTTTGCAAGTTTGCATACAAATGGGAAACAAAAAACAGATAGGTTTGCACATATTCCCTGCTAAAAATAAATTTGCACGAAAAACCACCCCGCATTTGTATTTACAAGTATACCCTCCTAACGTGAATTTAATGTCATTTGTGCCCTTTTGGTAAACTTCTGTCAGAATATCCATAGAATATCCCATCTCCATCATCACTCCTTAAGAGATCTTAAGGGTCTTTCAACAGAAAAGTAATGATAAGGGCATACGTGATATTTAATTCATGGAAGGAGGGTGTACATGCAAATGCAAATGCAGGATAGATTTTCACTGGAAATTCACTTTAACAGGAGTATCTGTGCAAAGAAACCATATGATCCACTCAGTATTACAAAAATGTACACATTGCACAACCATTTGGCATATGTGTATTCATACATACATGCATACATATGTACATATAACAGATAAATATTATACTTATCCATCAGATAAAGGAGCAGGTTCTGATGATCCTAATGTATAAACAAAGTGGATATAGATAATGATGTATTCACTTCATATCCGCTCTGCTGACACGCCTACCTTCAACCAGCAACATCAGCTGAGAAATTGAAAGCCCAAAGCAATAACAGACTAAACCAAGCAGGTCTCATGAGTCACGACGCTGTAAACAGCTTGCATTCAGCTTGGACATCATTATCAGAAACCAAACTCAACACTAAAGCTCGATGTCTAAAGGTGAACAGAGCTCCATATAAGAACAAGTACCCCATTCAGGTTTCAGATAAGAGTCAGGTTTCTAAATTAAAATGGGCATGGGAATCTTAACCAAAAAATGCTAAAAAGGATGGCCAAAACTGCTTAAAAGCCAAAAAAATATGGCAATTCAGTACTAACAGCAAAGCTCCCTGCTACAAAGCCTTGCATGATGTCCTCTTGCCCTTCAATCATCAGGCAGTGGTTCAAAGTTTCAAAATAACTTCCTCTGTGGCAGTCCACTCCTGCGTTTCATACAGATGGCCATACCAGACTTATCTGATTCCTGATTTTGTTATTTTTGCATCTGATTTTGATTTACATGACCCCTAGTCACAGGAATAAAATCAGACAAATGACTTTTTATTTCTTGTGCATACATATTCTAGCATTAACGTTAAACGTCACTCTGGTGGTAGTTGATGGAAAAGAATTATTTTTTAAAAAAGTGATACGTCAAAAACAGCATTCTAAGTATGCTGAAAAAATTAATTGAACTCGGTCACTGTAAGAGATTTTTTGTGTAATATAACATTTTTGTTACATGTTGTCACTGAGGTACAGTGACAAAGGAAAAAAAATATGGCACCCGGATATGGCGCCCACGCTACCAAATCGAATAAGCCAAATATGGGTGGCGTACCCGGGCTTATTCGTGAAACAAACAGGGTTTGAAAGAATCCGCTGAAGTGTAGCTAAATCAGTGGAAGGAAGTGCAATAGAGTAAGAAGTAATGGGAGTAGAAGTTCTCTACTCGAAAAGGTGGTGGCGCAATAGCCACATTGCCCTTGGCCTGTTTTTCCTTCTTGGTTCTGAACTTGTAGGGTTTCTTGTCAGGAAACTTCTCCCAATAGAAATTACTGTCAAGAATTGTCCAGTCGCAATCCCCAAACTTCTTCACCCTATGGTTTGCCACTCCCAAGCCTAGGCTTAGTAATGGTGGTGGCAAGGGCAGAATATTCAGTAACATTTGAGATAGGAAAACTAGGTTCCTTGCTGCTATAACCTGACGGCATTGTTCCTCGCTCAGAACCTTGACGTACGTTTGGAAGGAGCCGGGTCCATGTTAAGAATCTACCCCCTGAAGACATCATACTCTGGATTCAGTCCACTCAAGAATTTCACAATTTATCATCTTCCTAGATCGAAAAATAGGTCTGCTGATCAGTAAATAAGGTACACTTCGTAGTACAATAGACATCCAGCTTGTTCCAGAGGGAAGTAAGACCACAAAAGTACTGAGTGACAGAGTGAGAGCCTTGCTTCAACTCGTAGATGTTATGACTAAGTTGACAAAGACAAACTTTGTTTTTCTTCCAACTATAAAGACCAGCCAAGGTCTTCTACATGTGTGCAGTAGTTGACTTGTGTAAAATAGTTGATCGGATTTCAAGAATGACAGAGTTCAATAGCCATGGTCTTCTACATGTCTACAATAATTGACTTGTGTAAAATAGTTGATCGGATTTCAGGACTGAGAGAGTTCAATAGCCATGACATCACCATACTATTATCCCACCTCCAAGTAGGAAAGAGAGGATGTAGGGGATCTGACATCTTCTGATCGCCGGTGAGTGTTAGAGTATGTTAGTCATATACTAGTCCTACATGATATGTTACCCTTGTACTCTCAATATAAGGAGCATTGCTCCCTCGAATAAGAAATACATCTACGAGCTCTCTCTTCTAACATGGTATCAGAGCGGGTTTGACACTCCGCAGCCCCCCCTTTTTTTTCTCCTCCTCTTCCGCGTGTTTGACCCTCCGCAGCTCCCCCTTTTCTCCTTCTCTTCCGTCGTCTTCCACCTCCCCGGTCCGCTCGCCGGGCCGCTCCATCCTGCGGACGCAGGTCACCCCACGCGCAGGCGTCCGCGGGCCTCCGCCTGCCGCGGACGCGGGGCGCCCAACCTCGCCTGGGCAGCTCGAGGAAGAGCGGACGCAGCGCTTGCCGGCCGCGGACGAGGGTCTCCCCACCCGCAGCCTCCGCCTGCCGCGGACGCGGGGCGCCCAACCCCGCCTGGGCGGCTCGAGGAAGCGCGGACGCGGAGCTCGACGGGCCCCTCCGCCTGTGCGAACGCAGGTCTCCCCACGCGCAGACCTCCACCTCCGGCAGACCCAGGGCTCCGCCTCCCGCAGACATGCAGACGCCGGGCTCCCACGCTGGCGTAGGCTGCTCGACCTCGCAGGGCCTCCGACTCTAACCCACGCGGATGTTCACCGCCCTGCTTCCCTGCGTCATGGGTTTGCGGGAACTAACGTCAGAATAGTCGGTGACTTTCCTCTCCACCATGATCCTATAGAAAGTGCTCTCTTATTCTCAGATGTCTGGTAGAATTATCTTTATGTGTTGATCTTCCGTCGGACGCTCGTCCTTGCTCTTGGCCGCTGCGATGGCTTCCTCATCCTCGCCTTCCGACATCCGCACGACCAATTCTGCTCTTGGGACGACTGTTAAGTTGAACGGTTCCAATTATCTCCTTTGGTCACGCGCTTTCCGGTTTTTTGTGTGGATCACAACGGAAGCTCTCTCACTTAGATTCTCCTCCTGTCGACAAGAAGGATGAACCGAAGTTCGCAGCATGGCAATCAGATGATTATTTTGTCATGACACTTCTCATCAATAGCATGGAGCCTCAAGTCAGTTCAAATGTGATCTTTCTTGGTACTGCCAAAGAAATGTGGGATGCTCTGAAAGAGATGTACTCAGATGACAAGAATGTTTCGCGCGTTTATTCTTTATATGAAGAAATCTTTTCTCTCAAGCAAGATGGAAAATCTATTCATGACTATTTTGCTGCTCTGAAAGACAAATGGAATGAGTTACAGGTGTACCATCCTTTGACAGCGGATATTACTGTCCTCAAGAAACAACGGGAGGAGTTCTTGGTCGCAAAATTTTTATCTAGCCTAGATGATTCACTCAGTCATGTTCGCTCTCATCTGCTTTCGGACGACGCGGTTCCTTCTCTGGCAAATGCTATGTCGCGTGTTCTTCGGGTCAGCTCCTCCAACTCTAATGCTGATGCTTCTCCTACTGTTGGTCCGATGGAACATTCAGCGCATGCAGCAGGACGGGATCGTGGTCGTGGTCGTGGCCGCAACTCCTTCCCTCCGTGTCGTCACTGTGGTCGTCAGAATCATGCTTCTGAACGTTGTTGGCAGAAATTTGGTCGTCCGGACAATGCCAAAGTGGCTGCTATCACTTCCTGCTGCAGACACTCCTGCTGATAACCCTTCTGCAGTGCTACCAGAACCCTCATCAGAGGCGACCATCACTTTATCCAAGATTGACTAGGAGCGCCTTCTTCAGCAACAGTCGTTTCATGCGGTTCCCTCCACTTCAGGTAGTGCGTCTGCTGTTTCTCATGGTTCATCATGGATCATTGACTCTGGGGCCTCTAGCCATATGTCAGGTAATAGATCATTTTTTTTCTCCTTACGTCTTTCGTCTTCCTTGCCACCTGTTTCTGTTGCTGACGGCTCACCGTCCCCTGTTCATGGGATTGGCACTGTTCGTATATCTCCATCTCTCACCCTCTCAAATGTTCTATATGTTCCCCAGTTTCCAGTAAATCTTCTTTCTACAAGTTGTCTTGTTCGTGATTATAATTGTTCAATCACCTTCTTTCCCTCCTATTGTGTTTTTCAGGATCTCCGAACGAAGGCGACGATTGGTGGCGGGTGTGAGACTGGTGGCCTCTACTATCTAACAGATCAACCGTCTGGCACTCCTTCGGCTCTTGGCGTAGGTTCTCCGTACCACTGGCATTGTCGTCTTGGGCATCCGGCACCCTCAAAGCTCCGTTCCTTTGTTCATGTTCCTTCTAGTTTGTCTCAATTTCAGTGTGATGCTTGTGAGCTTGGCAAGCATCATAGAGTGTCTTTCCCTTCTCGTAAAAATAAACGGAGCATTTCTCCATTTCATTTGGTCCACAGTGACGTTTGGGGTCCTAGTCCAGTTGCTACGTCTCTAGGTTTTCGATATTTTGTTACTTTCATTGATGACCGCTCTCGGATGACTTGGGTTTATCTTCTGAAGAGTCGGTCACAGATCTTGGATGTCTTTAAACAATTTTATCAGGAAATAAAAACACAATTTTCCATTTCAATCAAGGTTCTTCGCTCTGATAATGCAAAAGAATACATGTCTTCTTCATTCAATGAGTTCGGTGCTGCTCATGGTATTCTCCACCAAACTTCCTGTGTCTACACCTCTCAACAGAATGGAGTGGCTGAACGTAAAAATTGTCATCTCCTTGCTATTGCTCGGACACTCATGTTTCACATGAATGTTCCAAAACACTTTTGGGGTGACGCTGTTCTTACTGCCTGTTATCTCATTAATCGGGTTCCCTCCTCACTACTCTCTGGCGACAGTCCGTTTTCGTGTCTGTATCCCTCCCTTGAACCCTTTCCTCTACCTCCTCGGATTTTTGGGTGTCTTTGTTTTGTGCATGCTCTGGGACCAGGTCACGATAAGCTATCTCCTCGCGCCATTCGCTGCGTCTTTCTCGGGTATTCGCGCACTCAAAAAGGCTATCGCTGTTTTGACCCGGTATCACGGCGTTGTTTTGTCACTGCTGACGTCACCTTCTTTGAAACCACATCTTATTTTTTGTCGTCTCCCGTGTCCTCAGCACCTCCATTATTGCCACTTCCTCCTTTGCCTCCTCCACCGGATGACTCAGGCCAGAGTGACGAATTTATGCCTATTATGACGGACCCTACTCCAAAACCATTGCAAGTGTACCAACGGCGAAAAGTCCTAGAGGCACCGACTTCACTGCCGCCGCCAGCGCCCTCGGTCGAAGATCTGGCTCCTATTCCTCCTCCTCCGGATATATCTTTGGATCTTCCAATTGCTCTCAAAAAGGTAAACGTACTGCCCCATCACTTTCTATGTCTGATCCTGACTTTCATTGGCCGTCCATTTCTAAAGAGGCTCGTCGTCCTAGCTCTCATTTGATTGCTCAGTTTGTATCTTATAAACATCTCAACCCGTCTTTTCGGGCTTTTGCATTCTCTCTTTCCTCGAATGCCATTCCTTCCTCCTATCAGGATGCACTTACACACCCTAAGTGGAAAGCTGCTATGGATGAAGAGATGTCTGCCTTATTGTCTCGTGGCACTTGGGAATTTGTTGATCGTCCTCCTGGTGTGGTTCCTGTAGCCTGCAAATGGGTTTTTACTCTGAAGTATCTTCCAGATGGCACTATTGATCGGTACAAGGCTCGTCTTGTTGCCAAAGGTTTCACCCAGACATATGGCATTGATTACCTTGAGACTTTCTCTCCAGTGGCGCGTATTAGTTCTGTGCGAGTTTTTTTCTCTCTGGTCGCCAATCTTGGTTGGCGAATGTTCCAGATGGATGTTAAAAATGCTTTCCTCTATGGTGACCTTCATGAGAAAGTTTACATGGAGCAACCTCCCGGGTATGTTGCTCAGGGGGAGATGACCGTATGCAGACTCCGAAAAGCGCTTTATGACCTCAAACAAAGTCCTCGAGCCTGGTTTGACAAATTTAGTCAGATAGCATCAGAGATTGGTCTTGTACGCAGTCAGGCTGACCATTCGGTATTCATCAAGAAAAGCTCTGCAGGTATTGTGATCCTTGCTGTCTATGTTGATGATATGATTCTGACAGGTAGTGATGAAAAAGGGATTACAGCTGTCAAAGAGCATCTACAGAAACAAGTTGTCACAAAAGATTTGGGACGACCACGATACTTTCTTGGTATTGAAGTTGCATATAGCAAGGATGGAATCTCTCTTTCTCAAAGGAAATATGCACTAGATTTGCTCCAAGAAACGGGTCTGCTTGATTGCAAGCCAGTTGACACACCTATGATCACTCGGCCTGAGTTCTGGGATCAGATCGGGGAGGACTTTCCTGATGTTGGTCGCTATCGGTGACTAGTTGGCAAACTCATATATTTGACTAATACTAGACCAGATATCACCTTTGCAGTTAGTCTAGTAAGTCAATTCATGCAAACCCCAAAACAATGTCACTGGGAGGCCGTTTTGAGAATTCTAAAGTATGTAAAAGGGGCACCCAGTAAGGGTCTAGTATATAGATATCATGGTCATGTGAGTGTGGCAGCGTTTTCTGATGCAGACTATGTTGGATCTATTTCTGACAGGAGATCTACAACAGGATATTGCTCTTATGTTGGTGGCAATCTTGTTTCTTGGCGAAGTAAAAAGCAAAGTGTGGTAGCCCGCTCAAGTGCTGAAGCTGAGTATCGAGCTATGGCACACACTGCTTGTGAAATGTTGTGGCTCCAATCTCTTCTTCGAGACCTTGGTTTTCCCTCTAATGAAACTATGATGATGCATTGTGACAATCAAGCTGCAATCTATATTGCTAGTAATCTTGTCTTCCATGAACGAACCAAGCATATCGAGGTGGACTGCCATTTTGTTCGAGAAGCAGTGATGTCCAAGAAGATAGCCACACCTTTTACCTCATCAGCAGATCAACTGGCTGATTTGTTCACTAAGTCCCTGGGTTTCCCAAGGTTTACTACTTTATGTAACAAGCTGGGCCTCCTAGACATATATGCTCCAGCTTGAGGGGGAGTGTTAGAGTATGTTAGTCATATACTAGTCCTACATGATATGTTACCCTTGTACTCTCAATATAAGGAGCATTGCTCCCTCGAATAAGAAATACATCTACGAGCTCTCTCTTCTAACAGTGAGAAACCTAGTTTGTCACATCCAACGATGTAGAGTTCAGTAATAACACCCCAAGAAGGGTAGTTATGCTCCGTCAATTTCTCGATTTTTTTTAATGTGGATAGTACCACTGCTTATATAAAAGAGAAAAAAAATATACATGTAAGGTTTGGGGGGGGGGGGGCGCTCCCACACAACTCCCAAGTGCAAAAGACAGCAGACAACACTTCGCCTCTGGAGCAAAGAAGCAAACAAACACCTACCCGCTATGCTCAAACCCCAACTCAGCACAAAAAGACACAAAAGACCCAATATCTATCAACAACGACCACTCAACTAGACAGCTCCCAAACAACAAAGAAATGGAAGTGAAAGCGCCCCCAAAATAAACAAAACCACCCTCCTCAACGAAGACTAAAAGAGCAAAAAAAACCCTTCCTCCACCTCAGCCAACTTTGTCCATCCTTTCCTATTGGCAGCTTTAGCCTTTGTCTTCCTAGCTATATCTGCCAGCCATCTACGTTTGATCAAGCATAAAAGGGACCTCGCGCCTTTATCCACGCCCACATCAAAAACCAATGTTATCAGAATCAAACCGATGTCTGGACCGGCCAATGAGCTGGTTTGGTTCGAACCGATTGGACCGTTCAATCGAACCGGTTTGAACCGTGACGTCATCATAATATTGATACATAGTCCGACCCGATTCTATAGCCCAAGATAATAAGAAATAAAATATAATGATAAAAAAAATACATACATAATTATTAGTCATCATTATGTAACTATGCAAGTAAAAAAACAGTAATAGCATGGTTCAATAAAGTAATAAATTGACCTTAAAATTTTAAATACTCCATTGGTCTTCACTCTTCACAATTTACATCTATGCACCTTAAAATTTTAAACTTCAAATATATCTAACATGATAAATAACAACAAATCAATAATACTAAGATAATTTTGTTCACACATAAATATCATTTTGAATATCTATATATTTTTACGTTTATTTTTTATTGATTTAAAGGGTGAATCAGGTCGGACCGGTTCACCGGTCGAACCGCGGTCGTCCGATTCGTCCGATTTTTTAACATTAGACCGGACCAACCTTAATCAGAGCGGTTCCTGGACCGGTTGGCGGTCGGACCGGTCCGGTTCTGATAACACTGTCAAAACACCAATCAGCTTAGCAGTCTCGCTCGCACGAGTCTCCATAGTTATCCACCTTTGCTAAAATATCTTTGACCTCCTCCTTGCTATAACTTCCATTACCCTCCCCTTGATAAGCATCCTTGACTTACTCTATCGCCGCGCACAAATCTTCCAGATCCCTAGGTAGGGGAGGCAGGGCTAACACTGCCTACTGCCCAAAACCTTCCAGAAGCATGACATCCGCCTCCACCTCCGCCACGAGGTCCCCATCCGCAATACCAACGGTTAGGGGGTCTGATGCCGGAAGAAAAAGCAACATGCTTGTTGAAGCTGCGCCTCGATCAAGGAGAGCGAATGTAGTTCCTACAGTGCTTCCTCCCCCTCCCCACCGCCACTGTCTCCCTCCCCACCTCCATCCCCCTCGCATCCACCGCCGTCAGACCACTCTGCTTCCAACCTCTGAGGCTCATTGGCATCATCGAAAAGGCTGCTTGACAGCTCCGGAAGATCCATTGGATTCTCGGAGAAAGGGGCCGCTGAAGAGGCCGGATGAGAAATCAGGGCGGGTACAGTCTTGCGCTGCTTCTGCCTCTTCCTTGAACGAGCCTTCTGCTGGCGAGCTAGACAGCGGCTGCAACTATGCCTCGCAGTCGATGGAGAAGGGCCCATTGACGAGACTGGGAAAGGGAGACCATGGCTTTCGGAAGGACTAGCACAGCTACGCCCTCCTCTCCTCAACTAACCACGCCTTGAACCTTGGAGGAAGGGGCTAGCAGGGTCATAGCCGGCACCAGGCAAAAGAGAGACTTCCACTGCCCAACACCGACACCCTCCATCAAGGCCATCCGGCTACCGACGGCTGCCTATTAGAACCCTACAGCAAAGGACAACGATGAAGCTCCCAGAGGCCTAGCCCCTGGACCCTTAACGTCGCCTGTTGCAAGCGCTAGCAACTCGCACCCCTACCCTGAGCCAACTGACTGCGCGTCGGCCATGCCAGAGACCTCTGCCACTGAGATACCTAGAGCTGGAGACCTTGTAGCCCTAGTAGCATACATCAGAGCAGCCGTTGTCGCCACCGGGAGCACCTATGACCTCCACACGTGCTGAGGTCGCTGCTACGCAAGGAGGGAAATTAGGTGGGGAAGAAGGTATTGGATCCTAATGACCCGATTGTTGCACCCGTAATTTGTCTTACAAAATTCCGGGATATTATCCTCGCATTGCACGAGGTCTATGTTTGGCGTATCGCCATTTTGGGGGATATTCCTACACGGGGTCCTATGTTTGGCGTATCGCCGTCCCGTGAAATATTCCCCACTCAGGGCTTCATGGCCCACATGTTACTACAATCGGAGACCCCCTCGCAGCATACGGGGTGGAAGAGAGCCAGACTAAATCAACACGATTGTTAGGATCGCGTGGTTCCGAGAAAATCCCTAAGGGATGAAGTCTCCCTCCTTTGAACGTGTGACTACGGACAAGGGAAGCTTCTACAAGAGCAAAGGAGACACAAAAAGAGGTATACGCACCAAGAACAAAGTCCCACGCACGTGTAGCTTGTGGCACGGACAACAACGAATGTTCCCTTCGCGGCCTACGGCACGAGGAAAATGACAAACGAACAAGGAGGAGCGCGTCTTCCCTTCTCCGACAAACGAACGAGGCTCCAAAGCCCCCAAGGCCCCTATTTATTGAAATCGGACGAGAGAGAGACCCGTCCGGGGTCGGTAGGGGTCGGTAGGACTCGTCCGGGGTCAGAGGGACCCGTACGAGGTCGCCCACCCCCGAACGGGCCCGCGCGGGGCCGCGCGCAGGCGGGCAGGTCCCCGGGGGGCCGCGCGACCCCGGGCAGGTCCCCCCGGGGGGCCGCGCGACCACGGGTGGGCCTGGGGACCTCCCACCCCGGGCCGGTTCTTCTCCGCGCGCGGGAAACCAAAAAGAAAAAGAAAAAAGGGGGAAACTAGACCTCCCCGAGGTCATTTTCACCCAGTTTAACCCGTACGGATTCAAACAACCTCCCGTTTAACCCGTACGGGTCCAAACGACCCCAGGGAGGTTCCCACCAAGGATGGCAAACTTGGTTTCGGTCTCGATTTCGCCCGGGTCCGAAACCGAGTTGACTCGGTTTCGGTTTCGGTTTCGGCCGAAACCGGCCGAAACCCATATAAAAGGTCAAAAAAATTAAATTAATTCTAAAAAATATGATAAAAAATCATAAAAAATATTAATAATCACTTAAAATCACAAAAATCATTACACATGCATTTGACTGAATAAGTTAGTGCAATAACTTTGAAGTAGACAACTACAAAAATTGAACTTCAAACATTGAACATGTGAAAGTTAAAGTAATATTCCATTGTACATTAATACAAGCAGTACAAAATTAGACAAAATAGATAAAATAATTGTTACAAAAATTCATTGATTCTTACCTAATATGGATAATAATTATTAGAAGAACCTTCTCCCTCATCGTCTGGCCCTTGATGTTGATACCCATAACCATGTTGCATGTATGGTCTATATTCACTATAACCAAACAATGAGGTAGCCAAGTCCTGCATCCCTCTTTGGATCCCTCTTGGAGTGTTTGGTTGGCTTGAGCCGAATCCAGTATCAGCATAAGAATCTTGAGGAAGAGAAGAGGAACTGGCCGGATGGAAGTTGAATGATGGTTCATAACCCCACGACCGATAAATCGCTGCCTCCTGTTGGCCACCT
This sequence comes from Amorphophallus konjac, assembly GCA_022559845.1. Classification (NCBI taxonomy): domain Eukaryota; kingdom Viridiplantae; phylum Streptophyta; class Magnoliopsida; order Alismatales; family Araceae; genus Amorphophallus; species Amorphophallus konjac. The sequence goes on along the minus strand of CM040121.1, from coordinate 544,596,534 downwards.
CCATAACCTGATGGATGCCCATATTGACTCTGTGACTCATGTCCTCCCTCACCCTGACTGTATCCTCTGCCTGTGTCTGCGTGGAAGGAGGAAGGACCACCACCATCCCCACCGCCAGTAGTAGCACCTGTAGCACCTGGCACATACGAAAATATATAATTTATCTCCTACCAAAACCTTTTCTGATTCGAACTGATAATAAGAATTTAAGTTACTTTCCAAAATAAAAAATCAAAGGATCACGAAACCTGCAGTCTCCAGTCGCCTTTTGGCCTTTGGGGATGCTTTTTCCTGTGCCGGTGTGCTTTCTTCTTGCACCCTTGACATGAATCCTGTTCCCCTTGGCGTGTGCCTCAAATAAATCTGCTTTAACTGTTCAATTGCCGGGTCCTCTCGAGCAGCAATATTTGTTCTCTCAGTTTGCCCATGCACTGATGTACTTCTTCTTAAGGATGTAGGTGCCTTGCCCATTCTAGGAGTGACTGGCCTGCTATCTGAGTCGGAGTGTCTAGCTGGCTGAAAATCATGTTGCTCCTCAGTGTCCTCAACAACCCTAGACATGTGGGCATGAGTATCTCTGGCCCTCTTTGATTTTCTTCTTAATTCGGGATCCCTTTGCTCATCTTCATCTAGTATGCCCTCTGCCCATCTTCTATCATCATCATCAAAAACGGGCTCATCAACCTGCTCTCGTGTCTCCACCCAAGACTGCAACGGATTCTCATCATCAAATAAGGCATCCACATCAATTTCTGCGGCGGCATCCCCGGCGGCGCGTTTGTCTCGCAGCTGTTGTCTCAACCATATTCTTATCAACCTCATATTGTAGTGGCAGTACACTAATTTCTCTAACCGTTCAGCCTTTAGCCGATTGCGAACCTTTGAGTGTATAAGGCTAAACGTGCTCCAATTTCTTTCACATTGACTTGCTGATGTTGTTTGACTGAGCACCCTAATTGCAATGAAAGCCAATGCATTGCTACCCATATCTCGGTTGTTAACCATTATCCACCAGTCAGCTGTTCCACCAACCATAAAAAAATGCATTTTAGTTGTAAAAATATATATTCATCAGGTTAAGAAATCCAAAAAATAAAATATACCTGGGCTCACTCTTCCCACAGCGTATTGCAATTGGGAGTCAGCATATGTCTCAGTCCTCATTCTGTAATGGTTCATCTACAAACATAAAGTAATAGATTAACATAACTACTTAAATAAATTCTATACATGTTATTGATAGTATCAAATAAAGGCGAACCTCTACTTCGGCCTCTAGTCTCTTTTCTGGATTCCTCGATAAACGACCAATGACTTTTAAAGTCCCTTGAAGCACCTCGCCATCAACATGTGCATCGGCACCGTACATAAATCGAGGGTTGAAGAAATAACCTGCATTTGTGTATAATTAACTAAATAAAATTTATAAAATAACATAAAGGCATTACCTCAATTTCAGTACAATTAATCACTCACCAGCTGCATGCAAGTCATGGTGTAATGTGTTGTCCCATCTCTGGTCAATAATTTTCCACCATTTTGCATAATGTCTGGGAAGGGAATGCTGCAACTCCAATTTGGCACGGTCCATGGCCTCGTATAGATAGCCCATATCATTCTTCTCATCGCCATCCACCATTCTTAGGACCTTCACGAGAGGTGTGACTACTTTCAAGTACCGTGACACCCTGTCCCAGAATTTGTTGTCGTCCACGACGTGGCAGACATCCAGATAATCCATCTGTGTATCAACATTGCCCTTGTCGATGTATTCCCGCAGGGCATTGTGGTACATGAAAGCTTTCAGCTCATTCTTGTACCTGTGCAGATAAATGAAAATTGAAGCTGCATCAACTGCTACATATCAGTAAGGATAAAGTATCAAGAATTGAGATCAATCTTATACCTGTGCAAAGACTCCAAAGAAATAAAATTGGAAGCAAATCTGGTTGGGCCTGCACGGATGATATCTCGCCCTCCACTGGCATGCGCCCTGAACATATTTAGTATCCTAGGATGGCCATAGATATACTGTGTGACTTTTTGTGCCTTGTCAATTGTCTTCTTCACATGCTTTTCCTTCCCTATGTCTTCAAGCATCAGATCAAGACAATGTGCTGCACATGGGAGCCAATATAAATGACTGCGCTTTTGTATCAATTTCTTCCCTGCAGCCTTGTAACTGGCTTCATTATCAGTCACCACCTGCACAACATTCTCCTCTCCAATTTGTTCTACCATGCCATCCATCAAATGAAACAAATAATTTGCATTCTTTTCATAATCTGATGCATCAACTGATTTCACAAACACTGTACCGCTGATGCAATACACCAAAAAGTTTATCATGGACTTTTTCGTGGTACCAGTCCAACCATCACACATGATGGTGCATCCTCTCTCCACCCATATATGCTTGAAGCTTTCAACCCAATCATGGAGCTCCTCAACCTCTCCCTCAAGGCCACGCCCGTATATGTCTCGACGTGAGGGGGCTTGCAAGCCAGGGCCAGCATCTGCTATGGCATCTATCATAGGTTGGAAATATTCACTTGAAGCTGCATGTGCAGGGACACCTGCATGAAAAAACCATTTGCAAATAGATTTAAATGCATGCCCTGCAACTTCTGCTGATTTTTTGACCCCTCTCATTGCTTGCTTGATTTTAGGTTGTGTAGCTTGGGGCCTTCTGTGCAGATAGCTGTCCATGGGACCTGTTCCCTGCGTATGTGGGGCAGCACCAACGTCAGGACGTCGTGCAGCTGTACTCTCATAGGTCCCTGATCCCATGGCTCCCTTCCCTTTCCTTCGAGCGGCTTGTTCACGCTCCCTTGCTTCAGTCAGCTCTGGATCAGAATCCTCAGTGCCTTCCTCATCATCATCCCTTCTAACCCTTCTGCCAGAAATCTCCTCAGCAATTTCAGCCTCATCCTCAGCCCTTTGTTGCACCCTCTCCCTTTTCCCCAGAAGGCATTGGCGCATCTCTTCTCGCACCTCTCGGGGACAGTTGTCACATTGTCTGACCTCTCCTCTTACCCCTGCCAAATGTTGTTTTCCTCTGGTAATTCCGCCATACATTTCCTTACCACAGTAATTGCATTTCACCTTTCTTCTCTTAGCATCTATTAAAGACATGTGGGCCCACCCCGGATCCTCCTGCCCTTGCTGCTCCTGTGTTTGCTGACGTCTAGGCATGATGCTGCATTAAGACAGTGACACACAAAAAGGTATAAGTACAATTAAAAACTTAACCCTTAATTAGCAAGTAACCCTTAATCACCCTTGCAAAAAATCAATTACCAGTATGATCCCACCCCAAAATCTTCAATGTAGTTTAATTGAGCTTCAATTTAGCCTAAGCAAACTGACTTAGACAAAAGCCCCAAATTTTATATACTAATTAACCGTTAATTATCATTTACCCCTTAATCACCTTTTGAAAAAATCAATTGGCAGCATGATCCCACCCCAAAATCTTCAATGAAGCTTAATTGAACTTCAATTTAGCCTAAACAAACCGATTTAGACAAAAGCCCCAATTTTTATGAACTAATTAACCCTTAATTAGCAATTAACCCTTAATCACCCTTCGAATTAATTAACTACCAGCATGCTCCCGCTTCAAATTAGTCAATGAAACTTAATTGCGCCCTAATTGACCCTTACTAAACCTAATTAAAGAAAAGCCCCAAATATAAACTTCTAATTAGGGTTTAATTAGAAGTGTTAAAAATCTAATCATGGTTTTAAATTAACCTACAATACAACATTTAACCTACAACAAAAAAAAATTCAACAACTCAACCAAAAAAACACAAAACATAAAAAACCCTAAATTTACCTCCACAAAATTTACCTCCGCAGTAGCAGTCGGACGGTCGATGTGGACTTGTGGAGTGTGGACAGCCCCCTGCCCCCTAAAGGCCTAAACAAGCACAGCAGCAGCAGCCGGCAGCGCACAGCAGCTCCACACTCCACAGGCAGGGAGGCCCGGCAGCAGCAGCAACAGCAGCAGCAACAGCCAGCAGCTTCAGCAGGCAGGGAGGCAGCAGCAGCACCGCAGCAGCTTGGTGCCTTGGTCGCAGGCCCACCTCGCAGGCAGCAGGCTCGCACGGGCCGCAGCCGGCCAGCCGCAGCCGCAGCAGGCAGGAGGCAGCAGCTGCAGCACAGCAGCAGCCGCAGCAGTGCAGCACGGCAGCAGCAGCAGAGCGGCGGCAGCAGCAGCACCCGGCAGCAGCAGCACCCGGCAGCAGCACAGCACGGCGGGGGGGAGGGTTTCGGCCGAACTTCTGCGGAAGTGGGGTTTCGGGAGGGAGGCGAAAGGAATATCACAAGTTTCGGCCGAAACTAACAGGTTTCGGGCCGAAACCGACCGGGCTCGGGCGAAACCAGTATCGGTTTCGCCCGAAACCGATATCTCACTTACGTTTCGGGTTGCTACAGTTATTAGGCCCGTTTTCGTATCGGTTATGGCCGAAACCGATACGTTTCGGCCGAAACGTATCGGTTTCGGCCGAAACCGCCAACCATGGTTCCCACTTCTATAAATAGACCCTCAAGGGTCCAGAAGGAGAGAGGCTACAACCTACGCACTTGAAGCATCCACTATTCGGTACAAGGAACTTGTTCGTTGTTTTGACCCGCGAGGGGTAAGTCCCCGGGTCTTGTGTATATGCCCCTAAGGGGTATTTTTTGTAATTATGCCCCTCAGTGGGCCATGTTGCAAATTTCTACGTCCCGTGGCGGCAAATATGTAGTTCCACCCATATAATAGGGGAATTACAAAAACGTCCTTCTCGGGGCCCGAGAAAGAAAGAAATGTCATGTTCTTTGCAGTTATACCCTGCAACTTTTGTAATTGGGGCTACGCCCCTACTTCCCGCGTTAGTGCAGACTTTTGTACAGTCGACAACTCGCCAACAACCCTTGTACTCATTCGGACTATAAAAGCACTCAGCATGGTTTATGTATGTCATCGGGGGAAAATTATAAGAAAACCCCCGGCTTTCACAAAATTGCATATATACCCCTCCTTCGGCCAAGTTGACAGTCATGTGTCTTCTACGAAGCCCCTTGTCTTTCCTTCGGTCCGGAAATGTTGTCAGCCCAAACCGACACTCAGATGTCACCCCAACCCTAGGTCTGTGTAGGGTATGGTAAAATTATCAAAACACCCCTATGACCTAAAAACGGCCTACCAGCCCCCGTAACCCTCCAGAAAGAGCCGCAGCGCCTTGGTAAGTCAGGAACCCGGTACTATTTCCGTTCCAGCCCAGAAATTTCAGAAATACCCCTGGATTGGAAAAACTAAAATACCCCTGGGTTGGTAAAATTACCAAAATACCCTCGGGGTCCAGAAAACCTCCCTCTACTTCAAAAATGCCTACAGCTTCCGCATATTTGCGTCTTTACTCGTAAACCTTAGGGTTTTGCTCAGACTTAGCCCTAACCCTATTAACATGTTGGTGGTAAACGAGTGATCATGGAGAGTCTCTTGAGTGACCCTGCCCTCCACATCAGAACCTAAGGAGAGGACTTTGGATTTCTTTGACAGTCAAATAAAGGTGTCCGGACGTTAGGCCGATGTAAATCAACACTAACTGCGGTCAATTGGGAGAGATCCAGCACTCGAACCCAAATCGTCTGATACTATGCGCACCCACGGAATCACCCTCTACTCAAATAGGTAAATGTTTCTTTTCAAAAAGAACATTTATATTTTTCAGATTTTTCCTACGTGAAAGATTCTGTGTCTCACACCAATAAGCCCAGTATAATGGGATTCAAGTAAGTCCTGGGTCCTACTGGCGGACCCGGGTCCCAGACCTGACAGAGGAGGGATCAACCCTCGGCCCAACCCCGCGACCGAACCAACAGGCGAGGGGGCACCTTGAGCAGGGAGATTCCCCAGCCAAGAACCCGGCTCACCTTCGGGCTGGGCATAATTGGAATTTGAAACACCCACCTGAACTTCGTCCCCTACCTCCGACAGGTGAGAGGGTTGCCCTAGCCGCCCCCCTCAGCGCCCACGGCCCTGGTCCATCGGGTACCGCCGCCCTTGAGACGCCGGCCAAGTTGACACCTCTGGACTGTAGTGGACGCGAATCAGGAAACGATCGATGCCAACCTCAACCTTGACCACTATTGGGATGACCTTCACCCCATAGGCCTAGATGACCGCCTCGACCACTAAGAGCTCCCCCTCCGGTCACACCTTGACTGAGGTCGACTCTACCGCACCGAACTTCCGGACTACGAGAGGGATGCCTACATTGTCACATAGCACCAAAGGGAGACTGACCAAACGAATGCAGCACCGGCACCCTCGGCGGTCAGGGTATGAGCCTTTCTTGGCAGCCACTTAGCCACCCGGAGAAAAGCTCCATCAGTTAGAAGGAAACACGCATTCACAACAGCCACTGCGGCCTCCATCAACGGACTGATGGCCAAGAAGCCCCCTCGAAGCACTGTAGAGACCACCCACCCTACCTCCCTTTCACCACTTGCCTCCAGCAACTGCCTCACCCCCTCCATCACCCTCCCCTCCACCAGAGCCACCCACACACATCTCTCCAACCAAAGAAACTTCTCCTTCACAAAACTCGCCTCTACACATCCTTTCAAAGAGCCACCCTCCACACCTCCTGCCAGAAAGTCTCGAAGGACATCTGCGAAGCTACGCCGGCGACCAGCCCCCATCTCATGACGCACCAGCTCCATCCCCATGAGCGGGAAAGGACAAAACCTATAGACATGGCCAGCTCTCCCACACCGAAAACAGATAGGATGGGGCCTATTGCCGGCCATCGGGTACCCTAGAGGTGTCCGGTACACACTAGCGACCACCTTCGGGGACACCCCGAGCACATCACCCCTCCCCACCACACCAAAAACCTCAAAGCCTCTCTCTCTAGAAAAGAGTAGAGAGAAAGTTGCGGACAATTGCATAGGCTGAACTGTGGGAGATGACATCTCCAATGCAGTAGACATATTATCCGCCATGGCTGAACAGGAAAAATAACCGCTACATCAAGAAATAACCGCCAGTCTCAAGAAGCAGTGCAACTGCAGCCAATGGTTGGCAAGGCACAACCGGAAGAAGAAAGAAAGATCAGCAGTTCAAGGACCAAAACCAGTATCTCCACAAAGACACAAGGGAAGAGGGCTTCCCTGCGATCTTCACAATTGCAATAACAACCTGAAATACACATTGATGGAGGCCGAGACCCACTTCTGATCTTCCCTGCAAACAAACCCTAGAAGGGTCGCAGGGGAGCAGCACTGCAACAAGGAGAGGAGAAGGGAGGTTTGCGCTCTAGTGTTCTGGGCCGGAAGAACCCTAACAAGGGTGCAGCCTACAGAACTTGTGTTTCTGCAGTATCAGAGCCCAGTGCCAGCAGCAAAAAGGGCAGTCGATGAAGCGGGCTCCGTGAGGGAGTCTTCCCTGATCAAAACTGCACTGCAACATCTTGGCAGGGTTATGGCCTGTTCAGAAGATCCTTCTGAGAGGTGCAGTGTGAGGGAGATGAAGTCTGAGGCCACTGATGGCTCTGACACCATGTGAAACAGACACACACACACACACACACACACACACACACACACACACACACACAGAGACTGGTTCAGAGAGAGAGAGAGGCCAAGAAAGAGAGGAGCAGAGGTCAGCCTGTTCTGAACTACACGTCGATCAATCTCTCATCACATATATACATATTCGAGTGTATACAATTACATAAATACCCTCGTAGAGTGGTTGTCAACAAAAGAAAGAGAAAAATTATAACACAGTCCCTAAATGTCTGAAAATTGGATAAGTGCCCAACCTGCCCTTTTCAACTGCTCACTTCTCTACATTACCAATGGCCAAAATTTCTGGTAAAATTGAATATTGAAACCATCAGGCCCTTGGGTCTCATCCACACAAAGACCAAAACAGTACATGTCAGCTCTTCTTTTGTTCCGTCCCTGGTAAGGACAGCTTGCTGCTCACTGCTGAGCTTCTTATCCACCATTATTTCCCCATGTGACCCTCCTTCGCCAGCGGAAATCTCCACCCCCTCAAACCCCAAAAAAATGGAACAACAAAAAAGGATATATTTCTTTTTGTGGAATCTATGTAGTCAAAGGTGTCAGGTGACCGAGGTGACAGAGGAGTTGCCTTGGACTCAAGCATCTAGGCCATGCCTAGGCATTCGAGGCATCATTTTATTAGAATTATGTGATTAAATATGACAAAAAATATATATATAACTGTAAATTTCCTAAATTAACTCATTCAAATATGTCAAATCAACATAGATTTTACCAAATTCATATAAAATCAGAAATATGCAAATATATACTACAGATGTGTGTTTTTTTTCGGGGAGGGGGGGGGAAGAGAAGGTGGCTAGCACCCAGGACTGTGCATCTGTATGTGCCTGCACACACACACACAGAGGTATGGCTGGGGACTATGTGCATGTGTGTGTGTGTGTGTGTGTGTGTGTGTGTGTGTGTGTGTGTGTGTGTGTGTGTGTGTGTGAGAGAGAGAGAGAGAGAGAGAGAGAGAGAGAGTAGAATAGAGAGAGATAGAGAAGGGAAGGTGAACCACAATGGCCCTCGCCAGTGTGGGGGGGGGCGGAGGGATACACATTGCTGGTGGTTTGTCAAGCTTTGCATTTGCCAGGGAGAAAGGGAGGGAATGCTGAACGCCCAAACACCAGAGGTCTCAGGCTTCACAGTCGCCAGCACAGAGCCATCAGCAGCAGGTTCGCCAAAAGCAGGCCTTGGCAAGGATCATGAGGTTGCCAGGTTGAAAGTCACCGACGTCACCAGGGTTGACAGTCATTAGGGTTTGCAAAAGATCAAGAGAGGGAATAGGAATTAGGGTGGGGCGAATGAGAAGTAAGGCTCTTACATACTCGAGTTAAGTGGTCCAGGTGGTTTCTGGGGACCATGACATTAGCCTAGGCCGCCAAGTGATCATAATGATCACCTAGGTGACAATAGCCAGAGTGAGGTGAACACTTCGGGCACCTTTGATAACAGTGTGAGGTATGAATAGACAGAGTCAGCCAGTTTCTCTCTGAGACCAGAATATGAACAGGCTATACTTGTCCTGATTTCGTGAGTCATGGCATTTTTTCTGAATACCAAGAGTAAACCCACCCACCCAAGATCAAGTGCAAATCACCAGTAACCCTAACCATGGGCAGGCTAGACATCTCTTGGATAGCCCCTTGGCCTGGCGAAGCCCGTGAGTCTTGGTTCATATGGATAAAAAAATATTAAAAGGAATGGTAAAGTGAGGTGAGAGAGAGAGAGAGAGAATAGTATGACCTACATACAACCGTAGGGTAAACTCCAACATCAACAGCCTCCTCCTATCCCCTTTCACAGAAACTATATGCAGGAGAGAGTCCAATCAGAAAAAAAAAAAAAGCAAAAGAAGCCAAACAGTGACATATAGTTAATGTAAGTATACCACAAATATACGAAACCACAGAAAAAGAGGGGTTTGGTGATCATTTTATCCAAGAGTGTTATCCCTCCAAAAGAAGCTTTGATCATGGCAGCCCTAAATTAGTTGATACAGCATAGGATAATACATGGGCTGTAATAGGAACGATAATTCATAATAATCTAACATGGACTGTGAGCAGAAAAATAAACATCTTATGCTGAAGAGGAAAAAAAGTGTGTTGTGTAGAAAGCTTAGATCTCTCTAAGAAATCAGGTTGACATTATTCAAATTTATCCTGTAAAAAGAACACTCTCTGCTAGCAACACATATACAGCTGACCCATTAACTTTGTGTACTGAAAGAAGTACTAATATGAACCTGTAGAAGGGTTTCAATCCCACAAGAATGTAGCAGCTAGAAAAGGGCAGCAGGAATCATCTCTCCACCACACACAAAACATAATTCATGCAAGAATGACAGGACAAACATCTCATATGTAGTAACATATACTTAACAAAAGAAGCAGAATTACTGGAAAAAGGGGAAACACATTAAAACAAGGATTGATATATTAACCAATCAGACAACATGAGAAGAAAACTTACACTTCAATGACTTTTGCAAATGTAAGCTCAAAAAGAGTAATAAGCGAATACAAAACCCAATATGTTAGCCACTGCTGATCATCCTCACGGGATTTTGTCTCAATTGCTTTTACAGAAGCGTAACTGACAAGAACATGAAACGATATGAACATCCATACAAGTCAAAAGAAAAGGAATTCCAACCTTCATTCAAATGTAAGAAAAAAGAACGGAACTTACAGAGGATATGCCAATGAAATGACCGGCCTGCAAAGCATACAGAAGAATAAAAAGATTAGAAACATAAGACACATTAAGAAAAGAAAGAAATGTTATGGCATGGGGTATGTTTTACAAGTAACGTGGATGAACAGGAAGCTCACATGCTGTGAACAACCATTCAGGTATTCATTCATGAAACTTCCAGTAAAGTATTGGACCCAATTAATGCGAAATCACATGAAGTTGACAGAAAGCCAACACAAATCAACCAATTAGGGCCACATTCCTGATGTTTCTGATGAGGACACTTGGGTTTGGAGCTGGGAGGAGAGGGCACTTACTCTGTCTGATCAGCTTACAGGTGGCTCCATGATGGAGGTCTGAGATTCCCTTTCTTCAGACAGGTGTGGAAGACTAAGAGCCCACTTAAGGTGCAGGTTTTTATTTGGAGAATCTCACAGGGTAGTCTTTCCGACTTGTTATAGGCTGGCTTCCTTCATGGATGGGCTGGTCACCACGTGTAGTCTTTGCAGGGATGCTGATAAGACTATGGATCATCTTTTGTGTCATGCCCTTTCTCTGCTGAAGTGTGGGAGAAAGTGCTAGAGAAGATTCATAGTGTTATCCTGGTGCCTCATGCTGTTCGTGACTTGCTGCTTAGATGGGAGCAGCCGTGGTCAACTAATGGGGGACCAGCTCATTTGGTGGCTCATCCTCCATGCCACTCTTGGGTCTCTATGGGACGAATGCAGTGCAAGATTTTTCAAGAGGAAAAAGCCCCCCCCCCCCCCCAGACAATGTGGTGTCTTTCATTTGTGAGAGGGTAGGAGATCATTCTTGGTGGGTAGTCATGGCTACGCGTTCTTGGTGTTTTGTATAGGGGCTGCTTTTTGAGAGCTTACAATTCCTCACTTGTACATCTGTTTCTCCATTATTATATTTTGTGGTACCATCCACTTAAAAAAAATCAACCAATTTCATTTGTCTTAAAACCTTGGACAGGTTTAGTAGGACAAAAAATGTTTGGCTCTAATGATTACTCAAACTACATGGTTTGCAATATGCAGCCCCTAAACTGTAAGTGCTAAAAAAGTTGAAATACCATGCACAACATCCAAAATGGTGCTTGCAGTGGGGACCAAGACACGTGTCTGGCCCCAACATGTGAAAGAGGACGGACCATATGTTGGCCTACTTTGTGGAGTCTACGTTTCTGTAAGTCCACATTTCAAAGAGGAGAATGTTGCCACGTAGCTAAAGGTGAGAGGCGTGCAAGGTGACAAAGGGCTCACCTTAGCCTCAAATGCCTAGGGCTTCCCCCTCCAGCAGACATAGGTATTAATAAATAATAATGATAATAATAAGCAGCCACCATCACCACCATTATGAGAGAAAGATGGCAGTACAATGAAGGCAAAGAAAACATTGAGGCGAAATGATACAAGGTTATAGGACAATGGATCGTGTTCAATACATGTAAACCAGTTTGAAGAGACACCCATGACAGTAGTGGGGGGTAGGATCAGGAAGAAGCAAGAAAAGAATAGTGTGGAATAAACAAAATGGCATTAGAGGTGAATAAGATAGGATTAGACAGCAAGGAAACATTAAGATATAAAAAAAAGCAGTAGCATATATTTTTAAAAGAGGGGGAAACCATTAGATGTCATTAGAAGATGGAGTACTTTGATTACCCAGAGAAACATTTAATGAGACAAGACAGCAATACGATACAAGCAGCAATGATAATAACAATTCACAATTTACAGAAATAAACAAACTAACATCAAGCTATAGCACCATGTATCACATTTCTTATAAAAAGAAGTAAACAAATTTGTGACTGACGGCAGGTGCATTAAAAAAATACTCATATAATAGAAATAAAAGCAGCAGCATGTAATAAAGAAAAGGAAAAAAAAGGTTACACATGCATGTAATCCAAGAAATGTGGCTTCTTCTTGCCATTGTTATTTTAACATATGTATGCACATACGCCTAAGTTCTCTCTCTAGAGAAGCTCTAGGTTTTTTCTGTGAGGTCTTGAGGGTGTCAATGAGGTGGGGAGGGGCCCCGCTGGGGGCTACCGGAGGAAGCAGAGTGCCACTTCGCCGCTGCTTCCTGTGTGGGGCCTCAGGGCACCTCCACAAGGCATGTCCTGATCCGGCAGGGGAGGGGGGCCCAAAGGCCCCAAACTGGGGTGTGAGGAGGTTCAGGTCCTACGTCGATGCCCTTAGGACTGCCCTCCAGGAGGGCGCAGGAGAGATGGAGCGCTGTTGCATCGATGAGGCCCCCCTTCCGGAGGGCGTTCTTCAAACTCAGCTAGGGTGGCTATCTCGCTGCGTTTGGGTGAGGCCAGTGGAGGGTGGGGTGTTGGAGGGGGAGGTCCTACAGGTCCTCGGAGGAGGGGCGGTAGGGTCGTGTTGAACCCCATAATTATCAACACATTTTTTCTGATTAATTTCAGAACAAGGAAACTAGCCAAATTAACTTCACTTTATGACGGCGTAAAACAGTTTAAAATTGTGGCCATTATAGGTGGGTTGAGTTCAAATGCCCATGGCATCCCATTGGGCGAAATTTTACACAAGAATTAGTGTGTTTTAACACGCGGGAATTTCATCGAGCACATGGCGGGCGTAAAATCACACACCCACGCAGCAAGAGGTCAAACAAATGGCGGTCTCCGGCGTCCGAGAAGTGTTTCCAAGGTGTCACAAGCGTATATCTGCACCCCGGCACCAAGGACAGCAGACGGGGGTCCAAAGAAGCCAAGGAAGTCAAAGGACATCGCCACGTGCCATAGCCTCGCAAGAGAGCAGGGAACCTTAGAATTTTTTTGGAAAAGGACAGTCAAAGGGAGGGGATTTATACCCTTTTGAACCCAAGACCAGGGGGGACCGCCCCCTCCTCCTTTTCTCCCCCTTGGGCGGTGCGAAAAAGACCCGGGGGGCCCTCCTCCATGTCCTCCGGGGTCTGCAGACCCGGAGAGGGGGCGCACCGGCCTCTCCTCTCCTCCTCTGTTGTGCGATGGATCAAGAAATAAAAAAAAAGGGGAGCAGGGCAGAACAAACCCGGAAGAGAATAAAAAAAACAGACAAAGGAAGCTCAGAAGTCAAGGACATACCTGGAGAAGACACTCCCGGGTCCCCTCTTCACCTCCTATAGATAGGCGGCAATAGCTGGAGAAGGGAGGGAAAAAAAAGAGCAAGCAGCAGCAGCAGCAGCAGACGCAGGTGGCGGCTCTGTTGGGGTTATTTTCTTTTGAGATTTTAAACCCTATTGCATGTACACCTCACTTAAAAGGGGACTTTACTAAAATACCCTCGTGTGAAGATTTTAGTTTATGTCCTGATTTCCAATCAAGGGAAACCATGAAAAAATCATGGGTAGCCCAGAAATACCAAAGTTCTGGGAAATTAATGCCAAATTATGGGAAGACCCCAGCACTTGTAGAATTTGCAATTATACCCTCATGATTTCCAAAATTATAGAGATACCCCAGAGGTTTGTATGCAGTCAAGGATTCAGAAATTTCTTTAAAGAAGGATCTAAGTTTCTTCAGATATCCCCAAAGTCTGAGAGAAAACCAGAAATTTTAAACTTTGCAATTATACCCTCGAAGTTTACAAAATTGTGTAAACATCCGAAAAATTTATGCAAAACTTCAAATTTTCAAAAAAAAAAAGGCTTGCTCTAATTTAAGGATAAATTGTACAAAAACCCTAATTCAAGGCTAAATTACACAAAAGCCCTAATTTGAGAGAGAAATTGAAAATAAGCCCCTCCAAGAGGGAAAATTGCAAATAAGCCTTCGTGTGAAGGGACAATTGTAATGATGCCCCCATCTCATAGCAAGGGAATTCTTCCCTAGGGTTAAATTCTTTGTCGTAGCTAGTATCGTAAAGGCAAAAAGAGATCTTAGACAGTTAATTAAAGGTGTTCGGACTTGTTCCGATGTAAATTAACACCGACTTCCGTCGGTGAGAGAAGATCTCATACACGAAACCAAAATCGTCTGATAAATCACGCGTGTGAAAATTATAATATGCAAGATCAAAAGCCTAAATTTATGTCCATATTTTTTCAAACTATTTCGCGTGTGTAAATAGGTGGTCAGTCACGAAGATGCAGCGGGGTAGCCTTCTGGTGGTCGCCCCCACTGCCAACGCTACAGACAAGGTGGTGCAAGCGGGATTCATCCTCGCCAATAGCTCCCTGTAGAAGGTGGAAATGTGGAGTTTCTTTCGGGGGGGTTACCCTGACCCCAGGTGCCTGCTTGTGACGCTACACTTCGATGGGGTTCCCCTGGTCCTCTGTGATGAGCTTGGCATCCCGGTGGCCGGAAAATTCGAGGTGGTCGTCCCAGGATTAGTGTGTGTTGCCGCTAGGGGCGGTTAGCATACTGAAGGCGGATGTCATCATATGCAGCCACAAGGTCGTTTCAGCGATAGTTATGGCGGAGGTCGGCGGGCATCGGCCGCTGGTGCGGGTGTCGCTACAGGCGGCGTGCGGCGAGAGGAGGGAGACGAGTACGGAACCCACCTCCAAGGGGGTTCAAATTTCAAACCCGTTGTTGGCGGGCCGGTTGGCGGGTCGAGCAAGGGGCTTTCCAACGGCATTACAACTCCAGGAGGATCGAGTAGTGGTCCGTGTTCCTATAGGGCCCGTGACTTACCTAAATCCGCCCTTGTCCTGACGATGTTCATCTTCCCCGCCCAGTATCTATTATAGAGGACCGCAGTTTGTTTGTGCCTCCATCTCCGATCGATGGGACTGTGCAAAAGATCCTGTCGGTAGCAGACCGTCCTCTATCGTCCCCCATGACGGCCAACGGCCATCCTCTGCGGATCTCCTCCCTTGTCCAACTTCGACAAAGGGATGGGGGGTATTCCAGCGGTGCCTCTCGACCGGTGACGAGAAAGGGAAGCACCTACTGTGGAAGTCTGGTTGGGATTGGACAACGTCTCTGCTTTTGCCCGATCCTCTTCCCTAGGTCATTCCAGCTACCAGGTCCTCTCCGGTGGCCCATCCAGTGAGGGCGTCTGCGGAGGCCTGTCTGCAAATGGTGCCGGTAGAAGAGGTTTGACTTTAGGCCAGCTCTAGGCGATCTTCTACAGGGGTCTGATGTCCAAGCGGCAGAGGAGGTGGCTCTATCCAACGGGGAGGAAGCTCTTCCGACTCTACTGGGGGGCATGTGGCCCAGTTCATTGTAGGGGAGGAGCAGAAGGGGCGGTGCTGTCCGAACAGAGAAGAAATTGAGGAGATGGTGGGGGTTGTACAAAAGATGAAGGAGGAATAGGTGATGGAGCTAGCTGATAAGGTAGGCATCGCCTTTGAAGCCAGGGCAGATAAAGATATTAAAGAGCCATTCACAAAAATCAACAAGAGGTGGTATGCTTCTATTTTGCAGGAAGAGAGGGCTCAGCAGAGAGAAGCAAGGGAGGAGTAGATGAGGGGGAGGTGAGGAGTTCCATTGTGCCTTCACGAGGATTGTCTCATGGAACGTAAAGGGGCTGGGGGAAGGGGGGAGAAGAGGAGGGCGATGAAAGAGCTGATCCGGAGGTGTAAGGTCGACATCTTTTGTATCCAAAAGACCAAGTGTGAAAAAGATGGTGAGGTCCTCATGAGGGAGCTCGAAGGTGCTCGACTTTCCAGGGGTGTTGTGTCCCCGATGAAGGGCAGGCCCGGGGGGGTTATGATCCTCTGGAACCCCTTTGAGATTGAGATGGTGGTGTTGGATAGACAAGTGGGCAGATGGGTTACCTCTCTTCACTTCACTTTTGTGAGGTATGGCTTCTCATGGTACTTCATAGGGGTCTACGGGCCACAAAGCGAGGAGGATAAGCTGCTATTATGGGAGGAGCTCATATGCTTCCACTCTCTTTGGGAAGACCATGGTGTGTTGGCATAGACTTCAATGTAGTGGTTGCTCCTGGGGAGAGGTCGAGGGAGAGTGCCAGTATAGGGGACATGGAGGACATCAATGCTTTCATTGAGGAGGTGACCTTGGTGGACATTGGCATGGCCCAAGGGAGTTCACTTGGTCCAATATGCGAGCTGATGCTTCTTCCTCGAGGTTGGACAGATTATTGATCTTTGTTGATTGGGAGGATCATTTTCCCCATGTATAGGTGCTACCTTTAGCAAGATCTATGTCGGACCATAAACCTATACTTTTGAAGACCAGTCGGTTGCAGGACAGAAGGTTCATCTTCAGGCTTGAGAAATTCGGGTTCAAGAAGGCAGACTTCATGAACACAATTACGAGTGCTTGATACACTCAGGTTGCTAGTAGATCTACTATGGCTACCATGGTTTTGAAACTAAGACATATTGCTCAGATTCTTAAGACCTAGGGGGTTAACAAACCCCTCCCGAGTAGGACAACTAAAGACATAATTCTTCAGCAGATTGAAGGCCTCGAAAGGTACAAGAGGTAGGACTTATGGATGTAGAGGACATAAGCTTTAGAGATTCTTTGGGATGTCAATTTGATAATATCCTCTCTAGGGAGAAAATCTACTAGAGACAGAATCAAGGGACAGATGAATCAAAGAGGGGGACAAGAATATTACTTACTTCTAGCTACTAGCCTCAGAGAGGAAAGTGAATACCATCTCTTGTATCAGGGCCGGTGAGAACTCTTTTTCTCCTGAGGAGTAGATTAGTGATCTGACGAGGGACTACTACTCAGACTGTTCTCTGAAGAGGACCATTTTAGGCCGAGGATTGCATATGATCTCCTTCCCTGGCTCTCTCCAAAAGAGAGGGATGCTATCTCTCAGAGGTTCAGAAGGTTCGTCAGGCAGTCTTCTCTCTTGCAGGAGATAGAGCTCCCAGTCCGAATGGATTCCCTTTGGCCTTCTTCCAGCAATGTTGGAATATCATCAGATTTGACTTTCTGGCTATAGTTAGAGAGTTTCAAGAGGAGAGGACTCACTTGGGGGATATCAACAAAACCCTCCTTGTCCTCTCCCTAAGAAACAAGGAGCACTAGAGTTTCGAAACTTCAGAACTATCAGTTTGTTGAATAGCACCTATAAGATCATCACCAAGTTACTGGTAGGGAAATTAGATAATGTTATGGACATGATGGTGGGTTGCTTCCAGGGAGCCTTCATCAGGAGGAGACATATCTAGGATAATTTTCTGGTGACCCATGAATGCTTCTATGCCATGAAGACTCTTAGGCAGAAAGGGGTAGTCCTGGAGCTGGATTTTGAAAAAGACTATGATAAGGTCAACTGGCTATGCTTATTTGATGTGCTGAAGAAGATGGGTTTTGGGGATACGTGGATTGGTTGGATCCGGACTTGTATCTCTTCAGCTTCATTTGTTGTTCTAATCAACGGGAAGCCGACTTCTTTCTTCTGTAGTGGCAGAGGGCACCAGTAGGGAGATCCTATATCACCTCTAATCTTCGTGCTCGTGGCTCATGTTCTTAATAAGGTGTGGCAGAGAGTAGAGGCTGCAGATCTTATCAGGGGCTTCCAAGTGGAGAGGGGAGGTCTTTCTGTCACCCATTTACAGTGATGATACCATTTTGTTCCTAATAGAAGATAAGCAACAACTACATGTGGCTAGAGCATTGCTAGAACTACTAGAGAAGACCACTGGCTTGAAGGTTAACTTCAACAAGATCCTACTTGCTGCGGTTAACATGAAGGACATGGCGCTTCAGAGGGCAGTGCGTATTATGGGTTGTCAGATTGAAGCTTTCCCCATCTCGTACATGGGGCTAAGGGTGTTCATAATTTGGTTCAAACAGAAAAACAGTTCGGTCCGATTTGAAGTCGAATTCGATTCGATTCGATTTCATATCGTGTAAAATCGAACCAAATCGAATAAACCGAATTTATTATTTATATTTATTGTTATTAATATTATATAGCATAAATGTATTAAAATGTTTAAAATTTTAATTACATACACATAGCAACATACAAAATATAAGTATTTTATTTTTATACATACAAGTCATTAACTTCATATATAATAAGATAAGAAAAATCGGTTTGAACCAAACCAAACCAAACCGAATTTGTTCGGGCTGGTTCGGTTCAGTTTGATGGTGGCGTCCGGTTCGGTTTGAAAAACCGTGAACACCCTACTTGGGGCTCCCTCTGACCCCAAGTGTTCTCAGGTGCGCAGATTGACTCCCTATTATTCAGAGATATAAGACTAGACTCGCTGGTTGGAAGGTTAGACTGCTTTCTTTTGCGAGCAAGTTAGTTCTTTGCATATCTGTTCTGGTCAGCTTACCTCTTTATTTTCTCTCTATGTTCCAGATACGAAGACACTCGTGAAGAAGATTGAGGCCATTCAGGAGAGGCTTTTCTAACATGGGAGTGAGGGGAGATGTAGGGGGTGGCACGACATTTGGTGGGGGAGGGTGTCTACTAGTGAGGAACAAGGGGGGTTGGGATCAAGGATGTTGGGGACTTCTTGGCTCTTTTGTGCAAATGGTTGTGGAGGTAAGGGGCTGAGGATGAAAAGCTTTGGTCGTGGCTTATCAGGCAGAGGTACTATGGCAGGAGGAGAGTTTGAGATATGTTCAATCAAGCTCCGTCCCAAACTTCTCTCATTTGGCGCGACATTTTGACTTGCAGGGATATCATTTCCTCCGACGTTTGGGTCCGTCTAGAGAAATGCAACCATTGCCTTTTCTTGAAGGACAAATGGTACGACGACTTCACCTTCGACGCTTCCTTTCCCAATCTTTTTGCTGTCTCTGCTGACCCTATGGGATCGGTCGACCGACCTTTTGACCGCCAACTCTCAAGGGGCACCTGGGCGTTGACGTTTAAGAGGGGCCTTAAGATCGACGAGATGGAGCAGCTCCAAAACCTCTTACTCCTCCTCGACTTCACCCCGCACTCCCACAGATGTATGAACTTGGAGGTGGAGTAGGCAAGGGACGTTCTCTGTTAGGTCTGCCTACTCCATCATCTCTGACGAAGGATGCACCACGGCCTTGCCCCACAAGTCTGGAGATCCAATGAGTCTGCTAAAGGTGAAGCTCTTGACTTGGAGGATCTCCCACGGTCGGCTTCCCACTCAAGACATGCTTCTTCACTTCGTCCCAAGCATTCAGCCTACCTGCTCTTTGTGTGGTCAAGAGGACGAGACCCTAGACCGTCTATTTGTAGGATGCTCCTACTCGCGGGCGATGTGGGAGGAGCTAGCCACAAGAGCCCACTGTGCACTTGGCCGTCACAGAAAGGTGCAGCACTTCATCAGGTCTTGGGACAGGAGGTGGCCCGTTAGAGGTGACAATATCGTGTGGTGGCTTTGTGAAGTGAAAGGGACAATAGGATCTTTAGGAGAGAAGCGAGAGCTGAGGAGTCTACTGTATCTTTCATTTATGCGAGGGTGAGGGAATGAGCGGAGTTGTTGTGTAATGTGCATGCCGTCAACTCCCCTCTTTTTGTTTTGTTGGGGGGTTAGTCTGTCCCACACTGTCTTGGTGTGGCCCTCTGTATAGGGATTTTTTCAGAGCTCGTTGACTATACTTGCACATCCCTTTTTGTTATTTTATACAATTAGTGGTACAACCCACTTTCAAAAAAAAAAATATGCATGCACATGCACTTGTGTCTACATGTTTGTGAAAGACGATGAAGGGGAAGTGAGTGAGGTGAGGCAATGTATCATGATACATTGCATAGACAAGCATCGCGAATTGCCTCTGATAACAGAGACATACTGATCACAATATCTGATCTATTCATTGATTTCATATTTATTGTTTCTACTCTTTCACATCAAGTTCCATTTCACAAAGGGGCAGTAATTATTCTGAAGAAATGTAGGGTCATAATGATGGGTTATTCAGGCCTTTGACAAAATTACCTATTAAATAATCTAATCACCGAAGAGTAATTTTATGCCTTGTAGCCAAATAATCCATATTTGTCCAAATTATCATGTTGTAGAACAAGGACTTATTTTCCCCTTTCCCCCCTTCCATAAACCCATCAATACTAAATAATCCATATTTGTCCAAATTATCATGTTGTAGAACAAGGACTTATTTCCCCCTTTTTCCCCTTTCCATAAGGCCTTACATTGGTATTCAGACCACTCTAGTAACTGTTACTTAATCGAACTACCAATCCAACACTCGAGCTGTTAGATGGAGAGGCCCAGAATTGATATAGGCACAACTTGGCTCAGCAAAACCTGGTGTGGGATTAAACAGCTTTTGCTAACACTCTCCCTTACGACGAACCTAGGTGAAGTAAGACAAACAGCAGCAGCACTCCCTAAAACCACAATGACCAAACAGAAGGGGGAACCCAGAGAATGAACGTGGCTCTGATACCATGTGTCTAAACCAAACTGCCAACCCAAATCTCAAGTTGTTAAGTGGAGAAGCCCAAAACTGATATCGGCACAAAGTGGCTCATGAATTCCCGGCGTGGGACTAAACGACTTTCGCCAACAATAAGCATGCCTACCTCACAAGAATTGCAAGCTGATTTAATTCAGTAAATAAAATAAACCATACATGAAACCTTATGCTTCTGCTATAAGAATCATGGGAAAGTCAGAATCAGCAGAGAAGGTAATGAAAGTAGAACATACTAGACACCCATCTGAATAATATATCAAATATTTTCCAGCTCTCAAACATTGAATAAAACATAATTTAAATGCCAGCAGCATTGAACATACTCTGAACCCAAGCACAGAAAAAGATAAAAAAATGAAAGTGGCATCTAAATGGATGACATGACAACATCGAAAATAGTTCAACACATCAGACATAGTCTAAAGAGCATGCCACATTTTAATCACATGGAAAGCGACCCAGAATCAATAAATCTTAGAAGCAGGATCCACTCATTGCTCCATCATTCCTGCTCCAAAAGGCACTCCTGCTCCCCATTCCCTCTCCTGCTTCCATGTAAAATTTGACTAGAAAATGTGGAGATCCCCTTCTCCTATCTCGTTTCCATTACTATTCCCAAGCCTGCTCCATCTTTCTAAGTATGAAGGACCAAACTAAAAATGCTCATTTTATACTGACAACAAATCACCTAATGAAACTGATGATCTTGCACAGGACATTAACAGTAATTAGGGGGGACGGAATGGGAAAGAGAGAGTAAATGAAGTAATGAACAGCGGACCGTATGAGACTTTGATAAATTTAGCTCAGTTTCTACATGTGAGCTACTTTGTGATTATTATAATCTTTGTTTGGATGAGACATTGCTCCCCTGCCATGATCGAATGAGAATGGATAAGAGGCTCGTGGGATTGACGTGATAGGACAGGGATGACTATACTGCTGGGAGTGAGCTCCAGGCTAATAATTGATAAACAAGGGTATGCCCATTCAATATGACTAGTTTATAAACCCAGTCTGCATCATAGATATAAAAGGTCTCACAAGCAAAAATTGACTGCAAGTTGACTCGGTTTGACTTGGGTTGTACCAGCTTCACTAAATTTTTTTCACTTAAAAAGAAAACGGCTTCTCTTGTTTTTGGTTTTGTTGTGCTGCGCTTGTGTTTTGGAGAAGATACTAGATGTGTTGCTTTGGAATGCTGTTGGATTTGGGAAAGGTGTGTACTAAGTGAGTGTTCATTGGGCTTCTTATCTCATTTCCTTTAGTTTGTTTTGAGTAGTGACTAGACCGATACTGGAGGTAGCTTGCATCATTCCATATCACTTCTGTATACTTTCCAATAAAGCTTGGCAGCGCATCCCACCTTTTATCCCCAAAAAAATGATTTTAATATCGCCTCTAATAGCAAACAGTGATAGGTCCTTGGTTATGTTATATCAATTCTGATGTTTTTGTATTAGAAGAATGTACAATTATAAGACAGTTAATACAGGCCCACACAATTCAGACTTTTAAATTCTCTGGGCTTCCTCTGTTCTCCTTTCCCCATCGTCAATTCTCTCTCCCTACCCTTCAGCTGGCGTCCTCTACATTGCTCCTATAACAATTCCAATATTGATATTCCAAACTCCAAAAATATTAGTAGTAAAGCCAACACTATATCAAAACTAATACACAAACGAGGCATTGACAAACATTTGGGGCAGAAGTATGGTTCCAAACCACCATTTTTTGGAAGGCTGGTTCCACACCAATTTGGATTACGCGAGTAGCATAAGCATGCCACAAATCCCAAATGAAACCACTAGAGATATTATAGTTACCTAGCGAAGACATGGAACGGAAGTACACAGCGAGTCAGCATTCCTCTTCCCACTCAAAGAATGTTTCTTGCAAATCAGTATAGTATCCAAATAACAACCGAATGGCATGGAAGGAGACGGGCAAGATAAAGAAACCCAGAAAAGATTTCGACTTTCTCCCGCCATATCTACCACAGAAACCCCAAACTTCCTGACAAGGGCTGCTCTCATACTTCTTCCGGGTACATCACAACCCCACCAGATTCCAAACTAACCACCAGAGCTTCGAACTCCAACAACCCACATTCGTAAAATCATGCCTCCATTAACAAATGACGTCTCATACTCTAAATTGAAAAACACAAAAAGGAAGAAAGGCCCAAGCTTTGCCAAATCCCAGATGTTGTCTGCCTTACCCGGCTAGGACGTCGAAGTTCTTGGCCACCACCTTGAGGAAGGACCCCGAACCCATCTAGCCCACCAAACGCTTCTACTACTCCTGTTTCTCCCCTTTCCTCTTGATTTCTCTGCAAAATTTGCACGGTTTTCTCTCTGGTTCTCGGATTCCTCGGCAAAAGGAAAGGCTTTGGTGGGGGTGGGTCGGCACGCGGTTGCAACACGAGCGGGACGGCTGTCGAAGAGAGAACTAGAAGGGCAAATCGTGGTAAAAACGGAAAGCGAAGGGCATTTATTTCGTGCACATAAATCTGAAAGCGCCTTTTGACCCAAAAAAAAAACAGAAAAAATTCGAAAGCGGCGTTTTTGGAACGAAAGAAGGAGTAAAGTGATTTGAAAGCTTCGTCTTTTGACGACGATACCCCCAGATTCTATTACTATTACAATTTTACAACTTCGTGGAGGAGGTTTCGTTTCTAGCAAGTTCGCTTTTTCGGCCCTCACCAGTCGCCGCTGTACGCCTGTAACTGAAGTGTCATAGCCATGCATATCATATCTTTCCCAGGTTTTTTAAATTTAATTTTACTGTTTTTTTATTTTATAAATATTGATTTTTAAATGTAATTTTATTGCGTTATTTAATTTGAATAGCCGACAATGGAAAGAAATTATGACACACCATATTGAGATGGTCACGTCACGTCACGTTGTCACACTATATTTTGTTTCACTTTATTTGGAAGTGAATTATTCAGATTAATTTCATTTACTATCGAATTGACTTACGATCTCATTTGTTTGGGACGGTAAAAATTGATTTTGAGATTTTAAACATCGGTGATATCTTAACTAAATGAAAAAAAGATGTTTCGACTTCCGTGTTCTATATATTTTAAAATTAGAGATAAATATATATATACATAAAAGATACGTCTCAAAATCTCAACAATCTTATACGGAGAAATTTATAAGTGTATTTCTAAGACATTTAGCAATTAAATGTCTAATAAAATTTATCAACTATTTAAATCAGCCCATTTAAATTAGTCATCCATCATTTTAGCCCAGTTAAACTCTCGTGACACCAATATTTTTAATCACTTAGTATTTATTGTAGTTTATCATTCTCAATGCGATGACATGAGAGAGTAAGGAGGTAAATTTTTCCTCTCAAAAATCTGTCACAACTTAATAATTATATGGTACATTATTTTTTCATATAATCTCATCGTATAAATTCGAACCAAATACATCTTAAATGATGTTCATTTTATAATATTATGTGACATGACACACATACCTGTGATATTTTATAATATTTGACGTCGAATCAAGCTAACTCTTCATCATTAACAAAACATTTTCTATGTTTAACAATATCTTATTGATATATGTGAATTAAAGTGCATGACCTTTTCGTAGTATATATGTCATCTTAAGTACGCGGTGTTAAAGGTTGGCACATGTTTAATAAATAAAATAATTACAAAAACTTCTTAATTTTGATGAGGACATCAAGAGCTTATGGGTTGTATTGTATGTATTGGCTTGTATAGGTGTGTAGTATGGGTTGTATTGGCTTGAAAGTGTGTAATTTTTTATTTCTTTCATTTGGGCTCTCTTTGTAAGGTTTAATTAAGCCATTGGGCCACATTTCTAGGAAGAGTCCATTACTAGGTATCATGGTTTAGGTCCACTTAAAGGTGCTACTTCATATTGGGTCATTTGGTTTTAAATGGGTCATTAAGGCACTTAAGGCCCAAATTGGGTTCCACTCTCCCATGGGCCATCTAAGTGGGAATGGCCCATGACTAGCATGATATATTGGGTGGCTCTTGGCCCATGAATGGCCCTTGGCCCATGAAGGGGGGCGCCCTCTCTTTTGGCCTTATTAGGCTTGTTAGCTGTGATTTAGGTGGAGTTGGAATGGAATTAGTCTAAATTTGAATAGAAATGGTCAAGTTAGATTAAATTATGTATTAAGTGTGTTGATTCACATTGCATCCCAGCCCTTCAATCCCCTTCCCTAGATCCTAGGGTGCACAATTGATTTGGTTGGAGTCATATATAACCTTGTATTTTCATATGAAATTCAATGGAAAAAATCAGAAAATTGTTGAGTTGTTTGAAGCTTGGTGCGCCCCTCTCTCTTCCCCTGCTGTTCTTCCATCCCCAACCCCAGATCTAGAGTGTATTCTATCTTCTTTCATCTCCTCTCAACCTCCGGTGATCGTTCGTGCCGCCGCCGCCGCCGTTCGTGCCGCCATCGAGCCGCCTCTGCAGTTCTATCTTCATCTGACCACAGCAGCTTCAACGAATTATCTGTCTCAGCCACGAGCATAGATTGATCTGAATTTTTTATGGTGTGTTCAGCCCTTGCATCCCAAGATCCACTTAAATTTTCACGTCAAAATTCCATCTTTTAGTATTTTTACATTTTCATCCAATCTGTCATCCCAGATCTGTCAGGTTTCTGTCTACAGTGACAGAACCTTTGAGTTCTCTCCTTCCGACCATCTTTTTGATTTATCCATGCCCTCCCAATTTTACTGGGCATTATGTCCATCACCCTCTACCTCCATAAATTTTCTTAATTTTTTATCAGCCTTCTAGCTATTTTTAGAAATTCGTGTTCTTCCTCTGATACAGTGTTTTTAGTCAGATCCCAGATCCGACCACCCTCCACTTCAAAAATCATAACTAATCACCACCACCTCCCAATCCAAATCCAAAAATAGTCCTGGTTTCCTTGTTCAATTTCCTACAACCTTGCTGAAGAACACATCTTCAAATTCGGACATATACTTCACGGTCAAAGGTAATCAACAGGGAAGTTGTCTACAGATCTGAGTCTTCGGTTACTGTACAACAGCAGCATATAAAATTCTCCAACACAAAGTACAAATCTGGTGAATTTTTCTGAAACCACTAGATTGTAGTACTTCGAAGCAGCTTTCCAACGGCTCTGATCTCGTCGCATTCCGACATCGGTGCTGATCGCAGCGTCTGTTCTTGCCGGAGCGCGCGCTGAAATACAGAACCGGCAGATTTCCGATCGGTTTTTCCGACCGGTGCCGAACGGAGCCGCCCGGCCTCCGGCCGGCGAACCAGCGTGCCGCCAGCCCGGGGAGCGCTTCCCCAAGTGTCTCCACTACAACGGTACCACCGGGTCCCACACGGCCCCTCCAGACAGCACGTGGGCCCCACGGTCGTGAACACGCGTGTAGCCGAATCAACACCCGAAGCTGCCCGTCAACCCGAATTCGGTCCTCCCGGGCCCATTTGTATAGCCCTTTACCTCCCTGCGTGGAGTGGACATGTTCCCATTGCTGTAATTATTGTGTGTTAAGTTTCCCGGGAGTACGAGTTTTCGGCCGGGTCCGTCTTCCCCACGCCGAGCGCGTGGAGGTATCGCCTTCGCTCCCTTACTCGGCATTTTGCTTAATTTCATATATGCTTGTTTATGCCGCTGCTAGAGAGCATGATAGGGTAACTAGCTCGCTTTCTATTTATATCACCGCTGCTGCGAGAGAGAGCGTTATCGTCCCGTGACCCGATCCGGGCACGAAAGAGAGAGCCGACCACCCTAGCTCTTGCCGGTTTCTCAACCGCGCACGTCCGACGCTTCCCTCGTTAAGGGACGATCGCGAGCTTGTCGTGTCCGTGGTCTCGTCCCGCATCAAATTTAGTTACTGTGATAATCATTTTTATGTCACGTGACCAATGAAATTCTACGACGTCAATTTCTTGTGGTCCGGGTTTCATATATCGGTCCAGTACGTGATATATCGCATGTATCAGATCGTACTAACCGAAGACTCGCATGATTAGTATGTGATACGTACTTGGTACATTATTTATATTTTTAAATATTATATATATTATATTATAATAAATTTATCTTCGTAGATAATTTGGTTTGAGACATTTTTTGGAACGTGAGGAGGGTAAATCTCATTTGACCCAGATACGGCCCAATCACGAGCGGCCCATGAAGATTTGGACGTGCTAAGCCCAGACAAGGGACGAGCACTTATGCTCAACCCAATAAGAGGAAGATCGGCCCAACAGAGCATTGGATTCCCGGACACACGGTGGAGTCGGCCCAAGCGAAGTTCTTGCTGGAGGACACTCCGAGGACCGACCGTTGCCCCCTACGACGTCGGCCTTGACCCCGTAACG
This sequence comes from Amorphophallus konjac, assembly GCA_022559845.1. Taxonomy (NCBI): domain Eukaryota; kingdom Viridiplantae; phylum Streptophyta; class Magnoliopsida; order Alismatales; family Araceae; genus Amorphophallus; species Amorphophallus konjac. Next base: position 544,569,540 of record CM040121.1, on the reverse strand, counting down.
GGCGAGCACACGCCATGAGTGCTGTAAGACTCGCCCAGGGACCAGCCGACGTCGAGACTATCGCCCTCCAACGGGAAACTCCCGCCAACATAGCGGGGGAACGTTACTCTACTAAACGGACCCTTCCCTATCAAAGGATGAGGTCCCTCACTCCAGGACAACCCATATAAAAAGGACATCGACATAAGAGAAGACGGATGGTAGATTCTTCTATTAAACCTCATACTACTGCGCAAGAGGACACGGTGGATACTTCTGTCACAAGAGCCTCCTACTGAGAAGAGAGCAACCTGACCTACAACTACGGCAGAGAGGCAACCTACAGTGACTAGAGAGAGACCTCCACCCGCACGGTCTTACCACCCAGCGATCACTCTCCGAGGACCCGTTGGGAGCGGTGAGCACGCGTGCGGAGGACCTACACGCCTCTCGGATCGTCTACTACGACCTCTGCTCTTCCCTTACGTTGCTCTTCTCTATTACTCATTGATCCCTTGCTGACTTAAGCATCGGAGGGTTGTCTCCTGGGGTAACACCCGGGACTCCTTCTGACGCCTCTTTGGTCTTCTGGTGTTTGCAGGCCTCCACGGACGCGAGACGACTTCTCCAACAAATAAATAGAGAAGGTGGCACGTGGCCGAAGAATCATTTTCCTGCCGCTACAGAACGTTTAGAATTGAGTTCGAAACATGTGAGCTAACATTTTACTTGATTTTCTGGTGCTTTTAAAAAAAGTCAAAAATTCGTGAGATTTGAGATTTGAACCCTTTTACCTCGCACAAGAATAACACATATGTTATCTAATAAATTACACGTACATTTTTATTATATTTTATTATAAAATTTATTTATTAAATAAATATTTATTTTTGACACATAATAATATAATATAATTTGACATTGTATCATATCGTATCTGTAGCGGCAGGAAAATGGTTCCTAGGCCACGTACCACCTTCTCTATTTATTTGTTGGGGAAGTCGTCTCGCGCCCGTGGAGGCCTGCAAACACCAAAGAACCAAGGAGGCGTCAGAAGGAGTCCCGGGTATTACCCCAGGGGACAACCCTCCGATGCTTAAGTCAGCAAGAGATTAATGAGCAATAAAGAAGAGCGAAGTGAGGGAGAAGTAGATGCCGAAGTAGACGATCTCAGAGGTGCGTAGATCCTCTGCACGCATGCTCGCCGCTCCCAGCGGGTACTCGGAGAGTGCTCGCTGGGTGGTAAGGCCGTGCATGGAGGATTCTCTCTGGTCGTGGCGGATAACCTCTCTGCAGTCGTAGTGCCTTTGATTTGTTCTATTCTCAGTGGGAAGCTCTTTGGTGAAAGTATCACCCGAGTCTCTTCTCTTGCGCAGCAGTATGGAGCTTAGTAGAAGAATCTACCGTGTAGTCGTGTCCTCTGTTGATGTCCCTTTTATAGGGGGATTGTCCTGGAGAGGATGCTTGGAGGGTGCTTGGTAGGCCCGAAGAGCACTTGTAGTTTTGGAGAGCACTTCCGAGGAGAGTGCTCGACAGACTTGGAGAGCATTTGGAGACTTGGAGAGCACTTCTGGGGGAGTGCTTGGTAGGCCTGGAGAGCACTTGTAGTCTTGGAGAGCACTTCTGAGGATAGTGCTCGACAGACTTGGAGAGCATTTGGAGACTTGGAGAGCACTTCTGGGGGAGTGCTTGGTAGGCCTGGAGAGCACTTCCGAGGAGAGTGCTCGGCAGACTTGGAGAGCATTTGGAGGCCTGGAGAGCACTTCTAGGAGAGTGCTCGGCCTGCTTGGGGAGCACTTGTACGCCTGGAGAGCACTTGTAGGAGAGTGCTTGGTGGCCTTGGAGAGCACTTGGAGACTTGGAGAGCACTTCTGGGAGAGTGCTCGGCCTGCTTGGAGAGCACTTGTACGCCTGGAGAGCACTTGTAGTTTTGGAGAGTGATTGGTGGCCTTGGAGAGCACTTGGAGGTCTGGAGAGCACTTCTGGGAGAGTGATTGGCGACCTTGGAGAGCGCTTGGCGACCTTGGGGAGCACTTGTAGGCCTGGAGAGTACTTCTAGGAGAGTGCTTGGTGGCCTTGGAGAGCACTTGGAGGCCTAGAGAGCACTTCTGGGTGAGTGCTATGTGGTCTTGGAGAGCACTTCTGTCCTCCGTGGAGTGGGGCTCTGTTGGCATAAGCAGGCTCCTTGCTCTCTCTATAAGTCTCTATCTCCGTACTTCTACCGCAGTCTTTCCTCCTTCCTCCTTGGCGTAGAGCTCTGGTAGCACAAAGATGCCTCTCTCTCTCCTTCTGTGTCTTTGCAAGACTAGCCTATTAGGATGCCTCCGTTCGTCTCCCCCCCTTTTGGATCCAGTGAGGTCCTATTTATATAGGCCTTGGTGGTGCAGGTTGTTCCTCGGTTGGGAAATGACGTAGATTGCGGAGTGACGTTTCCTTGATCGTGGGGGTTGCCCGTTATGCGCTTGCCCCTTATTGGAAGGGAGACTTCGTGGCGAGAATCTCGGCAGGGAGGGTGTGACCCAGTCCATGCGGGGGAAAGCCCTGTGATGACGGTGGCGACGCTCATCTTTTGGAGAGAAATGCGGCGTCTGGATCCTGTATGCGCAGTAATTTCACATGTGGGCTCGCGGTCCTTTGCAGGCTCTGCCGAAGTGGGCTTTTCTAGATCTGGCAATATTGGGCCATGTTGGGCCTGGCTAATTTTACCCTCCTCGCAAGCCGCCCACTCCCGAGCGTCGAGTGTGCTCGACGCTTGGGAGGAATCATACGAGGCCCGATGAAGGAGAAATTTTGGTGAAGCCATCGTGAACCCTCTCATCACTTGCTGCCTTTCTTGGTGGGCAAGGCAGCCCCCCTGTACATGTAGGATGATGTCCCCGGCATGACAGTAGCTCCAAACCACCTTTTGTATTTTGGAGGTGAGCGTACATCTGTCTCCTGAAGAGGAGGAGATTATTGCTCCCTCTTGGAAGCTGAAAAGTAACCCTTTGTATTTTGGAGGTGAGTGTACGTCTGTCTCCTTAAGAGAAGAAGACTTTTACTCCCTCTTGGAAGCTGAAAAAGGCACCCTTCATATTTTGGAGGTGAGTGTACGTCTGTCTCCTTAAGAGGAGAAGATTATTACTCTCTCTTGGAAACTGAGAAGTCACCCTTCATATTTTGGAGGTGAGTGTACGTCTGTCTCCTTAAGAGGAGAAGACTATTACTCCCTCTTGGAAGCTGAAAAAGCCACCCTTTGTGTTTTGGAGGTGAGCGTGCATCTATCTCCTGAAGAGGAGAAGATTATTACTCCCTCTTGGAAGCTGAAAAAGTCACCCTTTGTCTTTTGGAGATGAGTGTACGTCTGTCTCCTTAAGATGAGAACACTATTACTCCCTCTTGGAAGCTAAAAAAGTCACCCTTTGTCTTTTGGAGGTGAGCGTACATATGTCTCCTGAAGAGGAGAAGATTATTGCTCCCTCTTGGAAGCTGAAAAGTCACCCTTTGTTTCTGAGGGAAGTGGAGCTTGCCTCTAGGAAGCCCGTAGGCTACCTTATTTTCAAGGGGAGCGGTGCTCGTCTCTAGGGAGCTCGTAAGCTACCTGGATTTTCAAGGGGAGCGGTGCTCGCCTCTAGGGAGCCCGTAGGCTACCTTCATTTTCAAGGGAAGCGGTGCTCACCTCTAGGGAGCTCGTGGGCTACCTTTATTTTCAAGGGGAGCGGTGCTCACCTCTAGGAAGTCCGTAGGCTACCTTCATTTTCAAGGGGAGCGGCGCTCGCCTCTAGGGAGCTCGTGGGCTACCTTTATTTTCAAGGGGAGTGGTGCTCACCTCTAGGAAGTCCGTAGGCTACCTTCATTTTCAAGGGGAGCGGCGCTCGCCTCTAGGGAGCTCGTAAGTTTCCTTAGCTTCTGAGAGAGCGGTGCTCAGCTCTTGGGGACTCGTTGGCGGCAACCGCTGGTGGTAAATGGGCGGAGGATGAAGCCTCCTGAGATCCTCACCGAGAACCAGGGGCCTGATGAGAACTGCCCCCACGGTTGCTGGTGTTGCGAAGGCTTCCACGGGGCGCCATAGCCTTTTGCTCTGATTCCCACAGACGGCGCCAAGAAGTGTAGCGGCAGGAAAATGGTTCCTAGGTCACATACCACCTTCTCTATTTATTTGTTGGGAAAGTCGTCTCGCGCCCGTGGAGGCCTGCAAACACCAAGAACCAAGGAGGCGTTAGAAGGAGTCCCATGTATTATCTCAGGGGACAACCCTCCGATGCTTAAGTCAGCAAGAGATTAATGAGCAATAAAGAAGAGCGAAGTGAGGGAGAAGTAGAGGCCGAAGTAGACGATCTCAGAGGTGCGTAGATCCTCTGCACGCGTGCTCGTCGCTCCCAGCGGGTACTCGGAGAGTGCGCGCTGGGTGGTAAGGCCGTGCAGGGAGGATTCTCTCTGGTCGTGGCGGATAGCCTCTCTGCAGTCGTGGTGCCTCTGATTTGCTCCATTCTCAGCGGGAAGCTCTTTGGTGAAAGTATCCACCGTGTCTCTTCTCTTGCGCAGCAGTATGGAGCTTAGTAGAAGAATCTACCGTGTAGTCGTGTCCTCTGTTGATGTCCCTTTTATAGGGGGGTTGTCCTGGAGAGGATGCTTGGAGGGTGCTTGGTAGGCCCAAAGAGCACTTGTAGTCTTGGAGAGCACTTCCGAGGAGAGTGTTCGGCTGACTTGGAGAGCATTTGGAGACTTGGAGAGCACTTCTGGGGGAGTGCTTGGTAGGCCTGGAGAGCACTTGTAGTCTTGGAGAGCACTTCCGAGGAGAGTGCTCGACAGACTTGGAGATCATTTGGAGATTTGGAGAGCACTTTTGGGGGAGTGCTTGGTAGGCCTGGAGAGCACTCGTAGTCTTGGAGAGCACTTCCGAGGAGAGTGCTCGGCAGACTTGGAGAGCATTTGGAGGCCTAGAGAGCACTTCTACGAGAGTGCTCGGCCTGCTTGGAGAGCACTTGTACGCCCGGAGAGCACTTCTAGGAGAGTGCTCGGCCTGCTTGGGGTGCACTTGTACGCCTGGAGAGCACTTCTAGTAGAGTGCTTGGTGGCCTTGGAGAGCACTTATGGGAGAGTGCTCGGCCTGCTTGGAGAGCACTTGTACGCCTGGAGAGCACTTGTAGTCTTGGAGAGTGCTTGGTGGCCTTGGAGAGCACTTGGAGGTTTGGAAAGCACTTCTGGGAGAGTGCTTGGCGGCCTTGGAGAGCACCTGTAGGCCTGGAGAGTACTTCTGGGAGAGTGCTTGGCGGCCTTGGAGAGCACTTGGAGGCCTAGAGAGCACTTTTGGGAGAGTGCTATGTGGCCTTGGAGAGCACTTCTGTCCTCCGTGGAGTGGGGCTCTGTTGGCATAAGCAGGCTCTTTGCTCTCTCTATGCGTCTCTGTCTCCGTACTTCTGCCGCAATCTTTCCTCCTTCCTCCTTGGCGTAGAGCTCTTGTAGCACAAAGATGCCTCTCTCTCTCCTTCTGTGTCTTTGCAAGACTAGCCTATTGGGGTGCCTCCGTTCGTCTCCCCCCCATTTGGATCTAGTGAGGTCCTATTTATATAGGCCTTGGTGGTGCAGGCTGTTCCTCGGTTGGGAAATGACGTAGATTACGGAGTGACGTTTCCTTGATCGTGGGGGTTGCCCGTTATGCGCTTGCCCATTCCTGGAAGGGAGGCTTCGTGGTAAGAATCTCGGTAGGGAGGGTGTGACCCAGTATATACATGGGAAAGCCCTGTGATGACGGTGGCGACGCTCATCTGTTGGAGAGAAATGCGACGTCTAGATCCTGTATGCGCAGTAATTTCACATGTGGGCTCGCGGTCCTTTGCAGGCTCTGCCGAAAGTGGGTGTTGCTGGATCTGGCAATATTGGGCCGTGTTGGGCTTGACAAATTTTACCCTCCTCACAATCCAAGAAGTGTAGCGGTGGGAAAATGGTTCCTAGGTCACGTACCACCTTCTCTATTTATTTGTTGGGAAAGTCGTCTCGCGCCCGTGGAGGTCTGAAAACACCACGGAACCAAGGAGGCGTCAGAAGGAGACCCGGGTATTACCCTAGGGGACAACTCTCCGATGCTTAAGTCAGCAAGAGATTAATGAGCAATAAAGAAGAGCGAAGTGGGGGAGAAGTAGAGGCCGAAGTAGATGATCTCAGAGGTGCGTAGATCCTCTGCACGCGTGCTCGCCGCTCCCAGCGAGTACTCGGAGAGTGCTCGCTGGGTGGTAAGGCCGTGTAGGGAGGATTCTCTCTGGTCGTGGCGGATAGCCTCTCTGTAGTCGAGGTGCCTCTGATTTGCTCTATTCTCAGTGGGAAGCTCTTTGGTGAAAGTATCCACCGTGTCTCTTCTCTTGCGCAGCAGTATGGAGCTTAGTAGAAGAATCTACTATGTAGTCGTGCCCTCTGTCGATGTCCCTTTTATAGGGGGGTTGTCTTGGAGAGGATGCTTGGAGGGTGCTTGGTACTCCCGAAGAGCACTTGTAGTCTTGGAGAGCACTTCTGAGGAGAGTGTAGACACACCATTGCTGACATTACCTTGGGTAAATCTCATATTACAATATGACGTCCCGAAGTGGCTTTCACATTTTTGAATTACTTGAGTGATTTCCTATTTTTGAGCTTTTTCGCCATTTTTAATTTTCTTTTCGGCGGGGGAGGGTCACGCTTTTTTTGACGGAGTCCAAGAGGAAAGGTGCCTCACTAAGGAAGTCGTGCAGCACCTGGACGGCGTCGCTCCCAACCGGGCGTTCCGAAAGAATACGAACATGAAGACGTCTTGCTGAAGTAATGGTTAAATCACTCACTTTCTCCGCCGTCGACGGCTTTTCGGTGTCAATCCGGCGGGATTCTTGAAGGCGTATGGGACAAGGGACGCCTCACTTTGAGGCGTCTGGGACCCAGGATGCCCCCTTGTTTAGCACCCGGACGGCGCCGATCCACCGCTCAGTTTGACGTTTCAGAAGAATTCAAACATAACAACGTCTTGCCGATCAGACGCGCCCTTCGAGAGTCACGGTTACACGCCAAAATCACTCGCTTTCTCCACTGTCGATGGCTTCCGACAGTGATTCGGTGGGCAGAAATGGGCGCGTCTGGGGTCCTGGACGCCTCAAGTTGAGGCGTCCAGGAGGCTAGACGCTCCAATAATATGGAAATTATAAAAAAATGATGGACGCATCAGGGACCCAGGACGCCTCAACATGGATGCGTCACGGACCCAAGACGCGCCCATGAAAATTTCCTCTATAAATAGAGGACCACCTCCCTCGAAGAAAAAGGGCTTCAAATCCGACAGAGGAGAGGGAGACTCTGCCGGATCCCCTTTCTAACCCGTGGGTTTTGTAGGAGGAGGTTCTGCCGGATTTCCGGGTGCCCGCGCTCGCGAGAGGAAGGCTAACTCCGTCCACCTTGCTTCCACGACATCCCCGTGTTGCCGAAGCTCCGCCGGATCCCACCATCGGCATCTTCAATAAGCCATTCTCTCCCACTCTCTTTTGTCATTTCTGTCGCATGCATCATCCCGTCATCCGTCATCTCACTTCATAAGAGAGATATATTTTTATGCACGTTTGCATGATTCTCCATCCATCATAGCATTTTCCTCCTACTCTTGTCCGGGAGGGGTTTAAAAACAACACCAAGCAGGTGTGTATCTCACCATGATTTCACCTTGTTCATCACAAGGGACTAATACTACACTGTCATTTTTCTGATTTATTTGCTATCTGTCTGTTTCCTCTTTTGCAAGGGTAACCAAAGAAGGCCCTCTCCATCGGCCGGTCGAAGGGGGAGGAAGAAGCAACCCGCCATTTCCTGCTTTTGAGGTAAACGTGATCACTCTTCTTATTTTGGGGTCTCCGGCCCCTAGCGATCACATCATATTTTCGAGGCCGCAGCGAGTCACTTCCCGCTATGACTGTTTAAATTTCTGTCACTTAAATCATGTGCTATTCTTATATCTTCGAGGCCACGGCGAGTCACTTCCCGCTATGGCTGTTTAAATTTATGTCACCTAAATCCTGTGCTATTCTCATATATTCGAGGCCGCGGCGAGTCACTTCTCGCTATGGCCGTTTAGATTTCTGTCACTTAAATCATGTGCTATTCTCATATCTTCGAGACCGCAGTGAGTCACTTCCCGCTATGGCCGTTTAAATTACTGTCATTTAAATTCTGCACCATTCCCATCCCCCGAGGTCACGAAGAGTCATTTCCCGCTATGGCCATTTAATCCCCACATTTTATTACGCTATATCTATTCTGCATACCCCGCCGGAGCAATATCCCGTGGTGGTTTCTCTGCTTCTCTCCCCCTTTCTGTGTTGCAGCAAAACGAGCCCGCACACTCCTCTCTAAAGTCATATCCGCGTGACGTTGCTCACATCTTGGCGATCACGGTGGGACTTTCTTTCACTTTCTCTTGGTTACCCTTGCGATTTTGGCACCGCCGTGTGCTCCTCCACTCGGCACCCACCCGCGCCTCTCCTTATTGCGCCCTCGCGCGCTATAGTTGTGCTCACAGCAGCATTTTCAGTTCTTATCTCTCGTGCACCACATGAACTTCACCCACAATCCCTTGTGGTTCCTTGAGGTTTGCATTGTTATCTCTCTTGGGTGTTGATTATACCGCTGTTATCTCTGTTATTTTGTTATGTTCCATATATCTGTTTAGCACTTCATTGCATACGTCCACCCTTTTTTTATTTTCTTTAGGATCGCCCTCTCTCGGTGAAGGAAGGACTCTCCGTTCGGAAATTCCTCTCAACGGACTAGGATCTCCTCCACCGGGACCTCCGTAAGTCCCCGACAGCGAAGGATTCCCTCTTCGTTCATTGGGCTGGTTGTACCATTGAAGTTCCCTAGAGTTAGTTGACCCATTCGTGATGAGACGAGTGACCCTAGTTGACACGGCGGTGAAATAAAGTTAATCAGGGTCCTTCCTATTTTGTGTGAACTTCAGATTTGGTTAAAAACAAAAAAGTTTTCAAAACAAAAACAAAAGAAAAGGCGTAAAGGCATCTAATTATTTGATAATCTCTGCTATCTGTTTGTTGGTGCATATTTTTGCATTCCGGAAGAACTTTAAAAATGGCCCACGAGTCTTTTGAGGAGAACCACCCTGGTCGTGGTCAGTCAGTTGAGCCACGTGTCCATACTATGGACTCGGGCCCTTCCTACGAGCCCTCACGCGAGGTACAGGTTACCACAGGGGACTCACACCCCCCAGGACATCTCCTCCTTATTGGGTGTCCTCACCAACACAAAGCTCACCTCTAAGCAACTCCGAGCCTTCCGGGCCATTCTAAAGGGAAAATCTATTTCTCCCGCTCCCCAGGAGTCAACTCCAGCCATCGCACCCCTCCAGGAGTCGGTGCAGGCCATCCCATCTCCTCCACCGATACAAGCCATTCCTTCTCCGTCACTTCAAGGGCAGACAAGCCAACAACCTCCCTCGTTCCAGTTCCCTTCACAGTCTCAAACCCCTGTCGTTCCCCACACACCACTCTAGCCAGAACCAGCTGCCGACAGGCCGCCATATCCCTCCCATTCGGGGTTCCCTCCTCAAGTCTCCCGGAGACATCTTCCTCCCTAGTGGTCGGCGCCACCTTCGCCTACCGAGAAGCTTGCCCAATCACTCCTCCATAGGTTCAATAAAATGGATGAACAGTTTCGCAACCTAAAGCAAAGGGTGGACGTAAAATCCACCCCCGAGGTCTCTCTGCCAATCCTACCAATGTTCCATCTCCCTCCCTCCGAAATGCATACGTATCGTAGATACAATGGCACTAGCAACCCCGTTATTCACCTTAAGGACTTCATGTATGAATCCTCTTATTTACAAAATGACCAGAGATCCCTGGCATACCTCTTTCGGAGATCATTAGACGGTCCAGCGCTAGAATAGTTTTATTCTTTGGAGCCCGGCGAGGCCGAGAACTTTGATACGGTGCAAAGAAGATTGTTGCAAAAGTATCATGATAGGGTTGATCCCTCTCTTTCCATTACCGACCTAGTGGTCGAGAAAATGAGGCCCGACGAAGATTTTATCCGTTATGCTGACAGATGGAGGTCTCTGGCAAAGAGGATAAGAGATACCCTCTCAGAGCCCGAACAAGTGAAAATGATTGTGTCCAATGCCACCCCACAGTTCAGGCACGTCCTGGCCATGAACAAGTTTACTACAATGGAAGAACTCTATGAGAGGGCCCGGTATATCCAGACCCAGTTAAAGGATTCCCCCATCATGCACATGTTTGAACCGCCGAAGCCAAGATGGTCAGAAAGACAGGCACTGGTGTCCCCAATGGAGCAACAAAATGGGTCGTAACAAATGAGCAAGTGAGTGCAGTCAACAACGCCAACTATGCAGCCAACCCAAGGCATCCACAAATACCTCGACTTCCCCTCCAGCAAGGTCCTTTCCCCTCTCGTCCTCCGCCCCAAAATAATCCACCCCAGAACAATATGTCTCAACCATTTCAACCCCAGCAACAACCCCGACCCCAGCAACAACAACCACCACCTCAGTACCACCAGGTTCCACCCCCAGTGAATTACGGCCCCCCACAGTAACAAAGGAGACTGATTGGCCCCAAGAGAGCCCATTACCCACCATTGCTAGAGACTTTGGCAGATATTTTTAGCGCCCTCATGGCCTCAAATACACTCATCCTACCCAGGGAGAAGCTCGCCCCCGAATGTTGACACCTCCAGATACTGTGTCTACCACAGGCAGCCAGGACACACAGTAGAGAATTGTTTCCATTTTAAAGACTATATCTATGATATGAATGATGAAGGCGGAATTGACTGGGATGAAATGAGATGATACATTGTCACTCTCAAAACCAGGAGACCTCCTCCTAGACCACAGCTCCAACAACAATAGCAATTACAACAGCAGCCACAACAACAGCCACAACAACAACAACAACAACAGCCTCAGCAAGTCCAACCACAGCAGCCTAACATGGGTATAATCCAGAATCCATTACCGGAGCACCAGCCACCCAATCACCTGGTCAACCACATCTCCTCCTTCCCGGAAGTTGGAAGAGAACAGGGTTGGCACTCAGAAAGTACCTCCGTTCTTGCCACCACCAACCATGTCGCCAGACAACCCCCTCGCCTTGCCCGGGTAGCGCCTCTCTCTCATCAACCTGCATCACAACTTATAGCATGACCTTCACCATTTCCCTAGCTATCACGCCCTCTCATCCGCACCCCTCCCACTAACTCACCAATGACCTATCAGCCAACGCCCTCCATTATGCCCTCGAACCCTCTCATCCTCTCTCATCCCTCCATCTTGCCATCCACCCCTACTACACCTACACCTATGCCTTCCAAACCTCTCATCATCCGCCGTCCGTACGAGGCCCCGCCCACCTCCACCATGCCTCCACCAACGCCATCAAAACCACTCATCACCCACCATCCACCTCAGAACCATTATCCATCTCAGGCCTTATCCACTTCTACTTTACCTCCGCCTCCACCTTCCAAGCCCCTTATCCTCCATAGCCCGTATGAGGTCCCCTCTACCTCCACCTAACAAACCCCTCATCAGAGTCCCCACTCCCATCGTCACCCATGTTTCACCAACCATTCCTTCACCACTACCCCTCAAACTCCTGCTAAAACCCACACCTAACCCCATCGAGGTGCAGAAGTGGCAGGCAATGGTGCTCCGGAGTGGAAAGATTTTCCACTAGGTTTTTCCTCAGAACAGTCAGGACCCCGAGCAGTCTCAGCCAGAGAAGGATAATGGAGAGCAGCCAGAAAAATCCGTCCCTGGGACACAGTATGATTTATTAAAACACCTAGACAAGACGCATGCTCGGATCTCCATCCTTGAGCTGCTTCAGAGATCCACATCCCATCGGGCAGCCTTAATGGAATATCTTCAAAGGGTCATGGTGAATGATGACCTCCCTGTAGAGAAGATTTCGGCCGTTCTGACGCCGATGGACACACATCCAGCCATTATGTTTCACAACCACGAGCTCGCCCCCAAGGAAGCCCGAAAATAAGCATTGTGTGTCTCGATAAAAATCAATGGAGTGTCTATACACCAGTGTTTGGTGGACATGGGTGCATCTATAAATGTGATCTCCATGAGCACCCTTCAGTTATGCGGGGTCGGTGAGGAACAGATAAGACCTTCCTCAATCACAGTCACAGCTTATGACAATAGCAAAAGGCCACCACAGGGAATGATTATCCTGAAGGCAGAATTAGGCCATGCATCAGTCTCTACAGAATTCCATGTCCTCGACATGGATCCCACATTCAAGGCTACACTGGGTCACCCCTATATTGAAGTCATGGATGCTGTGCCTTCCACCAACCACCAATGCCTAAAGTTTTCACACAATGGGAGGATTATTAAAGTGATCAGTACACCTGTCCTTCATACAGTGGATGCTATTAATACCTCTCAGCCATCTGTTTGGCCGTCTCATTGGCCCATATTGTCACTACTGGATGTGTGTGACCCATCCCGCATTCCACTGACACCAAAGAAGCCACTTTCAGTACCAACGTCGCGTCCCCCTTCTTATTCTAAAGGATGAGAGATAATGAGGAATATCGGCTATCAATATGGCAAAGGCTTGGGCACGCATATACAAGGAAGGTTGAAACCGCCAAAGAAAATAAGGTTGAGCCACAAGTTTAGCCTAGACTTTGAAGGACCGCTCGAGACAGCTGGGAAACCCCTCACGTGGACCCTATCCTCTCACTTCAAGAAGGGACTCATTGTTCACATGGGGGATTACCCGCAAGAGACACATGGTGGATTACCCGCAAGAGACACATGGGGGATCGCATGTTGTATACTTGGCTGAAAAATGTTCAAGGGCCACTAAGAGTGGCAAGATCAAAGATCCGAAATGTGAATGGAGCAAATGGTTTAACATACAAGATATTTCCATTGCACTAGAAAGAATGTTCTCACCCCGCAGCTGGAAGGGCCGCCATTGATCTCTAAAATGCCAGGTGATATCACTCATGTTGCCAGAGTTCCAAACCACCCTCGCCTTGAGGACTGTGTCATCAACGGATCTTCATCCGTCATCCACTTTACCCCCGACGGCCCATTAGCAGTCATCTTCTCCATTCACTCCTCTAAGCCCTTGTTGCTGCCTTCTTCCTGGGCCAGACGGTTGTCTGACGATCTTCCCAGGTCCCCTTCTCTAGTTACATACCTGCGCGGGTTTCTCAACCCACGCCAGGTTTTCAATCATTATATGCTCTATGAGCCTCCCAACCCTTTAGCCATAATCACTTCCCCCCCCCTCCGATTTCTTTTCGTTGCTTTGTCATCAAAAATGAAAACGAAAAAAAAAAGTCGATTTTCAAACTCTTCAACAACACATCTTCGTTGAGGAAACCTCCAACATCTCCCACGAGTGTGTCCCGACCTATGGGCCACTCATCCGAGGTCCTATGAGCGACCTTTTCTACCCCTTCTCTGAGCGGTCCTTCCATGTACATTCTTCGGCATCTTCTTTAGCTTCTTCTTCGTCCGTAGGACAGCTCAGTCATCTTAGGAATAATGGGTCAAGGGTAGTACCCATAAGGAAATTCAAGGGTAAGCAGATCCCTCGTCGATTCCTTCTAGATCTAGCCAGTAGGTGTAACGACCCGAGAATCTGGTTACCGGGAAGGCCCGATAACCCGAGACTCGAACCGCCGCCCACGAGCCGGGAGGGCTAAAAAGGAGTGTGGAGGTACAAAGAAATAGGAAATAAAGCAGGATAATTCAACAATTAACAGAAATAAATGAACAACTACAACAGAGTCCAGTCCAACAGAAAGTACAGTCTAAAGCAGTAAAACGTACCACATGCCAAGTGAACACTCAGCCCGACAAGCTGGCAACCAAGAACCTCCGTACAGCACCCTCAAACCTCGAGGAAGAACCACCGCACCTGAAACGCAGGGGTGAGCCTCCTGTCGCTGGCCCAATAGGGATCCCGCGGAACACCAACTGAGAACAACGGCGGCACGAAAAGTAGTGACTAAGAAAGCAGGAAAGTAACTACGGTGGCTGGCAAAACCTCGACTCTACAGCTACTCCTACTGTACCAGAAAATACGACCTAGTCTCCCGTCGGGGGACAACCAAGCCACGCACCCGACCACCCGATTCCACAATCGGGGACCACCAGACACGAACCGCCCTAGCCACGCTACTAATAAAAACGCCACGATACCTCCATAACGGAGGCCTGCCCTCAAAAGGGACCGAGCCAAAACCACACGGTCAGGGAACACGGTCACGACCTCACCGTCGTGAACACAACGCTGTCTGGGGAAAGCCCCTCGGTGACACTCACCGGAAACCCCAGACCTCGACTCCAGGAACACTCCCGAAACCACTCACGAAGTCCCGTCTCGCGGACAGAAACAGAACCCGATACACGATGACTCACGTCACATGACAGAAGCACCACCCACTAGAAGAATGACCGGATACATCCCCTGATGTCTTACACCGCGTCACGAGTGTCTAGCTACGACGCCCCAGGCGGAGACTCAGACACACTCAGCAACCAGTACCACAGAACAAGGACTAGTTGGGGTCGCGCCTGCCGGCGCCGTCCGACGCCCCCAACCTCATGTGCACACTCAGACCATACGCCCTAGGCATGTCCTCTAGCTGGTAATTCCCCCTAAGCCTGGACCCGGCTGTACGCGGGGGCCCTACGGTAACCAGCCTACTCACCGTCTCTCTCAGGTCAGCCGTTCCACCTGACGGGATCATCACAGGATGAACAAGCGACAGACGATCGACAAAGCGGCGTCGAAAACTATCAAACTTTATTTTCTAAATGTTTTATGGGTCACATTAGTGGGCCTAATATGTGTGTTTTCTTTTATAGGAATTAAGCTATATCCATGTAAGAGTCTTTTTTTATAGTGTCTTTTAGTCTTCTAATTAGAGCTATAATGAGTGTTATGTATTAGTTGAAGTTTTAATGAGTGTCTTTTGATCTTCCATGTGGAGTCTATAAAAATGTCATGTAACCTCTCTTTAAAGTAATGCAATGAAGTTAAATTTTTGGAAAGATGGGGAAACCCCCACTCTCTACCTCTTTTCCCCTCCTTTCACTCCTACGTCGCCACCACTCCCTCACCCTCTTAGCCTCTCCCCAGGCGGCCCTCCCTCTCTCTAGCCTTCTCTTGTCTTCTCCCTCTACCCCATCTGCTTCTCAATCTTCCTGCTACCCACCCCCCTAGCCGCCGGCCTTCTCTTCCTTTCCCCCTCCCTTTGCTTCTCTATTTCCCATCCCTCACATCCACAGTTTGGCCAAGCTACCCAACCCCCCCTTCCTCCGGCCCTCATCCCCCTCTCTCCCTGCAACTACAGTCACTACTCTCCCCCCTCTCCCTCTAACTTCTTCTGCACGGCCAACGCCATTGTCCGCCCCTTCCACCTCCTCCCACCTCTGCCGATGCCCCCACCTCCGCGTCATCTTCTTCCTCTCTCTAAACTCCCTCTCTTCTGCGCACCGCAGTCGGCCCCCCCTGCTTCCCTCATCTTCTTCTCCTCCGTTAATCCTCTTCCCTCCTTGGCACTGCCTCCTCTCTGCTCCGGTTGTCTCCCCACTCCCCCCTTTCTTTCTCACACACCCTCTCCCTCTTCTCTCAACCTATTTTTACGCCACTCCCCCTCCCTTCTCTCCCTTATCTCCTTCATCTGCTACCCTTCACCCACATGTACCCGCACAGCACACATTCCATGCTCATGGCCCCTCCGCCTGCTAACACTTATACCCCGCCTCTACACCCTTCACCTGCAGGCCCTCATGTGACCTACTCCCTTCACCGGCAGGCCCCCATGCAGCCCCCAAGGCAGCCTGATCCTCGCCACAAACCTGCCACCTCCCTCGTCTCCTGCCGCGGCCGTGCATGCAACGTCCCCGGCAATAACCAACAGTGGCGTCTCCGCCATGGCCCCCCTTCACGCAGCATGCCACCGTCTTCTTTGGCCACTTCGAACAGAGCTGCCGCCCATTGATGCTGCCCGCGAGCTCGCCGTTGCATTGTCCACAGCCCGCCATGCAAAGCTAGGCCGCCCTTCACCGGCCACCACCTGCAGCTCTGTGCCACGAGCGTGTTAGTATTGGTGTGCTACATGCCAATTTTGGGTCGGGTAGGCCCAATAGTTGTACGATCTTGTTCATTATTAATAAAGTGGTATTTGAGCATAAATATGCGATTGTGTTACTTTACGTTGTCCCTAGGATATGTGGTTGTAAAGTCAACTCGAGATGGGATCTCGATTATGAGACTGACTTTACATGAACACATACCTTAAATTGTTCCTGGTTGGAGGGTAATTACTCGGGGACTTTGATTACCTATTAAACCAGTACACATGATGTGTCAGTGACCAGTCTCATGGTCATTGGTGCGGGGCACCAACACATATGTGTAGGTGTATGCCCTTGGAGGATGTACACTGAACTGATCCGCTATTAGATCTTCATATGGTTGATTATACTTAATGTCAACTGAAGATCCAACTGTCTCAGTAGCATCGTTGGTCCTTTGACCTGAGGCATTGATCGGATCTTACACGAGGATTGGAATGGTTTAATCACTTGCCTAAGTGACTTTAACCATAAGTCATGAGTTGCCGAGTCGTTAACCACTCCAGGATACGTGTGAAGATCATCAATGGTCAAGAGGGGATCGCTCACTGTCGGGTATATATCAGACAGTTAATGGGTCATGACATTGACGCTCCGTTAAATCCCTGGCCAGGGTCATGTGAGTTCGTTTAGAACGGACGTCATACACTTTAAGGAGGTCATAGTCAAATGGCACGATCATGTGGTTTGACAGATACTGTACCCTTGATCGTACCAGACTCATAGAAGGAGCGAGGGATTATATCGATGCGGTAACTGTGGACTTACAGGTACCAGACATGATGGTTTAAACTCGACGTCCACTAGGATCACGCGGATTTGCTTGACCCAACGTGATCGAAGGTTCGGAATGAATTAAACTATTATTCGGCTCTTGTAGAAGCGAATAATACGTTTAATTTACTTCTAATTAGGAATTAGAAGTTAATGGGCCTTAAACTAGAGTGACTATGGGCCTAGAGGATCACACACAATGGATTCTTGGGTGGCGGATTATTATTATACAAGTGTATGTATTAATTCCCTTTAATTCCTTTTGGAAAGGAGTGTAAATGTGGCTTAATACATATGTATAATAGAGGAAAGGTCATATATACAATTTTGGTTCTTTGGAGGTCTTTAGAAAAGGATCAAAACTCTATATATAACCACCTACGTGATTTCATTTGAACTCTCGAACTCTTCCAACCTCTCTTAGCTTAACCAAGCATTAAGGGTTAAGAAAGGAGGATTAGCCTCCCCCCTTTCTCCCCCTTGCTCTCTCTCTCTCTCCAGAAGGTGTTAGAGTCGGGGAAAGTTGCGCCGGGGAGGTACCGTCACTGCGCAAGGATCCGTGTGGATCTGCTCTAGAGGCCGTATAGCTGTGCGGCTCGGTTTCTCTGCATCGGGCTTAGCGGACAGCGTCGTTCCGCGCAAGGTGAAACACGCAACCCGTAATTAGGGTCTTAGAAACACCGATTAGAGTACAGATTAAGCTTTCCATAACACCGGGATCGGGCAAATGAAATTTTTTGTTATCCGCTGCGTCGCCCGTAGGTGCTGTGCGAAACCTTACAGAGCGGCCGCCATGCAGACCGTCGGCTGCCACAAGACCCCTGTCGGTCACAATTCCGAGCACACCCGACTGGCACCCCCTCCAAGCACGTCGGCGTTCATCGCCCCTCCCCACCGTTGCAAGGTTCCCAGCATATCCGATCACCTCCCACGTCCCTCCCGCTGCCACTATTATCTCACACCTCTCTCTCTCTCTCTCTCTCTCTCAATCCCATTCTCTCTCTTCATCCTCTCGTGATAGCCTCTATAGCAGATTTAAAAAAAATGAAGAAAGGGTCCCTCTCACTCATCCTCTCTATTCTCTCTCCCTCTCTCTTCACGTAAGGTGCATGGGCCGCGTTCGACCTCTCTCCCATACCACTCATTCCATCTCTCTTCACCCTCTCTCACATTTCTCTCACTCTCTCTCATTACGTTTCTTTGAGAAGGAAACAAAAGAACAAAAAAGAATGTAAAGAAAGGGAGGAGTTACGTGAGATGCATGGCTTAGCATGCTCTCACTTCTTTACGTGAGGTGCATGGCTTGACATGACCTCCTCATCTCGTTATAATTCTTTGAGAATGAAAAAAATATGGCAGGGAAAGGTGTAGAGAAAGTTCGAAAAAAAATGGAAAAAGAGAAGAGAGAAGGAGAAGAGTTCAAAAAAATGGAGAGAAGCTATTTTTGAAAAGGAAAAGAAATGTGAAAAAATGGGAGAAAAAAATGAAAAGAAAATCTCGGACTCGGATGGTCGTGTCACATCACCACCACTCCCAGGTGGGTCAGCACACGCGTGCCGTAAGA
Source organism: Amorphophallus konjac (assembly GCA_022559845.1). Lineage (NCBI taxonomy): Eukaryota > Viridiplantae > Streptophyta > Magnoliopsida > Alismatales > Araceae > Amorphophallus > Amorphophallus konjac. The sequence continues at coordinate 544,551,073 of CM040121.1, read as the reverse complement.
AGGCTACGACTAGTGGACGTGTCATAGAACGTGGACACAGGAAACCACGCACACACCCATTGCGAGTAACACGGAGTAACAGATGGCACGACGCCACTAGCCTCTAGATGGTCCACTAGACCTACTAAACTCAACGGTCTTTGAGTCACAAGACTCGGGGTCGAGACCGTTGCACATCACAGCACTAAGCCGTCAATCTGGCCTAATCCCTAGGTCCAAAACCACAATGCGATAACTCACGGGGCAGTTCACAACTGCCGAGACCCATCCCTCGAGGAGGGAACTTAAGAAAACTCCAGCCCCAGGCTAGGAGACTGGACTCATCGTCCAAGGCCACACGCTTGGCCCACTCAGAAGCCACCTTCCAGAGAAGCAACAACTTGCGGGGAAACCTCACCGCACACACACCGATACACGGTGACTCGCTCTAGCAAGAACACAGAAGCCCGGAACACCTGGGGTCACCGGGACCCGCCAAGCCCACGGACACACTTATCAAGGTAACACGGCACCTCCAGACACCCCAAAACACGGTAACGAAACCCACGGGGTGTCCGGGACACTCACGAGGCCAAAGGTCGACCACTGGGTCACAACCGGGTCGACCGGGGACCAACACAACAGAATCGGAACGCTAGAAGGTCACCCGGACCCTTAAACTCCCGGGCACGCTAATCGAGCTAAACGGAACCTCCGGACACCCAAAGACACGGTCACAGAACTCCACGGGGTGTCTGGGACACACACACGGCCAAGGGGAGCACGATCAGCCGTAGACTGCCCGCCCTGGGTGGCCCGACTGGCCACCACAAGATCGCGCTACCCGCGCATAGCGCGTTCAGGACAGAACGCGCTATACACTAGTAGCGCGACAAGACAGATCGCGCTATAGACCTATAGCGCGACCAGGATAGATCGCGCTGGGATCACCTAGCGCGACAAGACAGAACGCGCTAGGACCCTATAGTGCGACAGGAACCGACTTACTATTTATCTTCTCCGAAGAACGCGCCCCATCGGGGCGGCGCGACCCTCAAGAACGCGCTAGCTGGGACTAGCACGTTCTCAGTCCGCGCCCGAAAACGGTGGGAACGGCATAAAAACCCATTCCACGCCCCATCCACCCCTAGGTGAAGGGGAAACAAAGGGGAAAGCATTCCCCAACCTCTCTAGCACCGAGAGGACCCATTTAAACCCCAAAACACGATCAAAACGCAAGATTCGGCTCACACACCAAAAAATATGCATTTTCCCCAAAACGCCCAAACAAGCCCGCTCGACTCACCACGACCTACAAAACTCGCGGGAAATGAAGTACGCGGGTTGAGGGTCCATCTCCCTACCTCCACCGAAGATTTGACGCACCGTGGACGCCGATCCACGAAGAAAACGTCGTTGAAGCCTCGCCGTTCCACGAACCCACGGCCGAGCTTCACCGCTCCTCCACCGCCTCGATCCTCACCCATCCTCACCCGTGCCTCGCCCGCGCCATCCCCACCTCGCCCACGCTCCACCCCGTCGGCTGTCGGAGAGAGAGGGAGAGAGGAGAGAGCGTGAGAAGAGAGAGGGAGAGAAGAGAGAAATGAGATGGGAGAGAGAAAAAGGAGGTTATATATAGAAAATCTGGAAATTTTTAAAAATACCAAAAAATAGAAAATCACGTTTCCGCGATCCTCGGAATGCACCGATCGTAACGGTACCACACTCGTCTAGGTGAACGGCCCGGTTCACCCGCAATGAGGTTCCGAAGGAATTACCGAAACACACACCGGGGATCGGAAAACACACGCGGAAAAGCCGCAAAACGCTTCCGAGCCTCCGAAACAACTCCGGATCACGCCGATCCGAACACGAAAGATGTCCGAAACGAAATTTTGATCACAACGGAGTTGGACACTCCGAGAAACCAGATCCAGGACCCACTAACAATGATCCAAAAAATCCGGGACATTACAGCCCTCCCCCCTTAATGAAATTTCATCCTCAAAATTTAGGACTGGCACCAAGCCACAGGGGAAGAACGCCTTGACCAACTGACAATGCTGTCAGGGCCCCAGCACAGAAAAACCTCGATTCTCGCAAAAGCACTGATCATGAGGGATACGGCCAGACCATAATCATGAACGACGCCACGCTCCACACACCGCACACACATCGATCACCAGAGCATGCATAATACAAAGGCGCAAGTCTGGTATCACCTCAGACACAACGGAAACAACTCATGGCACCGCTGCCACCCTCTCGCCCACCGTGGGAACGAATCCTCACCACAAGAACCAATCCACTGGTTAACGCCCACGCTCGGCGGACCAACCAAACACCAGCTTCTCTGCCAGCTGACCACCACAGATTTGTCGGCTCCACGCCGAGGACCACTCCACACTCAGCAAACCAAACTCCACAACAGCACGGGACCAACTCTGTCAGAACTCAAACTTTGACAAAGCTCAGATCCCATTTGGGAAAACACACCTCAAAAATGGCCACCAAAAGGTCTCACTGGCACGCGACTCTCTCCATTCTCGAGCCCCTACAACCAGCATCTTCTGTCCATGAAAGACCATCCACTGGTCACCAGACATTCGTCAACGGGAAACCTCCGCTTGCTCAGGTTATTCCTTCTCTCCTGGTCCTCCACCAGATCCGAAGGGAACATTCCAAACCTCGAAAAGCCATCCGTTGAGTCTCGCAGAGACCACCACCATATCCAGATGGATCCCCGCGCCAACTCTACCCTTTAGGGGAGCACGGCGGGACCCAAAGACTCCATCTCCCCTCGGTCTTCACGTCACTCGACTCAAACTTATGGGGAATCCTTTCTTGCTGGCCGCAGACTGAGGATCAATATCCCATGTCAACGTCTCATCAGAGACCTCTACACACAGGCATCGACCACCGTCCTATCTCATCGAAACCTCCATCTCAATTAATCCAAGAGGACGCCTGCCAATCCCGACTCCCGCTCTTATCACAGAGCCACGGGACACACAACCTCCTACAACCCACGTCACACTTCTCCAGAACACTATCTCATCCGCGAACGCAACATCCAACGCAAGAACAGGGTACTCATGCGGCAACCTCGCCAGCATATTTCGTCAACTCTCCACCTGCCAGTGCCATGAACCACAATATCTCAAGCAACGGCATGGCAACATGTCTCACGTCGCCGGAGACAATGCATATCAAGGAACCAATCCTCCGCTGCTCTGCACTTCCTCAGAAATACACACGCAGCAACCAACGCTATGATCCGCGCACTCTGATCCACACACACAACCACTACATCAACAACTCGGGATCCACCATCCTGACAACCATCTGCAACTCTGCATACTCCGGTCCTCCGCACATCGGGAACCGCAACACCAACCACAAATCTTTAAAAATACAGCACAGCCGACACTCATCTTTTCAGAACAGCGCCAACACCCTTACACATCAGGGAACGGGCAACGCTTCTCACAGGCAACCACCTTGCCAAAACGCGGGACGCGTCTCGCACGGACTTCATGGTGCACGAAGGCCAACCAATCCGGACACACAATGCAAGACGACGAACCTTAGCCAAACACGATTCTCTCCAACCAAAGGAGAACCCAATCACACCTCTGACCAACGGAAGGAAAACTCCACACTCGACCTGACCTCGAGCCTCGCACATGCTGGGAACAGCACCTTCCAGCACTAAGAAAAACCATCACTTCCATCAGATCAGCTCCTCTGACAACACTTACCAAGTGTCCCGTCGGACCACGATCACAACATCTCTCGATGCACCACCGCTGCAATTCCCTGAACTGCAACACGCCATGCCAAGAGCCGCAACGCGAGCCATAAGCGACAACCGTCAATGCTCATCCTCGATCCCCGAACTCGCCACAGAACCTTCACATCTCGAGCCAAATCCTGGGCGAACACAACACATTCGCACACAAGAGCGCAGGAGCAAGAATTACTGGGACACCACAGCCCATCCTGCCTCGAAATCCGTAAAAATAATCGAGACCGACACGTCACTTCTGACGCCACAGAGAATGACAAGGACATCGGGCTCAACAAATCAGCAGCTCAACAGAAAACCTTCTGCTCACTCAAGCACAATTCTCGACCAGAGCACCTGCTCCAACACCTCAAACCACAACCTCAACGCCTCAGGGGCTGGACAATCCTCAGACAAACTCCATAACAGATCCCTCAGAGCACACTCATAGCCACTTAACGACGAACAATCCTCACCAGCCACCTGACCCAGCTGCAAATTCCTCGTACGTAGCACCACAACAACACACCCGCCGGCAACCTCTGCCCAACGCAGCACAACCAGGGCCACCACCGAAGAGGGAGAAGACTCTCGACCTCGATCTGCAGACCCCACGCCGGCACGAAAGCCGCGAACAGCAACCACCCTCACCGCGCCGCACAGCGCACTCGAGCTCTCAAACGAGAAACAAAGCGAAAAACATGCACAAAACCCTATGCAAGCTGCCGACTGTACTAGACCTTACGGACTCTGATCACTGCAATATCTCGAATTCCCATGTACGTCCACAACCATGCTCTGATATCAACTGTGACGACCCGAGAATCCGGTTACCGGGAAGGCCCGATAACCCGAGACTCGAACCGCCGTCCACGAGCCGGGAGGGCTCGGAAGGGCTAAAAAGGAGTGTGGAGGTACAAAGAAATAGGAAATAAAGCAGGACAATTCAACAATTAACAGAAATAAATGAACAACTACAATAGAGTACAGTCCAACAGAAAGTACAGTCTAAAGCAGTAAAACGTACCACATGCCAAGTGAACACTCGGCCCGGAAAGCTGGCAACTAAGAACCTCCGTACAGCACCCTCGAACCTCGAGGAAGAACCGCCGCACCTGAAACGCAGGGGTGAGCCTCTGTCACTGGCCCAGTAGGGATCCCGCGGAACCCCAACTGAGAACAACGGCGGCACGGAAAGCAGTGACTACGAAAGCAGGAGAGTAACTACGGTGGCCAACAAAACCTCGGCTCTACAGCTACTCCTATTGTACCAGAAAACACGACCTAGTCTCCCGTCGGGGGACAACCAAGCCACGCACCCGACCACCCGATTCCACGATCGGGGACCACCAGACACGAACCGCCCTAGCCACGCTACTAAGAAAAATGCCACGATACCTCCGTAACGGAGGCCTACCCTCAAAAGGGCCACGGTCAGGGAACACGGTCACGACCTCACCGTCGTGAACACAACGCTATCTGGGGAAAGGCCCTCGGTGACGCTCACCGGAAACCCCAGACCTCGACTCCAGGAACACTCCCAAAACCACTCACGAAGTCCCGTCTCGCGGACGGAAACAGAACCCGGTACACGACGACTCACGTCACGTGACAGAAGCACCACCCACTAGAAGAACGACCGGATGCGTCCCCTGATGTCTTACACCGCGTCACGAGTGTCTAGCTACGACGCCTAGGGCTATCAATGGGCCTGGCCGGCCCGACAGGCCCGCGGGCCTGGCCCGATTTTGGGTCGGACTGCAAGGTCTTTTTCGGCCCGCAGACTTTTAGTCGGGCCTTAAAGCCCGGCCCGACTAGACTCGCGGGCCAGGCTCGGGCATTGAGTTCGGCCCGTGGGCCGACCCGGCCCGATCCCTTTTTTATTCTCACTTCAAAATTTTAAAACTATTTAGTCAAACTTATGTTATATTACTTAATTAGAAATTTTAAAATTCTCTTTTCACACAAATTATGTAATTAATATCAAAATTTTAATTTATTTAGTGAGATTGTAAGTTTTATAGTATTAAATCTATTAATTTTTATTATTTTTATTATTTTATTTAAGTAGTCGGGCCGGGCGAGGCCTTAGTCAGGCTTTGAATTTTTTACATAATGTCTAGCGGAGACTCAGACACACTCAGCAACCAATACCACAGAGCAAGGACTAGTTGGGGTCGCGCCTGCCGGCTCCGTCCGACGCCCCCAACCTCGTGTGCACACTCAGACCATACGCCTTAGGCCTATCCTCTAGTTGGTAATTCCCCCTAAGCCCGGACCCGGCTGTACGCGGGGGCCCTACGGTAACCAGCCTACTCACCGTCTCTCTCGGGTCAGCCGCTCCACCACTCCCAGGTGGGTCAGCACACGCGTGCCGTAAGAAGGCTACGACTAGTGGACGTGTCACAGAACGTGGACACAGGAAACCATGCACACACCCATTGCGAGTAACATGGAGTAACAGATGGCACGACGCCACCAGCCTCTAGATGGTCCACTAGACCTATTAAACTCAACGGTCTTTGAGTGACAAGACTCGGGGTCGAGACCGTTGCACATCACAACACTAAGCCGTCAATCTGGCCTAATCCCTAGGTCCAAAACTACAATGCGATAACTCACGGCGTAGTTCACAACTGCCGAGACCCATCCCTTGAGGAGGGAACTTAAGAAAACTCCAGTCCCAGGCTGGGAGACTGGACTCACCGTCCAAGGCCACACGCTTGGCCCACTCGGAAGCCACCTTCCAGAGAAGCGATGACTTGCGGGGAAACCTCACCGCACACACACCGATACACGATGACTCGCTCTAGCAAGAACACAGAAGCCCGGAACACCTGGGGTCACCCGGACCCGCCAAGCCCACGGACACGCTTATCGAGGTAACACGGCACCTCCAGACACCCCAAAACACGGTAACGAAACCCACGGGGTGTTCGGGACACTCACGAGGCCAAAAGTTGACCACTGGGTCACAACCGGGTCGACCGGGGACCAACACAGCACAATCGGAATGCTAGAAGGTCACTCAGACCCTTAAACTCATGGGCACGCTAATCGAGCTAAACGGAACCTCCGGACACCCAAAGATACGGTCACAGAACTCCACGGGGTGTCTGGGACACACACACGGCCCAAGGGGAGCACGATCAGCCGTAGACTGCCCGCCCTGGGCGGCCCGACTGGTCACCACAAGATCGCGCTACCCTCGCATAGCGCGTTCAGGACAGAACGCGCTATACACTAGTAGCGCGACAAGACAGATTGTGCTATAGACCTATAGCACGACCAGAACAGATCACGCTGGGATCACCTAGCGCGACAAGACAGAACGTGCTAGGACCCTATAGCGCGATAGGAACCGCCTTACTGTTCATCTTCTCCGATGAACGCGCCCCATCGGGGCGGCGCGACCCTCAAGAACGCGCTAGTTGGGACTAGCGCGTTCTCAGTCCGCGCCCAAAAACTGTGGGAACGGCAGAAAAACCCAAAAACCCATTCCATGCCCCATCCACCCCCAGGTGAAGGGAAAACAAAGGGGAAAACATTCCCCAACCTCTCTAGCACCGAGAGGACCCATTTAAACCCCAAAACATGATCAAAACGCAAGATTCGGCTCACACACCCAAAAACATGCATTTTCCTCAAAATGCCCAAACAAGCCCGCTCGGCTCACCACGGCCTACAAAACTCACGGGAAATGAAGTACGCGGGTTGAGGGTCCATCTCCCTACCTCCACCGAAGATTCGACGCACCGTGGACGCCGATCCACGAAGAAAACGCCGTTGAAGCCTCGCCGTTTCACGAACCCACGGCCAAGCTTCACCGCTCCTCCTCCGCCTCGATCCTCACCCATCCTCGCCCGTGCCTCGCCCGCGCCATCCCCACCTCGCCTACGCTCCACCCTGTCGGCCGTCAGAGAGAGAGGGTGAGAGGAGAGAGCGTGAGAAGAGAGAGGGAGAGAAGAGAGAAATGAGAGGGGAGAGAGAAAAAGGAGGTTATATATAGAAAATCTGGAAATTCTCAAAAATACCGAAAAATAGAAAATCACGTTTCCGCAATCTTCGGAACGCATCGATCGCAACGGTACCATACTCGCCTAGGTGAACGGACCGGTTCACCCGCAACGAGGTTCCGAAGGAATTACCGAAACACACACCGGGGATCGGAAAACACACGCAGAAAAGCCGCGGAACGCTTCCGGGCCTCCGAAACAACTCCGGATCGCGCCGATCCGAACACGAAAGATGTCCGAAACGAAAATTTAAACACATCGGAGTCGGACACTCCGAGAAACTAGATCCGTGACCCACGAACAAGGATCCAAAAATTCTGGGGCATTACAGCAGGTGTCAAGCGTGCCTATCCATTCCTCAATTGCTAGAAGATCCCATCCAACTGTCAGAGATAGATTGTGAGGAGAATTGCACAATTGATAAAGGGTATGGAGTCTACTAGATCACAGATGAATAATGCCCTATTGAAGAAGAGGATGAAGAATATGAGGACGCGACCGGCGCATATGCTAGTGGGATGAGGAGATTCGACCAGTCGTCAGCCGCCGTAGAAGAGTCCACCAAAGAAGTCAACTTGGGAACTGAGGAAGACCCTAGGATCGTCCTCATAAGTAATACTCTGCCATCATCTGAAGAAGAGGTATTAATTGAAGTTCTCAAGGAGTATAAGGACACGTTTGCAAGGAGATATGAGGATATGCCAGGTTTGGATTCCACCTTGGTCGAACACGGCTTAACTTTAAAGCCAGGGTCCGCCTCGGTAAAATAAAGGTTATGGCATTTTATAATGTCCCGAGTTTTTTGGATCTGGATCCGTGGGTTTCGGATCGTCTTTCCGCGGATTACGGATTTTGTCCGAGTGAGCTTTGGACTTTTATACTAGATTATCAGACCCATTGGTGGTGTGCCCGTGAGTTTTCTTGGGTCCGTGGTGTTGTGAGGAGCATGCCGGTATTTTTCTGGATTTTTCAGAGCGCCTGTATGGGTCCCGGGTTGCGTTGTGGGTTTTACGCGTGTTTTTGTCAGTCGGACCTACGGAAGGCTGTGCAAGGTGAACCGTTGCGTTCTCCGACTACGGGATGGCACCAGTGTGTTATGCGTTTTTCGAGGATCGTGGGGCGAAATTTTCATAATTTTTGGAATTTTTTGGATTTTTTGAGTTTTTCCTATATAACTCTCCCACCACTCTCTCTCCTCTCATTTCTCACTCTCTCTCTTCTCCCACACTCTCCTCTCACTCTCTCCTCTCAGGGGGCCAACGGACCAAGGCGGGAGCAAGGCGGGGCGACGCGAGCGAGGAGGACGGCGAGGGTGGGTCGAGGATCGAGGGACGGGGGCGCGGTGAAGTTGGTTCGCGAGCGTGCGGCACCGGCGGGGTTTTCGTGGGCGTTTCTTCGTGGATCGGCGTCCACGGCGCGTCGAATCTTCGGTGGAGGTAGGGAGATGAACCCCCAGCTCGTGTACTTCATTTCCCGTGAGTTTTGTAGGCCATGGCGAGCCGAGCGGGTTTATTTTTACATTTTGGGCAAAATCTATGTTTTTGGGGTGTGAGTCGGATCTCTCGTTTTACGACATTTTTGGCCAACCCATGGGTTTAGATGAATGCCTAGGGGCTTGGGGAAGGCTTCCCCTTTTGTTTCCCCTTCACCTGGGGGTGAACAGGGCGTGGAATGGATTTCTTCACCGTTTCTGCCATTTTCAGGCGCGGACTAAGAACGCGCTAGCCAAGGCGGGCGCGTTCTTGAAGATCGCGTCGCCCCGATTGAGTGCGTTCATTGGGGAAGATGAACAGTAAGGCGGTTCCTATCACGTTATAGGGTCATAGCGCGTTCTGTCCCTGTCGCGATATAGGGTCCTAGCGCGATCTGATCTTATCGCGCTATGGACCTATAGTGCGTTCTGTTTGAATGCGTTCTTGGAGGTGACCAGTCGGGCGGCCCAGGGCGGGTAGTCTATGGCTGATCATGCCTCCCTTGGCCGTGAGTATCTCAGGCACCCCGTGAGTACCATGGCCATATTTTTAGGTGTCCGGAGGTGTCGCTTTACCTCGAATAGTGTCCCCGTGGGCTTAAGGGTCCGGGCAACCACCCTCTTGTGCCCCGGTTGTGTTATGTAGACCTCCGGTTGACCCGGTTGTGACCCAACGGTCGACCTTCGGTCTTGTGAGTGTCTCGGACATCCCGTGGGTTCCATGACTGTATTTCGGGGGTGTCTGGAGGTGCCATGTTACCTCGACTAGCGTGCCCATAGGTGTGTCTTCCGGGCTTTGTGTTACGCTCGATCGAGTCACTGTGTATCAGTGTGAGTGCGGTGGGGTTCCCCCGGATGTCGTGGGTTTCTACGGAAGATGGTTCCCGAGTGAGTCAAGTGTTTGGCCTTGGACTGCGAGTCCAGTCATCCGGCCTGGGGCTGGAGGTTTCTCACTTTTCCCTGGGATGGGGAATCAGCGTGGCGGCTTGTGAGCTGCCTTGGGAATCATGCTTCTATGCTTTCCGCGTGGGCCATGTGTGTGTGGCTTTGGACTGTGAGTCCAATCACCCAGCCTGGGGCTGGAGGTCCCTTGAGTTCCCTTTTGAGGGGATGATCTCGGTGGCTCGTGAGTTACCTCAGTATTCGTGCTACCGTGGTTTTAGACCTAGGGATTAGACTAGATTAACGGCGTTGTGCCGTTGCGTACGACGGTCTTGACCTCGAGTCTTGTGACTCGAGGACCGTTAGATTTAGTGAGTCTAGAGGACTATCCAGAGTCCAGTGCTTGGCGCCACTTGGTTCTTCTTGACTTTCGCACAGGGTGCGTGTGTGTTTCTCAGAGTTTCTCCTTGGAGAGTGGTCACATCAGTGACTCCCCACTAGTCGTAGCCTTCCGACACGCGTGTGGTCCCACCATGGAGTGGTGGCGAGGCTTTACCCAAGAGAGATGGCTTTAGGCTGGTTGCCGTAGGACCTCCCACTGTGGCGGCTCGAGTCTGGGCCGGGAGGAATACCAGCTAGAGGGCCTGACGTAGCGCAGTCAGTCAGTGTGTGCACACGTGGTCGGGGACTTCGGACGCATGCTGATGAGCACGACCCCGCCTAGACCCTTGTTCTGTGTTCTATGGTTACTTGTACGGTGTCTTAGTCTCCGCCTGGGGCACCACAGCGAGACACCTGAGACTGTGAACTAAGTCGTCAGTGGACGCATCCGACCTTGCTTCTGGTGGACATGTACTCCTGTCACGTGAGACGTGACTCTCCTGTTTCCGGGTTCCGTTTCCCGTCTGCGAGACGTGGTTTTCTGGACCGTCTGGTGTTTCTGAGTTAGTGGCCAGGGTGCTAGTAGCTTTACCGAGGTTGCGTCTTGTTGGTGCGGTGTCCGCGACCGGGTGGTCGGGGTTGCACCTTGGACAGCGTGTCCAGGTTGGCCGTGTCTTGGGAGACAGGCCTCTGCGGCGGGGTTGCCGTGGATTTTTACTTCGGTAAGTGGTACTAGTGTGGTTCGGTAGTCCCGACCGTGAGATCGGAGTGTATTTTTCTGGTACAGTAGGAGTAGCTGTAGTGCCGAGTTTTGACCGGCCACCGGTTCGCTATTCCTGCTGTAGTTGTAGCTTTCCTTTCCGCTACCGCCGTTGTTTCTGATTGGGGTTCCGCGGGACCCCTGCTGAGTCTCTGTTTGGAGACTCATCCATGCTTTTCAGGTGTGGCGGTTCTTCCTCGAGGTTCGAGGGTGATGTTCGAAGGCTCTCAGTTGCCAGCTCGCCGGGCCGAGTGTTCACTTGACAAGTGGTACGTTTTACTACTTTAGACTATACTTTCTGTTGGACTGGACTATGTTGTAGTAGTTGTTTATTTATTTCTGTTAATTATTGAATTGTCCTACTTTATTTCCTATTTCTTTGTACCTCCACACTCCTTTTAGCCATTCCAAGCCCTCCCGGCTCGTGGGTGGCGGGTCAGGATTCAAATGGTATCGGGCCTTCCCGGTATCTGGATCTTGGGTCGTCACACGTTTCCACCCTCAGATGGCTTTAAAAATGAAAGAAGAGGTCGACAAGCTCCACAAAGCCAGGTTTATTAGAGTTATCATTTATCCTCAATGGGTGATAAACATTGTCCCGGTCATGAAGAAGGATAGGAAAGTCAAGATTTGCATCGACTTTTGGGACCTTAACCACGCGTGTCCAAATGATGATTTTCCCTTGCCCCACATTGATGTGTTAATCGATAACACGGCAGGCTATGAAACCCTCTCATTTATGGATGGATTTTTGGGATATAATCAAATTCGTTTGGCAGAAGAGGATCAGAAGAAGACGTCATTCACTACACCTTAGGGGACATATTGTTATGTGGTCATGCCGTTTGGGTTAAAGAATGTTGGAGCTACTTACCAGAGAGCTATGATGGCCATATTTCATGATATGATGCATATATATCTGGAGGTGTATGTGGATGATTTATTGGTGAAATCAAGAACTAGGGCGGAACATCCGAGAGTCTTGGCTAAGGTATTGTAGAGATCAAGGGAGTTCCAATTGAAAATGAATCCGAAAAAGTGTGTGTTTGGTTTATCATCGGGTAAATTACTGGGTTTCATTGTGAGTAAAAGGGGAATTGAGATAGATTCCAACAAAGTTAAGGCCATCAGGGACATGCCGCCTCCCAAAAATTTAAGGAAAGTTCGAGGTTTAATTGAAAGGTTGCAATTTATTCGTTGGTTTGTTTCTCAGCACTCGCAAAGGTGTGGACCTTTCTACGAGTTGACCAAGCCAGGAGTAGAATTCTATTGAGATTCTAAATGCCAGAAAGCTTTTGAAGGGATAAAGGAATACCTGGCTAATTCACCCGTTCTCATTCCACCCAAGCCAGAAAAACCTCTGATCCTTTATATCTCAGTCTTGGATGACTCTGTGGGAGCCGTCCTTGCACAAGCCGATGAAGAAGGCAAGGAACGGGCGACCTATTACTTGTCCAAACTCCTCAACCCCTGTGAGCAGAAGTACACGGCCATGGAGAAAAAATGTGCTGCCCTCGTTTGGGTAGTGCAGAAATTGAAGCACTACTTCCTAGCTCATGAAGTCCATTTGATTACCCGCATGAACCCTATCAAGTTCCTCCTTGAGAAATATGTCTTCACTGATAGGCTAGCACGCTGGCAGAGTTTCTTATCTCAGTTTGACATCACCTATATCCAGCAAAAGGTAATTAAAGGCTATGCTATAGCCGAGCATCTCGCTCACCATCCCCTCCCCAAGTTCGATCCTGTCTAATCAGAGTTCCCAGATGAGGGACTAATGTCCATCACTCAATCTGATGAGCCAATGTGGACATTATATTTTGATGGAGCTTTGAATTCCCAAGGGAAGGGTATTGGCATTGTCCTTCTGACGTCCGAAGGCGTTACCATCCCAGGGGCGTTTCATCTCGCATTCCCGGTCACCAACAACATTGCTGAATATGAGACTCTTCTAGCTGGTCTGGAACTAGCTCATTCTTTTTATATCACCGAATTACGAGTCATGGGAGATAGTCAACTCGTTCTCCGCTAGGTGCTTACCAAATATCGCACCCTTGATCCCAAACTCAAGCCTTATCAGGAGCTGGTCTCCGCTTACGCCAAATTGTTCATCAAGCTGATCTTCGTCCATGTTCCTAACGAACAAAACATTCTGGCCGATGCCCTCGCCTCCTTGGCGTCATCTTTTAAATTTCCTTTAGGTATTTGGTCTGAATCCATCACCATCTACAAGCGCCTCGTCCCTGCTGTTCAGGACCCTTACCTTTTAAGAATCAAAGAAAGAGTCCTACGGAAGGTTCATGAGGGGGAAATTCTTGAGAAGAGGGAAATCATGTTGGCAGAACTTGAAGAAGAACTGGCTGATGAGGAGAAACCTTGGTTCTATGAAATTGTCAGATATTGTTGAGATAAGTCTTTCCCTGAAGAAGCCACCACAGAAGATAAGAAAGCCATAAGGAGGGTGGCCCAAAAATACACGTTGGTTGGAGGTCTACTGTATAAGAGAAGTCTTACTGGTGTTCTTTTAAAATGTCTTGATGACAATGAGGTCTGGAAATGCATAGAGGAAGCACACTCAAGTGTGTGCGGTGGCCATGTAAATAGCCAAATGCTCGCTAAGAAGATCATTCGGCAGGGCTTTTACTGGCCCACCATGGAAGAGGATTGTGCTGTCTATGTTCGTAAGTGTGTCAAGTGTCAGCTTCACGCCGATAACATTCATTCACCATTTTCCTTACTTCATCCAATATCCTCCCCATGGCCTTTCTCCATGTGGGCGTTCGACATCATTGGTCCCCTAGGTGATCCCAACTCCCTCACCAAGCAGAAATCTTTCATCCTCACTGCGACAGAGTACTTCACCAAATGAGCCGAAACAGAAGTTTACACGGAAATCAAGGCGTCAACAGTCTGCAAGTTCATCATGAAGAACATCCTCACCAGGTTCTGCATTCCAAGCACAATCGTCACCGACAATGGGCCACAGTTCATTTCTCAGGACCTTCAAGACCTCTGTAAAAGGTACGCAATCGCATTGCATCATTCATCACCTTATTGTCCACAAGGCAATGGCCAGGCAGAGGCCACCAATAAAATATTGATCAAAATCATAAAGAAAACCTGCGAGTCTAGTAAGTTCTCAGACTGGCCAGAAAAGCTTATCGAAGCTCTCTGGGCCTATCACACTTCAATCTGTACCCCCACCGCGCAAACTCCGTTTGTCCTTACTTATGGGATGGAAGGGGTAGTCCCGTACAAGACTCTGATTCCTTCTCTCCGGGTACAATTGGATAAGAGATTTCCCCTCGACGAACGTTGTAATTCACTCCTTGCCCAGTTGGAACTCTTAGATGAGAAGTGGTTGGTCGCTGCCGAGCATGCACATGTTTATCAAAATAGAGTTGCTCGTTTTTACCAAAAGAAAGTCGTTGAGAGAAAATTCAAACTCAGTGATGGTCGTAAAAAGAATTTTTGTCAAACATGTAGGGCCGCGTTCTAAACTTCAACCCAATTAAGAAGGACCATATGTGGTTCAGGCTGCGTACCCTGGCAACGCCTACAAGTTAGTCAATGCCGAGGGAACCGAGTTATCCCACCCTTGGAACGGGCTTTATCTTAAGAAATACTACCCTTAGATAGGTGTAACAACTGGCATGGTACGAGGACCATCGGAGCTGGAAATTCATTCTTCGGTCTTTGTAGTCTAACTCAGGGTTAACCTGCGCGCACTCCCACACCTTGCTTTTAGGATCAAACGAAGCAGAAC
Organism: Amorphophallus konjac; assembly: GCA_022559845.1. Taxonomy (NCBI): domain Eukaryota; kingdom Viridiplantae; phylum Streptophyta; class Magnoliopsida; order Alismatales; family Araceae; genus Amorphophallus; species Amorphophallus konjac. The sequence goes on along the minus strand of CM040121.1, from coordinate 544,536,031 downwards.
TCGAGGGAAGCCGTAAAAAAAGATGTCTAGTGTTCATCATGTAGTCAAGTCTTTGTACCTGTCCTTCATATTAGGATAGAACCCATTAGGGTTCGATCGGTCTCGGGTCTTGGTCCGCCAAAACCGTGGAGATTCCTGCCCGGTCATGTCGACTTACGCCCACTAAAAGAAGGCAACACGCACACATGCAGCTATTTTAGCCAAAAAAGTTGGTAGTATTGCTTATTGTGGGGCTATACTCGAAGGTCTCTAGGAAAGCCGTAATCTTTGTTATCTTCTTTATCGACTCAATGAGACAGCCGGCGCCCTTAAAACGCTGAGCATAAGGGAACCAAAATACCATACCCTGAAGGCGAGAGTAGGATTCATCTCCCCGAACCCGAGTCAGAGCACAAGAAGAGGCCAGTGTCCCCGCAGACATACAAGAGGGGCTTCGACGTATCAAATTATCATGTCTCCCTCAAAAAAAAAGCGAGAGAGAGAGAGAGATAAATCAAAGTCAAATGAAAGCCTGGTCGTGGCCGTGCCTGATTTCAACAAGCGAAACCCCTCAAAACAAAGGCTAAATTCCACAAAGGGGCAACGTGATTCTGTTCGAGGTTTGGTCCAAAGTCGCCCAGAAGGGGAAGGTCGAGTAGGTCCCGGTTAGCTCGTCGGGTTAACGGTTTTGCCGGTCCTCTCAGAAGGTTTATCCCACCGTACCCTTCTTTCTCCCCTCAAAGATGAAAGCTTAATGAAAATTCCGAAAGGCGCGTCCCGCTAAGGCAAGCGACCTCGTTTTAGCAAAACACACATATAATTGTCTACTTCGAAAAGCAAAAGCCATTGCCGCAAAGGAGTCTCGGTGTTTCTTGCTGGTCAAGACCTCTATCTACCACCTCGGTTGCTTCTTACTTTAACCTCGGGCTTAGGTCAATACAAGTGCGTCACCAATAGGTGCGACGGCGTCTGATTCCGGGTCAGCGTCGCGCGGTTGGCCGTTGGGGTTCCAAGGTGTTCCATCCTATATCATCTAGAGTTGTGATGAAATAGCCCCAGGTCGGGTAAATCTTTTACCTTGAACGCTCTTTCGGTGTATCCTTGCGGTCGGAAGCGACTGGGAGCCTAAGCATGGCATGACAGTCTTGTCATCAGGTTAAGTCTTAATCGATAGGATTATAATTTGAGGAGTCTAGGGGCCCAAATCAATGTAGATGTGCACACAGGATACCCGGGAGGTTAGTAAGAAACCCTGTCTTCATAAAAGTCAGGTGCCATAAGAATGGTCACCAATCATTAGTTACCAAAAAAAAATATGTCGAATCCAAAAAAAGTGGTAGTGATGAAGTGGCCCTCGGAAGATGCCGTCGTACGAGTTACCAAGTTGGAATTCTCTTGGAGCGCGTTAACCCTGCATTAAGCTACCTAAGAACGATTTAAACACCCCTGATCCAAGAACCATGCCGGTTGTAATAACGAGTGTCCTTCATAAAAAAATGAAAAAAAAAGAAAATTTAAATAAATAAAAAAAATAACAAAACAAATAAATAATAATGAAAAACATAAAAATCAAAAAAAATTGCATCCGTGTGATCTCATTCGTGTGCTACATTTTTACATTTTTCCCATTTGTGTGCCCATGTGTTGCATTCATCGTCTTTGATTTTGCCTTAATTGATAAAGGCTTGGCCCCTTTGACTCATTGTCAAGGCTAGTCTCAAAACAATCACCCACTCTCTGAGCAAGGGGCCAAGTAAGAATAGAAAAACTGACTTGTTTCATTGAGCAATGTGTACAGGATTGAAAAGTAGGCACGAAGGCAGAAGACAGGAAATTGAACATTCCCTCCTTTATTTCCTTCTAGAAATTATACATTAAGTCCCGTCCTCTCTCTCAGCGTTACCCCTCTCTCCACTCTCCGGGCGAGGAACCCTGGAGGGTGTTGTTAAACCATGCGAGGCGGTGCATCTAACTGCTCTGTACCCCTCTCCCCGTCTCTGCTCCCCGTCGATCGACAGGGGCAGCAAAGAAACTACTAACACGAAAGCCACACTCTCGTGCTCTTCGGTAGCGCTCTTCACCATCTCTTAGCCATTGTTCAGCAAGACTAAGGTTGATTCGGAGTTCAAACAGTTGGGACTCCATGGTCCTCCGCTCCTCCCTCTCAGCCAATCTATCAGCTCTCTCTCTCTTTCCGTGTCTCTTTCCCTCTCTGCGCGTTCTCTCTCTCTGTCCTCCCTTTCCAGCTGAAGGGTGATCCTCAGCTCCACGGCGTCCCGAGAAGACCTATCGTCTGGACGACGTCGTAATTCCTCTTCCAGTTCTGCTATTCTGGCTTCCCCCTGTGCAGTACGGGCAAGTGCATCTTGCACCTCTTTCGTCTGCCATGTCCACCATTTCAGATATGTCGAGGCACAGATAAGTGAGATCCGATGGTGAAACTCTCACCTGTGTGGAAAGTATTCCTTCTGCCTCCGTGGCTCACTGCATAGTATGAGCAAGCTGCTCATGAAGCAAATCAAGTTCGGAAGTTGGGATCTATAAACTGGAAGAGACACTATCCGCCTCCATTGCTGAGGAAGCCGCGTCGAGCTGGGCACGCTGCAATACACATAAGGTGGCATTAAGGGCCTAGCACCAGAAATCTTGGCCTGTGATCATGTGTATGCAGGCTTACCGAAGAACTCAAGGCTGCGCGAGTATAACGTAACTGTCGCTCCGTACCCGTCAGGCGAGCTTGCAAGTTCGCTATCATGGTGTCGCGAGCATCCTGTGGCCAGGGCATAGGTTGACATATATCAAAAAAAGAAGAAGAAAGAAAAGAGAAATATGTTCACCTCCACAAGTCCCCTGGGTTGGAGTCGCTCTGCATACATCGCATTATAGAAGTGTAGATAATCCTCGTTGTCTTGAGCATGTGACTCCACGAGTGTGCCACCCCGTTGCCAGTCTTCATATTGCTCGGGGAACCGCACTCGCTAATCAACGGAGATCATCGGCCCACGTGTCTTCCTCCCGACACGCGGTGTTGTAGTCATGTCCACCCATTCCTGGGCGAGCCCTAAGGTCCTCATGGCCAATCGTAGTCGAAGTGGCTCGATTTCATTCACACAGTGCATCTAGAGGTCACGCCCGAACCGGGCACGACTCGTTATGACCCATGGCTGATAGGCATCAATCATGCCCGCATAAGGCCTCCAGATCACCTAGGTCAGGTCACACATCTTATTAATCACAAAAAAGGACAAAATATAAAAAAATGATGAATGCCAAAATAATAACCACCATCGCCGCGGGGAACTCTTGCAACTCGTGTCTTAACACCATCAACTGATAGGATAGAGAGGTTGGACTCATGATGGGCTGCCACCGCCTTGCCAGCGGCACCGCCACTGGGCACTAATGATGGGCCTTTACCATTGGGAGATAATAATAAGTCCACAACTACACCATCTTGTGCCGTTAACATCATCAAAAAACTAATAACAAAAAATAATAATAACAATAATAAAAAAACAAAAAGGGGGGGGGGGGGGATACCTGGATGAATGACGTAAAATCACTCACGGTTATCTCTCGGTCTGCTCTTTCAGATAGACCCGCGAATAGATGCGCCAGCATGGCTGCTCCCCAGGCGTATCGCCCCACTTTCTCAGGGTCTACCAGGGAATTCTAAGAAGCGGCAATGGATGCTGTCTCCCTTCGAGCCCAGTAACAATTTCCCAACAGGAAGAAGAGGAATCTCCTCAAATCCATGTTCGCTCTCTCCCAATTGCTCGCATCTACATAGTAGATGGCGCGGCATCCTCTTTCAGTCCTCTCTATGAACTCTTCCAAGGATTCATCATCACGGGGATGAACGTCAGTAAGCCCCAACGTCTCCATGATAGGCATCTTGGCTATGGACATGTTCTTACGATCATCTAGGTCCACTCCTAGTAACCTCTGAGCAGCCTCTCTGTAATCGGAGTATGTGACACCAATCAGTGCCTCGCCATCCACTTTGAGGCCCGTGATTCGGACCACATCTTCCAGGTTAGGCACCATGTGCCCCCAAGGCATCAAGAAGGCGCGGCTCATTGGATCCCACCTTTCACGCAATGCTTGGACGAGGGCGAGGTCGAGCTTGATTGGCTCGATCCGGAGGAAGGCTCCAAGCCCTATCACATCTAGTCTGGCCTTCTGAAAATCCGGGAGACCCCTGTACGCTGCCACTACTAGCTCCCATGAAATGTGTGATTTCATCACGCTCTACGCATACACAAGAAATGGGAAAAGGGGCTTTTGTCAAAAGAGAAAAAGGAAGAAAGAAGTAAAGAAGGGGTGGGAAAGCTCCTCTTACGAGTTGCGATTGTGTCCTTTCACTTAAGTGCGCTTCGAGGTCCAAGAGTCTCCTGGAACTGCTACCGCTAGACCTGCTTCTCTTCGAGGAGTGGGAAGATTCACCCTTCATTCCGAACCTAAGAACTCTTAGTTCCTCCTCTTCCGTGGAAACTTGTACTCTTCGAATTGGCTCTCGATGCCCCTGGGAGAACGAAGGAGGGATGCATTTATAGAAATGGGAGAAGTGCGAGCCAAGACTGCCTCCATCACCTTTAACGATAGCCCTCATGATAAGGCACCTTCCTTGTGGTCCCATGTGTCACTTCACCGCTCGCGTAGGGTAATTGATTGGATTGTGTAATGTGACGACTCGCTCCCTATGCAGTCTAGAGACGCCCTGTCATGTTGTAGAGGTCGTCCGGGAGAAGGCGCTAAAAGCCGTCATTATTGACTTTGATGGCAGATTCTCGTGGAAAAATGGTCGCGGCGAGACGCAATTCTCCGTTTCACGGACGGGTCTTGTCGAGCACATCACATGGGAACATTATAAAGGATAAGAAGCGTAGGGGAGAAGGAATGCGCAAGAGAACAAATGAACAACAGAAAATCAAATCACTCCATTCATAGGTCGACATAAACAGTCATGAACATCACAAGAGAGGAGGTGGGTATGCTAACTCGCTAATTCCTGCCATCACCTTCACGCTCGTCTCTCTCCTCTCCCTTAAGGTGAAGGTCCCTAAGGGGCCTTCTGGAGCTCTGCGAGGCAGCACTTTCCTCACCCCGCAATGCCCGCTCTGCTTTACCGGCTCGCTGCTGCTCCCATGGCATGGCAAAGAAGTTACCTGCTGAAAGGTAGCCGGACTGGCGAAGGCGCATGCCAAATTCTCGTGCCCTCTCGTAACACTCCTCCATGTCCTTTAGCCTCCGCTCTACAACTCGAAGGCCTACCTGGAGCTCCATCACCTGGGTCTCTAGGGCCTTTCTCTCATCCTAAGCCCGATGTCGCTCTGCCCTTCTTTCCTCTCTCTCCTTCTCCCTCTCCACTCTCCCTGTAACGACCCGAGAATCCGATAACCGGGAAGGCCCGATAACCCGAGACTCGCACCACCACCCACGAGTCCGAAGACTCGGAAGGGTTAGAAGGATGGTGTGGAAACTACACAAGTATCACAAGTAATTACAGAAATTAAACAGCTATAATATTAAGCAGGAAATAAATTAGCAATTTGCATGGTCCACAATAGAAAATGAATAACAACAACAATAGTCCACAACTAGTACAGAGACAAGAAAGAAAAGTACAGCTACACGGGACATACCCCGGCTCTGACCTCTGGCACTACCTCTGGGCACCCGCACCACGCTGCACCCCAGACGCGCTCCCCTGGGGCGGCGCCTCACCTGAAACACGGTGAAAACATGCAGGGAATGAGTCTCGGAACAAGACTTAATAGGGATCACTCGAACCCTACCTCGTAAAACGGGAAACCACTACGCTAGCGGTAGGAGAGTACCTCGGAAAGGAAAGCCATGTACTCTACCAAACAAAGGTCCTACGGCACGTAAATCGGCACACGTGCCACGGTGAGACAACCGAAACTCAACAGTTGACCCGGTAAACCCGAAGGCCAAACACACGACTGACAGTCTGACACTCCGTACTCGACAGGAGTACCTCCCCCTAGAAGCACAGCCGGTAGCGTCCCCTGACGTCTTACACTGCGCCGCAGGTGATCCGCCTGGCGTGGTAGCTCCTACCAAAGGCGCGAACACCGCACAAGTAACCACAAATAAGTGACTAGCTAGGGTCACGCCCGTCGACGTGGGTCCAACCGCCCCCAACCACGTGTGCACACACAGACCGTGCGTCCTTGGTCTAGTCCTCTGACCGATTTTCCCCTCAGCCGGACTCTGGCTACAAGACGTGGGGCCCGACGGCAACCGGTCCACAAACCGCCTCTAAGGGTAAGCCCGTACACCACTCCCTGGTGCGACCGGTACCGCGTACTGGTAGGCTACGACTAGTGGAGGGTCACAGAAGGAGTAGACTCTCAAGCCACGGAAAACAACGCCCGCATCCGACGACGCACGGGGACCACCCCACGCACCGGCCTTGTCGCACGGTGGCCACAGTCGGACTAAAAACGGGGTTGCATCTAGGGCTGTAAATGGGCCGGGCCGGCCCGATAGGCCCGCGGGCTTGGCCCGATTTCGGGTCGGGCCGCAAGGTCATTTTCGGCCCGCAGACTTTTAGTCGGGCCTAAAAGCCCGGCCCGACTTGACCTGCGGGCCGGGCTCGGGCTTTGAATTTGGCCCGCGGGCCTGCCCGGCCCGTTCTTTTTTTTATTCCCACATCAAAATTTAAAAATTATTTAGTTAAAACTATGCTATTTTACTTAATGATAAATTTTAAAACTCTCTTTTTACACAAATTATGTAATTAATATCAAAATTTTAATTAATTTAGTGAGATTATATGCTTTATATTATTATTTTTATTATTTTATTTAAGTTGTCGGGACGGGCCTTAGTCGGGCTTTGAAATTTTTACATAATGTCGGGCCCGACCCGGCCCGACATAAGTCGGGCTCGGGCCGGGCTCGGGCCTTAATGTTGAGAAGTCGGGCCCGGGCGGGGCCGACCTAAGCCCGGCCCGGGCCCGGCCCATTGACAGCCCTAGTTGCAGCCCTCTCGGGGCAACCAGGCGCCTGACGATCCACCCCGGGACCGTCACAAGGCTGTAACGGTCTAGGCGAGACCGTTACACACACACCTGGCGGTCTAACGCAGGCCGTTACACGGCCTGAGGAACGCAGAGGGTAACGCGCCTGGTCCAGCGCGTTACACAAATGTAACGCGCCTGGCCCAGCGCGTTACGTGAATGTAATGCGTCCTCCCTGGCGCGTTACACGCGCCTCACGCTCCCCTCGAGAAAGCAAGATGTAACGCGCCTGCCCTAGCGCGTTACGTGCCCCTCACACCTGGGGTAACCCAGGGAGTAACGCGCTCGCCCCAGCGTGTCACTTGGATGTAACGCGCTCGCCCTGGCGCGTTACACACGCAGACCCCCAACGGTCAAAAACTAACGGTCGGAAAGCCCCTGACGGCCCAGCCCAGGCGCGTCACATACAAGTGGCGGTCAATCGTGGGACCGTCACAGTCCCTGACCCCCGAAGGCTAACCAAAGGGCATGTGACGCCCCCCCCTGAGGCACGTCACATCATGTGACGGTCCCTGGAAGGACCGTCACACGCGCCCGACGGCGAGAACGGCGGGAAAGCCCAAAAACTTCAACCACGCCCCCATGCCTCCACCGGAGAGGGGGAAATCAAAGGGGAAGACCCTAAGAAGCCACTTCTTCTTCTATCAGAAATCTGCTTAAGCTTCTCCACAGGTATGAACAAGCTTCTGGTCAACTGATCAATGTCAGCAAGAGTGGATTTTTAATCCACCCTAAGAAGCCTTTTTCTGTTGCTCAGCGCATTCAGAGCCTCATAGGTTTCTCCAAACTATCCTTTCTTCACAAGTACCTCGGCCTTCCTTTGGTGATTGGTAGAACCAAAAAGATTCATTTTGCAGGGATCCTTAACTCTATACAAAAGAGGATTGCTGGGTGGAAGGCCAACCTTTTATCACAAGGGGCCAGACTGGTTCTTATTAAGCATGTGCTAACATCCTTGCCAATCTACTCTCTGTCCTCCACTCCTTTGCACATTGGCACTCATAATCTGATTGAGCAGGCCTTTGCAAATTTCTTTTGGGGATCTTCAACCCATGGCTATAAGAGACATTGGAAAACTTGGTAGGCATTATGTAGGCCTCAATTCTTAGGGGGCCTTGGCATCATGTCTCTTAGAAACATGGAAATTGCTCTTCGTGTCAAAATGCTGTGGAATGCTATTCACAATGACACCTTATGGGCTTCTTATTTTAGAGCAAAGTACCTGCACCAATGCCATATCCGAGATGCTAATTTTAGGAACATGAAAGGATTTGCAAGAAGAAGCTGGTTGAAGGCTAAGGAATATATTCTTCAATTCAAGAAGGTCATCATTGGGAATGGGGTAAACACCAGTTTTTGGTATGACAATTGGCTGGGCCAACACTGCTTAAACACTTTTGCTTCTAATGTTCATATCCCCAATCCGAAAGCTTCAGTAAGAGATGTGATTCTGAACCCATCTTCTGAAGAAACTGCCCTGCTTAATACTTTGCTTCCCAACAGCATTCAGCAAGCTATCAGATCTGTTAGTCTGAATCAGGAAACGGACTTGGGTGTTTAGAGTATTTCCTCATCTGGTCAGTGCTCAGTTGCATCAACTCACAATTCTATGGCCAACAATCAGCCACCAACTGATATCCCTTGGAGTCGTTTGTGGTCAAATTGGGTTCCTAATAAAATTTCAGTTCATCTCTGGAAGATCATGAACAACTGTTTGCCGATTGATGTTAATATTCAAAGAGTGGGCATTGTCCTCTGCTCGAAATGCTATTGCTATGGAACACCACAGGTAGAAGACCTAACTCATTTATTTCTCAACAGTGATATTGCAGTTTCTGTCTGGACTGCTCTCAAAGCAGCAGGGTTAAACTTTCAAGGTCGCACTACAAAGGAATTCATTCTAAATTCAATCTACAATGCTCAGCCAGGTACGGCTTTTGCAGTTTTCACTCTTGCCTCCATTGGATATGGTATGTGGGAAATCTAGAAAGCCAGGAACAATGCCAAATACGAGGATAAACCATTCTCTAAAAACAGTAGCATTCATCAAACTTTTTTCCAGATCAAGAGGGCTTGTTCGGCAGCTTCACTTAAGGAACCTAAGTCCACCTTCCGGAATATCCTGGATCAACTGGGAATTACATATAAAACCCCTTGCAGAGATCAGATGAAGATAGTGAGATGGATTTGCCGTCCTTGGCCGTTTCTAAAACTAAACACAGATGGTGCTTGCAAGCTTTCTACAGACACTGGAGGAGGCGGAATTATCAGAGATTCCAGAGGCAAGGTCTTCCTTGCTTTCTCTCACTTTTATGGTCACTCAAACAGTTTGATTGCAGAAGCCCAAGCCCTCCTGGATGGGATTAAATATTTGAAGACTGTGGATACTAATCCAGCTCTTATAGAATGTGACTCTCTCACCCTTGTCCGGATTATCAATAAAGAAACTCACTGCCCCTGGTCCATTCTCAGCTATGTCAAGGTTATCTGGAGCATCCTCTCTCAGTATGACTTGATTTCTCATATCTTCAGAGAAGCCAATACTGTAGCTGATCTACTTGCTTCTTTAGCTTGCACCACTAAATGTAATTCTTTCTATTCTTACAGTGAGCTACCTTCAATTATAAAAGGTGCTGCTCGGCTGGACTCTCTAGGCTTGCCTAGTATCAGATTGATGTAACTCTTTATTCATTTCAAGTGGTATAAAAATTGCCTCCTAGTGGTCTAATGGTGGAGTGGCTTTCTCCTTACCTCTGGTAAGGGGTGCACTCTCCCATAGAGCCCTAGGCTAGGCTTTTCTATTAAAAAAAAAAGGGGAAGACCCCTGGGGACCCCTAGCATGATTCTAGGCCATCAAAAACGCGAAATCATGCATCCAATCCATAGATCGGGCGAGCTCTCCCCAAATCATGGAAAAACCCCAACATGCTCAATCACACCCCTCTCGGCCTCCCCTCGGCCTATAAACCACGAAAATGAACGGCGGGGAGCTAGGGAACGTCACCCTACGTCAATGGAGCGAATGCTCCGCCGGATCATCCACGAACGCAAGAAATCGCTTTGAAAAACCCTCGTTCTTCAAGCTTCCCACGAGCACCGCACGTCCCCACGAGAAACTGGAAGAAACGCCGTCTGCCCCCATTGCCGATGAAACTACATCGAGCTGGGCACGCTGCGTACACATACGAGAGGTGACAGTTAAATGGTTAACGCCATGAATTTCAAATCATGCCAGGAGTATGTATATATACACTTACTGATGAACCCAGAGCCACTCGGGTATCAGTTAACTCTTGCTCCGTGTCCGCCAAACGAGCTCGTAAGTTCGTTATTATGGTGTCACGGGCATCCTACAGCCATGGCTCTTGAGTTCACAAATAAAAATAAAAAAATGGAAATTATAAAAGATAAAAAATGGTGTTTTACTTTACCTCTATAAGCCCTCCAAGCTGGAGCCTCTCCGCATACATTGCCCTATAGAGCCGTAGGTAATCTTCACTGTCTTGCGCTTGTGATTCCAGGAGCGTGCCACCCCGCTGCCAGTCTTCATACTGTTCGGGGAAGCGCACCCTCCAATCAACGCAGGTTGCTGGCCCACGCGTCTTCTTCCCAACGGTGGGTGAGGAGGTTATATCCACCCATTCCTGGGCAAGCCCGAGGGTTCTCATGACTAATCGTAGCCTTAGTGGCTCAATTTCATTCAAGCAATGGAGCCAGAGATCCCGTCCGAATCGGGCACGGCTTTCAATTACCCATGGCTGGTCGACATCGATCATATTCAAGTAAGGCCTCCAGTTCACCTATGTTGGGTTGTACATATCTTCTTAGTTACTCAAAAATACAAAAAAATAATAAATAATAAAAAAAACATATAAAAAAGAGAAAAAAGTATCCTACCATCGCTGCAGAGAACTCTTGCAGCTCCCGTCTCGATACCATCAGCTGGTAGGATAATGGTGCTGTACTCATGATGGGTTGCCACCGCCTAGCCAACGGGATCGTCACTGGCCGACAGTGTCGAGCTCTCCCCATTGGAATATAATAGTAGCTCCACAGCTACACCATCATGTGTCATTGGCATCAACAAATACAAAAAAAAGCATAAAACGAAAACCATAAAAAAATAATTTTTTACCTGGATGAAGGGCGTAAACCCATTTATTGTCACCTCTCGGCCTGTCCTTTGCGACATACCTGTAAATAGATGTGCCAGCACGGCAGCTCCCCAGGCGTACTGTCCTACTCTCTCCAAATCTACGAGCAGCTCTAGGAAGCGGCAATGTATGTTGTCTCCCTTGGAGCCCAGTAGCAGCCTACCCAGCAGAAAGAGGAGGATCCTCCTCAGGTCCATGTTGGTCCTCTCCCAGTTGCTGGCATCCGCACAGTATACAGCACGGGCACCTCTTTCTGCCCTTTCCATGAATTCCTCCAGGGACTCATCATCCCGTGGACGAATGTCAGTAAGCCCTAACACCTCCAGGATCGATGTCTTGGCTACTGACCTGTTCTTCCGTCCATCGAGTTCCAGTCCTAACAGTTTCTGGGCACCTTCTCGGTAATCCGCATAAGTGACGCCGGTCACTGCCTCTCCATCCACTTTGAGGCCCGTAATGCGGACCATATCTTCCAAACTGGACACCAGGTGCCCCTAAGGCATCAGGAATGCCCGACTCGCCGGATCCCATCTTTCATGTAATGCTTGGATCAGGGCAAGGTCGAGCTTTATCGACTCGATTCGGAGGAAGGCACCGAACCCCATCACGTCTAGCCTGGCCTTTTGGAAGTCCGGGAGACCTTGATATGCTACCACTACCAGCTCCCAAGAGATGTGCGAGCGCATCATGCTCTGCACATATACAAGAAGTGAAAAGGGGAACATTGCTAAGCAAGAAAGGAGAAGAAAAGGATGAAGGAAGGAAACCAAAGAAGCCACTTACAAGCTGTGATCGGGTCCTCTCACTCAGTTGTCCTTCGACTTCTGAGAGTCTCCGGAAACTGCTACCTGATCTGCTCCTCTTCGAGGAGCGGAAAGACTCACCTTCTGCTCTAAAGCTGGATTCACCCTCCATCTTGAAAAAATGACCAACACTCGCAACCTCCCTTCCTTACAAATTTGCACTCCTCAAGTCTGCTCTAAGGACTTCGGTGTTTCCAAGTCGAGCGAAAGGGGAGGTATTTATAGGATTGGAAAGAAGGTGATCTGGATCTATCACCATCACACCAGCAACATCCTTCACGACAAGTCACCCTCTCTTTACTCTCGCATGTCACTCTGCCATCTGGAGTGATCAATTCAGACGCGTGATTTGTTGACTTGTCCTCCCCATGCGGTCTAAAGATTCCCCGTGTTTATTGTCCCGTTGCGACTACTACTAGCGCGAAGAAGAAAGTGGGGGACATTTATACGGGAAAATAGGACCAGGGACCGACGTTGTTGAAATTGATGGTAGATTCCTTTGAAAGTCATGGCCACGGCACACTCGCGTGCCACTTTGCCATGTGAAGTAAATGGAGCAGAGCTCTGATTTGTTGACCCGCCACTCCTATTCGGTCCAAAGATTCCCCGTGTCTCTTATCCTATTGCGACTACTTTTATCGCAAATGAGAAAATGAGGGACATTCACGTGGGAAAAGAGCACCACGGGCTGATATTGTTGAAATCTGTGGCTGATCCCCTTTGAAAATCATGGCTATGGTAAGTCACCGCCCCGTGTTTTAAGGCGACATCTCACCGAGCATACTGCATGAGAACCTATGTGGTAGAGAAGAGGCATAGAGCAGAAGGAACATATCCAGGACGAACCAGCCATGTTCAAACCAACCTATTTCACTCGCACATATATAAGGGTTTGTGCCCGTCATGAGAAGGGAGTGAGTGAACAAGTCACTCACTAACCCTCATCACCCTCCTGGTTACTTCTCTTCTCTCTCCCAAGGTAAGAAGTCCCTTGGAGGCCTTCTATAGTTCCGTGACGCAGCAATCGCTTTGTCGCGTCATGCGTTCCCACCTGCTCTTCGGCAGTGCTCCTCGCCGTCCTCCTGTCTCTCTCGCGACCCTGATGGATGCGAAGCTCTTGAAGTCGAGGCCGCTAGTTGAGCTGCCCTATGCTCTGCCGATGAAGATGCTACCAACTCCAGGAGCTCCTCTGCTGCGAGCTCTAATCCCCTTCCATCTGTAGAGCGAGCCATGTTTGGATGCTCTTTCTCTCAGAGCTCCATCTCCTGCGCCTCTTGTGTTGCTCTATTTTTGCCTTTTCTCTCTCTACTATCTCTTGCTTTATCTCTCTCTTAGCCATTCGGAGAGAAATCTTTAGCTCCCGGGCATCTCAGGGCAACTCCTCATGCTAGTTGCCTTGAGTTTTTGGCTCTTGTCCGGAATGGTTGGCTATCACCTAGCACTGGCAATTGCAGATGTTTGTGCCAAAAACAAGAAAAAAGAGAAAAAAGGGAATAAAAAAGAAAAAAAAATAGAAGAGAGTTTGGATCTAAATAGGCATTAAAGTTTCCATATTCATTCCAAGATAAGATACATTAGGGTTTGGGCATCTCAGGCCTCAATTTCCCCAATTCAATTACATAAGCTTTCAGCAGTTCTTCGTCCTCACTCACAGACTCTGTTGCCCTCAGTGTAATGCTGGCCTTCCATGACGCTTTGATTATTTTCACATTTCTTGCGTCACCCCCTGTGCCCAGCTCCCTTTTCCTGATTAAAGAAAGGTTGGATAGCAGTGGGAATGAATGGCGAGGGAGGCCCATCTGAGTATGACACCGGTGCGTGTTGTAAAGGATGAATTCAGACGCGCCAACAAGCTGGAGCTCCATGTTAAGAGAAGACCTCGTGAGAAGCTCATATGGGAGTAAGCATGTCGGTGCACGAGTGAACATATACTCTTCAAAGGTACTGAAGTGAGCCTGCCAGTCTTCACGTTTCTTCAGCCAGGGAACACGATTTGCTATACTACCACTAGAGCCTAACACATTGACCATATGGTAAAGTGGGCTTTGTTGGAAGAGTCTTGAAGTAGACGACATTCCCTCACGATGGTTAAATTTGAAATGCAAGTCAGTCCAGCAATTCAAAAGGAGTGCGCAACCAAAAGGAGGCTTACCCATACTGGAAGCCGTGAGTCCGCTATAGAGATAAGCAAGGATAGCCGGTCCCACTCTCTTTCCTTCCCAAATTCCACAGATGGCACTTAGCTAATCTTCCTCCACTATGTTGTCAGTATAAGGGAATAAGAGAGCACCCGCTAAGCAGATGGTGAATCCCTGCATAAGCCCTTCAATGCGATCATCATCACTTGTCAACCTTTCAAGAGCATTTATGACCCAATCTGCAAGTTTTTGCAGATGGATTCCCTTCTGAGTCTGGACGCCCTTGATGGCTTCGGACGGCATGAAGCTTCTGAGCACCTCCTCGGAAGTCACCCTTCTTAGCATGCGCATAACCTTTACCTTGCCATTTCTCTGGAATTTCTTCACGCCAAGAAGAAGTTCTGCTTCTTCGAGAAGAATAGTTGCCTCGAAAGTGGGAAAAATGAATGTATGGGTTTGATGGTGCCAAAGCTCTACCAGTGCACCCATAGCCGCCCAATCCATGTGAATCTCGTTGTAATATTTGGCATGAGTTACGAGCTTTTGGAGATGCCACTTTCTAATGATGGCCCTCATGTTGATCGAGATGTTCGAAGTGAGTCTCGACAGCCATGGCAACCTTGAAAACTTCCTCGGGCCAGGAAAGAGAGGATACGACTGGAAATAGAAAAAGTGGAGAAGGCGAAAATGAGCGTAAGAAGGTCTTGCAGAAACACAAAAAAAGAAATGGTAACTCACCATTCGAGACTGAATTCTCCCGGTAAGATGCCCTTCGAGGCCGGTAAGCCGCTTGCACTCGTTGCTGGGCTTACTTTTCTTCACGGGATGGGAAGACTCCCCTTCCATCTCGAACTCTGATCTCCTCCTAAGCTTCAACTTTCTTAACTCGCCCTTGAATGTATTTTCTTAAGGCCAAAGGGGCGATACTTATAGTGAGGAAAAGAATCTAGGAATAGTGTTGGCAGTTTCGTTTTGTTGTGTGTGATAATTTGCTTGTATAGTTGTGATTTTGTTTTGTTATGTTAATTATCGAGTGGGGTACCACTGTCCCACCGATGCCCCACCTTGTCCCGCCTTGTCCCCTAATCATTCAATCATTGTGGTCACCCCTTATCATGCATTGTATTGTATGATATTTACGCTATTAGAGCATGCCAAGGACCTTACGCCTTGGACGAATCCGGGATTTGAGTTCCCCTTCAACAAAAATAGTGATGATCTCGGAGGAGTTCAGGACGTACGGATAGGCCGTTAAGTTGTGATAGAATAGGGACGATGGTTCCGTTCGATGAGTCGGTACGTGGATAAACGGGCCCCGGCTCAATATCAGCTCATTGGATCGGTATCCTGACCCACTCTCCACAGCTTAGCAATATTATCCTTGGATATTTTCTATTTTAGTTTGTTTTATTTTTCTTTTTAAACCCAGCATGCATTCATGTAGGACTTTGAGTTCATTGTGGAAAATCATTCATTTACTTTGATTATGTGAGCTACTGTGCTTAATTGCTTGAATATGGGATATTCCATTCCGGGTCGAGTACTGAGTTTCCCCGAGGTTGCCTTCAGACGTTTCTCTGGATGAAACCATTGTTTGGATGTGTCTCCAATCATCTGTTTATTTCCCTCGGACCCACCTTGGCTGCAGCACTTTCACAATGGCTGGTAACTGCTCCCCAATGGTGAAACCTGAGGTTTACGACCCAGGTACTTCCGCGCCGTGAAGTTGGTCCTTTTAGTTTGTTCGTGCCCCAGCGCACACAATGTCCTTCCCAGTTTGTTTACCATCCAAACAATCGTTGATTTCGGAGGACCTTCCTCAAGGTTGCTTTGTGAAACTCCGGAAAGATTCCCATCGCGTGATGTTAGAAGCGTGTCTCATCACACCTTGGCATCGACTTTTCAGTCCACTCCATTTCATTCCAATACACTTCGTTTCATTCCATTACACGCCCTTCCCCTACAAAGTGGATGCCGAGGCGGGGCAGCTGTAGACCCGCCATTTCTGACGTTACGATGAGTAAAACCCATATTCTACCGTAATGCCCTGAAGTGGCTTACATTTTCTTTTATTTGAGTGATTTCCGTAATTATGGTTAAATTACATTATTTTGTGGAAGGGAAAAAATTAAAATATGTGTCCATATAAAATAAATAAAAAGAGAAAAAAATAAAATTCCAAAAAAATGTGTGTAGTTGTGTTTACGTAAAAATAATATAATTGATTTTCTTTATTAAATTTATTTTCATAAAATATAAATATATATATAAGTGATTAGTATATACATATTTTTTTCTCTAAATTACGAGTCACCTAGTGAAAAAGGGAGAGTGCACCCACTTCCAGCGGAAGAGGATGTTCCCACTCCACCTAAGAACACTAAGTGCTGCTTTTATTATATGTAAAGTGGCATTTACAAGAGGAGGGCCATAGCCTTACAGAAAATGGCAAACGGCCAGCAATAAAGAAAGCCCCAGAAAAGGTGGAAATATTTCTCAAATCTCGCCAAGTGAAGAAAACAAAAAATGATAACAACTAAACAAGGCTTCTGCGGAAGTTTGGAAGAGCAGCTGCATCCGCCAGTGCATAAGCTTTCGCCCTTGACGGTAGCTCATGGTGAGTAAAAAATACCCTATTTTCAGCTTGAGTGGTAGCAAAGTCAGCTAAAGAATCAGCTACTTGATTAGCTTCCCTGTAAACATGAATAATAGAACATCTCATGGAAGAAAGGAGAAAAAGAATTTCATCCCACCATGGGAAAAGAACCCAAGGAGGGGACTTTTTGTTAACTATGGTATTCACAAGTAAAAGAGAATCAGAGTAAATGACAGATATAGGAATGGATAGGCTAGAAGCCAATCTCAATGCATCCAGAATTGCCCGCCCTTCTGCCTGGATAATATCGCCCAAACCGTACCAAAAAGAGAAGCTTAAAATAATATCTCCATGAACATTTCTAATACACCCACCTCCACCAGACAAACCACTATTGGGCTTGAAACAACCATCACTATTAATACAGTGATCAACTAATGGAGGAATCCATCGAACTAACTTGAATGCAACTTGTTTAAATCTGGCTTTGATATTAAAAGCATGAAGGGCATTGATATAAGCAGAGTTAACTGGCGTATTAAACTTGATATTCTGGACAGAGTTTCTAACTGTATGTAGGATATCAGCAACAGATCTGATTATGTAAGGTTTACCTCCTTCATACCTGCAGTGGCACCTAACCTTCCAGATCTCCCAAGTTGTAGTCACAAGTGTAACCAAAGTGATAAAACCAACAGCGGAATTTATCTTCACCTCTCGCATCAGCCAAGTGAACCAGCCCAGGAAACTCCCTGATCTATATCTGTAATCTGCTAGCAGGGGATTGATAGAATTCCATAATGCAACAGCCAATTCACTAAATAAAAATAAGTGGTCAAAATCTTCGACAGCATTATTCCCTAAACAACAGGAACAACGAGACACAATCTCAATACCCATACTCTGCAACCTGGAATCAATGGGAACAGCCTTGTGGATTAGCTTCCAGCAGTAGAGACCAGCCCTTGGGGGCAGTTTATTGGATAAAAGTTTAATGCTGCCATCAACTGGGGACAGAAGAATAACATGTTTCTTCCATTGTCTATACACTGACTTAACAGACAGATCACCAGAATCAGTAAAAGCCCAAACAGGGATATCATCTCCCTCCAATAATGTAAATGATTTTAACTCCTGAATAACAGCTTCATCAGATAGAATGGACCACACTGGGTGAGAATGATCAGTCAATACCTCTCTAACAGTGCAGTGAGAAAGATCAGAAGAATAAGAATCAGAGACTGTTAAAGGGATTCTAAACCAATGATCCTTTAGAAAATTTGTGTTGTTGCCATTCCTAACAGACATACGAAAACCCTCCAATAATAAGCCTTTAGCTCTGTCAAAATCTGACTTTCTGATACCAGCAGGGAATGGATATACACAGTCAGAGACATGAGATCCTTTCAGATATTTGTTTCTAACAAACTGAGCCCACAGTGAATTACTAACAGCAGCTAACCAAATAAGTTTAACCTGGAAGCATACCTGAATATCTTCCATACTTCGAATACCAAGCCCACCCTGATCAACTGGACAGCATATCCTCCGCCAAGAAATCCAGTGTTTTCTATGAATATGATCAAGCCCTTGCCAGAAAAAGTTTGAACAGATGCTATCAATCTGCCTGCAGATAGACTTAGGAACAGATATGGCACTGGCAGTGTAAATAGACAAAGATGATAAAACAGCCTTAATTAAAGTGACCCGTCCAGCTTGAGAGATGAATTTGGATTGCCAACCAGCAAGTTTGCTTTGAATCCTATCAACCAAATATTTGAAATGAACAATTTTCTGTCTGCCCTTGAAAAGAGGTATCCCCAGGTAAGTGATAACAGATTTCTTATGAAGGTAACCAGTCTGGGATTTAATCCTATTAATAGCAGCAACAGGCATCCTCTGAGATGCAATGAAACAACTTTTCGAGCAATTGATAGATTGGCCAGAAGACCTTTCATACTTTTCCAAAAAATTAAGAAGATGCTGGATTGATTTCTTGCAACCATTTGAGAATATAATACTGTCATCAGCATATAAAATGTGAGAGTGCAATGGAACACCACGAGGAACATGAAAATAACTACAATCACCAGATTGAAAAAGCTTGGAGAGACCTCTACTCATCACTTCCTCCGCTATGATAAATAAAGTGGGAGCAAGGGGATCCCCTTGTCTCACACCCCTGGTGGATTTGAAATAGCCCTTCAACTGCCCATTGAAAGAGATGGAGAACCAGCAATTCATCAAGGTCTGACCAACCAAAGAGGTAAATCTAGAAGAGAAACCAAATCTTTTCATGACCATCAAAAGGAAATCCCACTCAATTCTATCATAGGCCTTAGCCATATCTAATTTAAACAAAACATTATGCCCTCTGACCGGTCTGTCTAATTCCATAAATAGCTCTCTAGCTAACAGAAAATTGTCTGATATCAATCTGCCTTTGACGAAACCACTCTGCTGTGTTGAAATGATAGTAGGAAGAACATGCTGGAGCCTATCATTCATGATCTTGGTTATTACCTTAAAGGAGAAGTTGCAAAGACTGATTGGTCTAAACTCTGAATAACAGGAAGGACTTTTCACCTTGGGTATCATACAAATAATAGTTGAAGACATGCCTTGAGGAATGCCCCAACCTTGGAAAAAACCTTGGACAGCACATATAACATCATGTTCCACAATTTCCCAGCAAAAGGTGTAGAAGCTACCAGTATAACCATCTGGACCAGGGGAACTATTGCTAGACAAAGAGAAAACGGTTCTTTTAATCTCTGCAGCAGAAGGAATCATGCATAAAGACTCATTTAATCCACCAGAGATCAGATGAGGAATAACAGTCAGCATGTCTGGATCAATGTTGTGAATTTCAGAAGATAAGAGTTTGTGGAAATGATCAACAGCCCCCTGGGCTAAGATCTCCTGATCTTCTTCCCAAGCTTCATTAAGTTTCAGTCTTTGAATGAAGTTCTTTTGTTGTCTGACTTTGGCAAAATGATGAAAAAACTGAGTATTTCTATCACCATAATTCAGCCATTGGATTCTAGATTTCTGGAGCCAGAAGATTTCTTCCCTAACCAGGGCTTGCTTAAGTAATGCATGAGCTAGATTCAACCTCATTTTGTGTTCTTCTGAAGGGATATTATCAAAATTGGCCTGAGCTTTTTCTAAATCAGTCACTGCCTTATCTTTTGCTTTATGAATGTTTCCAAAAACAGTCTTGTTCCACTGTCTAAGGTGAACCTTTAAAGATTTCAGTTTGTGTTGAAGCAGGAAAAGGGGGTTAACAGTGACACAATTAACTTCATCCCACCGGGCTTTAACGAAACTCAAAAAATCATCATGGGTGTGCCACATAGCCTGATAAATAAATCTACCAGGCTTAGGTGTGATATTAGCCATTGAGACCAACAAAGGAGCATGATCAGACACCCCCCTTACCAAATGTTTAATGCTCATGTTCCAGCCTTTGTCCAACCAAAAGGAGTTATAGAACACCCTGTCCAATCTGGCCTTAATGTGAAAGGAACCCAACTGATTATTTGACCAGGTAAATGGAGAACCAGAAAATCCAGCATCTATAAGTCCAGAGGCAGATTGAAAACTATGAAAGTCAGTCAAAGAGGGCATAAAAGGAGGTCTTCCACCCACTTTTTCATCAGGAGATGTAACACAGTTGAAATCTCCTCCAACCAACCAAGGGACTGAAACCCCTTCACCAAATGAGATGAGTTCATCAAACAGAACTCTTCTAGTAACATAATTACATGAGGCATATACAAAAGAAAACAGCATGCTGATCTCATTATTTTCAATAAGACCCACAGTTAAAAACTGATGATGCATTTGAACTACTTGAATATTCAAACCTGGAACATAGAATAACCATATCTTAGAAATATCCCCTTCATTAGCTTCATTACCAATGACAGTATGCAATCCAATCTTACGGGCAATCCCCTGAGCAGAACTGAATTTAATATTAGGTTCAGATATAGCAACCATCTGGATGCCATTAGATCTAACTAACTGGCCCAAGCTTCTAACAGAGGCTGAATTGCCAATGCCCCTGATATTCCATATTAATAAAGGACTAATCATTAGGAACAGTAGGAATATCCCCAGCCAACACTTTGGCTTTAGCTCTGGTAAGCCTCACATCACTTAACAAGTCCCCAGGAAACATAGATGGGGGTGCCATCTTGGGAGGTTGTTGCAAAATACTACTAACAGTGCTTAACATCTTGGAATTCTCAGCTAAGGAAATGGATGAAATAGCACCTACATTCCTCCTTTTCAGAACTGATTTCACTTCTTCAGGAGAAGAAATATTGACCAGACCATCCACATTCGTAAACAATTGTGCAGCAGAATCTTCAGAAATTAACTCTTCTTGGATACTGGATAAAGAACCACTGGCTAAGGAGACAGACTTCCCTTTTCTAATAGCAGATGAACCAGGGATATCAAGGTCAATATTCTCAACTATCACCCCAACAGCCTGAGAATCAGATCTGACCTCATTAGTCTTATCATCCTCAAGCTGATGTAAAACCCCAAATTTGTTTCTTGTAGATATAGCCTCAACTAAGGCATTCTTTTTCGGTCTGAATTCCTGTTTCCCCTGTTTCTGAGCCAAAGTGCCCATCTCATTTGTTTTGGAAACAACTTTATTTGTCTTCTTTCTACAGTTCAGCTCAATATGCCCAATTTTATGACAAAATGAGCACAGGGTAGGAACTCTACGATAGTCCACATTCTGCCAATATCCACCCCCTCCAATACCAATCCAAATTCTATCCCGTCGAACTTTTTCTAAGTTTAGCTCAACACAAACAATGGCTTCTGTAGTATTGGACTGAGCTAAAGTAGTATCATGTATGCGCAATACAGGTCCGATGTTGCTAGCTATGGACTTTAACATATCCTCGCGGAAAAAATTAGCAGGCAAACCAGGAAGGGATATCCAAGCTGGAATAACCGGAGGATCAGCTTTGAAATCAAAGTCAAGTTGCCATTTAAAGAAACGGAACAGAAAACCTTTAATAATGGCACTCTTCTGCAGCAAAAGCTTAATGAAGTCCTCCTCGTTGTTCAATCGGATGAGAAGGTGCCGGGGATCAAGTCTACTGATAACAACCCCATCTAGATGAAAAGCTTGGATTATATGTGATTTTACCTCTGGAATGGAGGGTCGCCCATAGGAGCATTTTGCGATAACAGCATGAAGCAGATCCTCGCATGAGTCAGCAATATCTTCCATAGTAAAAAATACAGCCGGTTCTCCATCGGTGGTGAAGGCTGGTGGCTTCACTATCTTCCCACTACAGGGTCTTAGTTTCCCCTCAATCAAAGTTTGCGCAAAGGATTTGTAGCCCACCAAATTGCCACCCGCCGCAATGTTGTTTGTCGGAATTTCACCAGCTGTTAAACCAGACCCCGGAGGACTCACCGCCTTACCAAGCGCAGGAAAGGAGGCCCCAACATCAATTACAACTGCGGACTGGCAAAGAGAAACCCCAGCGTCAAACGCCTCAACATACCCAGAAGATTCAACATCGCCCCCTGTCTTATTAACCACCGAAGAGACATCAATGAGTCCGCCGGGAGAACCCCTCTTATCTACCGATCTGGAAGCTCCAGACGAAGAACCCCTCCCCGCAGGCTCTGAAACTCCACCCACCACCTTCATGCTCGGCATAAAAAATCCAGAGAAGCAACAGCACGCCGTCACCCTAGCAACTATTCTACTCCACCCAACACCAAGAAGTTCAGGCAGAGAAAACCCCCCTCCACCGCCGTCGGCGGGGAGGGAAACACGATCGCCACAAGCCCTCTCACTGCCGCCGACGGGATCGCCACAAGCCCTCTCCCTCTGCCTTCAGTCGGAGCTCCAGACGAAAAAAACTTTGCTTATCAGATTAGTATATACATAATATATTTATTAAAAAAGTAAAAAATATAATAACCATAAATAATATATATATAAAAAGAAGCAAAAAAAACAAGACAAATAAAAATAAATAAAACAAACAAACATAAAAATAATAATAAAAGATAATAAAAAATTATATTCCCTACCCCATCTTATTCTCTCCCCATCCCTTTCTTCATTTCTATTCCCTTCCCTCTCTCTCACGTAATCCCCTCCTCCCTGCTCTCTCACCCTCTCCCTTACACACACGCGCACACACTCTCCCTCACCCCTTCCGTCTCTTTCTCTCCCTCTCACTTCTCTTCTCATTTCCCTCTCCCTCACGTCACACACATGGACACTCACCCTCTCCCTCACTCTCATCTGCTAATCACAACCTCACTCTCTCATTCCCTTCAGCTCTCACCGCATGCACCCATCCCACTCCATTCTCTCCCGTTCGGAAGCTCACCCCATCCCACACTCCCTGTTGTGCCCCTTATGCTTTGTTGATGATGTGATGTTTTAATGATAGCAACATGAATGAGTCACCACATTGTCTTGAATATGTCTGACCTTTTCTGTGGGAGATTGCATAAGTGTGCCATGTCTGAATTGTGAAGAACGCATGTGTATGCTTGAGTAATGCTGTGATATATTGGCTTGTGCTTGATTTCTGTTCTTGATTTCTGTTCTGTGCATTGCTTCTCTACTGATATGTTCATACATTGTCTTAGGCTAAGTCTATACAGACTTTAGCGTCTCATTTAGCATCTAAGGCAAAGTCTACACATTGGCTAAGTGTGTACATCGCTTTCATTTCTTGAGATCAAGTCCATACGTTGCACTGTTTCTTCAAGTCCATACATCGTGAAAGTCTATACACTCCTCTTGGCCTTAGCATCTGTTTTGAAGTCCATATATTGGTCTTCAGTTCAAGTCTGTACATCGTTACGTTCTCTTTGGAAAGTCTGTACAGCGTCAAGTCTGCACATTGGGCTTTCACGTGAAGTCTACACATCGGTCTCTACTTTGAAGTCTATACATTGGCTAAGGGTCTTCAAGTCCATACACAGTCGTCTGATGCATATTGATTAACAGGAAATCTGCTATGAGGTAGTACACTGTATGTCCATACTGTTTCTGTCATACTTCGTGTTATTCTTGTGTTTATGTCCGTGTTATTTCTTTCGTACCTCGTGTTACTTTAAGTTGTGTGCTGATTGACTTCGTGCTGATTCCTCTGAAGCAGATCGAATTGTTCTGATGAACTTCGAGTTGCTTCTGTATGAACCTCGTGTCGTTAGCACTTAGTTGCTCATCTCGAGTCAGTCCTCTATGATTGCTCTTGTGTCTTCGTGTCAATTACTGTAGTTCCTCGAGTTGTTCTTTTGCTTCCACCGTTTCATCACGTGTTGTTGAAGACGTGTCTATCTCATGTCTTCGTGTCGTGTTTTCTAGACCTCGTGTCTTTGTCACTTTGTGACCTCATCTCGTGTCATCTTTTATGTCTGCATGTTTAATTTCGTGTCACTTACTGTTATTCCTCGAGTCGTTCTTTTTCTTAGTGTCACTGCTTCATCACGTGTCGTGATAGCCGTGTCACTCTTCTATCTTCGTGCTGTTTTTCTCTTTAAACTTCGTGTCCTTCTCACCTTGACCACACTCCGTGTCAATTCCTGTGTTCTGTCTTCGTGTTGTTTTCAACTCGTGTCGGTTTCTGTTTCCATCTTCGTGTTGTCATCAACTCGTGACGGTTTCTGTTATTTGTCCTCGTGTCATGGTCAGCCCGTGTCACCTCGTCTTCGAGTCGTTCATTCGAGCTATTTTGTGCTCGAGTTATTTTTCTTATGTTTTCAAGTGTTGTTTCACTTCGTGTCGTCTTTTGTTGCCGTTTGTTAGTTCGTGTTGTTTCGTTCTAACCTCGTCCAGGTTTTCTTCTAAATCGCGTGCTCTTCTATTGTTTCACTCCGTGATATTTTCTTCTCACCTCGTGCTATCCTGATCTGACCTCGTGTCACCTTCCTTGATTGTGTCAGTCTTGTCCATTGTATCTCGTGTCGTTCTTTTCTTATCTCGTGTTGTTATCATATACCTCATGCAGCTTTAGTTTTAGTGGCCATACAGCGTGTTAATGGTTTTTATCTCCTTACAGGTACGAGGAAGAATATTCCCAAATAAATGGGCTGCACGTGATCCAAGACAAGAGGAACCAACCCAATGAGGACACGTGGCAGGAAGGTTATGGATCGAGCATGGGAAGCACACGCATGTTGTGCCCTATCCACCTGCTGCCGCTATAAATAGAAACCTTCGCCCACCGATGAAGGAAGATCAGAGTCAAGAAAGAAAAGGCAGAATTACAGAGAGCTCGATCCAACAGTGAAGAGAAAGAAAAAGAGAGATAGCAGTGAAGAGAAAGAAGAAGAGAGTGAGAGTGAAAGCAGAAAAAGAAAAAGAGAGAGAGATAGTGCTCGTGTGAAGAAAGAAGAAAGAGTGAAGAAGAAGAAGTGCAGAAGAGAGCAGAAGAGAAAGAAAGAGAGATAGAGAGTGAGCGAGAGAGCTCGTGGAGAAGAAGGAAGAAGCTGCTTGAAGATCTATCTTCACTGGACCGTGGATCAGATCCAGGCCAGTCAGCTCCGTTGAGAGCCACATTGTGCATTTCATTTTTCAGCTTTCTGTTTGCTGAAGTTATTTTCATTTCGTGTTTTTGTTTTTCCATTTTCATCTGGTTATCTTGTTCTTTCGATTGCCCTGTTGGGGATCGGGTTCCTCCTGTTGGTTCAGGAGAAGGGAGATCTGATCTCCGGGTTGCAAGTGACAGGTTGTCACTTGTGGGTTCCCTCTGGTTAGAGGAAGGGAGGCTAGTCCTCCGGTTCTGGGCTTGTGGTTGCAAGTCCAGGTGTCCCTCCTGGTCTGGAGGAAGAGAGGTCTGCGACCTCTAGTTTCCAAGTGGCTGGGAGTCACTTGGGTGTCCCTCCGGTTGGGAGGAAGAGGGGAGGCTGTTCCCCTAGTCAACTTGTGTGGCAGCAACTGTTTGCAGACTGAGTCTGCTTGGTTCTAGCGTTTGCTAGTGAAGCCTCACTCCGGTTGGGAGTGAGGGGTGGATGTAGGTCTGGAGGACCGAACCACCTTAAAATCTTTGAGCAGTGGTTTGCTTGTAGTGTGTTCTTCCATATCTCCTACCACCCTTCACAGATTGTCTTGAGATTTCTTATTCTCATTTGTGCTGCTTCCGCTAGTTGATTGTTTGGGGGGGCCAGTTACATATTTGCTCTTTTGTTTAAAAGGATTTTCAATTGGTTCATCAGATTGCTAGATTTGCTTCTGCTGGATGCTTGGATAGGTTCCCTCCACCTGCTTGTTATTTTGTCTAATCGTATTAGCTTAACTCCGAAACTTGCTTAGCATCCTAGATTTTAAATTGGGCATATTTCGTAGCAGGATACATTCACCCCCCCTCTGTATCCGGGCCTAGCACCCTAATAGTTGGTATCAGAGCGGGTGTCTGCGTACAAGGTCCAGCGACCTGCAGATCGATCTTGCAGTCTTAGGTGCTAATTTGTTTTAGTGCATCAATATTCTTGTTGCATTGAATCTATCGGCTATCTGTTTCAATGGCTTGTCCACCCGTCTTTAGTGGTTCTGATTTCAACCAGTGGCACAGTGCTTTACGTGCTTATGTTAAATCTGTTGATCCAGACCTGTGGAAAGTGATTTCACATGGTCCTCATAAATTACCAAAGAAAAGGTCCAAATGGACTGACAGTCATGAATCAATGTATGAGGAGAATCAGACAGCTATAAATCTGATGAAAGCAGCCACTGACAAAGCCTTTCACTCATGTTTCCTTGATTGCAGATCTGCAAGGGATATGTTGGAAATGATGAAGAGAGCCGAGAAAGGAAATCAAACAAGCTGCATGATGGCCAACAGAAGCGATCAAGGCAGCAATCAAACTGAAGAAGATGATGATGATGAGGTAAATATCTTCGAGAATTTCTCTCTAGAAGATTGGGAGAATGCTTATGCTGAATTATTTGAATCTCACGAGCTGTTAAGAAAATAGTATAAGAAATTGAAGAAGGGTACTGGTTTAGATAGTTCAAGCTTTCCTTGTAGAAATTGTGTTGAATTGAAAAATATTCATGATGCTTGTATGTCTGACTTTCAAATACTGAAGAAACAAGTTTCATTATTGAAAACTAAAAATCAAGAACATATAAATGTGATATCTGAACTCAAAGAAAAATTGAACTCAGATAATGATAATCAGACTGTTGTTAACTATCATGACCAGTATGAAAAATTGCTGAAAAACTTTAAAAGTGTAAACTCAGATTTAAACAAGCTGAGATCCGAAAATGATTCCCTGAGAACATCTGCTAATAAAAATGATTACAAATTTGAGAAACTCAAGCAGGAGAAAAACTTGCTTGCTGAAAAACTGGAAGCCATCAAATCTGTGAATGTGGAATTACAGAAAAATATTGAAAAGAAGGAAAAAGATTTGAAGGAATTCAAGGCTGAAAGAAAATTTGAAATTAACTCAGAAGATCAGACTCTAATAAATGAGTTAATTCAGAATGACAAGCTTAAGGAAGAAAATGAAAAATTAAAAATGTTGAATTCCACTATGTCAGAGAGACTTCTAGCTTTGGAAAGAGGAAAAAGTATTTGTGTTGAAGATTCTAATAAACTAACAATCTGGAACAGGAAATTGAAAAATACAAAACTGCTAACAATGTGTTAACTGAATGTGTGAATTGCAGTGAACAAGAGATTGCCAGTTATGAGCTACATATTTCCTCTTTGGAAGATGAAATTCAGGATTTGAAAGTCTCTTTGTCAAAATTTGTTGATGGGCAAGAAAACCTAGACAAGCTGCTAGGTGTAAAAGTCAATGTCAAAAGGGAAGGGTTGGGCTATAATAATCTAAATAAAAAGGCTTTGCAGAACAAAGTAATGACATCCTTTGTAAATGCCTCAAACGTAGCCACAACATCAAAAGACAAACAGCCCATTGTTCAGAAAATACTGGGAACAAAGATTAATTTTAAGAAAGAAGGACTGGGTTACAGTCCAGTCATGAGGAAGGCTGAAGGAGCCAACCTGAAAATTGTCTTTGTTAAATCCTCTGAACAGGAGAAGCCTTCTACTTCATCTCCAACTCAGTACAAGGCTAAGAAAATAGGAAAATAGGATAAAAATCAGAAAAGGACTGTAAATCAGAAAATAAATGAAAAGGGTTCATCAGTGCATATTGATCACAGTCCTCATACACATTCACAAGCATCTAAAAAGAAAATGATCTGTCATTACTGTCATAAATTTGGACATCTGATGCATGAATGTAGATTGATGGAAAAGGATGATCTGAGTGCTAGAAAATATCATGATAAAAATCTTTCATCTCAGAAAAGGAAAATTGAGTGTTTTCATTGTGGTAAACTAGGACACAAAATTTCACAATGCTGGTTTGTTAGTGATAAGAATAAATTTCATGCAAACAATCATGCTCTTAACAAGAACAAGTATGTTCCAATGAACCAGCATATGACATGCTTTAATTGTGGAAAATTGGGTCATAAGAGATTTGAATGCTGGCTGAATGCTGGTAAGAAAAGTTCTAATTCATGCTTTCACTGTGGCAAGATGGGCCACATTGCAGCCCACTGTTGGCATGCTCAGGGTAGACAATTCAATTCTAAAACTGTTAAACTCCCTGCAAATGAAAATGTTTTTGGAAGTAATGTTTTTAGAGGCAAGCACAATGAGTGCTTCAACTGTGGGAAGCCAGGTCACAGGGCTGCAACCTGTTGGCTGGCAGGATATCAAAACCAAACTGGTTTTGGCAAACAGAATTTTTATTCTGTTAACAAGAAATCTCATGCTTATGCACATAGAATTCATGCTAACAAGAATCTGCATAAATCAGATCTGAAAACTGCTCCTAGAAATGTGCTGAGAAAACATGCTAGGAGTAATACTATTTTGTCAGGACCCAAGACTTCTTGGGTACCTGTTTGTGCAAAATAACATTGCTATGCAGATGTGCCTTGGGACTGAAATAAAAAGGGGTAATGATCCAAGGCACTCAATAAGAAAACCCAATACTGAACTTTTCAGGTAAACTTCCTGCTCTTCTTGTTTTTTGTTTTAATGCATAGCAAGTTAAATCTGTTTTTGCATAATCATTCTTCATCTGCATTGTCTGAAATGATGCCTCTGAACTCTACTCATCTGAAGTGCATATATGTGATTTGCATGTAGAGTACATTCATTGAAAACCTGAATTGCATATAGGACTGTTGGTTTCACCTTGATATTCATGACCTCTATGGTATATCAAATGGTAAGCTACCAAAAGGCAGGGAAATCTGTCCGGAGGTCCTTACTATGTGAGAGCTGGTCTTTTAGACCAAGTGCTCCGCCTAGTACCATGGGTCATTTTGCTTGACAGGATAGTCTGAATGTGCATGAATTAAAATCATATGTTCAGTTTTCAGTGCAAACATTGCATGTTTTCAGGGGGAGTAAGTTGCATATACTTGCATAGCATTCAATGTTGAGTCTTTACATGTCTCTGCATATATATAGTGCATTGCATTTCGTTACATTGAAAATGCCAAAAAGGGAGTTTGAATGCATATTGTGAGGGGGAGTCATTGCATTGCATATAGGTTGTCAAATGCATACATGGGTCAGAACTCATTGCATATCCTCTCTTACTGATTTTGTTGACAAACCTTAATCATATTCTGAAAACTTTGAGCTTCACAATCTCTCTTAACAATTGGTATTTCTACTATCAATTTGGTATCATTTGGCTTCAGAATTCTATCAGTCTCTCATGAAGATTTCAATGGGCTATCTCGATCATAAATCTGAAAACTCTTGAACTAGAAATCTTCTATTATACGTTTTTATGAATGACTGAAATAACTCATGTGGTTTAAGTTTAATGTATTCAATGAGTTTGGCTTTAAAATCTCTTAAAAATATCTGAAGTATGTTTAATAAACCTTAACCATCTGTTTCATGCTATGTCTTGTAAAATCTTCTGAAATCTGCACTTTTGAATATATGACTTCAACTGATTAAGTACATGAAACTATTATTGATTTGAAGCAAATGAATTTTTCTGAAATGTCTAAAGGGTAATATCTGTCAGAGCAATGACATTGGTCACTGAGAAACACATGTCCGAAGGACTGTGTCATGAGGTGCCTTAGTTAACTCTGCATAAAATTCATTGAAAATCAGGCTGAGCAATGGCATGCACACTGAGAAATACAACTCACTCATTAAAAATGATTTGTAGTGTGTCATGATGTGTAAATGCTAACTCTGTTCACATAAAGCATGACAGTTAGTCACACTAAGAGCTTAGGGATATTAGCCTCTGATCAAGGTATATCCTCTAGTTACAAGGTGTGAATTGAACTAGAGTGCTCGTAAAATTTGTAGCATGGAAAATTATTGAACAAATTGAAATATCTGAATATTGATGCTAAAATCAAATTGCTACAACCCTAGACAAAATCATATGACTTCATAATTGCTTGACTTCAATATTGGTGCATGTAATTCTGAAAGAAGTCAATAGATTTGATTGTGTAAGAGAAAGGGAGATTAATCAAGATAAATATGA
The DNA here is from genome assembly GCA_022559845.1 of Amorphophallus konjac. NCBI lineage: Eukaryota > Viridiplantae > Streptophyta > Magnoliopsida > Alismatales > Araceae > Amorphophallus > Amorphophallus konjac. Next base: position 544,505,744 of record CM040121.1, on the reverse strand, counting down.
GGGCTTGGTTCATCTTTATTAAAACATGGTTTTAGATATCAATACAGAATTTTATTGATAAACTCTGCATACATCATGTTTAAACCATGCTGTTCAAAAGGCTCATTCATAAGTCCCCATAATGGAAGACCTTGCAAAATTATGTTTTGGATTTATGAGATTGATATCTCCTTGAAAATCTTTCTGCTCACTTTCCTTAGATCATTGACCTGAACTTCTCCTTATCTGCCTCTGTGATCTCCTTCTCATCTATCTCATAAGATTCCACTTATTGAGGGGGAGCTTCCATGTCATGCATCACTTGCATATCAAGTGGCATCTATTCAGGGGGAGCATTCCTTGTCATACTGAATCATGTTCATATCATTTGTGACCTTGCATTCAAATCCCTCATGATCAGATTTATGCATGATCAACAAAAAATGTATAGTCAACTCCTTTCTTATCAGTTGACTGATTCCATCTGCATTTTTCTGACCATACAAATGTGAGGTGCCACTCCCATTATTATCTTGCTCACTTGCAGCCTTCTGAACCTCAGAATCTTTATGATGGTGGATTTCAGATTGATTCCTGAGATGTATTTCTCTCTACACTGTTGGAATCTTCCATCGTGTTCTGCAATATGTTCTGATTCTGTGGTATCTTCACCAGAATTCAGGTTCTTTGTAATGGCTGATTTCAGATTGATTTATTGGACAACTAGAGTCCATTCATGTGCCTCAGGGGGAGTTATGGTTTATTTTCATCTAAGGGGAGAGTAGTCAATCATGCATGTTGATAGGGGGAGAACTGTTTCATGGTCATAAGGGAGATCTTCATTTTAAAGAACCTTGACTCATTCTCTGCATTGTGGTGCTGCATTTGACTATCAAACCATTTCCCTTCTTTTTGATTTTGTCAAAGGGGGAGAATAGTTTGATGAGTCAGTGTGACTCATTATGTTGCCATCATCAAAAAGGGGGAGATTGTTGTGCCCCTTGTGCTTTGTTGATGATGTGATGTTTTAATGATAGCAACATGAATGAGTCACCACATTATCTTGAATATGTCTGACCTTTTCTGTGGGAGATTGCATAAGTGTGCCATGTCTGAATTGTGAAGAACGCATGTGTATGCTTGAGTAATGCTGTGATATATTGGCTTGTGCTTGATTTCTGTTCTTGATTTCTGTTCTGTGCATTGCTTCTCTGCTGATATATTCATACATTGTCTTAGGCTAAGTCTATACAGACTTTAGCGTCTCATTTAGCATCTAAGGCAAAGTCTACACATTGGCTAAGTGTGTACATCGCTTTCATTTCTTGAGATCAAGACCATACGTTACATTGTTTCTTCAAGTCCATACATCGTGAAAGTCTATACACTCCTCTTGGCCTTAGCATCTGTTTTGAAGTCCATACATTGGTCATCAGTTCAAGTCTGTACAGCGTTACGTTCTCTTTGGAAAGTCTGTACAGCGTCAAGTCTGCACATTGGGCTTTCACGTGAAGTCTACACATCGGTCTCTACTTTGAAGTCTATACATTAGCTAAGGGTCTTCAAGTCCATACACAGTCGTCTGATGCATATTGATTAACAGGAAATCTGCTATGAGGTAGTACACTGTATGTCCGTATTGTTTCTGTCATACTTCGTGTTATTCTTATGTTTATGTCCGTGTTATTTCTTTCGTACCTCGTGTTACTTTAAGTTGTGTGCTGATTGACTTCGTGCTGATTCCTCTGAAGCAGATCGAATTGTTCTGATGAACTTCGAGTTGCTTCTGTATGAACCTCGTGTCGTTAGCACTTAGTTGCTCATCTCGAGTCAGTCCTCTATGATTGCTCTTGTGTCTTCGTGTCAATTACTGTAGTTCCTCGAGTTGTTCTTTTGCTTCCACCGTTTCATCACGTGTTGTTGAAGACGTGTCTATCTCATGTCTTCGTGTCGTGTTTTCTAGACCTCGTGTCTTTGTCACTTTGTGACCCCATCTCGTGTCATCTTTTATGTCTGCTTGTTTAATTTCGTGTCACTTACTATTGTTCCTCGAGTCGTTCTTTTTCTTAGTGTCACTGCTTCATCACGTGTCGTGATAGCCGTGTCACTCTTCTATCTTCGTGCTGTTTTTCTCTTTAAACTTCGTGTCCTTCTCGCCTTGACCACACTCCGTGTCAATTCCTGTGTTCTGTCTTCGTGTTGTTTTCAACTCGTGTCGGTTTCTGTTTCCATCTTCGTGTTGTCATCAACTCGTGACGGTTTCTGTTATTTGTCCTCGTGTCGTGGTCAGCCCGTGTCGCCTCGTCTTCGAGTCGTTCATTTGAGCTATTTTGTGCTCGAGTTGTTTTTCTTATGTTTTCAAGTGTTGTTTCACTTCGTGTCGTCTTTTGTTGCCGTTTGTTAGTTCGTGTTGTTTCGTTCTAACCTCGTCCAAGTTTTCTTCTAAATCGCGTGCTCTTCTATTGTTTCACTCCGTGATATTTTCTTCTCACCTGGTGCTATCCTGATCTGACCTCGTGTCACCTTCCTTGATTGTGTCAGTCTTGTCCATTGTATCTCGTGTCATTCTTTTCTTATCTCGTGTTGTTATCATATACCTCATGCAGCTTTAGTTTTAGTGGCCATACATCGTGTTAATGGTTTTTATCTCCTTACAGGTACGAGGAAGAATATTCCCAACTAAATGGGCTGCACGTGATCCAAGACAAGAGGAACCAACCCAATGAGGACACGTGGCAGGAAGGTTATGGATCGAGCATGGGAAGCACACGCATGTTGTGCCCTATCCACCTGCTGCCGCTATATATAGAAACCTTCGTCCACCGATGAAGGAAGATCAGAGCCAAGAAAGAAAAGGCAGAATTACAGAGAGCTCGATCCAACAGTGAAGAGAAAGAAAAAGAGAGATAGCAGTGAAGAGAAAGAAGAAGAGAGTGAGAGTGAAAGCAGAAAAAGAAAAAGAGAGAGAGATAGTGCTCGTGTGAAGAAAGAAGAAAGAGTGAAGAAGAAGAAGTACAGAAGAGAGCAGAAGAGAAAGAAAGAGAGATAGAGAGTGAGCGAGAGAGCTCGTGGAGAAGAAGGAAGAAGCTGCTTGAAGATCTATCTTCACTGGACCGTGGATCAGATCCAGGCCAGTCAGCTCCGTTGAGAGCCACATTGTGCATTTCGTTTTTCAGCTTTCTGTTTGCTGAAGTTATTTTCATTTCGTGTTTTTGTTTTTCCATTTTCATCTGGTTATCTTGTTCTTTCGATTGCCCTGTTGGGGATCGGGTTCCTCCTGTTGGTTCAGAAGAAGGGAGATCTGATCTCCGGGTTGCAAGTGACAGGTTGTCACTTGTGGGTTCCCTCTGGTTAGAGGAAGGGAGGCTAGTCCTCCGGTTCTGGGCTTGTGGTTGCAAGTCCAGGTGTCCCTCCTGGTCTGGAGGAAGAGAGGTCTGCGACCTCTAGTTTCCAAGTGGCTGGGAGTCACTTGGGTGTCCCTCCGGTTGGGAGGAAGAGGGGAGGCTGTTCCCCTAGTCAACCTGTGTGGCAGCAACTGTTTGCAGACTGAGTCTGCTTGGTTCTAGCGTTTGCTAGTGAAGCCTCACTCCGGTTGGGAGTGAGGGGTGGATGTAGGTCTGGAGGACCGAACCACCTTAAAATCTTTGAGCAATGGTTTGCTTATAGTGTGTTCTTCCATATCTCCTACCACCCTTCACAGATTGTCTTGAGATTTCTTATTCTCATTTGTGCTGCTTCCGCTAGTTGATTGTTTCGGGGGGCCAGTTACATATTTGCTCTTTTGTTTAAAAGGATTTTGAACTGGTTCATCAGATTGCTAGATTTGCTTCTGCTGGATGCTTGGATAGGTTCGCTCCACCTGCTTGTTATTTTGTCTAATCATATTAGCTTAACTCCGGAACTTGCTTAGCATCCTAGATTTTAAATTGGGCATATTTCGTAGCAGGATACATTCACCCCCCCTCTGTATCCGTGCCTAGCACCCTAACACTCCCCCTTTTCCATTCCCCCTCTGTTAGCCGCCCACAAGTCCCCTGCGTTGCCACCTTCCTCACACCTCCGGCCATCCACTTCTCTGCATGGCCACACCTCCGCCACCACCACCCTCCCACGCTCACCGTTAGCACCCAGCGAGATCATCCTCTCCCACTCCCCATTGCTTTCCTTCTCTCTCTAGCTCACACCCCTCCCTTCACCACATCCACTGTCGGCCCCTGCGTCCCTCTCCCGAGGCCATCGACCGCCCCTCTCCCTCTCTTCTCTGCCGTGAACCACCCCCGACCTCCACTCCTCTCTTTTTCTTTCTTTCCCACCTCATCTCTTCTCTCACCATCTCCCTCTCCCAGCGCATGCACAGCTCCGCCACCACCACCCTCCCACCTACACCGCCACTGCAGCGACTCCTCCACGCCCGTTCGCGAGCCCGTCGTCGCCGTCCGCCTCGGTTATCACCAACACGTCGCCTGCAGCATCTCGCCACTGCCGTCTACTCCCCGGGTGCACGCCGCCGTGAGCTTCACGCCGTCCGTCCGCCTCCACCGCGACCATCGCGAGCCCCCGCGCCGGGCACCTCCCCTCCTTGCGCTCCACCCTGCCGTGACCGCTGCCACCTTCACCGGCAACCCGCCACTGCCGAGCACCCACCTCGCCTGCACCGGCCGCCGTCCACTGCGCCTTACGCCTGCCACCCACGCCCTGCCGCACCGGCCACCTCGCGCCGGCCTCGCGAGACCCCCCTCTCCCTTTTTCTCCTCTCCCTCTCATCTCTCCCGTTTCCCCTCTCTCTCTCCCGTTTCCTCTCTCTCACTCTCGTTCTCTCTCCCTCCCGTTCTCTCGCTCACCCTCTCTCTCCTCTTCTCTCCCCACCGCCTCACTCTCTTCCTCCCCTCTTTCCTCTCGCACCCCCTCTCATCTCTCCCGTCACCCTATGTCTTTCTCCCCCTCTCTCCTCTCACTCCGTCTCTCTCTCCGGCCCCTCTCTCTCTTCTCACCGCGCCCCTCTCTCTCTCTTCTCTCTCTCGATCTCTCCCTCCTCTCTCCGTCTCACTCTCTCTCTCCCTCTCTCTTTTTTTTAATTTTTTTTATTCTCTCTTCTCTTTTCTCTCACTCCCTCCCTCTCACCCTCTTCTCTCTTTCACTCTCTCTCGATCCCTCTCTCACTTTCTTTTTTTGTTTTTCTACCCCCCTCCCTCTCTCTCTTTCTCCCTCTATCTCTCTTCCCTGCCTCTCACGATCTCCCCCTCTTTCCAATTTGTCTTTTTATTTCATTTTTTGTTTCTATTATTTATTTTTCTTTTATCATGTAAATATATTTATAAATAGATATTTTATATATATCCAAATATCTATATACATATATATTACTACATATATATATTTATGTATATATTACTATATTTATATTTAGATGGATATTTATATATGTATATAAAGTTATATATGAATTATATATATCTTACATATATCTTTATATGTACATATCTCATATATATATATATCTAAATCCATGCAATAAAAGGAAGATCATTCCAAGTGCTTCCGTGTGTTCGTCACACCGTTCTTGCAACTGTTGAAGCTCCCCCAAAACTCGTCGCCGATCCTCCCCCAATAAGTTTTCCCCCCCCTTTTTATTTTTATTTAGTCAATTAATCATGTTGCATGCATCATTTAACATATGTGCCATACCTTTCTCTCCGAGAGGGCCTCGCTTGTGAGTGTCTTTGTGTTTGTGCATTTCATCATGTCATTCTCTCACCTTTTTAGTTCTAAAGGGGTTTTAAAAACACCAACCAGGTACGTGTTCGTTTATATTATTTACAGTTTCATTACCTAAGGATTGGTACTACACCGTCGTCATTCTCATTTAGTTATTTTTTCTCTGTTTGTTCTTTGTGTAAGGGTAACCAGTTAAAGGACATCTTCTTCGGCCTGTCGAAAGAAGAGGAAGAAGGAACCCACGTAATTCCCACGTCAAAGGCAAAAGCGATCAATCCACTCGGGACCCTCGGTCCCTGGCGATCACAACACTCTTAACGCGCGCTCCATTTTGATCATCTTTGTTTTAATAACACCCGCGGAGAGTTGCTCCCCGCAGTGGTTATCTTCTTCTGTCTCTGACCTCACTCGCACGGAGGATTATTCTCCGCGGCGGTTTCTGTGATTTACTTTCTATATATCTAATTCCTAACTGGTGCGGTGGGTCACCTCCCGCGACCGTTTTCATTTCAACATTTTATTTTCTGCACTTTACTTTCTAACTCCCAACTATTTAATTTCAGCATTCCCCTATCATCGCTTTAAAATCCCGTGGAGATCAACATCTCGCGGCGGTTTATTTGATCCCTTTTCCTTTCCTGTCACATATACTTATATTATAGTAAAGACCCCTCAGAGGTCACAGTCTCGTGGTGGTTTATATATATATATATATATATATATATATATATATATATATATATATTATTTATATTATTTATGTCACATTAAAGACCCCTCAGAGGCCAAAGCCTCGTGGTGGTTTCTATATTTACATATATATATATATATATATATATATATATATTTATTTATTTATTTATTTATTTATTTATTATTTATATTATTTATGTCACATTAAAGACCCCTCAGAGGCCAAAGCCTCGTGGTGGTTTCTATATATACATATATATATATATATTATTATTATTTATATTATTTATGTCGCATTAAAAACCCCGCAGAGGCCACAGTCTCGTGGTGGTTTCTATATATATATATATACTTATACTTATTATTTATGTCACAATAAAAATCCCGCAGAGGCCACAGTCTCGTGGTGGTTTATATATTTATATACTTATATCTATTATCTATGTTATAGTAAAAACCCCGCAGAGGCCAATGTCTCGTGGTTGTGTGTATATATATTTATATTTATTATTTATAATGCATTAAAAACCCCGCAGAGGCCAATGTCTCGTGGTGGTATATATATATACTTTTATTTATTATTTATATTGCTTTAAAAAATCCCGTAAGGCCAATGTCTCGCGGTGGTTTCTAGATGTACATATATTAATTACTGCTCATCTTGCAATATTGTTGTTAAAACCTCGCAAAGACCAATGTCCTGCGGTGGTGTGCTTTTATTCATATTGTTCTTGTAACTGTTCGGGGAGTGATATATCGTTACAATTTCCGAGTCTACGTGTCTTCCAGTCTGTCAAATTATATTACGTAGAGTCCCTGGACTCGAATTTGGTATCTGAAAAGTTGCTCTCGGAACGGTGGGTTACGCCTATCGGGAAGGGGTTCAATTTGCGCGAGAGGGTCTTCGGACCCCTATCTCCGCCATGTACCGGAGTTCGGCCAGTCTAAGTTCTCTCTGTCTCAACTAGAGTGTCATCTGTAGGTCGTACTTGTCCACCGTTCTTTCATATCCCCTACAGCACGCGTTTCCATTATTTTATCCTCATTTCTTTCACCCTTTATTACTCGGAGAGGGAGAAACCCCATCTCTCTCTCTCAGTCCACCACGTGACGCATTCACATCTCTGGCGATCACGGTGGGACCTGCTTTTTACTTTTCTGATTACCCACAAGCTTTCGGCACCCACGTGTGCCCCTCCTTTTGACACCCACGTGTGTCCCTCTTTTCGGCACCCACGTGTGCCCTTCCCTATTGCGCCCACGTGCGCCCACTCCCCTCGTGCACTTCGTGCACTCCCCCGGTCCTTTGTGGTTACTTGAGAGGTTAACGTTATCTCGTGCACCACGTGCATTTCTCCTCCATTTGGCACCCACGTGTGCCCCTTCTCCTCCATTCGGCACCCACGTGTGCCCTCCTTCATTCGGCACCCACGTGTGCCCTCCCTACCATTCGGCACCCACGTGTGCCCTCCCTACCATTCGGCACCCACGTGTGCCCCTCCATTCGGCACCCACGTGTGCCCCTTCTCCTCCATTCGGCACCCTCGTGTGCCCCGCCTCCTTGTTTCCCTCTATTTGGCATCCTCGTGCCCCGCCTCCTTATTGCGCCCACGTGCGCTACGTCATTCCCCTCGTGCACTACGTGCACCCTTGAGCCCCTTTCTCTTTTTCCAAGTGATCTACGTGTCTCGGAAAGAGAAACGGTTGTATCCTACTCCATCTGTTTATTACTTTTATATCCTTGTTATATCATTGTGATTATCTCTGTTCTATTTGTGTGTTTATCTCTGGTATTTGTGCGTTATACATCTTTTATTCAGCACTGCATTTCATGCATTTACCCCTTTTCTTTTCTTTCTTTTACTTATTTAAGGATTAACCCCTCTCGGTGAAGGAAGGACTCTCCGTCGGGAATTCCTCTCGACGGACTAGGATCTCCTCCATTGAGACCTCCGTAAGTCCCCGACAGCGAAGGATTCCCTCTTCGTTCACTGGGCTGGTTGTACCACTGAAGTACTCCGGAGTTAGTTACCTATTCGTGGTGAGACGAGTGCCCCTAGCTGACACGGCGGCAAAACAAAGTGCAATTAGGGTCCCTCCTACTAAGTGTGAATTTTATATTTGTTAAAATAAAAAAAAAATAAAAATAAAAATAATTAAGTAAATCAAAACACAAAAAAAAGGTTAAAACAAAAATAAAAAAAATGGCGTAAGATCATCCACTTGTCTGTTAATCTCTGATACTTGTTTGCTAGTGTATGCATTTACGCTCTGGTAAAATTACAGGAATGGCTCACGACTCTTTCGAAGAGAATCAATTAGGTCGTGGTCAGTCAGCTGACCCACGGGTCCACGCAATGGACTCAGGCCCCTCCCGCGAGACCTCACAAGAGGTCCCCGTTGTTCCACGGGAGGTAGCTCCACCCCAGGATATCTTCTCCCTTTTGGGTGCCCTCGCTAGTACACAGCTCAGCCCTGAGCAACTTCTGGCCTTTCAGGCCATTTTAAAGGGGAAGTCTGTTTCTCCCCCTCCTCAGGAGTCAACTCCAGCTCCCACATCCTACCAACAGCCGCTCCAGGCTACTACATCTCCATCACATGTATATGTCGCTCCTTCTTCTTCACTTCAAGGACAGGCGAGCCAACAGCCCGCCTCTCACCAATTCCCCCCTCTACAGTCTCAAACCCCTACCATCCCTCATACGGTACCCCAAGCGGGTCCGTCCACTGGTGGGCCACCATACCCTTCTGGTTCAGGGCTCCCTTCTCAGGCCCCTGTGAGGCCTTCTCAGTCTCAATGGCAGGCCCCGCCTCCACCCGCCGAGGAGCTCACCCAGTCACTCCTCAACAAATACAATGAGATGGACCAGCAAGTTTGGCACTTAAAGAAAGTGGTGGATGGGAGGTCTGCCCCTGAGATTTCCCTGCCAATCCTTCCCACATTTCATCTCCCTCCCTCCGAAATGCTTACATACCGTAGGTATAACGGCACGGGTAACCCTTCTATTCACATCAAGGATTTTATGCATGAATCCTCCTTCTGGCAGAATGAGCCAAAATCCCTGGCTTACCTTTTTCGGAGGTCATTGGATGGTCCTGCCTTAGAATGGTTCTATTCTCTAGAGCCAAGTGAGGCTGAGGATTTTGACATTGTCAAAGCTAAATTCATACAAAAGTACCAGGATAGGGTCGGTCCTTCTCTTTCTATCACCGACCTAGTTGCTGAGAAAATGAGGTCGGACGAAGATTTTGTCCAGTATGCTGATAGATGGAGGTCCCTGGCCGATAAGATAAAAGATACCCTTTCAGAACCCGAGCAAGTCAAGATGATTGTGTCTAATGCAACCCCGCAGTTTAGACACATTTTAGCCATGAATAAGCTTACCACGATGGAGGAACTTTATGAGAGGGCTCGGTATATCCAGACCCAATTAAAAGATTCCCCCATCATGCATATGTTTGAACCCTCAAAGCCTAGGGTGTTTAAGAAAACAGGTACCGGTGTTCAAGGAGGAACAACTGAGGGAGTCGTCATAAATGAGCAAGTGAGTGTGCTTGGCAGCCCCAACCAACCAGTTAACCCAAGGCCTCCTCAGGTTTCACGACCTCCCTTTCAACAAGGTCCACCTCTTTATCGTCCTCCACCCCAAAATAACCCCCTTCAAAACAACATGCCTCAACCCTTTCATCCCCAACAACAACAACAACCACAACCTCAGTATCACCAAGTTCCACCCCCGGGAAATTACGGCCCACCACAACAACGGATGAGGCCCATTGGACCCAAAAGAGCCCATTATCCACCATTGCCCGAGGCATTGCCGGACATTTTTAATGCCCTCATGGCTGCCAACCTACTTACTTTGCCCAAAGAAAAGTTTACATGGCCCCCAAATGCTGATACCTCCAGGTACTGTGTCTATCACAGACAGCCGGGTCATACGGTGGAGAATTGTTTCAACTTCAAAGATTACATTTATGACATGAATGATCTCGGTGAAATCGATTGGGATGAAATGAGGCGATGCATCGCCACCCTAAAGGCCAGGAGATCTCCGCCTAGGCCACAGTTACCACAACAACCACATCAACAACAACAGCCTCAGCAGGCCCCACAACAGCAGCCTAATATGGGCATCATCCATAACCCGCTTCCGGAGCACCAACAGCCCAACTACCAGGTTAATCCGATTTCCTCCTTCTCGGAAGTTGGAAGAGAGCAAACCTGTCATTTAGAAAGCACCTCCGTCCTTGCTACCAGTCATACCACCAATCAACCTCCTCGTCTCCTTCGAACATCATCTTCTTACCATTCAACCCCCTCACAACCCCTATTTGGTCCTTCTTCCGTTCCACAGCCATCACGCCCTCTTATTCGTACCCCTATCGTCAATTCACCGTTAGCCCATCACCAAAGGCCATCTCCCACTCCTTTTTCACCCCTAAGTCCTCTGATCACTTCTTATTCCTCTAATTTACCATCTACCTCTATCGCACCTTTACCCCCGCCTTCTAATCTTTTTACCGCCCATTACCCGTATGACACACCATCCACCTCTACCCCCATTGAACCTCCTCCTCCACCATTTAAACCTCTTATCAGTCACCATTCATTTGAGGTCCCCTCTACTTCCACTATACCCCCTCCACCATATAAACCCCTTATCGTCCATCATCCACCCCAAGTCACCTCCGTTTCTAATCTACCTCAACCATCTAAACCCCTTATCATCCACCATTCACCCGAGATTCCCTCTACTTCCCCTATTCTTTCACATTCTAAACCCCTTATCATCCGTGATTCACCCGAGATTCCTTCTACCTCTACTATACCTCCACCAAGCAAACCCCTAATCAAAACCCCTACACCCATCGTAACCCCTATCCCACCAACCATTCCTCCACTATTACCCCTTAAACCCTTGTTAAAATCCACACCCAATACCATAGAGGTGTAGCAAGACCTACAAGCAATGGTGCTCCGGAGTGGAAGGATGTTCCACCGGGTATTTCCCCAGAATAGTCAGGCCCCTGAACAATCTCGGCCCGAGAAAGATAAGGAAGAGCAGTCAGAAGAGTCCATCCCTGGGACCCAGTATGACTTGTTGAAACATCTGGATAAGACGCCTGCCCGTATCTCCATCCTCGAGTTGATCAAAAGATCCACATCTCACCAAGAAGCTTTAAGGGAATATCTCCAAAAAGTCATGGTGAATGAGGATCTCCCTGCGGAGAAAATCTCGGCAGTCCTGACGCCCACCGATACACAACCGCCCATCATGTTCCATAATCACGAGCTTGCCCCCAAGGAAGCTCGAAAATATGCGTTGTGTATTGCGGTGAAAATCAATGGCGTATCAGTGGATCCGTGCCTGGTAGACACGGGCGCATCTATAAATGTGATTTCCCCGAGTACTCTTCAAGCATGTGGGGTTGATGAAGAACAACTCATGCCCTCCTCAATCACAGTCACGGCCTATGACAATAGTAAAAGACCGCCAATGGGGATGATTACCCTCAATGTAGAACTAGGCCCTGTATCAGTCTTCACGGAATTCCATATCCTTGATATGGATCCCACTTTCAAGGCTATACTAGGCCGTACCTACATTGAAGCCATGAATGCTGTACCATCCACCAATCATCAGTGCTTGAAATTTCCATACAAAGGATGGGTTATTAAGGTAACGAGCACGGTGGATGCCATCAACACCTCTTTGCCTTCGGTCTGGCCGACTCATCGGCCCATACTATCCTTGTTGGATGTGTATGACCCCTGCCGTGCTCCCTTCACACAACAAAAGCCATTCCCTATGTTAAACTCACGTCTCCCCTCCCGCTCCAAAGGATGGGAGATTATGAGAAATATTGGCTACCAAGATGGCAAAGGTTTAGGGGCACAACTGCAAGGAAGGCTGAGACCACTCCAAAAGATAAAGCCAATCCATAGAGCTGGCTTGGGTTTTAAGGGGCCATTCGAATCAGACGGCAAACCCCTCACTTGGACTTTGTCCTCACATTTCAAAAAGGGGCCCATCGTCCAGATGGAAGATCTTCCACCAGAATCACATGGGGGGTTACAGAATGTATTCTTGGCTGAAGGATGTTCAAAAACTCCAAAAAAAGGAAAGATTGTCCACTTGGATTGTGAATGGTATAAATGGTTTGACATACCAGACATACCCATTGCACTGGAAAGAATGTTCTCGCCTCCACATCTAGAAGGGTCGTCTTTGATCTCCGAAATGCCAGGGGATATCACTACTAATGCCAGAACTCTACATCCTCCTTATCAGGAGGGTGTTGTCATCGACGGATCATCATCCGTCATCAATATTGTCACCGACGGCTCATTAGCCGTCATTTTCTCTACCCACCTATCACAGCCTCTGTTGCTGTCTCCTTCCTGGGCCAGACAGTTGTCTGATGATCTTCCCAGGTCTCCTTCTTTACTCATTTACCTGCTTGAGTTTCTCAACTCGCGCAAGGTTTTCAATCATGATTTGCTCTACGGGCTACACAACCCTCTAGCTGTATTCCCATTTTTATCTCCTCTAAGTCCTTTCCATTGTTTTGTCATTAAACATGAAAATGAAAATAAAAAAAAATGCCAATTCCACAACTCCTCAACAGCGCATTGTCTTTGAGGAAACCTCCTATATCTCCCACGAGTGTGCCCCGACTCACGGGCCACTCATTCAAGGTCCCCTGAGCGACCTTCTTTTCCCCTCGTCTGAGGGGTCTTTCCCTGTACATTCTTCACCATCCTCTTCAGTTTCTTTTTCTTCTTCTGTAAATGTCAGTCTAGCTAGCAATAATAAGTCAAGGGTAGTGCCTAAGAAGAAATCCAAGGGTAGGCAGATTCCCCGTCGATTCCTTTTGGATCTAGCCACCAGGTGTCAAGCCCTTCTAGCCATTTCCCAATTGCTAGAAAATCCCGTCCAACTGCCAGAAATAGAATGTGAGAATGATTGCATGATTGATGAAGGGTATGGGGTCTATGAACTCACTGACGAGGAATACCCCATTGAAGAAGAGGATGAAGAATATGAGGACGCGGCTGACACCTATGCCAGTTGAATGAGCAGATTTGACGAGCCGTCAGCCGTTGTAGAAGAGTCTACCAAAGAGATCAATCTGGGAATTGAGGAAGACCCTAGGATTGTCCTCATAAGTGATAATTTACCATCATCTGAAGAAGAGGCACTAGTTAAGGTTCTTAAGGATTATAAGGACACGTTTGCATGGAGCTATGAGGATATGCCAGGATTGGATTCTACTCTGGTTGAGCATCGTCTCACTCTCAAACCAGGGTCCATCTCGGTAAAGCAACGGTTAAGACATTTCCGCCCACAAATGGCTTTAAAAATGAAGGAAGAGGTCGACAAGCTCCACAAAGCTAGGTTCATAAGAGTCGTCCTTTATCCTCAGTGGGTCGCAAACATCGTCCCGGTCATGAAGAAAGATGGAAAGGTGAGAATTTGTATTGACTTCCGGGACCTTAACCGTGCGTGTCCGAAGGATGATTTCCCTTTGCCTCATATTGATGTGTTGATTGATAACACGGCAGGATATGAAACCCTTTCATTCATGGATAGATTTTCTGGATATAATCAAATTCGTCTGGCAGAAGAAGATCAGGAGAAAACCTCATTCACTACTCCCTGGGGAACTTATTGTTATGTGGTCATGCCATTTGGACTGAAGAATACTGGAGCCACTTATCAAAGGGCTATGATGGCAATATTTCATGAGATGATGCACATATATTTGGAAGTGTATGTGAATGATTTGTTGGTAAAATCCAAAACTAGGGCAGAACATCCCGAGGTCCTTACAAAGGTGTTGCAAAGATTGCGTGAGTTCAATTTGAAAATGAATCCAAAAAAGTGCGTGTTTGGTGTATCATCGGGCAAGTTACTTGGCTTCATTGTGAGCAAAAGGGGTATTGAGATAGATCCCAACAAGGCTAAGGCGATTAGGGATATGCCACCCCCGAAGAATCTGAGAGAAGTTTGAGGATTAATCGGGAGGTTGCAGTTCATCCGCCGCTTTGTGTCTCAACACTCGCAAAGGTGTAGACCTTTTTATGAGTTGACAAAAGCAGAGACCAAATTCTGTTGGGATTCTAAGTGCCAGAATGCTTTCGACGGATTAAAAGAATATCTGGCCAACCCGCCTGTTCTCACTCCACCTATTCCAGATAAGCCTTTGGTCCTATATATCTCAGTCCTAGACGACTCTGTGGGAGCCGTTCTGGCACAAATCAATGAAGAAGGCAAGGAACGGGCAACCTATTACTTGTCTAAACTTCTCAACCCCTGTGAGCGAAAGTATACAGCCATGGAGAAGACATGTGCCGCCCTTGTGTGGGTAGTGCAGAAATTAAAACATTACTTTCTTGCTCATGAAGTCCATTTAATTGCTCGCATGAATCCTATCAAATTTCTCTTGGAAAAGTTTGTCCTTACTGATAGGCTAGCACGTTGGCAAAGCTTTCTATCTCAATTTGACATCATCTATATCCAGCAAAAGGCGATTAAAGGCTATGCTATAGCTGAGCATCTTGCTCACCACCCTCTCCCCAAATTTGATCCTGTTCAATCAGAGTTTCCAGATGAGGAACTAATGTCCATTACCCAGTATGATGATCCGATGTGGACATTATATTTTGATGGAGCTTTGAATTCCCAGGGGAGAGGTATTGGTATCGTTCTTTTGTCACCTGAAGGTGTCGCTATCCCAGAGGCATTCCAGCTCTCATTTCCAGTCACCAACAACGTGGCTGAATACGAGGCTCTTCTAGCAGGTCTGAATCTTGCCTATTCCTTCTGGGTCACCGAATTGCGAGTCATAGGTGATAGTCAACTTATCCTTCGCCAAGTGCTCACTAAATATCACACTCGTGATCCCAAGCTCAAGCCATACCAAGAGCTTACTGTTGCTTTCGCTAAACTGTTCACCAAGTTAGTCTTTGTTCATGTTCCTCGCAATCAGAACATTCTGGCCGACGCTCTTGCTTCGTTGGCATCATCATTAAGGTTTCCTCTGGGCAGAAGGGCTCTGTCCGTTTCTATCCACAAGCTTATCCTCCCTGCTATTCACAACCCTTCCTATTTAAGGGTTCAGGAGGAAATGTCCAAGATGGCTCAGGATAGAGAAGTTGTTGAGAAGAGGGAGATTATGTTGGTTGAATTGGAGGAAGAACTTGCTGATGAGGAGAAGCCATGGTTCTATGAGATTATCAAATATTGCAAAGACCAGTCTTACCCTACAGAAGCAACAGCAGAAGATAAGAGGGCTATAAGGAGAGTAGCCCAGAGATACACATTGGTTGGAGGATTGCTATACAAAAGAAGCCTCACTGGTGTTCTCCTAAGGTGTCTTGATGATGACGAGTCCTGGAAGTGTGTAGAGGAAGCACACTCAGGTGTGTGTGGTGGCCATGTGAACAGCCAAATGCTTGCTAAGAAGATCCTTCGGCAAGGCTTTTACTGGCCCACCATGGAGGAAGATTGTGCCGTCTATGTCCGTAGGTGTGTCAAATGTCAACTTCACGCTGATAAGATTCATTCCCCATCTTCCTCTCTCCATCCAGTATCCTCCCCATGGCCTTTCTCCATGTGGGAATTCGACATCATCGGTCCTCTTGGTGATCCTAACTCCCTTACTAAGTAAAAATCCTTCATCCTCACTGCAACAGAGTACTTCACCAAATGGGCTGAAGCCGAAGCCTATGCAGAAGTCAAGGCATCCACAGTCTGCAAGTTCATCATGAAGAATATCATTGCCAGATTCGGCATTCCAAGAACTATCATCACCGACAATGGGCCACAATTCATTTCTCAGGACCTTCAGGACCTCTGCAAAAGGTATAAGATTGCATTACATCATTCATCACCATATTATCCACAAGGCAATGGCCAAGAAGAGGCCACGAATAAAACACTGATCAAAATCATAAAGAAAACTTGTGAGTCTAGCAGATTCTCGGATTGGCCAGAGAAGCTTATCGAAGCTCTATGGGCTTATCGCACTTCAACCCGAACTCCTACTGGGCAAACTCCGTTCGCCCTCACTTACGGGATGGAGGCGGTAGTTCCATATGAGATTCTGATTCCCTCTCTGAGAGTACAATTGGACAAGGACCTTCCCCTCGATGAACGTCGCGATTCCCTCCTTGCCCAGTTGGAACTCTTAGACGAGAAACGTCTGGTTGCTGCCGAGCATGCTCGCGTCTACCAAAATAGACTCGCACGTTTTTACCAGAAGAAGGTTATTGAGAGAAAGTTCAAAGTTGGTGAAATGGTAGTGAAAAGAATTTTTGTAAAACCTGGCGGGCCGCGTTCTAAGCTCCAACCCAATTGGGAAGGACCATACGTGGTTCAGGCTGTGCATCCTAGTAACGCCTACAGACTAGTCAATGCTGAGGGAGTTAAGTTATCCCACCCTTGGAATGGACTTTATCTTAAGAAGTACTACCCTTAGATAGGTGTACATACTGTCAAAAATAAAAAGAAAAAAAAGAAAAGAAAAACAACAAAAAATGAAAAGAATGAATGAAAAAAAAATGAAAATAACAAAAATATGTACATAAAACAAAAAAGAAAGACCAAAAAAAATGGAAAATTCAAAATGCTGATGCTTGGAGATCACCATGTAGTTAAGTCATTGCATTCAACCTCCATGTTAGGAAAGGGCCCATTAAGACTTGGTAGGTCTCAAGTCTTGGTTTGCCAGAACCGTGGAGACCCCTGTTCGGCCAGTTCGGCCTATGCCCCCTCAAAAGAAGACAACATGAATACACATCTGTGTTATAAAAATTGATAGCATCGCTTATGGTAGGGCATCACTCAAAAGGTCTCCAAGAAAGCTCAAATCTTCATTCTCTTCTTCTCGACCGAATGAGACAGTCGGCGCCCTTAAAACGCTGAGCATGGGAAACATGAACACAACCCCTAGAGTGAGAGTAGGATCCAATTCTTCGAGCATGAATCAGAGCACGAGAAGAGGGCAGTGTCCCCGCAGGCATCCAAGAGGGATTCCATAATGTCAAAATACTATGTCCCTCGCAAAAAAATCCATCAAAAGAATCAGAAAAGAAAAGCAGGAAATCAAAGTCAAAAGAAAGGCCTGGCCGTAACCGTGCATGATCCCACAAATGAAACCCCTTTGACTGAAAGTCAAACTCTACACAAAAGGGGTCATGAGATGTAAATGCTCGAGAGTTAGTCCGAAGTTGCCCGAAATGGGAGAGTTAAATGGACCTTTATTGGCTCGCCGGGTTAACGGTTTTCCCGGTCCTCTCACGAGGTTTACCCCTAATACTCTTCCTTCTTCCCCGGAAGATAAAGGCTCAATGGAGTTCCCGAAGGGTGAAACTCACCAAAGCTTGCAAACATATGGTTGTCCATTTTGAAAGCAGAAGTCATTGTCGTGAAGGAGTCTCCGTGTTTCTGACTGGTCAAGACCTTTATCTACCACCTTAATGTCTGCTTAGTATAACCTCGGGCTTAGACCAATGCAAGCGCGTCACCTATAGGTGCGACGGCGTCTGATTCCGGGTCAGCGTCGCGCGGTTGGTCATTTGGGTTCCAAGGTGTTCCGTTACATACCATCTAGAGTTGTGAGGAAATAGACCCGGGTCGGGCAAATCATTTACCTCGAACATCTTTAGGGTGAATCCCTGTGGTCCGAAGCAACTGGGAGCCTAAGCATGGCATGACGGCATGGTCATCAGGATAAGTCTTAGCCGGCGGAATTATCATTCGAGGAGTCTAGAGGCCCAAATCAACCTAGATGTGCACTTAAGATACCTGGGAGGTTAGCAAGAAACCCTTGTTCTCGTGCAACTTACATGTTATATGGGTTGGTCATCATGCATTAGTAAAAAACAAAAAAATAATAAATAAGCCAAAAGTGACAAAATCAAAAATCCAAAAAAAGGGTAGAAAAATGTATATGCATAAAAAAAATGGAAATGTAAAAGACCAAAAAAATAAACAAACAACAAAACATAAAAAAATGAATGAAAACTCCAAAACAAAGATCACATCTTTGCATGATCGCATTTGTATGCAGCATTCATTTTAAATTATCGTTTGCATCCGTGTGCTTGTCTGTCGCATTCATCATTATCTTTTATCAGTGCCTTTGTTAATAAAGGCTTGCCCCTTGACTCGTCATCAAGGATAGTTCAAAACCTCGTTTGCTTGTTGAGCAAGGGGCAAGTCAGAGCAGAAATACTGACTTGTTTGCTTAGGTGAGTGCAGGGATTCGAGAGCTCAGGAAGAAGCAGAGAATTAAACACAAAACACTTTATTTCACTTCTATTCAAAATAAAAATAAACAACAAAGAGATTACATCAGGTTTCACATTCTCTCTCTACATTACTTGTCCCGCCACCCTCCGGGCGAGACACTCTTGAGGGAGCTATCTGATCATGGAATGCGGTCCTTCTACCGCCTTGTGGGCCTCTTTCTATCTCTACTCCCCGGCGCCGATCTGCGGGGGCACCAAAGAAGCTGCTGACATGAAAGCCACGCTCTCGTGCTCTTCGGTAGCGTTCCTCACCGTCCTTTAGCCACTGCTCGGCGAGGCCGAGACTGGTCTTCAATTCAAATAATTGGGCCTCCAGGGCCCTCTTCTCCTTTTTCTCGGCCGACCTCTTGGCCTTCTCTCTTTCCTTGGCCTTTTCCCTCTCAGCACGTTCTCTCGCTCTGTCTTCCCTCTCCAGCTGAAGGGTGATCCTCAGCTCTATAGCGTCCCTAGAAAAGTCATCACCTGGACGACGCTGCAGTTCCTCTTCCAGCTTGGCTATTCTAGCTTCCTTTTGGGCGGCATGCGCGAGTGCCTCCTCCGTTTCTTTCTCCTGCCAGACGTTTCATCTCAGGCTTCTGGTAACGCTTGAACAAGGGATATTAAATGGTGAGGCTCTCACCTGTACAGAAAGCATCCCTTCTGCTTCCGCAGCCCGCTGTGTGGCATGAGCAAGTTGCTCGTGTAGTGAATCTAACTCTGAAGTGA
The DNA here is from genome assembly GCA_022559845.1 of Amorphophallus konjac. NCBI lineage: Eukaryota > Viridiplantae > Streptophyta > Magnoliopsida > Alismatales > Araceae > Amorphophallus > Amorphophallus konjac. Next base: position 544,486,330 of record CM040121.1, on the reverse strand, counting down.
GAATCCATAGACTGGAAGAAACGCCGTCTGCCCCCATTGCCGATGAAACTACATCGAGCTGGGCACGCTGCGTACACATACGAGAGGTGACAGTTAAATGGTTAACGCCATGAATTTCAAATCATGCCAGGAGTATGTATATATACACTTACTGATGAACCCAGAGCCGCTCGGGTATCAGTTAACTCTTGCTCCGTGTCCGCCAAACGAGCTCGTAAGTTCGTTATTATGGTGTCACGGGCATCCTACAGCCATGGCTCTTGAGTTCACAAATAAAAATAAAAAAAATGGAAATTATAAAAGACAAAAATGGTGTTTTACTTTACCTCTATAAGCCCTCCAAGCTGGAGCCTCTCCGCATACATTGCCCTATAGAGCCGTAGGTAATCTTCACTGTCTTGCGCTTGTGATTCCAGGAGCGTGCCACCCCGCTGCCAGTCTTCATACTGTTCGGGGAAGCGCACCCTCCAATCAACGCAGGTTGCCGGCCCACGCGTCTTCTTCTCAACGCTGGGTGAGGAGGTTATATCCACCCATTCCTGGGCAAGCCCGAGGGTTCTCATGACTAATCGTAGCCTTAGTGGCTCAATTTCATTCAAGCAATGGAGCCAGAGATCCCGTCCGAATCGGGCACGGCTTCCAATTACCCATGGCTGGTCGACATCGACCATATTCAAGTAAGGCCTCCAGTTCACCTATGTTGGGTTGTACATATCTTCTTAGTTACCCAAAAATACAAAATAATAATAAATAATAAAAAAATATATAAAAAAGAGAAAAAAGTATCCTACCATCGCTGCAGGGAACTCTTGCAGCTCCCGTCTCGATACCATCAGCTGGTAGGATAATGGTGCTGTACTCATGATGGGTTGCCACCGCCTAGCCAACGGGATCGTCACTGGCCGACAGTGTCGAGCTCTCCCCATTGGAATATAATAGTAGCTCCACAGCTACACCATCATGTGTCATTGGCATCAACAAATACAAAAAAAAGCATAAAATGAAAACCACAAAAAAATAATTTTTTACCTGAATGAAGGGCGTAAACCCATTTATTGTCACCTCTCGGCCTGTCCTTTGCGACAGACCTGTAAATAGATGTGCCAGCACGGCAGCTCCCCAGGCGTACTGTCCTACTCTCTCCAAATCTACGAGCAGCTCCAGGAAGCGGCAGTGTATGTTGTCTCCCTTGGAGCCCAGTAGCAGCCTACCCAGCAGAAAGAGGAGGAACCTCCTCAGGTCCATGTTGGTCCTCTCCCAGTTGCTGGCATCCGCACAGTATACAGCACGGGCACCTCTTTCTGCCCTTTCCATGAATTCCTCCAGGGACTCGTCATCCCGTGGACGAATGTCAGTAAGCCCTAACACCTCCAGGATCGATGTCTTGGCTACTGACCTGTTCTTCCGTCCATCGAGTTCCAGTCCTAACAGTTTCTGGGCACCTTCTCGGTAATCCGCATAAGTGACGCCGGTCACTGCCTCTCCATCCACTTTGAGGCCCGTAATGCGGACCATATCTTCCAAACTGGGCACCATGTGCCCCCAAGGCATCAGGAATGCCCGACTCGCCGGATCCCATCTTTCATGTAATGCTTGGATCAGGGCAAGGTCGAGCTTTATCGGCTCGATTCGGAGGAAGGCACCGAACCCCATCACGTCTAGCCTGGCCTTTTGGAAGTCCGGGAGACCTTGATATGCTGCCACTACCAGCTCCCAAGAGATGTGCGAGCGCATCATGCTCTGCACATATACAAGAAGTGAAAAGGGGAACATTGCTAAGCAAGAAAGGAGAAGAAAAGGATGAAGGAAGGAAACCAAAGAAGCCACTTACAAGCTGTGATCGGGTCCTCTCACTCAGTTGTCCTTCGACTTCTGAGAGTCTCCGGGAACTGCTACCTGATCTGCTCCTCTTCGAGGAGCGGGAAGACTCACCTTCTGCTCTAAAGCTGGATTCACCCTCCATCCTGAAAAAATGACCAACACTCGCAACCTCCCTTCCTTACAAATTTGCACTCCTCAAGTCTGCTCTCAGGACTTCGCTGTTTCCAAGTCGAGCGAAAGGGGAGGTATTTATAGGATTGGAAAGAAGGTGATCTGGATCTATCACCATCACACCAGCAACATCCTTCACGACAAGTCACCCTCTCTTTACTCTCGCATGTCACTCTGCCATCTGGAGTGATCAATTCGGACGCGTGATTTGTTGACTTGTCCTCCCCATGCGGTCTAAAGATTCCCCGTGTTTATTGTCCCGTTGCGACTACTGCTAGCGCGAAGAAGAAAGTGGGGGACATTTATACGGGAAAATAGGACCAGGGACCGACGTTGTTGAAATTGGTGGTAGATTCCTTTGAAAGTCATGGCCACGGCACACTCGCGTGCCACTTTGCCATGTGAAGTAAATGGAGCAGAGCTCTGATTTGTTGACCCGCCACTCCTATTCGGTCCAAAGATTCCCCGTGTCTCTTATCCTATTGCGACTACTTTTAGCGCAAATGAGGAAATGAGGGACATTCACGTGGGAAAAGAGCACCACGGGCCGATATTGTTGAAATCCATGGCTGATCCCCTTTGAAAATCATGGCTATGGTAAGTCATCGCCCCGTGTTTTAAGGCGACATCTCGCCGAGCATACTGCGTGAGAACCTATGTGGTAGAGAAGAGGCATAGAGCAGAAGGAACATATCCAGGGCGAACCAGCCATGTTCAAACCAACCTATTTCACTCGCACATATATAAGGGTTTGTGCCCGTCATGAGAAGGGAGTGAGTGAACAAGTCACTCACTAACCCTCATCACCCTCCTGGTTACTTCTCTTCTCTCTCCCAAGGTAAGAAGTCCCTTGGAGGCCTTCTATAGTTCCGTGACGCAGCAATCGCTTTGTCGCGTCATGCGTTCCCACCTGCTCTTCGGTAGTGCTCCTCGCCGTCCTCCTGTCTCTCTCGCGACCTTGATGGCCGCGAAGCTCTTGAAGTCGAGGCCGCTAGTTGAGCTACCCTATGCTCTGCCGATGAAGATGCTACCAACTCCAGGAGCTCCTCTGCTGCGAGCTCTAATCCCCTTCCATCTGCAGAGCGAGCCATGTTTGGATGCTCTTTCTCTCAGAGCTCCATCTCCTGCGCCTCTTGTGTTGCTCTATTTTTGCCTTTTCTCTCTCTACTATCTCTTGCTTTATCTCTCTCTTAGCCATTCGGAGAGAAATCTTTAGCTCCCGGGCATCTCAGGGCAACTCCTCATGCTAGTTGCCTTGAGTTTTTGGCTCTTGTCCGGAATGGTTGGCTATCACCTAGCACTGGCAATTACAGATGTTTGTGCCAAAAACAAGAAAAAAGAGAAAAAAGGGAATAAAAAAGAAAAAAATAGAAGAGAGTTAGGATCTAAATAGGCATTAAAGTTTCCATATTCATTCCAAGATAAGATACATTAGGGTTTGGGCATCTCAGGCCTCAATTTCCCCAATTCAATTACATAAGCTTTCAGCAGTTCTTCGTCCTCACTCACAGACTCTGTTGCCCTCAGTGTAATGCTGGCCTTCCATGACGCTTTGATTATTTTCACATTTCTTGCATCACCCCCTGTGCCCAGCTCCCTTTTCCTGATTAAAGAAAGGTTGGATAGCAGTGGGAATGAATGGCGAGGGAGGCCCATCTGAGTATGACACCGGTGCGTGTTGTAAAGGATGAATTCAGACGCGCCAACAAGCTAGAGCTCCATGTTAAGAGAAGACCTCGTGAGAAGCTCATATGGGAGTAAGCATGTCGGTGCACGAGTGAACATATACTCTTCAAAGGTACTGAAGTGAGCCCGCCAGTCTTCACGTTTCTTCAGCCAGGGAACACGATTTGCTATACTACCACTAGAGCCTAACACATTGACCATATGGTAAAGTGGGCTTTGTTGGAAGAGTCTTGAAGTAGACGACATTCCCTCACGATGGTTAAATTTGAAATGCAAGTCAGTCTAGCAATTCAAAAGGAGTGCGCAACCAAAAGGAGGCTTACCCATACTGGAAGCCGTGAGTCCGCTATAGAGATAAGCAAGGATAGCCGGTCCCACTCTCTTTCCTTCCCAAATTCCACAGATGGCACTTAGCTGATCTTCCTCCACTATGTTGTCAGTATAAGGGAATAAGAGAGCACCCGCTAAGCAGATGGTGAATCCCTTCATAAGCCCTTCAATGCGATCATCATCACTTGTCAACCTTTCAAGAGCATTTATGACCCAATCTGCAAGTTTTTGCAGATGGATTCCCTTCTGAGTCTGGACGCCCTTGATGGCTTCGGACGGCATGAAGCTTCTGAGCACCTCCTCGGAAGTCACCCTTCTTAGCATGCGCATAACCTTTACCTTGCCATTTCTCTGGAATTTCTTCACGCCAAGAAGAAGTTCTGCTTCTTCGAGAAGAATAGTTACCTCGAAAGTGGGAAAAATGAATGTATGGGTTTGAGGGTGCCAAAGCTCTACCAGTGCACCCATAGCCGCCCAATCCATGTGAATCTCGTTGTAATGTTTGGCATGAGTTATGAGCTTTTGGAGATGCCACTTTCTGATGATGGCCCTCATGTTGATCGAGATGTTCGAAGTGAGTCTCGACAGCCATGGCAACCTTGAAAACTTCCTCGGGCCAGGAAAGAGAGGATACGGCTGGAAATAGAAAAGTGGAGAAGGCGAAAATGAGCGTAAGAAGGTCTTGCAGAAACACAAAAAAAGAAATGGTAACTCACCATTCGAGACTGAATTCTCCCGATAAGATGCCCTTCGAGGCCGGTAAGCTGCTTGCACTCGTTCCTGGGCTTGCTTTTCTTCACGGGACGGGAAGACTCCCCTTCCATCTCGAACTCTGATCTCCTCCTAAGCTTCAACTTTCTTAACTCGCCCTTGAATACATTTTCTTAAGGCCAAAGGGGCGATACTTATAGTGAGGAAAGGAATCTAGGAATAGTGTTGGCAGTTTCGTTTTGTTGTGTGTGATAATTTGCTTGTATAGTTGTGATTTTGTTTTGTTATGTTAATTATCGAGTGGGGTACCACTGTCCCACCGATGCCCCACCTTGTCCCGCCTTGTCCCCTAATCATTCAATCATTGTGGTCACCCCTTATCATGCATTGTATTGTATGATATTTACGCTACTAGAGCATGCCAAGGACCTTACGCCTTGGACGAATCCGGGATTTGAGTTCCCCTTCAACAAAAACAGTGATGATCCCGGAGGAGTTCAGGACGTACGGATAGGCCGTTAAGTTGTGATAGAATGGGGACGATGGTTCCGTTCGATGAGTCGGTACGTGGATAAACGGGCCCCGGCTCAGTATCAGCTCATTGGATCGGTATCCTGACCCACTCTCCACAGCTTAGCAATATTATCCTTGGATAGTTTCTATTTTAGTTTGTTTTATTTTTCTTTTTAAACCCAGCATGCATTCATGTAGGACTTTGAGTTCATTGTGGAAAATCATTCATTTACTTTGATTGTGTGAGCTACTGTGCTTAATTGCTTAATATGGGATATTCCATTCCGAGTCGAGTACTGAGTTTCCCGAGGTTGCCTTCGGACGTTTCTCTGGATGAAACCATTGTTTGGATGTGTCTCCAATCATCTGTTTATTTCCCTCGGACCCACCTTGGCTGCAGCACTTCCACAATGGCTGGTAACCGCTCCCCAATGGTGAAACCTGAGGTTTACGACCCAGGTACTTCCGCGCCGTGAAGTTGGTCCTTTTAGTTTGTTCGTGCCCCAGCGCACACAATGTCCTTCCCAGTTTGTTTACCATCCAAACAATCGTTGATTTCGGAGGACCTTCCTCAAGGTTGCTTCGTGAAACTCCGGAAAGATTCCCATCGCGTGATGTTAGAAGCGTGTCTCATCACACCTTGGCATCGACTTTTCAGTCCACTCCATTTCATTCCAATACACTTCGTTTCATTCCATTACACGCCCTTCCCCTACAAAGTGGATGCCAAGGCGGGGCAGCTGTAGACACGCCATTTCTGACGTTACGATGAGTAAATCCCATATTGTACCGTAATGCCCTGAAGTGGCTTACATTTTCTTTTATTTGAGTGATTTCCGTAATTATGGTTAAATTGCATTATTTTGTGAAAGGGAAAAAATTAAAATATGTGTCCATATAAAATAAATAAAAAGAGAAAAAAATAAAATTCCAAAAAAAATGTGTGTAGTTGTGTTTACGTAAAAATAATATAATTGATTTTTTTTAATAAATTTATTTTCATAAAATATAAATATATATATAAGTGATTAGTATATACCTAATATATTTATTAAAAAGCAAAAAAATATAATAACCATAAATAATATATATATATAAAGAAGCAAAAAAAGAAACAAGACAAATAAAAACAAACAAAATAAACAAACATAAAAAATAATAAAAGATAATAAAAAATAATATTTCCTACCCCATCTTATTCTCTCCCCATCCCTTTCTTCATTTCTATTCCCTTCCCTCTCTCTCACGTAATCCCCTCCTCCCTGCTCTCTCACCCTCTCCCTTACACACACGCGCACACACTCTCCCTCACCCCTTCCGTCTCTTTCTCTCCCTCTCACTTCTCTGCTCATTTCCCTCTCCCTCACGTCACACACATGGACACTCACCCTCTCCCTCACTCTCATCTGCTAATCACAACCTCACTCTCTCATTCCCTTCAGCTCTCACCGCATGCACCCATCCCACTCCATTCTCTCCCGTTCGGAAGCTCACCCCATCCCACACTCCCCCCTTTCCATTCCCCCTCTGTTAGCCGCCCACAAGTCCCCTGCGTTGCCACCTTCCTCACACCTCCGGCCATCCACTTCTCTGCATGGCCACACCTCCGCCACCACCACCCTCCCACGCTCACCGTTAGCACCCAGCGAGATCATCCTCTCCCACTCCCCATTGCTTTCCTTCTCTCTCTAGCTCACACCCCTCCCTTCACCACATCCACCGTCTGTCCCTGCGTCCCTCTCCCGAGGCCACCGACCGCCCCTCTCCCTCTCTTCTCTGCCGTGAACCACCCCCGACCTCCACTCCTCTCTTTTTCTTTCTTTCCCACCTCATCCCTTCTCTCACCATCTCCCTCTCCCAGCGCATGCACACCTCCGCCACCACCACCCTCCCACCTGCACCGCCACTGCAGCGACTCCTCCACGCCCGTTCGCGAGCCCGTCATCGCCGTCCGCCTCGGTTATCACCAACACGTCGCCTGCAGCATCTCGCCACTGCCGTCTACTCCCCGGGTGCACGCCGCCGTGAGCTTCACGCCGTCCGTCCGCCTCCACCGCGACCATCGCGAGCCCCCGCGCCGGGCACCTCCCCTCCTTGCGCTCCACCCTGCCGCGACCGCTGCCACCTTCACCGGCAACCCGCCACTGCCGAGCACCCACCTCGCCTGCACCGGCCGCCGTCCACTGCGCCTTACGCCTGCCACCCGCGCCCTGCCGCACCGGCCGCACCGACCACCTCGCGCCGGCCTCGCGAGACCCCCCTCTCCCTTTTTCTCCTCTCCCTCTCATCTCTCCCGTTTCCCCTCTCTCTCTCTCCCGTTTCCTCTCTCTCACTCTCGTTCTCTCTCCCTCCCGTTCTCTCGCTCACCCTCTCTCTCCTCTTCTCTCCCCGCCGCCTCACTCTCTTCCTCTCTCTTCCTCCCATCTTTCCTCTCGCACCCCCTCTCATCTCTCCCGTATCCCTTATCTCTCCCGTCACCCTCTGTCTTTCTCCCCCTCTCGCTCCGTCTCTCTCTCCGGCCCCTCTCTCTCTTCTCACCGCGCCCCTCTCTCTCTTCTATCTCTCGATCTCTCCCTCCTCTCTCCGTCTCACTCTCTCTCTCCCTCTCTCTTTTTTTAATTTTTTTTATTCTCTCTTCTCTTTTCTCTCACTCCCTCCCTCTCACCCTCTTCTCTCTTTCACTCTCTCTCGATCCCTCTCTCACTTTCTTTTTTTGTTTTTTTACCCCCCTCCCTCTCTCTCTTTCTCCCTCTATCTCTGTTCCCTGCCTCTCACGATCTCTCCCTCTTTCCAATTTGTCATTTTATTTCATTTTTGTTTCTATTATTTATTTTTCTTTTATCATGTAAATATATTTATAAATAGATATTTTATATATATCCAAATATCTATATACATATATATTACTACATATACATATTTATGTATATATTACTATATTTATATTTAGATGGATATTTATATATGTATATAAAGTTATATATATCTATTTATATATATATATATATGAATTATATATATCTTACATATATCTTTATATGTACATATCTCATATATATATCTAAATCCATGCAATAAAAGGAAGATCATTCCAAGTGCTTCCGTGTGTTCGTCACACCGTTCTTGCAACTGTTGAAGCTCCCCCAAAGCTCGTCGCCGATCCTCCCCCAATAAGTTTTTCCCCCCTTTTTATTTTTATTTAGTCAATTAATCATGTTGCATGCATCATTTAACATATGTGCCATGCCTTTCTCTCCGAGAGGGCCTCGCTTGTGAGTGTCTTTGTGTTTGTGCATTTCATCATGTCATTCTCCCACCTTTTTAGTTCTAAAGGGGTTTTAAAAACACCAACCAGGTACGTGTTCGTTTATATTATTTACAGTTTCATTACCTAAGGATTGGTACTACACCGTCGTCATTCTCATTTAGTTATTTTTTCTCTGTTTGTTCTTTGTGTAAGGGTAACCAGTTAAAGGCCCTCTTCTTCGGCCTGTCGAAAGAAGAGGAAGAAGGAACCCACGCAATTCCCGCGTCAAAGGCAAAAGCGATCAATCCACTCGGGACCCTCGGTCCCTGGCGATCACAACACTCTTAACGCGCGCTCCATTTTGATCATCTTTGTTTTAATAACACCCGCGGAGAGTTGCTTCCCGCAGCGGTTATCTTCTTCTGTCTCTGACCTCACCCGCGCGGAGGATTATTCCCCGCGGCGGTTTCTGTGATTTACTTTCTGTATATCTAATTCCTAACTGGTGCGGTGGGTCACCTCCCGCGACCGTTTCCATTTCAGCATTTTATTTTCTGCACTTTACTTTCTAACTCCTAACTATTTAATTTCAGCATTCCCCTATCATCGCTTTAAAATCCCGTGGAGATCAATATCTCGCGGTGGTTTATTTGATCCCTTTTCCTTTCCTGTCACATATACTTATATTATAGTAAAGACCCCTCAGAGGCCACAGTCTCGTGGTGATATATATATATATATATATATATATATATATATATTATTTATATTATTTATGTCACATTAAAGACCCCTCAGAGTCCAAAGCCTCGTGGTGGTTTCTATATATACATATATATATATATATATATATATATTATTTATATTATTTATGTTGCATTAAAGACCCCTCAGAGGCCACAGTCTCGTGGTGGTTTATATATATATTATTTATTATTTATTATTTATATTATTTATGTCACATTAAAGACCCCTCAGAGGCCAAAGCCTCGTGGTGGTTTCTATATATATATATATATATATTATATTATTTATGTCGCATTAAAAATCCCTCAGAGGCCACAGTCTCGTGGTGGTTTCTATATATATATATATATATATATATATATAATATATATATATATATATATATATATATATATATATATACTTATACTTATTATTTATGTCACAATAAAAACCCCGCAGAGGCCACAGTCTCATGGTGGTTTATATATTTATATACTTATATCTATTATCTATGTTATAGTAAAAATCCCACAGAGGCCAATGTCTCGTGGTGGTGTGTATATATATTTATATTTATTATTTATAATGCATTAAAAACCCCGCAGAGGCCAATGTCTCGTGGTGGTATATATATATACTTTTATTTATTATTTATATTGCTTTAAAAAATCCCGTAAGGCCAATGTCTCGCGGTGGTTTCTAGATGTACATATATTAATTACTGCTCATCTTGCAATATTGTTGTTAAAACCCCGCAAAGACCAATGTCCTGCGGTGGTGTGCTTTTATTCATATTGTTCTTGTAACTGTTCGGGGAGTGATATATCGTTACAATTTCTGAGTCTACGTGTCTTCCCGTCTGTCAAATTCTATTACGTAGAGTCCCAGGACTCGAATTCGGTATCTGAAAAGCTGCTCTCAGAACGGTGGGTTACGCCTATCGGGAAGGGGTTCAGTTTGCGCGAGAGGGTCTTCGGACCCCTATCTCCGCCATGTACCAGAGTTCGGCCAGTCTAAGTTCTCTCTGTCTCAACTAGAGTGTCATATGTAGGTCGTACTTGTCCACCGTTCTTTCATATCCCCTACAGCGCGCGTTTCTATTGTTTTGTCCTCATTTCTTTCACCCTTTATTACTCGGAGAGGGAGAAACCCCATCTCTCTCTCTCAATCCACCACGTGACGCGTTTACAAGAGGAAGATTCACTCAAACAGGTAAGGAAACTGCTGACACATCTCGTCCTCACGTTCCCAAGAAGCCTCACCACCAGAGTGCCGCTGCCACACCACCTTTACCAAGGGGATGACCTTGTTCCGCAGGCGCTGCTCTCACCTATCCTCCACGCGGATCAGAAACTCTGGGAGAGAGAGGTCTGGAGTCACCTCAGGCCAAACAGAAATCTCGAGCGCATGAGAGTCATCGGGCATATACTTCCGTAACATCGAGATGTGAAACACGTCATGCACCGACGCCAACTCAAGGGGTAACTGCAACCGGTAAGCAACCTCACCGATGCGCTCCAAGATCACAAAAGGACCAATATAGCGGGGACTCAGCTTCCCACGCCGTCCAAAACGCATCACCCCCTTCATCGGAGAAACTCTCAAGAACACACGATCGCCCATGGCCAACTCGAGGGGCTGCCTCCTACGGTCAGCATAGCTCTTCTGCCGACTCTGGGCCGCCAACATGTTCTGGCGAACCAGGTGCACAACATCCATACATTGCTACACCAACTCTGGTCCCGTCAAAATACGCTCACCAACCTCAAACCAATCAAGTGGAGTCCGGCAAGGACGCCCATACAGAGCCTCATAGGGAGCCATACCAATGCTCGAATGATAGCTGTTGTTATAGGCAAACTCCACCAATGGTAGGTGATGAATCCAACTCCCCTGCCACTCCAGGCAGCAGGATCTCAGCATGTCCTCCAAAGTCTGAATGGTCCTCTCAGACTGACCATCAGACTGAGGATGATACGCCGAGCTAAATGCCAACTCCGTGCCAAGAGCTCGCTGGAAACTCCTCCAGAATCCAAAAGTGAAGCGGGGATCCCGATCTGACACGATCGAAACGGGAATCCCATGCAACGGCACGATCCGTTCCACATACAAACGAGCCAACTTGGACACGCTCCAGCTGACTTTGACCGGTAACAACCGAGTCACCTTCGTCAGCCTATCCACCAGCAACCAAATACTGTCCTGCCCACCCAGGGTCCTCGGCAACCCCACCACAAAATCCGTGGTCACGTGGTCCCACTTCCACGCAGGAACATCCAAGGGCTGAAGAGTACCTCCTGGTCGCTGATGCTCTGCCTTCACCTACTGACAGATCAGGCACCTGGCCACAAATTCCGCGACATCTCTCTTCATGCCAGGCCACCAGAACTGCCTCTGCAAGTTCCGATACATCTTTGTCGCACCCGGGTGTACGGTGTACCTACTCCCATGAGCCTCGCGCAACACCGCACCGTGAATCTGCTCCTCCGTTGGGACGTACAGCCTGCCGCGAAACCTCGCAGCACCGTCCTCGCCGAGTTCCACATCAGCCATCGCCAGAATCCGGGGCAACTCAGGGTCCATATGCTGAGCCTCTGACACCTGACGATGGATAGCAGGAGTGACAGTCAGACTCGCAAGCACTGCCAACCCTGGCTCCTGGGGAATCTTGAGCCTGAAAGATACTTCGGGCACTTGTTCCCAGAGCCTCCACTTCATCAACATCAAGGCACTGACCGTGACCTTCCGACTCAGGGCTTCGGCGACAACATTCATCCTGCCCGGCTGATAAGATAGGGTGAAGTCATAATCCTTCATGAATTCCATCCAACGCCTTTGCCTGAGGTTCAGGTCCCTCTACGAGAACACGAACCTCAAACTCTGATGGTCAGTGAATACCTCGAACTTCTCGCCGTACAGATAATGCCTCCAGATCTTCAGCGCGAAGATCACCGCCGCCAACTCAAGGTCATGGGTAGGGTAGTTCTCCTCATGGGGCATTAGCTGCCGAGATACATAAGCCACCACTCTACCATGCTACATCAACACAGCTCCCAATCCAACGCCGGAAGCATCTGTACACACCACGAAACCTCCCGATCCAGAAGGTAAAACCAACACCGGAGTCGAGGTGAGTAATCTCTTCAGTTCCCTGAAGCTCTTCTCACACTCCTCAGACCAGACGAAAGGCACATCCTTCCGTGTAAGTCTAGTCATCGGGGCCGCAATGCGAGAAAAATCCTGGATAAATCGGCGATAATAGCCCACAAGCCCCAAGAAACTCCGAATCTCCGTCACCGACCTCGGCCTCGGCCACTGCATTACTGCCTCGACCTTGGCGGGGTCCACGGAAATACCATCACCAGAAATCACGTGCCCCAGAAAGTGCACCTCGCCGAGCCAGAACTCGCACTTGCTGAGCTTCACATATAACTAGTGATCTCGCAACGTCTGCAGCACCACACCCAAATGGTACGCGTGCTCCTCGGCAGACTGCGAATAAACAAGGATGTCGTCCACGAAAATGACCACGAACTGGTCCAAATACGGATGAAACACCCTCTGCATCAAGTCCATGAAGGCTGCTGGGACATTGGTGAGCCCGAACGGCATCACCAAAAACTCATAATGCCCGTACCTCGTACTGAATGCAGTCTTCTCCACATCGGACTCACGAATTCTCAGTTGATAGTAACCGGACCGCAAATCAATCCGCGAGAACACTCGTGCAGACTGGAGCTGGTTGAACAAATCATCAATCTGTGGCAACGGATACTTGTTCTTAATGGTCACTTCATTCAGCTGCCGATAGTCAATGCACAGCCGCAGACTACCGTCCTTCTTCTTCACAAACAATACGGGTGCACCCCAAGGGGAAAAGCTAGGACGAACATACCCCTTGTCCAGCAGCTCCTGCAACTGCGCCCTCAACTCTCTCAACTCAGCGGGGGCCATACGGTAGGGAGCCTTCGCCAAGGGTCCCGTACCAGGCACAACCTCGATCACAAAATCGATCTCCCGCTGGGGAGGCAATCCAGGCAACTCCTCGAGAAAAACATCGAGAAATTTGCACACCACTGAAATATCCTCGACATTCGGCTCCATCCGGTCAGACACAACCACAGACGCGAGAAAACCCTGACAACCAGAATCAAGCAACCGACGGGCTCGAATAGCAGAGCTGAGGAATCGAGAAGAGGTGGAACGAATACCTTGGAAATAGAAGGTCCGCTTGCTCCGATGCTGGAAGTAGACCCTCTTCATTCCACAATCCACCACCGCTCCATGAGTCTCGAGCCAGTCCATGCCTAGAATCACATCGTAATCCCGAAGCTGCAACGCATACAACCTGCCTGGCATACTCCGCCCATCGATCCAAACCGGAATCTGATCGAAGCAATACGGAGTGATCATGAAATCACCCGAAGGCAACTCCACTGCCAAATCACAGGACAACTGGGTCACCGGCTCCTCGATGCTCAACGTGAAATCCTCCAAAATAAACGAATGAGACGCGCCAGAATCAAACAAAACCCGAGCCGCACAACCCAAAATCTGAACGGTATCTTCCACGAGCTGCGACACCACTGCCTCTACCCTGGTCATGTGCGTGATCTGGCCTCGAGCTCTCTGCCTGCCTCCCACACTAGCTGACCTGGGTAGCGGCGGATACTGTCCCTGCTGCTGCTGCCTCTGCTGCTGGGGAACCTGCTGCTACGGCGGCCTCTGAGGACAGTCACGTGCCATGTGCCCTGGCTGGTCACACCGAAAATAGATAATCGGCGCCGTGCACTGCCTGCCTGGGTGGAACCCACTACATCGTGGACACGATCCTCGCGACCCACCCACTGATCCCTGACGCTGCAAGGGGATCAGCTGCTGTACACTGCCCGATGAAGCTTGCCCCTGATCCTTGGACTTCTTCTTTCCGAACCCTTTCTTGAAAAACTTCTTGACCTTCGTGTCAAAGGACGCAGATCCTGTTACCGACGCTGCCTGTGCCGGCACTCCTGAACCACTCATCGCATGCTGGAAAGAACCCTACTGCTGGGTAGCCGACTGCTGGCTGCGGCCAGACAAAGACTGCCCCTGGCCGATCGGTCCTCGGGTCCTCTGCATATCCATCTCCAAGGAAGCCGTAACACGAGATGCTGACTCTAGATCAGTGGCCCCGTTCGCGATCAGATGGTGCCTCAGCTCCTGCCTCAAACCCTAAACAAACTGCGCGGTCTTCACCCTCTCATGCTCCATGATGTGAGGTGCATACCGCCCCAGCTCGACAAACCGGCCCTGTACTGCAACACGGACATGTCACCCTGCAACAGCTCTAGGAACTCCCGCATCCGCTGCGTAGCAACATAATCTAGACAGTACGTACGCTCGAAAGTACTGACGAAGTCGTCCCACTCGACCTGCTCAAGTGGACGAAGCTGAAAGGACGTCTTCCACTCGGAAGACCACCACTTCCGAGCCGTACCCTGTAACTGGTTGTAAGCCAACACCACTCTGTCCTCGGCAGCACTCTTCGCAGAACTGAACACCCGTTCCATCTCATCAAGCTAATCATGAGCCACATCAGGGTCTGCCTGGCTGCTGAAGTAAGGCGGATGGAACTACAAAAAGTCCCTCACTGCTCGGCCTGGCCCACCCCTAGCTGACGAGCCCTCACCAGCCTCTCCACCGAACTGCTGAGACATAAGCTGGTACATGCCACGGAAGAAATCCTCGGCCCCCGGACTCCTCACAGTAGCCGCGGCCTCGGTAGCTCCTAGTGGCGCTCTGCTATGCTCCTCTTGGTCCCCCTGGACCCCCTGCTGGATCTCCTGACCTCTAGTCGACTGCCCCTGCTGAGAGCGAGAGCTCCTCCTCGACGCCATGCTCGCTCCTGAAGCAAAAGACAGAAAACATGAAAACGGCATGGTCAAGAAAAACACATGATGCCTGATGCCAGTGTCAACTGTACATCATTGCTGTGGACAAGTGGACCACTACAATTACCTATGATTCTCATGTAATTCCACAATCGCGCTCTGATACCAGCTGTAACGACCCGAGAATCCGATTACCGGGAAGGCCCGATAACCAGAGACTCGCACCGCCACCCACGAGTCCGAAGACTCGGAAGGGTTAGAAGGATGGTGTGGAAACTACACAAGTATCACAAGTAATTGCAGAAATTAAACAGTTATAATATTAAGCAAGAAATAAATTAGCAATTTACATGGTCCATAATAGAAAATGAATAACAACAACAGTAGTCCACAACTAGTACAGAGACAAGAAAGAAGAGTACAGCTACACGGGACATACCCCGGCTCTGACCTCTGGCACTACCTCTGGGCACCCGCACCACGCTGCACCCCAGACGCGCTCCCCTGGGGCGGCGCCTCACCTGAAACACGGTGAAAATACGCAGGGAATGAGTCTCGGAACAAGACTCAGTATGGATCACTCGAACCCTACCTCGTAAAATGGGAAACCACTACGCTAGCGGTAGGAGAGTACCTCGGAAAGGAAAGCCATGTACTCTACCAAACAAAGGTCCTACGACACGCAAATCGGCACACGTGCCACGGTGAGACAACCGAAACTCAACGGTCGACCCGGCAAACCCGAAGGCCAAACACACGACTGACAGTCTGACACTCCGTACTCGACAGGAGTACCTCCCCCTAGAAGCACAGCCGGTAGCGTCCCCTGACGTCTTACACCGCGTCGCAGGTGATCTGCTTGGCGTGGTAGCTCCTACCAAAGGCGCGAACACCGCACAAGTAACCACAAACAAGTGACTAGCTGGGGTCACGCCCGTCGACGTGGGTCCAACCGCCCCCAACCACGTGTGCACACACAGACCGTGCGTCCCTGGTCTGGTCCTCTGACCCGTTTTCCCCTCAACCGGACTCTGGCTGCAAGACGTGGGGCCTGACGGCAACCGGTCCACAAACCGCCTCTAAGGGTAAGCCCGTACACCACTCCCTGGTGCGACCGGTACTGCGTACTGGTAGGCTACGACTAGTGGAGGGTCACAGAAGGAGTAGACTCTCAAGCCACGGAAAATGACGCCCGCATCCGACGACGCACGGGGACCACACCATGCACCGGCCCCGTCGCACGGTGGACACAGTCGGACTAAAAACGGGGTTGCAACCCTCTCGGGGCAACCAGGGGCCTGACGGTCCACCCCAGGACCGTCACAAGGCTGTAACGATCTAGGCGAGAGACCGTTACACACACACCTGGCGGTCTAACGCAGGCCGTTACACGGCCTGAAGAACGCAGAGGGTAACGCGCCTGGTCTAGCGCGTTACACAAATGTAACGCACCTGGCCCAGCACGTTACGTGAATGTAACGCGCCCGCCCTGGCGCGTTACACGCGCCTCACGCTCCCCTCGAGAAAGCAAGATGTAACGCGCCTGCCCCAGCGCGTTACACGAATGTAACGCCCCTGGCCCAGCGCGTTACGCGCCCCTCACACCTGGGGTAACCCAGGGAGTAACGCGCTCGCCCCAGCGCATCACTCGGATGTAACTCGCTCGCCCTGGCGCGTTACACACGCAGACCCCCAACGGTCAAAAACCAACGGTCGGAAAGCCCCTGACGGCCCAGCCCAGGCGCGTCACATACAAGTGGCGGTCAATCGTGAGACCGTCACAGTCCCTGACCCCCGAAGGCTAACCAAAGGGCATGTGACGCCCCCCCTGAGGCACGTCACATCATGTGACGGTCTCTGGAAGGACCGTCACACGCGCCCGACGGTGAGAACGGCGGGAAAGCCCAAAAACTTCAACCACGACCCCATGCCTCCACCGGAGAGGGGGAAATCAAAGGGGAAGACCCTTGGGGACCCCTAACATGATTCTAGGCCATCAAAACGTGAAATCATGCATCAAATCCATAGATCGGGCGAGCTCTCCCCAAATCATGGAAAAATCCCAACATGCTCAATCACACCCCTCTCGGTCTCCCCTCGGCCTATAAACCACGGAAATGAACGGCGGGGAGCTAGGGAACGTCACCCTACCTCAATGGAGCGAATGCTCCGCCGGATCGTCCACGAACGCAAGAAATCACTTTGGAAAACCCTCGTTCTTCAAGCTTCCCACGAGCACCGCACGTCCCCACGATCGCCTCGCCGTCGCCCACGTCGCCGCGCCGTCGCCCCGCCGCTGTCTACAGTCGGAGAGGAGCTCGCCGCGGTCGAATGGGAGGAAGAGAGGGAGAGGTCACGGTGGGGAGGAAGGAAGGAAGGAAGAAGAAGAAGAAGAAGAAGAAGAAGAAGAAGAGGGTGGGGAGAGAGAGAAAAATGGGATATTTATAGAAAATACGGAAAATACGAAAAATATCAAAAAAATAAAATTTATATTTTCGGAATCCTCGGGACGCACCGATCGCAACGGTACCACTCGTGCCCAGGTGAACGGTCCGGTTCACCCGCAGCGAGGTTCCGAAGGAATTACCGAAACACACACCGAAAATCAGAAAACACGCACGGAAAAGCCGTGGAACGCCTCGGGCCTCCGAAACGACTCCGGATCGCACCGATCCGAACACGAAGAATGACCGAAATGAAATTTCAAACACAGCGGAGCTGGACGCTCCGAGAAATCAAATCTGGGACCCACGAAGAAGGATCCGAAAGGTCCGGGATATTACACTCTCCCTCTCCGCCTCTCTCCTCGGAACCTGGAGGAAGTCCCTCAGCTCAAGGATACCTCGAGGCAGTCCCTCCGCCTCATGACACAGCAGCTTCGCCACAGTGGCCACCCAGGCGTCACGCTCCTCCTCTGCTCGGACCGCCCGGGCTAGTGCATCTCGAATCTCCAACGCCTGCCAGAACCAAACCATCTCACAGGTCAGTGAAAGAGCAGTAAATGTTTAACACTCAAGCAAGGCAAACACTCACCCGAGTTGAGAGCTCGGGCTCTGCCTCACCGGCACGAGCCATTGTACTAGCAAGTTGCTCCCGGAGGAAGGTTATCTCCAAAAAAGGGGCATGGGAGCTAGAAGGCGCCCCACCGGCCATCCCTGCCATCGCTGCCTACTGGGCACACTAAAAAAATAATAATAAACAACAACCATCGGTTAAGCCTCAAAAAACAAAAAAAACAAAAAAGGGGAAGCTCCTTTTTCACCTCTGCTGATCTCCCTAATTGGGGATGCTCCGCATGGCTCTCCCTCCACTGCCTCAGGTAATCGGCACCGTCTTGCACCGACACGACACCTTGCTACCAGTCATGGAAATGAGCACAGAAACGTGTGCGCCAGTCTTCAAGTTTTGCATTGCCGCGACTCTCTCCCCGGATGCAGCTCGGCTCATCCGCACTCGCCCACTCATCAGCTAAGCGCAGGGTCCTTGTCATACCCTGCATATCAAAAGGGAGGGTCCTATATCGAAAAAAAATGTGTCTCCTGTCAAAGACGCGTTCTTCATTCAAGTGCAACACTCACCAAACCCTCTTCCCCTCTCACACAGCTCGCTACAAAACTAAAACAAATTAAAGAGGTGGAGATCAAGGAGCTTACCGGGCCGTGCTCGTATCCCTCTACGTCTTTGGGCCCCTCAATAACCAAAAGAGGCCCTTCCTCTTCCGTGCCCGCTTCTTCGTGCTCCTGCACGGCCCTCCTCCTCGGAGGAACTCCTCGCCCCCCTTTCCCTTCACCACGGTTCGGCTCGCCGTATTCCATAGATCAAGGGTGGGAGAAGACGAAGCAACACATGCAAATCTTGGGAGAAGAAGGGTTGTTTGCGGGTGAAATGGTGGAGGAGAAGGGCTGCTCTGCGGTTCTCGGTGGTTTAAATTTGAATTCAAAAGGTTAGAACACGTCTTCGCGCCTAGACATCCAAAAAAAAGGGGGGGGAGATGCTATGCCCTCCGCACAAGGCGTAATTCTCCATTTTTAGGGGCAAGATCCCGTAAAGCGTGTCACGAGGGAGTAAGTAGAAAAGAAGAAGCGTGGGGGAAGGTACGTGCACATAAAATAGTTGAGTGACAGAAAAGAAACTATTCTATTTCATGTAACAAACTGTATGTCATATACATCATAAGTGAGGATGGTGGGTGTACAAATCACTCTCTAACTCTCACCACCACCCTCCTGTTCGTCCCTCTGGCCGTCCCTCTCCTCTCTCCTCTGGCGAGGATCCCTAGAGGGCCTCCGCGAACTCTGTGAGGCAGTGCTCGCCTCGCCCTGCGGTGCCTGGCCGGCCTCGAAGGCAGGGCATCGCTCCTCGGCCAAGGAGACTAGAAAGCTACCTATAGAGAAGGAACTAGACTGACAAAGTCGCGCCCTGTGGTCCTTCGCCCTCTGGTACTGCTCCTCACTCTCTGGTAGCCTCTCCTTTTTCGCGCCGAGACTCACTCAGAGCTTTGTCATCTGGGCCTCTAAAGCCCTCATGTCCTCCCTCTCCCTCATCGCCTCTCTCCTCGACACCTCGAGGGCAATCCGCAGCTCTAGCACGTCGCGGGGAAGCTCCTCAGCCTCCTGTCGTCATCGGTCCTCCTCCAGCTCCGCTATCCGAGCGTCGCGCTCCTCCTCGGCACGAACTGCACGAGGCAATGCATCTCAAAGCTCCGCCACTTATCAAATGCCCACATTTCCCTTAAAGTAAGTAAAGGAAAGGGAACACGTAAAAGGGGAATCCGGGTCAAGTAAACACTCACCCGAGTCACCTGGTCGCACTCGGCCTCCACAGCACGGGCCACCGCGCCCACCAACTGCTCCTGGAGAGAAGAGACCTTCGGAGGAGGGGTCCGGGAGCTGGAGGCCGCTCCACCAGCCATCCCGACTGCCGCCTCTTGATGGGCACGCTGAAACGCAGAAACAAACGACAGTCAGAGACTAAGCATCAGGAATCCAGGTGACAAAAAAATGGTGATGCATTTGTGTAGGTTCACCAGGATGTCCAGCTCCTGACCAGTGACTACCAGCTGCTGCATGGCGTCTGCCAGCTGGGCCCACAGGTCAGTGATGATGGCGTCACGAGCATCCTGCATTCATGAGCATATAGATTAATGTCACATGCATTTGCACAAAAAAAATAAAAAGGAAAAAGATCCTCATTTCATACTTACCCCTACTGGCCTCCCTAGGTGGAGGCGTCCTGCGTACGTGTCTCGGTACCGTCGCAGATAGTCGATGATGTCCTGTACATGGGACACCACTGCAACGCCACCCTGCTGCCAGTCCTGGTACTATGCAGGGAAACACGTACGCTAGTCCACGAGTTTCGCCTTGCCCCGGGTCTTCCGCCCGACGCGGCTCAGCTCATCCACCTCCACCCACTTCTGGGCAAGCCACAGGGTCCTCATGACCAACCTGAGTCGCAGTGGCTCGATCTCATTCTGGTAGTGGACCCACAGGTCCCGTCTGAAACAAGGTCGGCCCGCTACGACCCAAGACTGGTCAGCATCCGCCATGCCCAGGTAGGGCCTCCATACCACCTGCATCATCATACATGCATCATGTCAGTAAACAAAATAAATGCACAAAAATACAATAACAAAAATCATACCATGGCCTCGGGGTACTCGATCAGCTCACGTCGAAGCGACGTCAGCTGGTAGGTGTGTGGAGCCATGGTCGTGACCGGCCTCCACCGCCGCGCTAGGGGTACGACCGTCTGGTTCCATTGCCTAGCTCTCCCCATCGGAAAGTTATAGTAACTCCATACCTGCATCCATCACATATCATTAGTACAAATAATTGCATGACTATAAACTAGGATTCACTGTAAAATACATTAATGAAATGTTTACCTGGAGGAAAGGCGCGAAGCCGCCGACTGTCGTCTCCTTCTCTGGCCCCTGAGAAAGATCAGCAATCAAGTGGGAGAGAAGGGCTGCTCCCCACGCGTAGTGCCCCACTCGGTCTAGGTCCGCCAGAATCCCAAGGAAACGATAGTGGATGTCGTCCCCCTTCGTCCCCAGTAGAAGGCGGCCCAGTAGGAAGAAGAGGAACCTCCTGAGGTCCAGGTCCGCCCGCTCTCGATCACCCGCGTCCTGGCTAAAAGCTCCCCGAGCTGCCCCCTCCAGCCGCGCCAGTAACTCCGCTCCTCTCTCACCGACGTGCTGACGCGAGTCGATGAACCCGAGCGCCTCCATGATGTCTACCCGGCCGACTGTCCTGCTGTCTCTATCAGTCGCGCTCGTCTCCAGCCCTAACAGCTCTAGGGCACTCTCGCTGTAGTTGGGGTAGGTGACCCCACTGACGGCCTCCCCGTCCACCCGTAGTCCGGTGATCGGGACTACATCCTCTAGTGACGGCACCATATGCCCCCAGGGCATCAGAAATGCTCGGCTCGGCGCGTGCCACCGCTCCCTCAACGCCTGGACGAGGGGCAAGTCGAGCCGAAAGAGCTCCATCTGCAAGAACGCCCCAAACCCCATGGCGTCCACTTGGGCCCTCTGGAAGTCCGACAACCCTCGGTATGCCACCACCACCAAGAATTAGCTGATTCGGGTCCTCATCACACCCTGCACACCACAGAACAAAAAAAAAAGGAATTACGTCAGTAAGGAAACAGAGCCACAAATAATGAACAACGATATATATATAAAGGCGTCTGGGCTCTTAGACGTTTTCATTATTTCTTTTTTTTTCTTTTCTCTCGATTTTAAAAAAATAAAATAAATAATAGACGCGTCAAGACGCCTAGATGCTTCTATATTTTTTGTATTTTCTTAATTATATATAATAAATATAGAAACGTCTAGGCGCCTGGACGTCTTAATAATTTCCTAATTATTTAATTAAAATTAAATAATAAAGGAGTCTTTACCCTATGACGTGTTCAATAAGTTTCTAAAAATTATTAAAATAAAATAAAATATTGAGGCATCCACTGGATGGGATGCCTCCATCCTTTCAAAACCGCCACCGTCAAAACCCCATCTCTTGTCCCTTTTTTCACAGAAAATTACAAAATAATGCAACAAAAGGAAGTTCTAGGGGGCCTACTGGGTCATGCTTATCATCTCTCGCGCCACCGGCTCCCTCGGGGCCTTCCACGGCCAAGGGAAGTTCCTCCTCCTCCACGGCGGCCTCCGCATGATCCCGGGGTCTCCTCGGGCGGCGAGCGACTCACTTCCGCTTCTCTCCACCTTGGCTTGGGCCTCCACGCTCCATAGGGACGAAGAATGGGTCGTTTAGGGCCAGAATCGGGGACGAATGGGCAGAGGAGAGGTGGTTCGATCGGTTGTGAACAAGGAAGAAGAAAGGGCGCCGCGGGCGGCCTTAAGTTTTGAAATTCGAATATTTGGCGTGTCTGGGCGCGAAGATGTGTCAAATTGACGCGTCCAGGCGCCTAGACGCGTCCAATAAAAAAACAAAAAACAAAAGAAGATGAAAAAATGATTAAAAAAAACATGAACGCGTCCTGTGTCCTAGACGCGTCAGAGATAATAAAAAAATAAAAAAAGATGAAAACTAACAAAAAATGATAAAACATG